>CM065364.1:10492336-11092336 GCA_033032245.1 Poecilia picta | reverse complement strand
AGAAAGTCCAGGAAAACTGTTTATGTTTTGAATATTCAAAGAAAAATGTGTGTTATGATTTTATCAAATTGGATCACTTTTAATTAGAGGAGTCAGGGTACTTTAATCAAAAGCCTGAATAGGTACCATTGCTTTCTTACCACAGGCTTCACAGTTCCAGTCTGCTTTGAATAAATAATGTATTCCCTGACTCTCCATCGTTGGTGCTCCCGTTTTTCTGCACTGCTTGCTGTGTTTCTCATGTAAGCAGGCTTCTAGTTGACTAAAAAAGTAGTGAGTCCCAGCTCGATCCCTGACTTTGTTCTTGTACGCCCCCTGACCGCTGATGTGCATCTCAGAGGTCTCTCTGAAATGCCACTGAAGTAAGTAAAGCAGTAATCGTGTCCTTGCATCAGCTGTTTTGGTTGCTGACTTTCCTTTGTGCAGTGCACACACTGCATCTCTTCTGGTGATTGTGCATCTTCTGCTCAGCTTTGACATTTAGGGTTGGTAAACACAAGAGCAGTGTCCTCTCAAAAAGGCATGATGGTAAAAAAAAAGAAAAGAAAAACTAACTTGTATAGTTTCATATTGGGTGCATTGAACTTTACAAAGAAGAACAGCATAAAACATTAACAAATAATACTAAGCTGAGGTCATGAGAGTTTCATAGTAGAAAAAGTCTGATGCTGGTATAATTCTAGAATGTTTTACATATATAATTTGGATAAATTAACTATTTACGACTTAACTTTGACAATTATTTTCTTTTTTTTTTTTGAACTTTTATTTAAACAATGCCTTGACAAAATCCATTCTTATGCATTTTTACATTGCGATACAATTACAGATATGACATTCAAACACACACCTTCTAAAGCTCCCCCTTTCCCCTCTTTCCTTACACTATTACAGAAAATCAAGTTTTTTGTTCCAGATATTGATTTACAGAAGTCCATCTTCTATTATAAATATCCTTCCGCAACCTCAGAGTTGCTGTAATATCCTCCATCAGGTTGACAGTCTTCAGCTTCTGAATCCATTGTTCCAAGGTAGGTGAATGTGGTTTCAGCCAGTTCACAGTGATCACCTTATGAGCAATCAACACCAGGGCTCTCAGCATATATTTAATACCCTCTGTCGGAAGATGCACCTCTTCTAGAATCACTTTATGTATTTCCCAATCCATAGTCAAATTTAGTATTTTTCCTATTTCCCTTTTGACAATTATTTTCACACACATAATTACTCTTCTTCTGGCCCATTCAGTCCAGTCAGAACTTCCTGTTCACTGTGGCTACCTGTTAATTTAAGGCTGCTTCTATCCAATGATAACATAACTGCATGTCCTAGTCCCATATGACATTAAAGTAAAGGTGAATTCAATGTCACACAGCATGTCCCAAATGGAGCTTCTGCAGGGCAGCCTCCATATGAGGCTCCAACACTGGGTTAAAAAAAGCTACTTCAGTTCTTAAGAAGTGTTCAAATAATGATGTCTAACCTTGTTTTTAATCTCTGGAGAAGAGAGCGATTTAATTGCGCTCAAGCAACAAAAATAATCTTGTTTTTAAAAAATATTTTTCTTGGGGAAATAGTGTTGCCTTCTTTAGCTCAAATAATTGTAATGAAGTCATTTCTGCAGGCGTTCACTGCCCTCTGATTTTGGTTTAAGTGGTCTCACATTTTCCTCAAGCACCCTCTGATACACATTCATGATGGATTTTACAATTTTGAGCTGGCCAGATCCTGTATCGAGCCGTCCAAAACCATGACACTTCCACCTTCATTTATGCCAAACATGTCCAGATAATTCAGTTTTAGACTCATCTGTCCAAACAAACATCATTCCCGAAGTCCTTGTATTTGTTTACTTATCTATGGCAATTTTTACTGTGACCTTCAAACATTTTTTGAAGAAGTCAACAATTTCCTTATTGGGTTCACCGTGACTCAGTAGCTGCTACAACATTCCTTTTAAAATCCTCAGACAGCGGTTTAGGTCATAGCACGGTACACACATGGTAGAATCACTCAGTTTTTGTTGACTTATTAGCTGTTCATCCAATAAGCAAATCTACTCTTCTTCCCCAACGACAAGGTGCTGTTTTGAATTTACATGGATTTACATCAACTGACTTTGGAGGCCACTGAAGCTCCATGAAGTTATTGTCATTTTCAAGAACCAATTTGAAATGAGCGGATTTTTTCGGCATGGGGTATTAAGCAACCTGAAGAACCAATCAGATGATGTGTACACTTGTCATAGAGGGACTGACATGGTTGCCAGATAATTTTTCACATTGTGAGAAGTTAAAAAATATTGGATTTTAGTGGTTGATGTTTTTATTAAAGACACTGGTTTCCATAACAAACTTGTGGACAGATGTGTAAAATAAAAGGGAAAAAAACCTTTATGGGGATAAAAACATTCATTTTCATATATATATGTAAGCATACCTGCATAGAGTACTGTTCACTTTATTTGTTTGTCTCCTCTCTATATAACTTACAGTGGAAATAAATGCAATTTATGCAGTTTAAGGATCCCATAGTCCACATTTGTGTCATTGTCCTGTTCTGTGATGTAACTCCTGTCAAGGATCCAGCTTGCTCTCTACTCAGATGATGTGTCCTCAACTGGATGGCACAACTGTGTCTTCCCTGACACAGAGGAGTGGTTTCTGTCACGGTGTCTGCCGTCTCCATCCACAGGCCCTGAGCCGTTGCTCTGAATCATGCCTGTCTTAGATGTAGTGACTGCCACTGATTAGAGATGATGTGTTTGCTTCATAGTCCAGGCAGCCAGATGCTAAAATCCATTTGATTAGTGCCTTATTTTGCAAGGCGTAGGATCTGTTAGCCTGTCTGCTTGGCAAGTGGGCTGTATGAGCAGGTGGACATTGCTGTCTTCCTGTCTGCTTAAGAGGTCCATCATCTAGGCTTTAGAATCTTGCTGTCAGGACGAACATCTTTTCTTTTTTTTTGGTTGGATTTTTTTTCTTTTTTTTCTGAGAAAGCAAGTCTGGCTAATTGTCAGTAATGTTATTAGCTCAGCAGTGTGCCAGAAACTGTGGCAGTATGTTAACTGATTCATTAGAGTAATGTTTAAACTTTCTGTTAGTCAGTAAGTGGACTTCAAAGAGAACAAAATGTTTCTTTTGTCTTCAGTGATAATCCTTTTTCTATATACCTTGGCAGTGCTAAGCTAGCTTAGTTAAACAGTTCAGATAGCAAATATGTGTAATCTCGTGGCAGATTTCAGATTAAGCTTCATGTTTACGTTACTAATTTGCAATGGCTCTTATAGGTGTACACTCATATACAAAGGTCAGATTTTTGGGACCTAAGGTTTTCCATATTTATTGACATAATTAAACTGAAAAGCAAAGTAGAGGTGGTTCTTGTGTGAATGTCGCCTTGCACCTTATCCCTTTGTGAGCAAACACACCACCAAACATCTATTCAGATCTATTCTGCTAACAGTATGTGATGAATCAGAAAAATTCAGTTCAACAAATTATATTATTTTAAGACACCTAAAAAAAAGGCCCAGTGTAAATTCTTAAATACTCAGTAAGTTAAATCCAATTGTACAGACAAATTTTAAGTCACTTTCATAAAATAATTTCATTTGATTTATTTCAGTAGGTGAAATAAATTAGATGGATTAACTACATATAGACTGATATTTTCAAACATTTTTTAATTAATAGGATTTTCTGCTTAAAGGTAATGAAAACACAACATTTAGTTTCTGATTTTGCAACGATTCCTCCTCCTGAATAGGCATGTTGTCGTGATCTGTGGTTTTGTGTATTTATTTTTGAGTTTTCTGTGTAGCCCTGTTCCCTGTGAGTCTCTGTCTCTGCGTCTTCCTCGTTAATTGTTTCCCAGGTGTGTCTCGTTCTCTTGATTACCTCGTATGTATTTAGTCTCCTGTGTTGTCTGTGTTCCTCGTCGGTCCTCGTCAAACCTACGTTATTCTGTTAGTCAGTCAGTCTGTTTCCTCAGTGGAACTGTGAAGTCCTGAGGTTACAAGATTCAGTCCTATTGTGATCAGTTGCTACCGGTATTAGCTGTGGGCTAATTAGCTGCCGTGCTGCCTGTTCTGGACTTTGACTTCTCACAATAAATTCATCATCTTCATCACAACCTGGGTTTCCTGCGTTCTCTCCTCACCAGCTCAACCATCGCTCATGACACATGTAGCAACATTGGAAAGTGTATTTCATTAAGTTCTTAACTTTGCGACAGATCTGTTAGTGCCGTACCAACCATCTAAACCCCTCAGATCTTCTGGTTCTGGTCTGCGCTGCATCCCCAGAACCAGAACCAAACGAGGAGAAGCAGCATTCAGCTTCTATGCACCACAAATGGAACAAACTTCCAGAAAACTGTAAAACAACTGAAACACTGATAGCCTTTAAGTCTCAACTCAAAACCCACCTGTTTAGAGTTGCTTATGGCTAAATTGCGGGTTTTGATGTCTTTGTTTTTTGTTTTTTTTTAAATGTTTTAATGTTTGTACCTTTACTTCTCATCTATTTATTAACTACTTTTTATTTCTTTTTCACACTGTCTATGTAAAGACCCCCCGGAAAACGTCCCAGTTAGACAATGCGTTTTAACTAAAACTCTGAGGTGTGAGATGTTTAACTGAAGTCCTACAAAGGGTGCAGGTTTTAATGTTTTTTATCTTTTTTCTTTTTCTTTTTAAAAAATTCTCTTTGTCTTTCTGTTTATTCACTGTCACATACTGTTTTTATTAATTATTTGAAATGCCTTGCTGCGGAAATGTACTATACAAATAAATTTTGATTTGATTGATTCTCATACTGGGCATGGATGTGTTGGCAGTGGAGAAAAAAAAAGATTATTTACTGCTCTTTGGTGTCTCCCATGCCACCTTTGGGCAGAAAGTCATATTGCCTACATAAAAAGACTTAACTGAAACAAAAAATAATCTGAGGTGGAGATTTATTAAAAAAACTGCAATAACCTGTTAGCACAAGTGATTACACCCTTAAATTAAAGCTTTTTTCATTAAATTTCAGCATTCGTCTTTTTAATAATTCTACCAAGACAGTCATTGTTTGTCAAACCCACCATATAAAGATTCCTATAGATTTCTATCTTCGTACTGCGAGGAAGTCACAGTACGAAGTGTTTACTTCTACCACCAGGTTATTGTAGCCTCTTATGCAGCCAGACATTTGTGTTTCAGTTGATTTGTGAACAATTTGTCAAACATAAAGGTGAAAGAAGTTAGGCAATGATTAATCATACTCAATCTGGTTTTAGTCTCAAAATCCTAAATTGTAACAGAGTTGGTACACTTTATAGAGCATCATGCCAACAAAAGCAACTTTGCCGCAGCAAAACTTTAAATCCATAATTAGCACAAAAATTATGGCTATTTCATCAGCCAGACACACAGTCACACAGCTCTATCTGCTCTATCATAGGTTTTCTTCCAACTACCTTGAGTTGGACTTGTTTATACCTCATTCAAATTGACCCATAACTCCTTTCCCATCTGTAGTTCTGCTCACCTCAAAGAGATTAGAACATTTTGTGAAGTTATAGTCTCTGGCCTAATTTGATTCCAAATACTACGTACTGGTAAGTTGTTCAGATTTTTTTTTTTCTTTGATGTGCAAAAGGACCGTCCACAATTATTTGGAGAAGGCGGCAACCTGCTTTTTAGAGTTTTGATTTTGTATTTCTACACAGGACTCAAGTGCGTTTGAATTTAGCTTAGAGAAAAATATTTATTATTAGTGATGTTTCTAAGCAAAAATAGATGTTTGTAAATTCAATTGCGGTTCAAAACTTGAACTTGACTCTGCAGCAGCAAATGCATTTTCATGTTTGGTAGTCCTTGTCCTTAAATAGCTCCACAGGATGGAACTGCTTTGCTGGAAGCAGAACTGAAAATAACGTTTCCCCCCTTTCCTCAGATGTTTAGCTAAATGGCTATTTGGTCAGCAGCTAATGCTCAGATTTCTTTCCTTTTTTTTCTGTTGGTCTTAGGATTTTATGAATATCCACTTTTGTTTGTTCAGTTTACATACATTTTCTTCTAGGTTATTTTTACTAGAGAGTGGCTTACTTTTGAAATAACATTAGGTTTGGACAAAATTCAGAAGATCAAAAACACACAAAATACACCCAAAGTAACAAACTATACAAACTAAATTTGCATGTGTTCTCCAGTGTTTTATTTATTTTCAAAATCACAGTAAAATAAAATTGCATCATTAGCAGTCATCATTCAATGGGCTATAATTCGTTTTAACCATCTCCAATACGTCTGTGTTGGAGTATCACAGTAGCCAATTAAAAGCCTTTTGGCTGTCAGAACTAAATACTGTGTTTCTTTGTTTCTTTCAGTCTAAAAGTGAGTTTTCATCTCAGCAAGGTGTGGGACACGCTGGAGTCTACAATGTGAACCGCTTTCGAGTATTAGAGGAAAAAAACAGGGCACTAAAGCAGGAAGTGGTCGCACTCCGCCAAGAGAAGCAACATTATCGAAAAGTGGTATGTTTTTATTTCTCAGTATACAGGCACAAACAATTTGGCTACTCGTGTTAATTAAGATGTTCTGTCAGGAAAAGTTACTTATGTACAAGTTTACTAGCTAAAATGTCTTGGATGATATTCTCTGATCAAGATTTTGTTTTCTAAGATTAAAGAAGTAATTCAGGGACTGCTATGCTACGTTCTACCAAAGCAAACATGTGAGCAACTCTAATGTTTTACAAAGACAAGGAAGCACAGAAGGCCATATTATATAGATTATTTTTATAGCAATACATGTTTGTTTCTTCCATGACACGAATAAGCATTTGTTTGTGTGTTTCACAAATACTTCCTCCCCACTTGGTTCCAGATGGCAAGGATGTGTTAGCCATTGTCTTGGCAACATGAAGCATGGAGACATTATCAGACACATTCTTCCAGAGCTTTACAGTTGCTTCTGTTTTAAAACAGTATAGCCTTATATGAATGGCAACATCATACATCAACAAATACATTCTAATATATTTCTTTATGGATTAAAGTGTTTAATTCAGTTGCTGACATGTAGCACCTTCCAAAAATATTCATATCCCAGGAAATACCAGAACAAAAATACAAATTTTACTCTCATTAAACCAGCAATGTTTGTGAACCTCAGTTTTTAGTTCTCGCTTCAGTTTGTAAGAAGGATTGGACTTTGACTGGGCCTTTCTGACATGAGGATATTATTTGATTTAAGCTGTTCCATTGAAGGTTTGGATCTATGTTGAGTGACACTGTTCTGGCCAGAGTTACTTTTTGTTTCTTGACTTTCTCTTTGGTTATGCTGTTCTTTGGCAGACCTGTAGGTTTAACTGCACCACCTTGTAAAAGTTGGTTTGCAGTAGTGGAATGCTTTTTATACTGCTGTATTACGGTGCAAAGAAAAGCCCATGATATGTTTGAAGCTTGGGTCGTTGCTTTATAACCTAACCTTGATTTAAACTTCTCTAAAGCTTCCCATCTGACTTGTCTGATGTGTTACTTGGTCTGCATGATGAAGCTTGTTTATAAATGTTCTCTTACAAAATTCTAAGGCCTTCAAACAACAGCTGTACCAATACTGAGATGGATTTACACACTGTTGGAGCGTGTAAATGTAGGGTGAACATAAAATGCAGACCACACTTTCCAGACTTGTCAATGTGTTTTGTTATTTCCCTTTACCTTATCATAAAGATCCCCCGAAAATACATAGAAGTTTTTGTTTGACAAAACAGGAATGAAAACCTTTGCAAAACACTGTACGTTTGCTCTGCCTTTGGGGCAGCTTTACTCACAGACTGCATCATTCTCATTTATGCAAAGCCAGACTCAGCTGTGGATCAGTTAGGCTGAAGGAAACTCTGATGTAGGAGCAAGTTTATTCTAATATATTTTCCTAAGAAGGATTTGGTCTGTGGGCTTTAACTTTTTGGAATGCATTGAAAGAAAATGACAAATATGTAGATATCGACTATTTTATGCTATTTTTTTAGTCATCCATCCATTGTTATGCTTGCGAGGTAACAACTGGTCCCTTACTCCAGTGGTAACTGGGAGAGAAGTGAGATACGTTCTGAACAAGTGGCCAAAGTGTCCAGTTAACTTATCAGAACCCATGCTGAGAACATGCAAACTCCATGCAGAAAGACCTGTGTTTTACTATCATTTTTAGGTAAAAAACAATATACAATATGTCAAAATACCAGTACAGTTGATTGATTCAGAACAATTAGAAAGTTTTCAAAGACCATCGCCCAAATGTGTTTGTTCTAAATGTGACCTAGTTCATCTGATCACCTGATTGCACAGATGTTTTAAACCTTTAGACTTGTTGCATGGAAACAGTCTGAAATGGACAGCCAAAGAAACGTACCTCAGGTGAGGAATGACCTTCTGTGTGTTGTGTGGCTCCTGCTAAAAGGCCACAGCTGTCTCCCTGGACACCATTTCTATGGCAACAATTATGCATTGCCAGCAGCTGGTTCGCTCAGATGAAACGGGCTGTCCCGGTGAAAAGGGGAGTCCCACATCCAATAAATAATCTCTAATAGTGTTGTTTTATTCGGCTCCGTGACCTGCTTTTAGGTTCTTCTGATCAAAAAAGGCATTGTCAGACCAGGGTTAATAATAGCACAGAAAAATGTTAATTAGCCTATTTAGAACTCAGTTGGATAATAACACCACCCACAGAAATACAGTTTGCTTTCACTAACTAGCCAGTTTTTTTTTTTTTTTGTTTATTTGTTTTTTTTTCCACCTGTATTAAAAGGAAATAATTTTGGCTTGACTTCATATTCCCTTTTTGATTAAATTTATCCCTGAAAGTTTTTTTTTTTAGATGTTCTGTTATAACTTAATTATGCTCAGTCCATTGCCCACTCCATCTGTCGTCTTGTTACTAAAGCACACAAGCTTTTGGCTTTAGAAGAAGTAGTAAAAAAACAAACAAAACAAAAAGCAAAGGAAAAGAAAAAAAACACTAAAAGCCTGTTCTCAGTTTTTAAAAAACTAGAAAAGGGTGTATTAACTTGCAGGGTAATTTAAATCCTATATGACACAGATACATTAAAAGGTTCAATTTTGGATCTGCTTTCACTTCTTGTTTCCACTGCTGCCAAATTGTCAGTAAAATTTCAGCAGTTTAATGCATATGCCTGCTATCCACCGGACACTGCCAGTCCTGTCTTTCTTTTTGCATCTGACTTCTCCGTGATTGGCTGTGCTCACTGACCTGGCCTGTGTTGCCTCATGTCCGTAATCACCAAAGCAGATGTGATGGAAGTCTGAGAGAGATCTAGTTGTGATTGAATTTAGATTCTTTTTAGATGTCAGATCAAACACAGAGTCTCTTATTCATCCATGGTTTTAAAAATAAAGCAAACATATTTATGATCTTGGAATGTCTCAGAATTTATCTAAATTATCACCACAAAAATCAATATATCATTATTAAGATTTCATGCGATAGACCGTTACCCCTCGTCTGCATTCAGAGTAGCTGAGTCAGTCCTTTTTTGATCTGACAAAATTAAAGAGTACCTAATTTTGGGACTAATTCTCTTTTGGATTTAGGTCTGAACTTTGACTTGGCATGATCCCCACAGAATGATGCTGCCAGCATCAGCCTTCACCATGGAGATAACGTTGTTCTAGTTCATGTTTGTTTTCTGCTACTCATAGAATTTGGCATGTAGGACAAAATGTCAATTTTGATCTGATTTTACCAGAACACCTTCATCCCCATTCAGGGGCGTCTTCTACATAGCTTGAGGCACACTGCAGTCTAATTCTTTCAGAAATAGCTTAATTCTTGCTGCTCTTCCATAAAACTCCGGTTCATGTTGTACACAACTAATAACGTCATGTCATGTCAACATATTTTCCCACCATAACTTTGGAGCTCCTCCAGAGTTATTACGGTAAATGTGGCTAAAAGCATCTGCAAATCACAATTTATAGATTTGTATTTGTAAAATAATTTTAAAAAACCACATATCAGTTATTTTTTTCCCAATTCACAATTGTGTGCTACTTCATGTTGGTCCGTCACTATAAGTCCTAAAAGAATTGAATATATTTTATTTGTAAAACGTTGAAGCTCAAGTGTAAAATTTTGTTACAGTAATGATTCTTGATCAGATATTCCTCATATGAGGTTTAATAAAAGACATAATATATATTAACCAGTACAAACTAGACTAATTAGTATGGCAGAAACAAGGGAGCAAACACAAATCTCTATACTAACTGATCTACACTAGGTTGTTTCATGACAAGTAAATTCAGGGAAGATGTTTTTAAAGTTTACATTATTAGTCACAGGACTGCTTTGACTTGAAGTTAGGTTGGATGCAAACATGATTTATACTGATGTATTTAACAACCAGTTGTTATACCTCACAATGCCTTATATAGTGTCTCTTTGAGCTAAAAAGAAAAAAAAATATATATCATTGGAAATTAGCTGAATTGTCAGTCATTTTCCACTACAATAGAAAAATATTACATAAGCACCAACCATTGGTTTAGTTTCGCCATCTTTATAAAGGCTGAATTCCATACCTTTACAGCCAAAACAAAACATGTTGTATTACAAGACGGACGTGCTAAAATGTGGCAGTGTCAAAATGTAGGGCCCTCTTGGATTAATTGTAAATCCTTTTAACCGGATTAAATCATTTTAAGGGGGCAGCTGCAATTTAACCACGCTTGCACATACATGAAAAAATATGCATGAGTCACCGCACATAAGCTGATGTCAGTATGATATAATTACTCACTCTGACAAAGCAGTGTAGGCAGTGCGATAGCAAGTGTGTGCCATGTTGTAGTTAATGACTAAAATCTGTGAAATTGTGAAGTGACACTTAGAAAAGAATAAAGACGAAATCATTCCACTTCACAATTTGCCCTTGTGGTGCAACATGTTATTTTAGATCGAAAACAAAAGTTTAAATTGTACTTTTTAGCCTTATGAAGTGCCCCCAAAATAAATGTTGCTATATTGTAAATATGTAGATATAATATGACACTGAAAGATATGTTATCTGGTAAGGAACATGTTATTACCATAATAATAATAATAATAATAATAATAATAATAATAATAATAATAATAATAATACATTATATAATTCCATGTGATTTATAATGGCGAAAAATATTGCACTGATTTGTTAGAATCTACACCAAGTTCAAGTGTAATATGGCTGTCATGTCATGACATTTGTCCCTTTACAGATTTCTTCTGTTTTTGTCTTTTGGTTTGGATCATCAGACAGTTTTCTCACATCACATAAAAGATCTTGTAGGGGGAAAAAACCCCAAGATTATGGGAAGATTTGGAATTTTTAGGGTTATGGTCTTTCATTTTTGATCAGATGATGAACAGCCTGTTCACACTTTTCAATAATTTGACTGCTCCGTTTTTCACTCTTACTCATGTTTCTTCGTTTTGAAACTCTGCTCACAACCAGGTCACAGTAAAGCAGGTCCAGATATTTTACTATGTTATTCACTTCAACTATTTGTCCTGCCAAGGGGAGTATCTAATTATTGCAGTGCGATCTTCTGCATACTCAGTTTGAGACAAATAAAGTTCTAACTGTGCCATTGCAAAAATAGTTACAAAGCAAATATGGATATTTTTTGGCAGTATTTCCTATGATCAGCAAATAAGGTGTCTGAAAGTTGCAACTTTCTTGTTCGGGTTATCACAGAATCAAAAATCTGTGATAACCCGACTTGGGCTGAGATCACATTAATTACACTGCAGTATGAAAAGCTCAGAAAGGCATTTAAAGTTCATGAGCCAATCAAGTGGAAAGTAAAGAGACACTCAGGCAGGATTTACATTCCACATTCAAACAGAAGAGTCTTAAAATTAAGAAACATGTCTTTATTTAGATATTTAGAGTTTCTTTATTTGTAGTATCTATTTATGCTCTATCTTTAGAATCGAAGGGTAAGAGGTTTTAGCTGTTGCAAAACAAATTTTAAAAACTTACCAGCTTAAGTCGGAATGAGTTGTGATTACCTACTGTACGTTGTTAAGTATGAATCTCAGTTAAAAGCCAAAATGTCGTCTCTCAACAGCAATTTAAATGAATGGGGAAGACATGAATTAAGAAAGAGAGCAGAAAATGTTAGCTCTACTAACCCTTACTCTACCCACAGTAGGCCTCCAATGTCCCATCTATTGTGTTTGATGTTTGATAAAGTATTAGCATCCTTAAAGGTCATTTCTGCTTTTGTTTTTTTGTCACACATGTTTAAGTTTGGTCAATAAAATTCAAAGATAGTTTGAGCGAATTCAAAATGCAGTTTTAAATGATAATTTTATTTACATAGCATCCCACAATGATTGCTGCTAAGGCGACCCAAACAGGTTCTGGGGCAGTTACTTTTCCTCATAGGGCCGGCCGGGTAAGTTTTCTTTTTGTTAACCGTAATAAATAAAATCATCACTTGAAAACTCTCTTTTCTATATGTTATTTTTGTCTGAAATAGCAGTTTGTTCGATTATCTAAAACATTTAAGTGCATCAGAAAAACATAAGCGATAGAATAAGTCTGTAAGGAGACAAATCCTTCTTCACAGCACTGCACACTGTCCAGCTTTTTAGATCTCTTTGATACCTTTACATGTAGCCGAGGCTCTGATGTCACTGATGTTTGTGACAGTGGAGAGAGCTGATTAATCCAGCTGAGTGGACTTGCGCAGCTTTCTATACATTGTTCGAAAGAGAAAGGAGGAAGGAAAGTGAGCAGAGGAGGGAGGAGGCTTGTAGAAGATGATTAAGGAAGGGTGTTAAGGAGGAGGGTCTTTGGGGGTGGGGAGATAGTGAAAGCAAAGTGAGGATAGGAAAGAGAGTGTGGGAGAGGGGGCGGAGGAAAAGGAGGAGAGAGAGAAAAAGAGAGAGACAGAACCCAGAGCTGCTGCTGCTGCTGCTGATGCTGCTGCAGCCGTTTGACAATTCCCCACCCATACAGAGCACGGAAGAAGGGAAGAGACTACAGCAAGGAGGAAGGAGGGAGTGACTCCTCAGTAAAGATGCTCCTGTGCTAGCCAGCACACACGGTAAATACAAACCTCCTAGGTGCTGTTGTTTGTCTCTGCATCATTGTGCCCCAGTGTGTTTGTCTTAGATCTAGCTCTGTTGAGTCCTAAATATAGTGCACAGGGTTAGCATAGCAAGCAGCTGGGGAAAACCTGTGTGTGCAGTAGCTGCAGGAGGAGACAGATGTGCACAGTGAGGTGGAAAGGAGAGGAGGATTTGCACATTTTGTCTTTTCTCTGGGCTAAACGAGGAGAAAGCAACATCCAGTATTGCTGTTTCTTGACTGAAGCCGAGCCACCTGTTCGGAGATGTGTGGGTGTGTGCGGAGTGTGTGTGCGTGTGTGTGTGTTGGAGGGATGAGGGGTGGGGTTGTAGTGTATGAGTCTATTAGGTTAGTGTGTTTTTTTGCCTGATGTTTGTGTCTGCTGAGATTTCTTATACCCTGTAGATTAATGAAGCATTTTTGTGAGTGTCAGTGAGTGATAATGTTTTCCCATCAGTAAAATCCTGATGCAAAAGCTGACATGATCATTTAGGGATGCAGAGAGAAAGACAAATGTTTGATGCTTACTCAAACAAATTGATGTAGTGTGTGTCTGTGTGTGTTTGGGTGTTATTGGCATTGGTAACGTGAGCTTTTCCTGGTTTCTGACTACTAAAGGGTTGTCAGGTACTGGTGTTGAACATTATCCTACTCACTGCTGTGGGTTAATGTTCCCACCCAGCCCTTTGGAGTTTTGTGTGTGTGTGGGGCTGCACATGACACTTCGAGTATACTCTGACCAGCTAAATCTTTCACATCCCTAATAGAACGATGCAATCAATTCAGGTACAATGTTCGCATTTTGCTGAAACAGGTTTAAAGGAGTGTTGACTCAGCTGCATGTCATTTTGAAGGATTGCATTGTTTGTGTTTCTGAACTGTAGATTAATGCTGAGAAGTGACGCCTGTGTTTCGGCAAACAAAATGGAACATTCGTCTGTGAGCATACAACAGTAATCAATAATGTTTTGGGTTTTTTTTTCCTACTATTTGTCTTGCTGCTTCTTTTTAAATGTAAAAATGAGCTTTAAGTTATAAAAGTCAACAGAGTCGAGCTTTAGTGTCTAAGATTTATTTCTGTGAAAAGTAAATGCACGATTGCTTCAAAATGTAGAATTATAGGCATTCTCTACACAAAAACCTATATTGTACAGACTCTTTTTGTTGTGTCTCACTGCAGATGTCAAGCCAAACAAGTTTATTTTGTCTTTGAGAACGATCCGAGTCATTCAAGAGGATAAATTTGCTGATTTTAAGTCCCAGTCTGATATTTCATTCAAATTTATGCCACATATGCTTGAAATTCACAAAGCTTTACATCACAGCTAATTAACACATTGTCTTAGCAGTATTACATAATCTACATAAATAATGTTATTCTGTTAAATTTAACTCGGCGCATGACTTTTAGGATGCTGAAATATCCTTTTTTCTTCTTCTTCACAATAACAGATGTTTTGTACCTACAGGGGTTTCTGCAGAGCAGATGGAATATGCTAGAGGCTATTATAATATAAAGCTTGACATAAACAATCATCAAGCTTTATTATCTTTTGCTCAGGTATCTCCGACTTGAGATAAACAACCACAGTCCTCAATAAACTCTAAAAACAACATTTTTACTTTGACCAATTTGCTGAACTGACAAGCTAAAGTTAGCATCTTTACCCCCTGTTTTTATATAACTTGTTGATAGTTTAGCTCACAAAATATTTCAGTATGGTTTCAGTTCATCATGTGGAGACAAAACTGAAAAAGGTGTCCACCTGCTTCTGGAACGTAGTGTTTTGCATTTATGTTGTGAACTTTAACAACTGGTGATCCAGCTGTGCAGCACACCTTGTTCGTGGAAGTAAATAGGGATGCTACACATCTGCTTTTTGTATCAATTTATAAGTTGTACAATTAAATCAGACAACATAATGACTTGTTCCTTTGGCACTAATGTGGCATAATGTTTCTGGGTGCTGTTGTAGCAAGACTTATTATGAAGGAAGCAGATTCAAGTGACAGGAAATAGAATGCCAATGTTATTAGGTCGATACATGTAAGTAGCATTCTGCTCTGTGTGTGAGTAAAAAGATGCAGCCATTAAAAAAATGACAGATACTAGGAGTTATGTTCTTTCTTTTTATTCTAATACCAATCATTAAAAAAAGTCTCATCTATACAAACTCTGACATATTACACACTAAAGTGCATCATTGCAACTGATAAAGCTACTATCAACATCAAAGGGGTCGTTATAAAGCCTCAAAACCAACAATTTTTTCTTTTTTTTCTGTCTGTAATTTAGTAGTGGAAAAAGTGTTACAACGGTGTGTACTCATAAGCGTTGTAACATCTCCTTGATACATGTGTTTGAATATGTTACTGTGTGGGTGGTTGACACACCAAAGGAGAAATACTGTATGGCAAAGGAGATGGAAACAGTGCTTATGTCTCATTTCTTAGTATCTCAGCTCTTTATGTAATTATTTCATATATTTTTAATCTAATCTGAAAAAGTCCTATTGTTTAAATGTTGCCCCTCTTGCAGATTTCACCAGCCCCCTTTTATCTTATTCCGTTTCCACTCCTTTATCCCTATGTATCACCCTGGTTTACTGTACCAACTGATTTCTAGTCTGATGCCTGAAGGTGAGAAAAAAAAGAGTGAAAAGAGAGAAAATGGGCAAAATGAAACATGTGTTTTCAGTCCCATGACTGAATTTCTCTCCGGCTCCTCTCTTGAGATGAACACGAAACCTGGCAGCCAAAAGACACCAAAACATGCAGGTGCTGCAGTAATCCCAGCAGCGACAGCTTTGAAGGGATGTGAAAACACAAGCCAGTAATTATATGGAATAGAGTTGAACAATCGCTTAAGTGTCCATCATTGGGAAAATCTTGGTGCATCAACACCAAAATGAACACACAAAAAAAATCCCTAAATGCACAGGTAAGCATTAAAAAGCAATAAACACAAGTGAAACCTTAAAGTGTTGTGCCAAAAATTAAAGAGGTGTACAAGCACATTTGTCCCTGGTTTGAATTTTAACTTCCTTGACTAGTAACAGGCATTTTTTTTTTTCTGTCAATAATGGTTTCTAAATTGGCAGCAGTAGTAAGTGTTGTTCCTCTGATGTGGATTTCTGTTAGCCCTCTGATAAAGTGACAAACTGTCCAGGTTGTTTCCCGCCTCTTGCCCGATGACAGCTGGCTTGTCCAGACCCCGGTGACTCAGACAGCTTTTGTTTGCGCTGCTTGTTTGCCAGCTTTCATTCACGCAGTTCAAAAGGTACCATCAGATATGTTTTGCACGTGATATTTCATCGCTGCTTCTTTATCATCCTTGCTCCGACCTGAAGGAAAGCAGTTTCTATGGCAACTTCCATCGAACCCCTCCCTTTGCCGGTACTACTGCTGTGTGTGTGTGTTCACTATTTTCAGTATATATATATATATATATATATATATATATATATATATATATATATATATATATATATATATATATATTATATATATATATATATATATATTTATATATATTATATACACAGTCCAGTCACATTAATGTGACCATCTGTCAAAAGCCAGAATAACCACCTTTCGCAGAGCGAACTGCTACGAGACGTGCAGGAAGAGAGTCACTTAGGTCCCTGAAGGTCTTCTCTGGGATGTTGAGCCATGCCGACTCTAATGCCGTGGCCAGCTGCGCTAGATTACGCGGTTGAGGATCCATGGCGCGAACAACTCGATCGAGATGGTCCCACAGATGCTCGATTGGGTTTAAGTCAGGTGAGTTTGCTGGCCAGGGGAGGACGGTAAACTCATCCTGGTGCTCTTCGAACCACGCACGTACACTGGCAGCTGTATGGCACCTCGCATTGTCCTGCTGGAAGATGCCATCATCCTGAGGAAAAACAATGCGCATGTAGGGGTGGACATGGTCCGCAAGGACAGATGCGTACTTGTATTGATCCATCGTGCCTTCCACAATAATCAGTGAACCCAGAGAATGCCAGGAAAACATTCCCCAGACCATAATGCTCCCGCCTCCAGCTTGGACCGTTCCTGCAATGGTTGCAGGGTGGTTCCTTTCAGAGGTTTCACGCCTTATACGCCAACGTCCATCTGTCCGATGGAGCATAAAACGCGATTCATCTGAAAACGCTACCTGTCGCCACTCAGTGGACGTCCAGCTGCTGTACTGGCGTGCAAATTCTAGCCTTCGTCGTCGATGAACACCAGTCAGCATAGGTGCACGAACCAGGCGTCTGCTTCGGAGGCCCAGACGCAGCAATGTTCGCTGAATAGTGGTTTGGGAGACACTTGTGGTAGCCCCTTGGTTCATTTTAGTGGTCAGTTGCTCAACGGTAGCCCGTCTATCTGCCCGAACGCATCTCCGCAACCGTCGTTCGCCTCTGTCATCTATGGCCCGTGGTGCACCACATTTGCCACATCGTTGATTTTGGACAGTCCCATTTTGCCATGCACGGTACACTTTTACCACGGCGGCACGCGAACAGTTCACAAACTCAGCCGTTTCGGAAATGCTTCCACCCTTGGCCCGAAAGCCAATGATCATGCCCTTTTGGACGTCGGATAAATCGCTTCGTTTCTGCATTACGCCAACGATTGAAATGTTTTCCGAAGCCCACACACACCCTTTATATACGCTCAACTGCACTGTGCTGCCACCTGCCTTCTGTGATTGGTTATTTAACTCTGAAGTGGAAAGTACGTGGTGGTCACATTAATGTGACTGGACTGTGTATATATATATATATATATATATATATATATATATATATATATATATATATATATATATATATATATATATATATATATATATATATATGTATATATATGTATATATATATATGTATATAGTGAATGCTATATTGATTGCTAGAATGAAGCCCCCCTCCAAAAAGCATTGTTGCTCAGCTGGCTGGGGGGAGCAGAGATTGAAACATTTCCTCCTCACATTTCTTGGCAGATTTTAAAGTTGCACAGAAGTTTTATAAAGGAGAGACAAAGCACTGCAGTGGGAGAAGGCAAAAGAAATAAAAAATAATTTAAAAAAAGGAAAAATATAAGGTGGGGCAGAGAAGGAAAGTGAGAGGAAGAAAAGGGAGTATGAAAAAGATACCACTTATTATTACTGAATACAGTACACTGTGCTACTTTTCCTGCTTTTTTCCCGATTTATACATCTTTTGTTCAGATCAACTCATTGCATGTTATGATTATTTACTATTTATCACATATGCTTCTTGTTTGGTTAAACGTCAGTAAAAGCCTTTGGTTGATTGGGATGCATATTAAAGTTGGGCAGTGTCCATTCTATAATACTTTAATATCATCCTAAAAAATACTGGCCTGCACACTTTCACTGACTTTTAAAGCTGTACAATCACTCTAAGGCTTTCTACTTCAAAAATGACTTTCTTTAAGTAAAGGCACAACTAACAACAGTTTGTTTTCACTGCAATTGCATCACTGGAACACAGTGATCTAAACAACACAGAAATTGATTAATGCTTGAAAGAAAAGTTTTGTTTCTCTTCTGATACAGATTCAAATTTCTTTTTAAGAGTTGTGCTACGTGGACATGACCATGTTCCTGGTGAGAGCAGCTATCTTTAAAGCAGAACTGATATCACATCGTGTGTTACAGTGAGACTGTTGTAAAACAACATTTTTAACATTTTCACCTCAGTCAGACCATTTATCATTCTAAAACCAAGACAAAAAAATGATGTAAATTTAAAGGGTCTTTGTTCAAATCTGCAGCGGATTTGTAATCAAGATGTTCAAACCAATACTGTTGCTATTTTTTTTTATATCCAGATTCACTCAATGTGTAGTAGCTTCAAATTATTTGCCTTCATTTTCATTTTATTTTGCTCCGTGACGCCAGCATGACACTTGGCAGGCAAGGTGAGATCTTAGGCAAATGAGCATGCTGATAATGGCGCGTTTAATTCCACATCCCTAGCTTTCTCTTTCTGTGTCCGTTCTAATTGTTTGTTTTAGTTTTTTTTCCCCTTCCCCTCCCTTCCTGATTACGCATTTCACTCACAGTCAGGACTTTCCATCCCTCTAAATAACCACCTGAACATAGTCTCTTACCTAAATACTTCCTGTCTTGTGCCTCTGTCATTGACTCCATCTTCTTTCGCTCTTCTCTTTCATTTAGTCCCCAGTGTATTGCTCCTGGAATGACTTGAATGATTAGGACAGAAGCCTACAGTGGATGGAACACAAAGAGCAACTAAATGGAGAGAAGGGGACGGGGGAGAGGAGGACACGGTGTCAGGAAGGAAAGGCGACATGACAGGACCTGTGCTCCTGTAATAGTCACTTATTGCTCTGTGTTATTGAGTCCTGCTCAGCAAAGACTTATGACTTATTCCTATTCAGTGTTTTGTATTTGTTTTGTTTTTTATCTTAATTCCATGTTGTAGTATGATTATAATTTTAAGACACATGTGACCTAATGTTTTTCCTACTATGAAGAAGAAAAGATAATTTATTTCAGCATAGATTTCACTTGTAATATAAACTAGAACTGAATTAGATAATGTGATCCATCTGTTCTTCTGGCTTGTTCTTGACAAAGGTTCTGGGCAAAACATGTGGTTTTGTATAATAATGTGGGATTAATAAGAAATTTAAAGTCGGTATGGCTCATATGCTGGAAAAATGCATTTTTGGTAGAGTAACTGTGAATTTATGACAATTCTTTTTCAGACATAAACTTAAAAACCTTTTGTTGGATGGACAGATATGTCCGATGTGTTGCTTGGTCTTCATGATGCTGTTTGGTTATTAACTTTTTCTAACAAACTGTTGGATTTTGTTTTACTAATAAGGTGATATTATTTAAGGGAAATCAGGTCAAGTGGTCTGAAAACAATTTGCAGAACAATTACAACTGTGTTTCCTCAAATTCTGATCCAAAGTTAATTACTAATTTTACACAAAATTCCAATAATGTACGTTAAAGTTTGCAGTTGTGACAAAAAAAAAATTCAGAAAGTTCATGGGGTATCAACGCTGTTTTAATACACTAAAGATCTTGCATGCTTGCTCCATATAGACTCAGCAATTCAGGAGTGTACTAGAGAGAGCTTCCCTGCCTAGTGCATGATGGGTAAGAGCTACAATATTATAATGAATTCTGAGCTTCTCTGGCAGTGGAAGGAGGCCAACACTAGCGTAACATATTCTCTGAACGCTTTTGTTTGTTCTGCTCAGATCAAATAAAGGGAGAGGCATCTGCTCAAGAGTACAAAACAAAAACTATTTTCACATCCCTTATGTCTAGGGTGGTTATTAGAAAACGCTTTTTAAGAATATATTTGAATGTCTAATGGAATTAGGTTTCGTGGTAGTAAAAGCACCCCCTCCACTGCCTCTCCTAGCCTACTGTACTGCTAACTGTGCAATAAGGTCACATATAAATTATTTACCACTTGTGCAGTGTGTTTCCCTTCAGATTGGGGTCATGCGATTGCGTATTTGTGGAAACCAGATGTTTTATGTCTGTGAGAGAACCAAACTGAGAGCGATGTGCACTTCTTTGGATGCCAACGTATGCGCTTCCCTGCTGCCATGTGACTTTTTGTTTCAGTGAGAGCTTTATGGGAATTGTGTCTGCTTGAGAGTTTGTGTGCTGACTTGTCTGTGTCTGTTTTAGTATGCGTGTTCTGCACACGAAGGCCCATCCAAGCATTATGTGAGCACGAAGGCCCATCCAAGCACATGTAATCCCTTACCCGGTTCCAGGCTCTTCATTAGAATTATTCCGATCTTCCTCAGAACTTATTTTACGCCTTTCTGATATCCTCTGTTTGTCCCCCGGGAACAATGGGTCCTCCTCGCGTCAAATCTGTTGTGGCATCAATGAGACTTAAAGCTTCACTGCCCACTTCTGTAGAGGCTAGTGTCATTCTCGCATTCTTGCTCCCGAGGTCTGCATTTACATCACACATTAAATTCAGTGCTATGCACCCTCACCGTAGGGGGAAGATGATGGTTTTCCCTGAAGAGTTTTACATGCGCGGTCCAGCTGGATCACCTCATTGTATCATTTAAAATTTGCAAGAAGCTTTCTTGTTTTCACTTATTTTTTTTATTTTTTTTTTTTTTCATATTACAAACATCCTCCACGTTATTTTAAAAATAATTTTCATATCTTTTACAGATTGCAGTGGGTAGTGGTTTATTTTCTGATACAGGACAGGTGGATAAAAAAATGAAATCCAATCACAAGCTTTTGAAATCTATTCCCATTTTGAGAAACACACTGAAAAGCTCAGAGGTGCTGAATGGACAGTATTTAAATATGATATATATATATATATATATAAACATACCGGAGGAACTGCATACTCGTATGGCAGAGCCATATGTGATGGTATCCACTTAAATATGATGGTTAAATTTTTCCATTACTTGAAGTGGTCAGCTATTCAAAAGCTGTTTTCTTGTGTATGTGTGTGTGTGTTGATGGTGTACTTAGAGACAAGTCACTTCATTTTACCCCAGTTTGTTACACTATATACTCTCTTACTGTCAAATGAATATATGTTCACATTAATTTGACTCCAAAAATTAGTCATAAGACCAGCATGCCTGGCAGACAGCCAGCAATACTGAGTATTACTCTGCAGAAAAAATCTGATACTTTTGATTTCACTTTTGTTTCTCTCTCTGTATATCTCTTGTACCACTTGGAAACCTGTTTGGCTTCAACATTGTCCTGCAAAGAAAGCCTATGGGGAATCATAGCAGGGAGGAATCGTGTCAATATTCACTTTCTGAATGTGCCGTGCACACAGCAAGATTTAAAACACTGCTTAATACTCTCATCGCTAAAAATGACAAAAAAGAGAAAAACTGGTGACTTTTCACTCCCCAGTGAACATTCTCCCTCCGTAGGGTCAGAAAGCTGTTCTGGTTGGGAAGGACATGGTGTGGGTGGGTGAATTAAAATCTAATTGAACTGATGATGATGCTAATGCCTCTGAATGTGACTCAGAAGCATAATAAAAAGAAGCCTTAAGAAAGGGATTTTGTTCGAGGTCGTCATCATTAATGTTTGGTGGTCATGTAAATGACACCCCCATACCTATATTGTAGCTGTTCAAATAAATGTGTGAAAATGGATGAGTAATCAATCTAATTTTCAAAGATGCTTCAGTCATGTTACACTTGTTCTGAGATGATTTGCCTACTGAAAACATGAACTTTCCCTCACAAGTACGTTTTAATTCTCCAAGAAAATTAGCTTAAGCAAACATTGTTTGAGATATGCATATAACACTTAGCCAAGTGCAAATATATGACAGAAATGAGGATAAGGTGAACTCCACACCTCCACTCCACATCCCAGGAAGCTCTTTAATTGAGCAGCAGATTTATTTATTTATTAAAAACAATGAACACTTGTAAGAAAGGTTTTTATATAAAAATATGTAGCAAAATTCAATTTATAAAATGTATGGGGCATTTTTATTTTTACTTGTCAGCTTTCTTTGAACATTGACAGATTTTTCTCATATTCTTATCCATTTGTATGGTCTTTGTTTGTTAAGCAACTCACTTCTAACCTATGAGTCATTCATATCCAAAAAGCCTCCGAACCCCAAGAAATAAGCCAGTTTTATGTCAACATATATGAGACATGCAACTGATTTTAAGCTAGTATTTGAGCTTGCTTGCCAAAACAACTGAATTTAGTTGAAATTATTGAGTCCCAAAATAAGTCGGCCAAACACAACATGCTATTTCCGTATCAACAAGGTGATTTCCATAGTGATATAAACTGTAAACCCGATATTCCACTGATAGTCGACACATCCATCAACTTCTTTGTCTAGTATTTGCTGGATTGTCCCTGTGCATTAAAGACTTGGTTTTCAGATATTACACATTTGCTGGTAGATGTTTTTCAGTTTGATGTCTCCATCTGCTGTTTAAATCACATATTGAAACAAGCATGCCAACATGGACGTCATTGCTTCGCTGCAGAACGTGGATGATTTGTGGTAATTGATGTAATGATGAATTTTGGTCTTTGGCAGGAAGTCCAACCAATAGTGGGTGACCTTAGACTCAATCACATTTCAGTTATGCAGCAGGACAATAATCTAAAAACACACCAGCAGTTTAGTCATTCACCATGATGGTCAATTTAAGTTATTATTATCCTTTTGATTAACTTAATACCCTTTCTTCAATCTCAGTGACACACACTTGAAGTGACATACACTTAATGGTGTGTGTCACTTTCATATATATATATTTTTTTTAGTTCTCGCCAACCTTGGTAACTGAACGTTTAGGATTCAGATGAAAGGTCTGAAACATGTGGGTTCGTTAGAGCTTGAGGCATCTGTAATTTTAGTTATGTAACCATTTTAAGCTCCTGCCCTTCCTAACACGTACACATGTAAATGCCCATTCACGCTTCACTGTTTTGATGGTACCCATTGCCATCTGCAGCCACAGTTTACATTGTAGGAACAACCTCGGGGGTCATGTGACTGCAACATACTGGTGTGTGTTCACATATGAGCAAGGGTGCACAATACTTTGCACTTTATTACTCTATTTACCTCACATCTATGTTTTATAAATGAGGCACCTGTAGAGACGCGTTCAACCAATGGGCTGAGGGAATCCCAGTTGATATTGCTTTGAGACAACAAGGGGAATATTTTAAAAGGATGTGATGAATAATCTATTGATGACATTATGGCGACTGTATTGCTTATACACCATCAATATAAATGGGAAAATTTGCCCTACTCATATAAACGGTTCAGTCTTCCTTGTCTGATGCCACGTTTGTGTTGTAAACCAAAAGCAGGATCCAGTAGGAGGAACATTACAAATGGCTGATTTTAAAATGCTTCTTTAAACAGTCTGCCAAGGAAACTAGTGTTTGGCTGCAGATCTAGTGTGTCTCAAGTCACGCCCTTGTGTAAAGATGAACGCCTGCTACAGTAAGCCCTTCAGAGGGCAGACTCTGGGTAATATATATCATACTGCTGTGTAGACCTGGCTAATGCTACTCTATAAATCCTCCAAAATGATCCTCCTTTTCTCAGCCAATTCCTTAAGTGGGGATGTACAGTGTCAGTTTACAGTCCTCTAAAAGTTGCCATTAACCTTGCCGGTGTGTCCTATGTTGAAATATGTTGAAAACAACTCTATGTTCAGTAAAATGCAATCTGGAGTTGGTATAGCAGTTTTTCTTTATTTTGCTCAAATATCTTTTGAACATTACAGTACAGATAATTTGAGATTTGTTATATTTAGAAAGACGGGGGTAAGAATGTTGTGACCAATTTTTGATCTCCAGTTCAGATATGTGAGAGAGGAATGACAAAGTAATCACAGCAGTGGCATTTTAAGGAAGCTTAGGATCTCGTATTATTTTTTATTTTTTGATAGTCTGTCATCTAGTTGCTAGCTTTGTTGCCTTACAGAAGATTTGAGTCCCAACTAGAGTCTTTTTGTGTGTGGTTTTGATATTTTATAGATGCATGGGGTATTCCAGCTTCCTGGAACATTCACGGTAGATGAAATGGCCACTTTCACTTCTGGAGTCTCTTTGTGTATTCATTATTCCATGTCTTTATGCTTCTGTGTGATGGAGTACCACTCTGTTTGGGTGTACCCTGCTTTTTACCCATTGACCAATGTAGGTGGACACCCATCTACCTTACAATGACTATATGGATTTTTATTTATTTATTTATTATTTATTTATTTATTTATTCATCTACGTATCTTCAACAAATAAAATTTTAATGCAGGAATAAACATTTGTGTTTTTTATATTGCATTCCCATTACCACAACAACAGTGATACTCCCACTATACTTGTGGCTGCAGACATCCTTACAGAGTTGGATTTATGTTCAGTAACTAATATTTCCACCCAAGGGAAATGGGTGGAAATATTGCAGTATTGCAGACTGTTACAAGAAGAATAAATGAGTCCTAGTGTTTTACTATAAAGGTACATTCTGTGCAGGATCTCAATACAATACAATGTTTTGAAAGGACTATTTTTTATGCTAAGATAAATCAACAAGAGTTCTTCCTTCACATTTGTAGTAAGATAAAATTTTAGTCAGGAATTTATTGTTTTAAAAACCTTTTTTCCAGCTTTGGCCACTTCTCCTGCTTGAGAAGCAGCCACACACACACGCACACACAACACGCACCACACACACACACACACACACACACACACACACACACACACACACACACACACACACACACACACACACACACACACACAATAATTTGCATGTGTACGTGGGTGCTGTTGGTGCATGGGTTGCCTGTCAGAGCTGAATCTAATAAATACCCCTGTCTTCTGGGGGGGTCATTTGGCAGGGGAGTGAATGCTGATTATAACTTTTTCCCTTCACAGCCAAAATCCACATGTTAATTTGGGTTATTTTGTTTCCATTAACGCGTTAAAAAAGTCCCTAACATGGGATTTGTTGAATATTTAAACTGAGGATCTGTCCTTCGTCATACATCATTCAACCATGTAACAGTTCGAAGTAGGATACAGAAAAACAGGAAATTTACTCAAGTTTTTCTTTATGTACACATACATATGCATTTTTAGTAAATACATTTACTTTAAAAATTCTGTTACAATTCAGAATATGTACCATTTAACTTGAACTTAACTTAAAGTAAAAACACGCTATGTTCATTCTGGTAAGAGGCTGTTGTATAAAAGTACAACATGTAGCTGCCAAGATCCTATCAAAGCTCATGCTTTTTATAATTTGGACACAAGTTTCATATGTGTTTGAGGCTTCACTTGTGCCCACACTGAAGAAAGCCGATGTTGTCTGCGTCTTTCCTCTCACGGCTTAACTGGAACAAAATGTTTCGTACATGACATCTAATTAATGACAGTCCTCCTGGGGAAACAGCAGCAATCTTCAACCCACAAAAAGCCCATTTAAACTCATCAGGAGGCATCCCACGAATGAATGTGTGCAGGATTTCACCCTTTATCTATTTCTCATCCCAACAACGTAGCCTGTCATGGTTAATAACATTAGTGTATTTTAGAATTGCCCCATATTTATAAACAAAGCCAACTTAAAATCCCATTCTCATAATGGGAAGACGCAACAAAATTAATTGTAAGATCAAATTCCTGCTCCAGTCATCATTAATATATACTTAAAATGTCCATAATTTTAAATAATTAGTATTTTAAAAAAATACTTAATTTACATTAAACAAATAATGAGAAATGCATCATATACAATTTATGCTTCAAAACAGCGATAAAAAAATTATTACTGCACTTTGTAAAAATATACAGAAGCAATACATTAATGTTAATCTTTGGACTTTGGTTTTCAGTTTTGTCTTATTGGTTGGTCTTTCTGTATTTATTTGTCCATAATTCAGAGAACTACTGACGAGTTACTCGGTTACTATTAAAGGTGTGCCGATCGATCGGTCACCGATCACAATCGGGCCGATTTTCGTGAAAAAGTGCCTGATCGGTGATCGGCCGATCATTGGCTCTGTTACCGATATCGATCACCTGCATCTCATTTCCAGCCTGTGTGTCCAGCTGGTCTCGTCTTTCCTTCACAGCGCAAACGCGCAGCAACAAATGCTAAGCGATGTGTAACTATAACCACTGAGTCAATGGGGACGTTTGCGTGTTGCGGCGGAAAATAGAAGCAGGTCAAAATGCATCAACACAACGAAGCTAATAGACATAAAAACAATGACGGAGTTTGGCTACATCGAGGCTCAGTGCAGTAAAAAGACATGGAGGATCAGACAGCAGGTAAAGCAGCGCAGCTACAAACACTCACCGGATTAGCATGACGGTCAGAAAGATAAACTAATAACCCGCTAAATGATTTAAGTCTTGGAGCTGCGATGTAAGACGCTGGTTCTGCTGTTGAACCGCTGCTCCGCTACAGGTAGTAATATTAATATTTAGTAATATTTAATATTAGTAATATTTGACACGGAGCCGCTTCTGCTCCTCCTTGTAGCGACTCTCTCACCGAAGCTGTTTAAAGCTGCAGCATCTAACCTAAAAAATACATTTTACATACGTATTAAAACTTTCTCTGTCCTAACATGAGACAGATAATCTCTAAAAAATAATCGATCTCCTCAGAACTACCAGTAACCAGCTAGCCGCTATGCTAACAGGAAGTTTTCATTCAGTAACTCTGGATTGTTTATTGATCCTGAATTTTGCCTTTGAATGTTAAGTTTTATACTTGAACTTTTTGTCAATGTTGAGAGGTTTTATTTTGGCTCTTTGCATTATTTAGCCTCTTCAGAGCCTCATATGTTATCAGTCTGTTAAAGATAGTATTATTGATAACAGTTCAATTTGCACAATGCCTGTTTTGTTTAGTTTTCTTCTTGGAAAAGTTATTAAAAACAAGTTTTTGTCTAAATTAAGGTGAATTCATGGTTCCTTTTTCCCCATAATGTAACAGTCGTGTTTATGATAAAAAAAAATAATTATGTGATCGGTATCGGGGATTGGTTTTGGCGATTGTCCCTCAGGGGGTGATCGGTATCGGTATCGGCAGAAAAAAACCTGATCAGCACATCCCTAGTTACTATGTATGTGAAGGCAGACCGGAATAGAGCACAGATGCACAGAACCTCCCGGGCATCGTCCACTGTGAACAGTTTTAGTTTTTCATCGGTTACGGGTGTAAAATTCTTATTGCGGTCATGCTAGAACCGCACAGGGTGTGTAAGCATATAGATGCAGAAGAAAGATGAAGGAAGACAGAGGTTGTCAGAGTGAATTAGGCTTTAGTACTGTTGATTTATATGTCTCTAAGCTCTGTCTCTGAATGCACATATTGATCTCAAATTTCACAACCATGCAAAGATTCACACAGAGCAATTTTCACTTGGAGTCCCTGTTGTGCTTTTTCCTAAAGAGACACCCTTGTTAGCACCTACTTTAAATACTCGAAACAGATTCCTATGATGATTTGCGCATATTGAAGGTCTGAATTGGCATAGAAATGTGTGTGTCCCTTGGCTTCGCAGTCTAACAGTGTGTTTACAAGATGTTACAGAGTGCTAAGTGAAGCTGTGAATGTGTGATTTGCTGGAAGTGAGAGGAAGTACAGAAACAGTCATCACACTTGCGGCCCTTGAAAAAATTATTTTTAAAGGTTGTTTTTTTTGTCCAGTGCTTTGTTCACATTTTTTCTTGTGTGTGTGTGTGTGTGTGTGTGTACGCGTTTGTTTCTAACACCTTGTGGGGACAATTTTTCTGACACATACTACGTTGTGTCAGAAAAATTGCTCCTTGTGGGGACTGAAGTCTGGTCCCTACAAGGGGAAACCTTGTTTTTAGGTCAGGGGTCAGAGATGGGACTAAGGTGAATTGAGTTTTGGTTAGGGTTAGGGTTAGATATGTGATGGTTAGGTAAAGGTAAGGTTTAGGCAGTAGAAATGAATGGAAGTCAATGGAAAGTTCCCACAAAGATAGCCATGCAAACATGTGTGTGAGTGTGTGTGTGCTGAAGTAACCTCAACTGAACTTATTTTCACTAGACAAGACAGTTGATTGGTAGCTTGAGGTTTGCCACACCCACTTACTCAGAGTTAAAGGGAAAGGTACAATATCTGTTGTGGTTACCACTACAGCTGAGTGTGATTTTCTGCAGTTGCACTGACTCTGTGTTGCAGTGACAGTTATACAATCAGAGCAGAACGTGGCCTTACTCACTGTGCTCTGTGTCTTCCTGCCCTTGCCAATGTTTTGGCTTTATTCTGCCTTTCTTCAGCATTTTCCTGCTGTCTCTGTCTGCACACGAAGAGATGAATGAGCACAACTTCCTCCCATTGCTCTCTTTTCTCTCATCTCGGCCGGTTTATTGAGCTCCTCAAATATACTGATAAATTTGATCAAAAGCCCCTGAGCTGCTCAATCTTTTCTTGCACAGAAAAATATTGGATTCTCTTTTGCCGCAGGTGGGTTCAAGAGAGCATGTTGCAGTAATGTAAAAAAAAGTGCATCATGAAATTTGTAGCTCACTGCAGCTCTTGTGTGACAAATAAAAAAACAGCTCAATGCATTAATCTTTGCAGAAAGTGTTGATATAATCAGACTTTTTGTTTTAAATCTTCATGATAATAAAAGTACACTCTTACCCAGTGGTGGGAATTAATGAAGTACAAGTACTTTGTTACTGTACTTAAGTACAATTTTCGTGTATCTGTACTTTACTTAAGTAGATTTAATAATGGATACTTTCTACTTTTACTCCACTACATTTTACAGTAAGTATCTGTACTTTCTACTTCACTACATTTTTACAAAACTGTCGCGTTACTCGTTACATCCAAGTCTCATTGCTTCTTTTTTCTGTTAAAATGTGAAGTTCAGGGACTTAAGGTGGCGCCGTAAGATCCAAGCAATAACGTGACTTAGTGTCTGTTGTCACCGATCGCCCCAACCTTTACTCGCACACGGAGCTCCAAGACATGCACAGTGGTTTCCGCTGAGCAGGAGAAGATGTCTGTCTAATCGTCAGTAATATAATAGCGCTCCATAAATCATCAGATATGGAGACACGGTTCACTTAATGATATTAGCGATTAGGTAATGCATTCAGCAAGTACTTTTACTTTTAATACTTAAGTATTTTTAAAAGCCAGTACTTTTTTACTTTTACTTAAGTACAAATGTTAATATGATAGTTTTACTTTTACTTGAGTACATTTTTGTCTGTGTATTTGTACTTTTACTTAAGTACAGTTTTTGAGTACTTTCTCCACCACTGCTCTTACACCATAACCACTTGGAAATTGGTTCAACTAATCCAAAAACTATTTGAAAAACAGCTTAAATCCAAACATTTTTGTTTTAAAATGCCTGCAAATGACTAAAAACACTGATTCAGTAACACTATAATTCTACATTGATTAAGTAATGAAGTGCAGAGATAATGTGAGACTAGAAATTATAATATCTTCTTCTCTTTCGCTACCTGCTTTCAGACCAAAAAACCACCTTCATTAAATAAGGAAAACCCCAATATCACATGTGCTTAACTTATTGACTCCCCTTACAATAATTATAAATTAAATTTAACTGAAGCACTTTTTTAAACGTATGCAGAGCTTTTCAACAACAAACCATTCAAGTGCTGGAGACGATCGATGATGTTGTGGGTTGGTGTCTCTTCCAAAGTCTCTGGAAACCTTTAAACTATGGAACATCAAGAAATCTTTTGAAGTATCAGGACATTTTACATGTACAACTCAATTAAAATCATGAGAAAAACTAAAATGGATCATCCCTGGTCTTTCAGCAGGATAATGATCAGTTGAGGGTTGATTTTTACAAAACAAAATCAACCCTCTTTTATGAGTCCATACCAAAATCCTGTTCACAGCAGCAAGAGTATGTTGGAGAGACCTGAAGGAGACCCAGCAGTCTGGAAGCTTTATTGAAGCAATATGAAAGGAAAGGCTCAAATATCCCTCTTTCTGTATGCTCTAATCTTGAGACACATTATAGGAGAAAATAGGGCTGTACAAATTTAACAGCAGGGGTGCCTTTAAGTGTGGTGCCCGTGTTTTTTCCCTAACATTGGAATAAATGTGATCCAATTAGGCTGGAATTCTCCATGTTGTGCTACTGCATTAAAACTTTATTTATTTGAAAGCTTTACCTGGGGTGCTGATAAATATGGATAGACTATAAAACCTTCATTTTAATAATCTATTCTATTTATCCTTGGGGATAATAACTTCTAAGTTTAATGAATTCACGTTAAAAAGTACATCCTGCTTGTTTGACTAGTCTGTGTTACCAGGAAGATACCGAGCCGTTGTTGACTCCTGTTGATTAGGGAGCAGAGCTGACGGCTCCCATTAATGGCACAGTTCAACAGTGGACGGCTGAGAATGACCATCAGCAGAATGAAGTGGTATTAGGGGCAAGGATATGGTCAGTCACAGTGAAATCACTCTTGAATGCTCATAGCTGGCGAGAGGAGGAGAGCGCTGCCCTACTTTGAGTCTGACATAATTACATAATGCTTGAGTACCTGCAGCACCAGCAGCATGACAACTTCTGACTGTGAATGTGAACTGTGGAAAGAGCAGACAGGTCCTGCACACTTCTCAATCCTTTTTTACGCCTTGCAATTTAATTTCCTCTCAAGAGCCTTATGCGCCTGTTTACGTTCCTTGCTTTTGACTGACAGGCCGTCATTCTTTTGGTTTTAATATCTAACTTTAAAGAATTTTTTTCCCACTTTTTAGTCATCCTCTTTTCCTCCGTCTACCTACCCCTTCCTCTACTGTTCTCTTCTTCCAATTTTCTTGTCTTTTTTAGCTTTCCTCTTCAACTGCCGGTGCCACATACCAAATAGAGGGTGACAGCGTTCAGCTGTGTGTTTTGTACCCCAGACAGGATCTTAGAGAAAAGCTTATCTGCATGCACACACATTAACACTCACAAACACGGCGGGAGACGGAGGGAGGGATCGGCACTAACCTGAGTCTTTCATCTGTAGCTTATATAATCACTTTAAGACGAAGAGGCTCTGTGTGGCTTGCATATATTATACAGTTAGACATGAAATCATTAGAGCAAAAAACGGTTTTCCATGATAATATGACAAGATGGTAAACTTCTCTCTTGGTGCTGGCTCTTCTTCTTTTTCCAGAAAGCGAAGCTCCATGCTGCCTTGCAGGAAAGAAATCGTCTGAACCTCGAGCTGATCAACCACCAGCTTAGGGCATCCAAGCAAGGACAGGTGGGAACGTTCACACGTTTAATGTACAAATCTACAAACTACAAGTGCACACACCTCAGAAGATCATCAATTGGAAGATATTTATTATTTTTACATGGGCCTGGGCAAGTAGAACTGCACAATAAAAAGAAAAAGTGCAATTGCAACACTTTATTGCAAAGTGTCAAACTTTAACACTGTGACAACTGCATTTATTGCTGACTCTTTTCTTTCATTTTTTTTTATCACAATGTTCCCAATACTCCATATGAGCTCCATATTTGCATATGATCCTACCAAATGTCTGTCCTGGGAGTCCTTTGCAATTAAAATGCCACAAATATTAACATTGTTATGAAGATAATGATGTTGTTGCAGAGTTAGTCTCAAGGAAACAAAGTCAAGGTTATAAAGTTTTCAGTTTCAAACCGCTAAAATTTCCAGTCAATTTGCTTAAGGTTATTTTAATAATAATAAAAGATAAAAAACAGGAAAAGGGCCAAAGTGACTGGACCTTTTACCAGCTTTACAAAGTAATAAAATGCTGTCACTAAATTCTTCTAGTCAGCTGGCTGAACGAAGACCAATACAGATTTCCTATTCAGTTGGGAAGATAGAAAAATAAATCTGCTCCTAAATATTTCTGGACTCATGGATTGCAGCATGAAGCAGCATCACCCATCACTCATGCTACGATAATGCTGTTTTAAAATACACTTGGCAGCTGCAGGGAACATATCTATTAAATAGCTGATTGCTGCCTGGCTATCCATAGCCTGCCTAATTTACAAGCTAATAGCAGGTTTTACATTTGGACTGCTTTATAAATAGCAGAACAGGAAAAACAGCAGGGCATGATATTCTGCAACTGAAAACTACTATTAAACTGAGCGAGTATTTATTCTATATTATTTTTCTTATCTGTGCATCCGAACTAAAATTCAAAATTATGCAGTTTTCTAATCTGCAGTAAGAATTATTGTTGCATTTCTGCTTTTTCCACTTTAAAAAGTTAAATTCACTTTCTGGATCTTCATCACGAACTACATGACACAGACCATTTTCTTTCATTGTCCAATCTTTACTAAGTTCCTGAAAAACGGTCCAGAACACAATTTAGATCAAATGTGCAACTTCTGAATAGGACAAATGTCACCTATCTTTTTCTCTTACTTCCTTGTCAAACAAATGGGATGTTTTTAAGAAGACACCTCCCATTTAGACTAAAATCAGAGTAATACAGCTACACCAGCCATTTGTTGTGGGCAAACCATGATTCATGTGTTATTTGGGACTTTTAGCCTAATTAGCAACTGCTATTCCTTGCTAGTTTTGCTTAGAGAGTTAAATAAATGCCACACATTTTAGTTTTAAATTTGTGCACAATGTCTTCTGATGGCGTGAAATTGTAGTAATCTTTCTCCAAGTTAATCATTCTGTGAGAATGATATTTTGGAGTCTTAGCGAGGTAGTTGTGTATCTTCATATGACTTACACAATACCTTATAAATGGATTAGTGACGAGAGTAATTCCCGCAGATCAATACGACTGGACCAATGGGGTCATCATCAGGTTACAAACATTTTCATTTAATACTCGTTTGGGTTTCTTATGTCATTATTTTTCCATTTTCTCTCAATAATCTTTGTCTACATTGACACAAACCTTCAGTCACTCCACCTGGATTTGCAGCTACAACCACAAGTCTTGTAATGGAGACAATGGCAGACTGAGATGGATTCTTTGGCATCAAAAGTGACTTTCAGAATGCGGGTGGAGCGGTGTAGGGGGGTTGTTGACATGTGTCCAGGAAGCCCTGCTTAGACCTCTTGCTCCATTAATGATGCCATCTGTGCACAGACAAGGTGGGCATGGAAACAAAATAGAAACGGGGCTAAAAGCATGTTCCTTCCTGCCAGATTTGTAGCGGGAGCGAGGGCAGGAGGCTTGTAGGGACGACTGCGGGAAGAACCTTGTTTGGATGATACGTTCTTATTGAAAAAGTCATAGGAGATATTAATACTTGAGATATTAAGATGGCGGTGATGTAAGTGGTTGAGAGAGCTGTAAAAATAAACTTGGTGGTTAGCCAGTATGTCAATGTTTTTGTTTTTTGATAGTTTTAATAAAATAGAGGATTGCAACAATTGTTTTACATGTTTAAAGTTCTTAGCAGATTTCAGAGCATGCCCTTTGCATTTCATGCCTCACATACAGTATATGAAGTGAATGGGTGGTAAATTCAAAGGGCTCAACTTGCAGTTTGTGCAACTGGATGTCACTAATTCCTGTACACCTCACAATTAAGTGAATGAGTTTAAAATGTATTTGTTTCTCAGTATTTTACTTAGAAAAACACAGATTTGCTATGGAGGCTTAGGATTTCTTAAAAAAGTGTGTGGTTGAGGTGATATGATGACGGACTTTTAACTAAAGCAAAGTGGAAGAGTTCAGTCAGTAGCAAACTTCAGATGTATGGAGCCATCGCTTGATTTTAAGAATCACTGACGTTGTGCGAGATATGACCATTCCACCATGTAGGAGTGCAAAACATTATTCGCTTCTAATAATTTCTCTCATTATTTTTGTGTATACGCATGACGTGTCTGGAATATGCATCTCTAACAAAAACAGCATGTAAAATATTGATAATATTAATCATAATAAATGATAATTAATGGTAATCTGCTGCTTTTTTGTTGTCCATGTAAGCATCAGAAGAGTTAGTTCCCTTCAGCAGCTCCCGCTGCTGTCACAAATCCCACAAAATAAATGAGCTTGTTTTCATTGCAGCTGCCTAATTTTGTGCGCTCTAGGTGTGCGCGCTTATCTATTGTGCTCCCCTCAATTTTTTGGTAATTAATGAGGAGATGAAGGTTGCATGGCTGTTGGGTGGCTCAGCTCAATCTTGTCAGGCCACCTTTAGAAGAACCAGCTCAAGGCTGATTTAAAGCGAGACGCTGGATGCTCAAGTCTGCAGCTCAAAGTCACCAAGGATAAATGGAAATGTCCTGATTAATTTCTCTTCCGGCTGTGAACTCAAAAATCAAAACCAACAAGATAGAACATGTAATTTACTATAAATTTAAAACATAGATCTTGTGCAACAGCAATATTCAGAAAACACACATTCTTTTTTTTTTGTTCCATTCTAAAAAGAAACCTGTTGGTTACATTTCATAACCGTCGGTTTCTGGTTTGCAGATTGCTACTTAGACTTCTCTAATCCTTTGCTGTCTAAAATCTGAGCTCAGTTTGTGATTCGCGTCCCTCCAGGTGCGATGCGACTATGTCCAGCTGAGACAAACGTTTGCCACAGTGAGCCGGGAGAAAGACGAGGCCCAGAAGGAAAGCAGCCAACTCCAGGCCAAAGTCGAAAATCTGGAACATGTGCTAAAGGTAAGACCTGCTATATGACTCTGTGTCTTATTGACAAGCTTTTGACAAATTGAAATCACAAGAGCTTAAATAGGGTTAAATAGGGTTTTAAGAGATTTAAATGACACAATTGAACTATCTAACATAAAATAAACCCATTCTATTCAACTCCGCAGACAAAGTCTGGAATTTCAAACACATGAATATAAAAATCCCGCGAGCGTCCTTCTGAAGGTAGTTGGTGGCACTTGGCATTATTTTTGGGGAAATTGAATTAAAATGAACCATTATAAATGCACACCCCTTCTGGGGTGTTTATAAGGAAATTGTGTCATTTTACCAAAATTCGTCATGTCATTTACAGTGGACTACTGCATGTTCACAGTTCATCAATAATAAATTCACCTTTTTGCAGATTTTCTGAGGAATATAAGTCGAAATTATTTGCTGTGGACTTCCTTCTGGAGTTGTGTGAGATGGTTTCCACTGTTCATATTAATCCATGTTAAGGTATTAAAATAGGCAGTGACAGGTATTTTCAAGGGGGTCTCAAGTATTCACAGATTGCAGCTATTTGTGAGTGAACATGGTGCTTCACCACCTCAGAAAGTCTTCTGTTTTAGTTTATTTGAGCAAATAGTGGTATCAGTCAACACGAATAGCTACAACATTTATATGCTAACCTGATGTCATTTTATTAGTTAAATGCCATTGAGAATATTTTAAACAACTTTCCACAAACTGAAGATTTTGCACATGTTCTACATCATCATATGTGGGAAACAAAAACTCTCTCCTTCCTGAACAGGCGTGGCATTTCAACGGTGTTTATAATTGCATATAGTTGTTAAAAAAGATGTTTTTTTTTCTGTGGTGTCACAAAATAAAACATTGAGTTTAAGGTGTTGCATTAAATCATGTCTTCACTGACATCATTAACTTAAGGGGTGGCAATATATGATGTCATCACCTGGGCTCTCCCAAACTGCACAAATTATAAAAAGGCATTGCAATCTTCTGATTTTGTTGAAACCCCCCAAAAATGTCCCACCTTACTTCAAGAAGAGGCTTCTTCTTTTATTGTGTTCCCATCTTCCAATAGTAATCAAACAGTCTCGCCGCTCTGTGCGCGGCTCTGTCGTTACAAATCCTCGTCTCCCTGCATCTCCCATTGATTGTCTGTTTGTCAGGATATTCGAGAGATAAATGTGCCCATGTGAGAAAAGCTGACCTACTCCCTGATACAGCAATGAAAGGTTTGTCACTTTCTCGTTTAGCATTGATTACGGAGACAAAGACACTATTTAGAGAAAATTACATGGGGCGGTGTGGGTGGAGAAAGCACAGATAATGGAAACACAACATGGAAGAAAAGACAAAAAAAGGCTCACTTGAAATTTTTCCTTCTTTAAACCAAATTGGGATGAAGCATTATGAATCTTGTTTTGAAGCGGATGTAACCTGGTAACCAAAAGCTTTTTACACAACCCAATTAGGCTATGTTATATTTTTTATCACCATACGTGTTTAGGAGGTATATTGATGACGAGGCAACATTAATCATCTACATCCACATGTAAGAAAAAGGCCAGTATGCTTCAGTTTGTACTAAATTGGTTTCGATTGCCTCATAGCCTCTCTTTAACTTGTAACCACCTTAAAAATATATATTTGTTTAAATTTTCTTGCTGCATTGTTTGTGAGAAGGGATTCAACAGAGTAGCAAAGGGAACAATAAGAACATGTGTTCAAAATTCACATCAGTAATCTGCTCACATAAACTCAATCTGATCAGTGAAAGTTCTCGTTATCTATTTCTGTTAAAAATGTAGGATGTAGGCTTTAGCAAGGTTTGCAAAAAAAAAAAAAAAAAAAATCTGTTTTCACCAAAGCTCCACAGCAGCTTAGAGCTGTTCTGATTATGCAAGTGCCTGCATGCTCAGGACACCCTGAAGTCACTCTGGGAGGTAAAGAAGCTTTTCTTCTTTTTATTAGAATGAGAGAACATGAGGGTAAAAATCTAAATGTTAGAGCTTCCTCTGCCATTTTCCCTAAGTGTGAAGGAAAATTTTATGATCCTTAACTTGGTTTCTGAAAGATATCGTTGCTGGTTGTGACTTTGAGAAGAGAAACTGTGTCGACATGACTTGGCCAATTTGGCAAAGGGTAGATAAGGGATCAGCCTGAATGACCATGCAAGACGTCTTTGCCTGAATCGGTTCCAAACGTACTGTAAGGGATGTAAGAGATGAAAGCTAAATAATGCAGCAAAAGACAAAAAAAAAAACTGCTGAATGCTGTCTTTATTTGCTTTATGTTCCCCCGCAGTAGCATTTCAGAGTACAATGGGGAATGTGCAGGAATATATAAATGATATCACCCAGACCGAAGTTAGTGCAGTGCCTTCTTATTTTGGTGGTTGTAAGAATACTAAAATTACACAAGATTCTAACAAGTGCATGTTGTAGGATCTCTGTAGTGTAAATGCTTCAGCATTCACACAGTGAAAAGCTGATAGTCTCTTAACATAAGGAGTTTAATAGATGCATACCATTACAGAAGAGAAAAGGCTCCATGTTTGAAACTTGAGGTTTAAAAGGCTTGGGTAAATAAATAAACTGTGATATTATTTAACTCTCGTGTCTCATACGCTATGGTTACACCTGGAATGTTGCTCATATTACTTAGAAAGCAAACCATGTAACAGCACGTTGGTAGGTACAGATCAGCCTGTTTGCTATTATGTGCTTTTTTGATTGACTACCCGCTAACCAAAAATAAACCAAAGAGAATGAGGAGTTAATACCAGGATCTATTGGCTTGTTTTAAAGAGCTTAAAGTGTAATATCTGTCAATAAATACACAAATTGCTTTTGTACACACTGACCAAGTATAGTTTTATGGGTAACACACTCCGGACTTTGCACTTTGGGGCTTCATGAATTTTATTGAAAACGATGTGGTGCCTACTAGTTTGTGCTTTGGCAATATTTTAATAACATATCCCTCTGTAGCCAGCGGATAAAAAAAATGCACCGTTGGGTCAGTGACATAACTAGCCTCTTCTTAATAACCACTGCGGCTTGAAAAGTCAACTTTTCTGCCACTAGCAGTCAAGAAAGAGTCTTGCTTGGTAAATCTTTGGAAACCATCTCTAAATAGCATCATTCCTCTCTCTTTATGTCTCCACAGCATATGCACGAAGCCTTGCAGCTAAAACAACAATTGCAGACAGAGTATGAGCAAGCATTGGTGGCCTTTCACAGCAAACAGAAAGAGATCAATCAGCTACAAAAGGTATGGCCATGAGTAAGAACAAAGCAGAGAACTAATCACTGAAAACTTGTTTTCTTTTTCCAGTATTGATTTTGTGCAGCGACTTTATGCCAAAGCTCCTTGTTTAGTTATTGATGTATTAGTAGCCCATTTTTTTTTGCTGATTCACTGTCACACAGTCAATGGCACTCAACTAGAAAATAAAAAGATCTCAGAAGGCTGTCCAGTCTCCAGTTTGATAGCAAATACAAGTTTAGCTTCAGTGACTTGAATCTGTGATTAATAGGGACATTGATATTTTCCAATCTTTAGTATTTTATGTATTTTCTGGACAGTTATTCCTGCTTTGGAAGTTAATGACATTGAACATTGTGAATAACCAGTTTCTTATTCTGTATAGCGATCAATTTCAGGACAATCAGTTTTTGTCTATAGGTTGGTTGTTTGCTGGAACAACACAAAACGGCGCCAGCAAACGCTTTGCAGAGTCAACAGCCACTGAACTCTAAACTTCATGTGGAATACAAATTAGTTTAAGAACAATGTGTACAGGACTTTATGTGGATCCCCATGTCTGTAGCAATTAAATTAAAGTTTCAGATATGGTGGTGTGAGTCTGGGTATGGTAGTTGACAGGAACACAGAATCTCTAACACTACAATTTGTCAAACGTAGCATTTGTTGATGGTGGGATTAATTTATAGAAGTATTTACCTTGAGTTGGGTATGCTGTGGTATGCCAAGCCAAGAAATTGTGGATAATTAACTTAGTGGGAACAATTTGGTTATGGTCATTTTTAACACAGACGTATTTCCACATTTATTCTTTGTAGATCATCAAACCTAGCTGGATTAAGTTCCCTAAAAGTCAAATCTTAGTCTCATCCGAGAAAGGAAAAGATGAATTTATCTTAAGCATTTTTAAACTCTTTCACAGGAGTGCCAATAAAAGTAGCTGAGAATGTAGGTTTTTCTGTTCCTTTGGTTTTATTTCACTTAAATTTTGTGATTGCAGTTAAACCAAGAATAGCCCCTAACTTATCCCAAATGTTTTATTGTGTCACATAATTGTGTTTTTGTTTACATTTAAAAACTTTAAGTTCCTTAAATTACGCAAGTTTTAACACGCCTAAGAATAGATCAGAGAGCCCTCACTGGAGCGGTGCCATCAGGAGCAGGCAGCTACTCAACGACCGAAGCTCTGCCTCTTTCAGGCTCGTCCACAATACCGTGTAGACAGAATGTCAGCTGTGTGATGTCTAGTCCACCTTGCAGACTGTGATCACAGTGTCAGCTGTCACTATGTGTTTCTGTGTGTTTGCTGCAGGCTTGGGATCAAACTGACCAACAGCATGAGGAAGCAGTACAGTTATTAGAGGTACAGATAGTCATCGTGTCTCATAAGTAGGGCTTAATTTCTTTTTCTGTAATTGATGTGGTTTTAATACTACTGAGAAACTACTGAGATACATTTCTATAAAATCACTCCAAGACTCTTGAGAAGACCTTAAAGATCAAAGAAAAACCCATCTTAATTGTAGAAACTTTGTCTATTCTACTGAATATAAAAACAATCATCCTTCACAGATAATAATCAAGTTGAGGATTCGCCACTGCGTTTTTCTTTATAAAGAAAGTCTTCAAACACTATCCAAAATGGAGGAGGAATTTAAGTAAGGACTTAAAAAAAGATTAATTATTTCTGCTGATGGTGCTACAAGAAGATTTAGGATATCAGCAAAATCTACCCAGCTTCTTTCTCTGGGGGTCATGAATATCCATGGGATGATTCATGCAAATGCATCTTGTAGCTGTAATCAGGCACAAAACAGTTCACTGACCAACACTGCTCTGGAAACCATGCTGGAAGCGAAGCTTAACAAAAGTTCTCTTAGTTGTCAAGTAAATTCAATAAACTGCTGACAGTAGAGGCGCAGGGCTTTCAGTGCACCATAACGACTCCGCTGACAATATAATAGGGCAGGTCACTTAAAAATCCAAAAGGCTTGGTATTTTGTGCAGAAGTAAGACTGATAAAAAAGTGTTCCATCTTAATTTTATCAATAAAATCAACAGACGAAACCTTCAAACCTGAAATTGAGAATGAATCTGAAGTGTACTGAAGGTGCCATTAGTTGCATGTAATTTAATCGCAAGTTTCCCAAAGAGCTACAGTCACTTGTAGGTTACAGACACCGCATGAACAACCTCCCGTATTTAGCATCGTTTTGTTTTACCATCTCTCATGAACACTGAGTCTTCAAGCAGCACAGATTTTACTCTGAGCACATTCTGTATTCATATCTTTCCTTCTGGGGCGCTCTGAGTTTAGATGTGTTACTAAGACATTGGAATATAATCTGTTATTGTACTCCACAAATGTTAATAAAACAGCTTTAAGACTTTAAAATTGTAAAACTTGTTTAGCAATTTAGTTTATTTAGTTTATTCTTGATCAATTGTTTGATAAATTCTTTTTCCAAGTTCAAGAAATTGATAACTTTTTATGTAATGTCCAGTACCTTAGTCTATTAAACGGATGCTGGAAGATTAAATTAATCTAGAACTGGGATCCTTTAGAAATCGACTATATTTAATTGTTTGGCATTTTGAAGCATGTAGTGTGACATGTTGTATCCACGGCGTCCCTCAGCTGAACCCTTTCTTGATCCGTCAACTGATCTGCTTTGTATTTTATTAAAGTCTTCTAAAATACACTACTGCCTCATCTACAGAAAATAATTTTCTCCTTTTACCCTAAATCCTGCTGTGATAATGGGTCTCACGCTTCTATTAGTGCAGTTCAAGTGAGGTCATGTTATTAGTCTTCAGAAGCACATTAATATGATACTGGGCAGGCAAACAGTTTCGTGACAGAAATTAAAACTCTGCAGTGAATGAGTTAGTACTTTTCTTGTGCAGCAAATTTGTTGAGTCGGTCTTTTCTCACACATTTGTTTTTGTTAAACCCACATGCAACTATATATGCATTGTTTTTACTGTCCTTTCATGTCAGTGGCATCATTAAAACGAAAAACCTTGAGATGCTCTACTCTTATTTTCTCACTAACAATTTACTCACACTCTAGAATTTTTCTTTAGGAATTATTTTATAATTAGGCCAATGTTCAGTCAGCATTGACTAGGAGGACTAGGACTTTAGAGGGCTGGTGCCTGTATAATCAAATATGATAAATCACTGTCTTTCTCAATTCTTCATATGGTTCAGTACACTTCTTTCTGCTCTCTCTCCTTTCTGTCAAAGGTCAAACTTTGTGACCTGGAGCAGAAATGCAGGTCGCACAGTGATCACTTCCACCAGCTGTCGAAAAGGCTGCCAAACATCCGTTTGAAATCAGAGCCTGTGGAGTTCCTGAATAGTATTTCTACTGTGGTGTCCCAGATCCCGACCTCACCAGAGGAGAAACTCTCCCAAGTCATTGATGAATTTGAAGCCCGGCTGCAGAAAGGTTTGTTAACGATTTCACTTAAAAGCAAAGCTTTTAGCTGTGTATTTATTAATCAGCTTGATGTATCATAAAAAAATAATTTATAACACTATTACACACCGTAGGTATTTAATATTTTTTTCTTTTTTGTTTATTGCAATGAATTAGAGGATTTTATAGCAGTATTTTTAAGTCTTTTAAAGCTTTACTTTATGCATACCCTCCTTCACACCAATGCATTGTTATTTCCCAAATAAATATTCTTTGTCAAACCAGTAAATAATAATCTGCGATTTTTTCCCCAGGTATTGACAAACATATTGTATTGACATACTTATGCATAACATGTAATACACAAATAACTTTTGTACCCGTCAAATAAGGCTTTTTGATTCTGTTACTAAAGCTGAATCTATGCAAAGTAATCTAATATTCTATTTAGGAGTTGGTCATGTTATATAATCTAATACCAAAAATAACTATATCACTGCCAACCAGGTGATTCCTCAAGAGTTTTTACCTTAATCCGTCTCTCATGTACTGTTTTGGTTCTGTGAAACAGATAACTTTCAGATACTGTTGATGTTTGATGGATTGGTGTGGAGATATTACACTTTATATGTTTTCCTTAATTTACTTTTTACAAATCTTTTCTTGTTATACACTGAGATAAACAAGACGACTACAACTGCAACTACACACATTTTTCATGCACTTTCATCACTTTCATGCATTCAATCACTGATGCTGAGGAAGTTGTGTCTTATAGTTTTCTCTAAGAATAAAACTTTTTGACTTCTTTGCATCTGCCTAAATAAGCCTTATTACCCTGAGAGACTTTTAAGAACACATATGTTCTGCAGAAGGTAATTACTGACCGAGGCACAAAAGCCTTTTGGCGTGAAAGGTGTTAACTGTGCCATTGCTTAACGACTGAATCAATAGGTGTGCAATGAACAGCTAATGGGGTGCATGAGGAATGACAGTCTCTCTTTATTTGCTATTTACATCAATGTCTCCTAGGTGATGTCAGTGCACCAAATGCTCAGCTTCTGATCCCTCAGTTTCCACCCTGCCCTCTGCAGACTGAAGACAGTGAAGCATTCAAACTGCTGCCTGTCAAATCCAGCACCGTAGCAACGGATCGCTCCAGCAGCCCCCGACAGCATCCCCCATCAGAGGTGAGAGTGAGTGACGCCACATCGTCACGTAAACTTCTCAACGATCCTTTAAAGTGGCTTAAAATAAATCTATTTGCATCCCAGCTTCTTTTTGGGTGGAATTGGTGATTTGTGACTGTGATTGATCAATAGATGGAGGATGAGACAAGCTCATCACCAAGGTCCAAACCTCGCTACACAGGCCAGGTCCGCCTTTGCACTGCCCGTTACAGGTGAAAAGAGACGAGCATCGAAATATTTATTTTGGTTTTCAGGTGTGCAGGCTTGGCACCTCACTCACTAAACTCAACATATTCTTGCGTCTTTTCTCTGCTAAGTTATAACCCTTATGATGGACCGAATGAACATCCTGAAGCAGAGCTCCCTCTTGTGGCTGGAAAATATCTATATGTGTATGGAGACATGGATGATGATGGCTTTTATGAAGGTGAGAGGGATTTTTAAGCTGTTTTTGATGTTGGCTGTGAGCGAAAGTATTATATACACATTGCATAAAATGACATACCCATTTTTGTAACGATGTGAATTAAATGCCTCTTGTTTTAAAAGAGTTGGGACTACTTTCTTTTTGCTAAATCACAAAACAGTAAGTGCATATTATTAAATTCAGAACTTCATATACATTTATTTAGTAATTGGTTGAAATATATTCTAGGCTGTGAAACTGATTTTGCAGTATCTTTAAACAAATGTCTGACAATTTGCTTGGATTTTGGCTAATTTCTCCTGACAGAACTGGTCTGAATCAGGTTTGCTGGTGGCTTACACACAACTTTTCAGCTCTTGCCCACATGTGATTCAGAATGTCAGAAAAATGTGTTCATTCAACTTTTTAATAAAAAAAATATATATATATTATATATATATATATATATATATATATATATATATATATATATATATATATATATATTTTTTATTATATTTTATTATATTATATTATATATATATATATATATATATATATATATATATTATATATATATATATATATATATATGGGAGACATTTAGGTAATAACTCTGATTAAGTGGAAGCACATGAGATCCGTGGATGTTACTTCAGCTAAGGATAAATTGTTCTGACTTCTAAAATAATGCAAATAAATACCTCTGAGGTGTCATGTGAATGTGATCTGGTGCAAACTGTCCAAACTTCTTCTCAGTTCAATTCAAAAACACCTTATTAATCCCAAAGAGAAACAACATCCTGTTTTAATTAACATTATCCAAGCTTCTTCAAAGAGTTGTTGTAGATGCTGATGGCTGTAGACAGGAAGGATCTCCTGCAGCAGTTTGTATCACAGTGTTTCTGAAGAAGTCTCTGACTGACACTGCTGGATGACAGTCTAATGAAGGACGCTCAGGGTTGCCAGCTCGTTTTATGAAAAATCCTTCTTTGCACCACCGTTTTTAGTTGCTCCACTTCTTCAGCCTTCTTTGTCAGCTTGCTTACTGTGTTTCAGTTTCTGTCTCTGGTGCTGCTACCCCAACAAATGATGGTAAAGGAGATTACACTGTCCACAACAAACTCACAGAAGATATGCAGCATCTTGCCACAAATATTAACTTATCTAAGCTTCCTCAAAGAGTACAGACTGCTCTGTTCCTTCTTGCAGATGACCTCATTATTCCTTCTGTTTCTTTTGTTTTGGTCACATTCAAGATATGTTTATTTCCACACCATGCCAGAAAAATCTTCTGCTAGTTCTCTCTATTTGACTTCTTGTCCATCTCTGAAACACCCAATAACTCTGTCATCAGAGTACTTTTCTTGATGAAACGTGTCCTTTATTTTCATGCTGGACTAAAAACAGACTAATATAAGTGAAATTGCTGCCAAAATCTAAAGAAAAACACCTTTTGAAAAAGACCTGCCTTCTTAGTAGCAAAGTAGAAAAAGAGTATGTTTTGTGCAAGTACGCATATCACATTTACAATGCAATCAATTTCCTTTGTTACAATTAATTAACTTTGTTGTACAAGGCACAAGGAGAACAATACAACACTGTCCGACCTTAATATAAAATAACTGTAATGCTGATGAAGTCATTTCTGTAAGCACTGGTGCAAAGGCGTCTCCTACTCCTACATGGCAGTTTGCATGACTTGTCAACCTCATACTAAAAATGTACATCATCTGCCTTCTGGCCGTGTTCATTCTTTGACCTCTGCTTTGTCAGCGCCGGATGTCACCATGAACAACTTTCTTGCATACTTTCTCACAGCTGCCGACTGGAGTGACTCTCTTTCTAATCTCTGGAGAATTATGGAGGTTTCTCCATCAGAGACAGTCTTAATCCCCCCAGCTACCAATAGTGCAGCCGACGCAAACTTGTCGTAGTCACGGTGGGACTCATCTGCAGTGATTCATTAGCCGTGGGCGGTCGGATCGCACGACATTGTGGAGGAGCTCCGTATTTACAACACGGAGACTTGGGCCTCAGACCAAGCTGTTGACAAGATGGGACCTTGGCCCCTTTTAGTATGATGACTAATCCAACGGGGCTTGGCTTAATCATTGGCGCACACAAGGAAAACACACAGATTCATGTACACATGAGCAGACAGAAGCAAATGGTCTTAAGGTTTCCCAGGCAGAGATTGAAGGAACATAATGAGCTTTACTGAACTGAAGCATATCATCTACAAGTAAAAAAAAAATAAAAACATATTCATATTTTCCTTAAGTGAGTAAGTTATGTATGGAATAATGGGGCGCTCCTGAAAATGTTTTAAAAGTTCAAACCAAAAAGTTAAGTTGAAAAGGGAATGCTTTAGTTTGGATACATAATAAAGATGACTTAGAGCTCATCGCTAAAGAAGTATCATCAAAATACCAGCGGTATTCTAATTTATGACGTGCCATTTTTTGAGTAAAACATAATTGCTTTTTTTTCCAGTTATTTTTCCTGTTACATTGCTTTATTATCTTGTAAGAGATTCCACTTATCTACTACCAGAAACAAAATACTTGGTTGAAGTTGAAGTAACAAGTTACCTCTAAATTTGCATTAGATGTAAGAGCAATTTTATTCTTAACAAAAGGCAATTCTTTTAACAATTTTTCTCCTTTCTGCGTGACAGGGGAGTTGCTGGATGGTCAAAGAGGACTTGTTCCTTCCAACTTTGTGGAATTTGTCCAGGATAAAGAAAAACTAATTGGAGAGGGAGGGGAAGACTTAGGCCCTCTGGGACACCCGTCCCTGGCCCTGATGACCGTGGATGGAGGTGCCTCCCAGGATGTCATGCTAGGCTCAAGCAATTCCCTCATTCCATGCAGCAATGGGACAGGGGGGACCTTAGATCCTGAAGACTTAGCTGAGGATGTTGTGCCTTACCCCCGTAAGATAACCCTCATCAAGCAGCTGGCACGTAGTGTTATTGTGGCATGGGAGCCTCCAGTAGTGCCTTTGGGCTGGGGGAACATCTCTGGCTACAACGTGTTAGTCGACGGGGAGCTTCGTGCCAGTATACCGTACACCGGCCGGACCAAGTGCTTGCTGGAAAAGCTGGACTTGGACAGCTGCATTTACCGTGTCTCCGTGCAGAGCGTCACCGACCGCGGCTTGTCGGATGAGCTCCGTTGCACCGTGCTGGTGGGAGCCAATGTGGTGGTGGCGCCGTGCGGCATGCGGGTGGATGACATCCAGCGGGACACTGCCGAGCTCTCCTGGTTGCCTAGCAACAGTAACTACAGTCACACTGTGTACTTAGATGGGGCGGAGCATGCCGTGGTAAAGCCTGGAAGGTACAGACTGCGGTTCCACAACCTGAATCCCCTAACGGTGTATAAGGTCCAAGTGGTGGCACAGCCCCATCAGGTGCCATGGCAACTGCCTCTGGAGCAGAGGGAGAGGAAAGAAGCCGGAGTGGAGTTTTGCACTCAAGCAGCAGGTCAGTGATGTTTTTGTGTTTGTTTTAAATGCAACGAGCAAACGGTATCCCCTTTACTCCGCACAAAAACATTTTAGCCACTTGAAACTAGTCCACATTCTGTCACATCACAACAACAAAAAAAATCTAAAAGTACTCTCTTAGGAATTTATGTTATAGAGCAACATAAAGTAGTTCATAATTAAGAAGTAAAATTATTCATGATTTTATGTTTTTTTTAATCCCTCATCCAATGAATCATTACATGGTAGAACTATCTTTTACTGCAATTAAACCAGTGAGTCTTTTCAGATGTGTTTCTACCAGCTTTACAAATCTAGAGACAAAAGGTTGCTCTCCACCCCAGTCTAAAGTGTTTTGAAGCCCGTAACAGGTTTTCTCCTAGGAGTTCCCTGTATTTAGCTCCATCCTCAGTCTGCAGGAAAGCATTCCCACGGCATTGTGTTTCCATCACCATGGAGATGGTGCGCTCAGGGTGATGCGTAGTGTTGGTTATCCGCCACAAATAGCCTTCTCCTTGTGGGCAAACAAGCTAAATATTGTGTCATCTTAACAGAACCCCAGTGTTCACATTTGCTTCTCAAGATTGGTGGCAAATCTGGTATCTGATTCGTTTTGTGTATTTCATCAGTATTCTAATGTCTAACACACCTCTTATTTCGTTTGTTACCTAACCTCTTATCCACAGAACAGCTGCACTTATACTGAGATAAATGACATACAGTTTGACTTCTAGAGACTTCTAAAGAAATTTAGTTAATGGTATCTGAGCAAGGAGGACTAAAAGCACAGGCACTACAATTTATTTTTTAGATTTTTATTTTAAAATAATAATAATTTAAAACAACATATCCATTTCCCTCCACTTAACACTTATGTTTCACTTTATGTTGGTCTATCACATTCCAATGCGATAAAATAAATTAGATTTTGAAGCATATGAGTAGCCCTACAAGACTGTATAAATAAGTAATAGTGACCAAACGTTTCTTTTACATAGTTTTTACAAGCATGGTATCAACATTTGCTTTTAAAGTCTGCTATTTTTTTATTTATGAATGTAAACTCTCAGTGCAACATCAGTTAATCTTTAAATCTGTGTCCTGTGCTGTGGAGGAATACGGTCCCTCATTTTGATGTTGTGCTATTTTCTGTGTATTGTATTCCGTCTAGGCCCAACACCATATTGCAGAACAGGTCAGAGATTGAGCATCAGTGCTTGGCTGGTTTTCACATGTTTCTCCCTGAGCCACTCAACAAAATATCTCATTTATACTTTTAAAAATCTTTTAATTTCACTCAAAGCATGCGGGTAATGTTGCATTCGTTTCTTGTACTGGAAGTATGTTTCACTTGCGTACAATAAATTGACTTGAATGATTTTCTTTTTTTTTTTCTTCCAAATTTTAGCATAGTTTGTTTTTTGCAATCAAATTAATTTGTAATTTTGCCCATTGTTCTCACAGAGTACATTACCCATTAGAGAGAAGTTGAACAGCATGATACTGTTAATGTGGTTCAAAAACAGCACCATTTAAACTAGAGCCCTTTGACTTTTGCCTTTTTGCTTTAATTATTGGAGTTTTTTTTAAAGGATCTACATGTATGATTCACAGTTTTGCTAAAGGGGAAATCAAAAACAGACCTTGACTTAGTTTCTCACTATTGTGTGCTGCATGTGGGGAAGACCGATTCAAAGCCCAGATTAGATTCATTTATTTGTTGTAGCATACATTTGTTTTACATTAATTGTTTTTGTTTAAGGCTAGTTAATGGTAATAAAGTGTATAAAATATCTTGCTTCTTAAGAAATAATGTTAGTATATGATAGTATATTACATAACATATTATAATAATATTATAATAATAATACATTTAACTACTAAAATGTCATTAGACTTGAAAAATAGTCAAATATGATTCTTTTTTTAATGAAACCGCTACATTAAACATACCTTTTCTGCTTTTATTTAATTATTATAAGACAAAAACTGTCACATTAAAGCTTGGTAAGTTTTAAGCAGAGTTATTATTATACATATTTAACTCCAGTCTAAATCAGTGCTTAGGCAAAATCACCGATCTTCATAACAGCCCCTGTCAGATCACAGCAAACCTACAGCCACCCAAATTCTGCTGGAAAACTAACACAATGCTGTTATTATCTCTTCCTATAAGTCACTCTGAGTATTTGTATGTGTCTTCACAAAGTATTGATAGGTTGTTCCGAAACTATTGCATAGCCTTTGTGATTGAGGTAATGAATTAAAAAATTTAAATCCCTTTTACAATAATTCCTGCACTTCTGTCAATTCCTCATTTATAGTCATACATTCCTCTGCATGGTTGTTATCTATGCTTATTTATGCATTAGAGGAATGCTTCACATTTTTCCCCTCCCTGTTTGCATCCCCTCTATAGCAGACTAGTAAGTAATTGGTGGAGGATATCTTCATGCCCTTGCTTCCTCACCTTTCAGGTCCCCCGATGCCCCCGCAGGATGTCCAGGTGCTCTGTGGGCAGGCTCCAGGGGTTCTGCAAGTCTGCTGGAAGCCTCCCATCCTCTCTCCAACAGGCACATCTAATGGGGCAAATGTCGTTGGCTATGCAGTCTGCACTAAAGGACAAAGGGTGAGTGTGCATGTTTAAGAAATGGTAACGTAGGCTATGGCTCCAATTTAGCTGACAGAATTATGAATGATGATGAGGAGTTGATCTAAACTTCAAGGCATATATCAAAATTTTGATACAACCTTGTATGTGCCTCCAACAGATGGAGGATTTAAAATATTTCAATAACATCTTCCTTAAATTACTGATAAAATGCTCGTTGACTGTGTGATTTTTTTTTTCTTAAATATCTTTGGTGCACAAAGCAATGCAACCTGCTTGTGATTGCTGTTCGGAGCACGAGTTGCTTACTGGGACATGTAAATGTCTTAGAAAGGTCTCTTAGCCCCTCTGGTGACAGCCAACGTAAATCAAAACATCACATCTAAAAGGTTAAATCGGCGCAGCACAGATTCTGAACTGCTCACTTTAAGTCTGAAAATTAAATTTGGTATTCAAAGTTCTAGAAAATATAGTTTTTGACCTTTCATTAAGTTTTTGGTTTATCAACACTTGTTGAGGTGTACTCTGATTTTGAGCTGTTAATAATGGTGTGACTGGCTACAGTAAACAAAAGAAAAGAAGAAAATATCAATGGGACAGAAGAGTTTTGGAGGCCTTCTGAAAAGCTGTTGGTAAAATCATGAATGGTTTCTGCTTTAAAGTGACAAAATAATATATGTTTTTGTTCTTCACTCCAGATAGCTGAGGTGCTGTTTCCAATGGCAGACTATGTCACTATTGATCTGACAAGGATTCAATGCCTGGAGGCCAGAGAAGTCATTGTTAAGACACTGTCAGTCCAGGGAGAATCCCAGGACTCCCAAGTCGCCGTCATTCCAAACAACCTGCTTGTGCCTCTACCCGCCCTACCCCTGCCACCCCCAATGCACCCACACGCGGGCCCTCCTCCACACCCTCATCCTCAGCCTCATCTCCCATCTCCTCGCCTTCCTCACCCCACGCCCCAACCTCCGCCTCCGCCTCATGGGCAACCTCATCCTCCGCATCCACAAACCCATCCCAGACTTCCTCATCTGGGCGGAACCCCACTCCCCCAACCACAGCCCTTACACCTGCAGCCTCGCCCTCTCCACCAGGGTCCCAGGCCCCAGCACCAACTGCCTCTGCTGCCCCACCCTCAGCCCCACCCTATACCTCAGAGACCAGTAAGTGCCAGAGACCTGGATGCCAAAGAGCACACAGCCCACCATGGAGGAGCTATTCCGCCTGGCCAGCCCGGCTGGGACCCAAGTCGGTCACCTTTGCAGCCTCCTGTGCCCATGCAAGGCCACACCCTGGAGGCCCCTCACCCTGTACATTTGCGTTCCCCCTCCCCGCAGAGGATTCTTCCTCAGCCCCAAGGCACGCTGATCCCAGATACCGTGGCCAAAGCTATCGCTCGAGAAGCAGCACAGAGGGTGGCAGCAGAAAGTGGCAAGGTCTGGAAAGAGCACCACACAAATGTTACACAAAATATTGTAGTAAGTTTTGCTTAGTGAAAACTGCACTTTGTTGTTTATCTTTTGGAGCTTTTAGTTTAATTGTAGTTTATAGTAAAATGTCAAAAAAACAAGTTAAAACAGAAGCACTCACTTTCCTTTTTTCTTTTTTGTTTTTAGGGAGACAGACGGATGGGGAGATTTGGAGAGCAGGGTCATTCATTTCACCAGCATCCCTCTGATGAGGAAGAGGAAGATGAGGAGCGATTTGCACGAGGACGTCGGAGAGGACCCTCGGTTGACGAGTTTTCTCAGAGGCTCTGAGTTGGGGAGGCCGGTAAGAACCCATAGAAGGTAGAACCCACCCCTTCTACAAACACAAATGGGTTTTTTTTTTTGTTTTCGTGGGAAAGTCCTAAATGTGTCAGGATGTGTGTGTCGTGTGTGCATGTACATCCGAGTGGCTGCATGTCTGCACTCCTCCGCCCATGTCTCTGTGCGTGCTTAGGTACGTCTGTGGACTTAAACAACTGCGTCTGTGTGTTTGTGTCTTTGTGACAACCACAAGCCTCACTATAGTCACAATGAAGATTATCACAGCGAGAGCAGCCGGGGCTCTGACCTGTCTGACATCATGGAGGAGGATGAGGAGGAACTGTTCTCTGAGATGCAGCTGGAAGAGGGACGACGACGCAACTCGCACAACACGCCCAAGGTGCAGTTCTTTGCACTCACTGAAATCCTAGAGTCAAGCATCCTTGTTCATTATAATGTAGTGAACTGCACAGGCACAGATACTTTAAACGACTGCTGCCTTGGCTTGCATTTTACTTTGTGTTGTTGGTGCGTGTGCTTAAGATGTGTATATGAAGACAAACTTTGAGCCCACTGAACATGTATGCACCAGATGGTTTGTTTTCAAATTGATCTGGGTGGCTCTGTGTGAAAACCTTTTGCAGGAACTTTAATTTTTCCCTTTGCATTCAGATGAGTAAGGATTGCAAAGAAATCCAACAAGTGAATAGCAGAAACCAAAGAGTAAAGCATATGTAAAAAAGCACCTTAACTGCAGCACCTTCCATTTTAAAGGTAATCAAGGTAAAGGTAATCTTTCCCCTGATATCTGTTTTAGGCCATTTAATTGATTTGACTGTAGAAATGGGTAAGTTAATTTGCAGTTCCTTTTGCAGCAATTACTTGACTAAGGAAGAACAACACACATTTACCTTACATAGAATGTTTTATAATATGAAAAAGAAATAACAACAAGTACTATAAAATAACTTATCGTACATTTATAATTAATCATTTTGAAATATCAATAAATTATATTTAAAATGAATAACTACTTTTCGGAGGGTGCCGCAGCGGTATATTAAGCTTATTAGTGTGAACTGAATTTGTAAACATTCCTGGAATTTTGAATCAAGCGGCTGTGCAACATGAGAAGGAGAGAATATTGGTAGTGTAGTTTGTCATTTAGGAAAACTAAAGGAGTTAAAGGACTCTGAGTTCAGTTAACAAAGATAGAGAGAAAGTGATATTCTGAGGTTTTTGAGTTTCCCCTGCCACACAGAAACCGGTTTCCACTCTGACAGTCCGTTCACTCAACTGCTTCAACAACTAACTTTATTAATCCCCTCTATCCTCAGTCCACGTGTCTTATCTTGCTCTTGCAACCTTTGCCAACCAAGGAAAGGACACACAGTTGTAGAATCTTATTTTAGATAACTGTTTAGCTGCATGAATTATTTCCCTCATCAGCATTGAGCTCACAGGAAATAGAACTGGAGCAGCATAGTCAAAGTTTGTCTGTCCAGGCAGAAAACAGCTTTCTCAAATCACCATAGGAACTTTGAGAGGCCCAAACTCACGAACCACATGCCATGCTCACTAATGTCTTTGCATAATGTTTTATATGTGTGCCAAATCAAAGTTCAGGGCTAGTGTTATATCCGTATCGGCTTCCAGTCATTTTTTTAATTCGTGATATTCCTCACCTGCTTGTGTGTGTTTGAACGCAAGTCTATGTGTCTTTGTTCCAGTGCCTGTCTGTGAGTTGTGCATGGCTTTGTTGGAATATAATGTGTTCAAAATTCATTGAAACACACACACACACACACACACACACACACACACACACACACACACACACACACACACAAACACAAACATATAAATATATATATATCAAATTGCTCACAATTCATGTGAGCTGGTCATGAATCTCTGATATCTGTAAATTCTGCTTTGTGCCTGTATTTTTTCAGACAAACAGTCCTGGTGGAGGCCGCCATGACCGGGACAATGGCAGGCGAATCCAACATGGTGGATCACATCCTAAGAGGCGACCTCTAATGGTCCCATCCATTGGTTAGTATTGAAATACGGCAACAAAGAAAGACTGTTGCAGTCAGTTTACTTTTTTTGTTTGACATGAAAATGTATTTAATTCTGACTTACTAAAACTTCCTCAGGCTTTTCTCTGTCTCCAGATCATTTCTGTGTCCATGACCCATCTTCACTTCCTTTCCTTATCCAGAGTTTGATCTTTTTGTGATGTGACTTTACTGCTCTGTTCTGTCACTGCACAGATATGGAGGTTTTAAGGAAAATATTTTAGATTTCCAAACAGTATCTTGGAAAAGTGACGTAAACAAGTGAATTAAAATGTTCCTCTTTGACATGTTACAAGGACAAATTTCTGTGTATTTTTACAGGGCTTTACACAATAGACCAGCACAAAGCCATGCATTTGCAAAATGGAACTAAAATGAAAGTAAAAGATGTTTTTCTTAATTTACAGACTTTTGGGGTACGCCTCTGCTAGCTATGTACATCTAAAGGGACAGATTTTTTTTTTTACCCAGTCCTCTAAATTTTTCTAAATTCCTGTTTATGAAGATCCTTGTAGATTTTTTTGGCATTAGGACCATTATAAAGCTAAATAAGTATGAAAACAGTAGTATCTAGACCAGACAAGCCTGAGCAGAATTCTTCAATATGCAGATGTTTTTAAATGGTTCATAATATTTCTGTGGCATCTCTAGTCCTTGAGGGCCAGTGCGCTGCGACCTTTGGATGTGTCTCAAGACCAACATGCCATAAACAAAAAACTGAATTAAGCAACTGAACAGTACCTCCACTAGTTACATGATGGAGGTATGTAGGCGCAGGGACACACCTAAAAGCTGCAAGACAAATATCCACTGGGCTCTAGTTGTAATAAACCAATGGGTTTCTAGTTTTCACAGAAAATATTATTAAAATTTCACTGTCTTGTTTTATTGATCCCAATATTGTATTGTAAATAATCTCAACTCATGAACCAAGTGTGTTGAGTACTATGTTCATTTCCGACCACACAGTTTTTGCGGTTTTAGTCTTATCTGATGAGAGCACCTTCCACATGCTCGCTGTACACCCTCCGTGTTTTTCATCAAAGTAAGAACAGCACTTCTTGTCGCTTTCTGGAGAAATAGCTTTTTCCTTTTAATCCTTTCCACAGTACCAAATTGTGGAGTGCACAACTAATAACTGTCCAGTGAACTGATTGTTACACCTGAGCTGTAAATCTCAGCAGTTCCTCCAGATTTTCTCCGTACTTCTTCTGTGGTTAATGCTCTCCTTGTTTTTTATGGCCTAACCCTGCTTTAAACTTTTTCATATCTTTATCTCTGATCTGTCTGATGTTTATCTTTATAATGCTGTTTGCTCTGCGACTGAACAGAAATGTTGCCTTTATAATGAAATTAAATTAAACACAAGTACACCTCTACCTTATTTAGGGATATCATATTAGAATTAATCTGGTATCCCTAAATATCATTCAAAATAATTAAAACCATATTTTCTTTCCTTACTCTGCTCTGCTTTGTGTTGGTCTATTCCAATAAATACATGAAAGTTTATGTAAGATGAAATGTGACAAGGCTTCTGCACAAGGCTGTACTTGCTAATTTGTATTTCTTCCAACTTTTAGCGGCAAAGCTATTGCTAACATTTTAGAAGGAGAAAAAGCTTGTAATTGCTTTATAACCACATCGTCTTCAACTGGTATTTCTCATAGAAGTAACCTCTGAGAATAACAATGAGGGAAACCCCTCTCCCATCAACGAAGATGTTAACTATGGCAGAGTAGCTCGACACAAGGCGTGGTCATCCCGCCGGCACACGGGCGGCATCAGGTGTCCCCATGGTATGTGCCTGCAGAGCTGTTTCTACCTCCAAAAGCATGGCAGCAAAGATGGCCACCAGCACTCTGCAAATATAGAGACGTAGCTGTGGACACTTGCAACTGCGTGTTTGTTTGTCTTAAGGGATAATGGTTATAATAATGCTTTACATTAGACCCGCATGTCTGCACTGCAATGGAATGGAGTGGTGGACACACCAGCAGGACCAAAGGTCTGCAATAGGAGTTTCCACAACTGCAATGATAAATGATTGACTGATTGATTGATTGTTTAGGGAATGTCATGCACACCCTTCCCTTTCTGATACAATCACATCCTGTACACTTGCAATTTGGACCAATCATTCATGTTTATTTGAACTCCTATTGATAATAAGATTGAAAATTAACTTGAAATATCAGTTTTATTTTTTTTTAGTTCAAAAATCTGTCACTATTAAGTCAGGAAAATATCAACAAAAAAGATGTGAAGGAATTTCAACTGAATTAATGTTGAAAGCCATTGTAAAAAAGAAAAAGTACTTTGTAAAGGCTTGGTTCTCTTCGTGTTATCTTTAGTGGCTGGCAATTGACAAATATCAACTGACTATATTGATAAAGTCAGACAAATAAGTCAGACAATGTGTGGGGCAACCATTTTGTGTTGTTTTTTTTTGGTAAGTTAGAGAGGAAAAGGGACCTGCGAACTTGGTTTTGAATATTTAATGCTGGCTCCAGATCATATTTGCATTCTTAAACAGTTCTTAAACAGAACTGCAAATACATTTTGTACATTAACATAGTGCTAATTGAGAGATTTTTGTTGTTGTTGTTGTTGTTTCTTAGTTTATAATTTGTAATGTAGCACAATGCTTAAAGGAATTTTATGTTTAGTTAATGACAATGTTTTAAAAATGCTATGATTTTTTTCTGTCTAAATCATTCAGTTCTAGTCCTAAAGCATTCAAAAATGAGAAAGTATCCTATGTAAACAAATCTTAAAATCAGTATGAAAATGGACAGGCAGCCATTGTAAATCTGCTGCCATTGGGATGATGTAATATTGTTTTCCTAGACAAACTGCGTCATTCTATATTATAAAGTTAGCAAGTGATAAATAGATGGATGTTCATAATCAAAATGTAGAGAATTGCAGATTTATATTTTGATTTAAGATCATGTCTAGTTTTTTTTATAGATTACAGTTTTGCTATAATGCATAAAAAACTGCAACTACCTCTCTAATCAAAGCTTTGGTGGAAGAATGGAATAGCAAAAGAGCCAAGGGTGTCAATGGTATGATCTCCAAACAAAATAAGAAAAAATAAAAAAATACACATGAACAAGTCATTTGTATCTTGCAGATATTTAAGCTTAAGCAACAATATATACCATAACATAAGCAGTTTAAAATATAAATATAAAGAAAATAGAGAAATGGAAAAAGACATTTTCCTGAATATTGATTTCAAAAGAGGCCAGTAGAGTGAATGAAAAAGAAAAAGCACACTACTGAAATACACCACATCAAATTGAGAATATATTCTGGTCAATGATACAGAAAAAGACTTCTGTGATAAATAAAAAACAAAACCTACCAGTTTAAATACAGTATTCCTTTCCACAGTACTAATGCTCTTATTAGCTCAATACTTTTATAAAACCAAGTTGTACTTCCAGCTTCTATGCTATTTAAGTTAGCATTCATCAGCACATTTCACATAATTGCTTTGCTACCTATTTATGTTGATTCATTTAAAAATGCATGTCAAAGTCTTGTGTCTCGTCGTCTCATTTCCACAAATCACATGTTTCTCTGTTTTGCTGCACACTCGATTCCTAGCACACTGAAAGCTGAAAAAAACAAGACCTACTCAAAACCAACACGCCGTTTTCATGTGTTGTTTGTTTGTGTGAATGCATGTGTGTGTTTGTGCCACGAGAATTTTAATAAATAGCTAGTCACAGCTATTTCCTGCATGTTTACAGGCACAAATATGGCAAGATAAGAGAGAATCAATCTATCATGCAGTGCACGATCTAATGATTAAGAATGATAAAGATGCAGTAGTTTCTAGATGCATCAGTTTCTGTGTACTGGGACATGGCTAAGATATACCATAAACATGCTCATCTTAACAAATTAAATATGGATTGTAAATCAATTATTACTTGTAACCTGTTGCTCAGAAATCTGCTTCATTTGTGGCCAAATCTCACAAACACTCCTTGCACTTCATGTCTGTATCTATGTTTTGGTCACTTTTTTTATTTTTTTAGTTTGGCTGTGTAAAGATTTTTTTTTTTTTTTTGACTTGTGCCTTTTTTTCGTTTGTGTTTAAGACGGCTACAGGAATCGGGACCGACGCTCTCCAACGTACTATGACGAGTCAGAGCCTGAGGAACCTTTTCGGATATTTGTGGCGCTCTTTGACTACGATCCTCTGTCTATGTCCCCCAACCCAGATGCTGCAGATGAGGAGCTACCATTCAAAGAAGGGCAGATAATTAAGGTGGGGATGTTCACTGCTAGATTGCATTTAGCACCCTGTTTTCCAACTGTCGTAATAATAGCATTTAAAGTGAAGTTCTAATAGCTGACTGTTGCACTCTGTCACAAATTACTCAATGTGCCCCAAACACACACAAACTGTTCAATGAGGCTTTGAACATTCCTGTTTTCCTCTTGTATCTATCAGGTTTATGGTGATAAGGACACAGATGGGTTTTACAGAGGAGCAATAAAAGGCAGGATGGGGCTTCTCCCCTGTAACATGGTGTCCGAGATACGAGCGGATGATGAGGAGACCATGGATCAGCTCATCAAGCAGGGCTTTCTGCCTCTAAGCACCCCAGTGGACAAAATAGGTACTGCAGAATTATGCTTACTATGAGTACAGAGAAAATGCGTACTTTAAAAAGTTGAAAGGACATTTGTTGGTATTGGTGTGCACAAAAAAAATCTAATTAAGTCATAGAGCAAATGTTAGAAACAAAGACACTGCAGAAACTGTAGTATTTCAGCAACAACAAAATGGAGTACATGTTATTTTATAATAATAATATTTTGAAAACGTGAACACAAGTGGTTTGCAAACATTTTGTTGTAAATTTCTTTCCGTTTATTTTCTTATTTGAGTGTTAAGTTATATTATTATTTATTTTCCCACAGACATTCATTCATTTCAGACTTTTCAGACTTATGGTTAATTAGATCTTTATTTACTTCTATTACTTAATATTTTTCCTTTAACCTCTCAATTCTTACATTATCATACTTATCAATATATGTATCACATAAGAATGTGTTGTGTTGTGCCTCCGCGGGGAAGATGCATCCTGTGGATTGATGCAATCCGCAGGATGACATTATTGTTTTCTGAGTTGTTCCATGTTGTCGCCTGCAGAGCAGAACAGACGAGGTCTCCGCCGAGATCAGGCCTCCAGGAGGATGGTGGCGCTGTACGACTACGACCCCAGAGAGAGCTCCCCTAACGTTGACGTTGAGGTAAAGCCATGCGATAAAAACAGGAAGTTAATCACAACCGTTATTATCTACATTAATGTTTTTATCTTTTTAAAACGGTTTAGGAGGCAAATCCGGGGTTTGGCCTAAATCAAATACATTTAAGTTAAATTATCACGTTCAGTTACTGATAAAAATTGTTTTGCACATAAAGCAAAGTTTCCTGTTTTGAATCTGTCTCCTGATAGGCTGAGCTGACCTTCTGTGCCGGTGACATCATTGCTGTTTTTGGAGACATTGATGAAGATGGGTTTTACTATGTGAGTGCCACTTATCCTTACTGAAGCCACTTAGTGATCAATTAATCTGATTGATCTTTGGTACATTAGTTTACTGGAATTAGCCATTAGAAAATGGCTGTGTGGTCAAAAATGGATGGGCTCAGTAACCCACATGTCATCATCACCACGTTATGGACTCATTTCCAGAGTCTTGGAATGGAAATCTTTTTTTTTAAACTATTTTATTTTGTAAGCAGATTTTTTTGTTATGCTTTGAGGCTTCATCATCTGAGCTAATTCCTCTAAATTATATAATTCATGACAGCTGAATAATTGCTGCTTCTTCAGGTACATCCCATCTTGTACAAATTATCGGAGGATTTTCATCAATTAGTATTGTTTGAAATCTTAAACTAGATCATTTGACATGTTTGTGATAGAAGTATTCACTTGGGAAGGTATAAGGTAAATCAAGACTAAAAATTGGGTGCTTACCAGTGAAGTTTAAGTCATAAACATATAATTGTCAACACATTTTTCTCTAGGAGCTTTGAAAATAAGGAGATAGCACCTAATTAAGAAAATACAATATAGTTATACGACTCTTAGGTTGATCAATTATAGCAAAAACTGCATTAAAACAATCTAAAGTCTAATTTCTATTGAAACATTTAAGAAAATTGCTATAATCAAGTTTTAATAGACTTTACACTCTTAGAAAAGAGATTTGCTAAATGGTATGAGAAATACTCTCTCTTCAGTGAAGCCCAACGCTGTTGTCCGATAATCTGGATGTTTTTCAGAGGCTCTTCTGACTTCTCTCTCTTGATTCTCTTGTTTTCTGTTCTCACCATCTTTGCCCCTATAGGGTGAGCTCAATGGCCATCGTGGCTTGGTGCCCTCTAACTTCTTGGAAGAAGTGCCTGATGATGTGGAGGTCTATCTGACCGACACCCCGTCCCACTACCCCCAGGAAGAACCCGCCAACCGGCCCCCTGCTAACTCCGCTGCAGCCGTGTCAGAGGGAAAACGGGTACCTCATCATCGCCGCTCTCAGCGCTAGGCCCTGTGTTCATCCATCCTCCGCCCCCTCTCCTCTTGATTTCCGTCTCTTGCTTCCTCCACCTGCAGTCTGTGTGCTGTCCATTGTGTGTGTTTGTCCATGTGGTGACAGTGGTGACTCTTTACAGACTAACAACTTCCCCACTCCCTTCACCCTTCGGAAAGGGAGCAAAATCCAGTGTTCACGCCTTTCTTAATCTCAGAGAAAGGAAGAAGCAAAGCCTGTGGACAGAGGGGAGGATAGACTGTGGGAACCCTGCGGGTGGCTCATGCATGTAGGACTGGTTGAGGAGGACATGTAAAAAAAAGAAGAAAAAAACGCTCAACTCATTCCTTACACAAAAAATTTGGTAACTCTTTGCACTAAAACACAAAGTCAAATTGTGGTTATTGTGTACAATTCTATTTAAAAGTGCTTAGCAACACATTGCTACCCAGTTTAAATTATTTAAGATTATTTAAGAGGAGTTTAAACGTAAAGAAAAAGCATGTTTTTTCAAACTTGATACATTTTTAACTTTCTTGGCTCAGCTTGTGTATTTCCTCAAAGAGGCTTTGTTTCTCTTACCCACACATCAGATCTATTTTTCAGCCCTGTTGACGGTGGATATGCCATGTTTGCTCTGAGCTCAAGAGAACCGCAGCACTGGGACATCCATTCTGTATTGTTACGATGAAACAATAAAAGGAAAGGACAAGAAAAAAGAAAAAAAAAAAGATTGGATATTAAAACCATTCTTGTTTGCGCTATGTGTTCATGTGTGTCGGTGTTGTTGTTGCTTTCAGTTGTCATAGTGATGTGGGTTTTTTCTCGATAGTGACAACGTTGCCACATTTGATTTCTTTTTTTTTTTCCTCACCCGCTTGGCAAAACAAAACAAACAAACAAACAAACAGAGGAAGATTGTTCATTTCACACCATAAATGGCTCTGTCTGCCCTTGTACAGTAAGTTGGCAACTGGAGATGTCAGATTCGCAGCTCTAATGCAAACAGCTTGTGGGCGCAGCAAAGGCTTTATTTGGCGCTACGTCCTGTTGTGACTCAGATTCATCAAAATCTGTCTCTTCACTCCAAGTTATTACTGTTGTTCTGTCAAATCCTCTGGGGATATTCAAACCTTATTATGCAAAAAAACAAAACAAAAAAAAATTAGAAATGGCAGTTATTGCATTGGAGAAGAAGCCTGGCATCTACAGTTGTGTCCCTGGGTGTTGTAATGTAAATGATTGTCTCCCGATGGCCGACTAATGGTGGAGTTCCTTGCTTCTGTGGTGTGGTGATGTTGTTTAACATTTCCTGGCTTCCTGCTGCGTCTATTCTATATACACAAACAAAAACTAACAAACTAACAACAACAACAAAGTTGAACAAACCCAAAACAGATCAAATGTGTTCAGGTCTGTCTTGGAATGAAAAGTCTGAGGCAGAGTCAAAGCCAAGATGTTTATACTTTGAACATGCTGAGAGGTGACTTGAAAGACGTTGGAGATGTAAGAAAACCCTTTAACATCTCTCAGCTAAAAGTGAGCAGTGGGGCAAGCTGGTCTCAGACTCTGGTGGATTGACACAAGAAGCATCTCGCTGAATTTGTTTCAGCCACAGGGAAGTATCGCTACTTAAAAGGAGAGTAGGGTGTCCACATCTTTCCCTCAATTAGATCACGCATATTACACAGTTTTTAAATGTTTACTAGTAAATAAGTCTTTCTCCTACAAGGTTCTATATGGCTAACAGAGAAGATGATCACCTCATCAAGCAAGGAGTGTAAAATGAAACGACACCAAGTTGGCCTTAGAGAAAGAACTGCTGCTCAATGGTCTGCAGAGGATTATAAGGACATTTGTAAAGTTTTTGAAGCTATCTTACGTTAAGAAAGTTGAAAACCTTTAAGGCAAGTTTGCCAACTTTTCCTGGGGGTTGACGTGGACGTTAGAAAAGAAAAGAAAAGAAAAAAAATGTTTGCTGGGAAGGATTATTACCAAGACCAACAGGTTTCCGGTCCACCACGTAACAATCCAGAGACACACAACTGATACACACACTCATTCCAAGGGCGATTTACAGACACCAATTAATCCAACAGTCATGTTTTCCATCTGTGGGAGGAAGGCGGAGAACTCAGTGATTTGAATTTGCCGTTTGGATTTAAAAATTTTAAAGAACAGTCTGGCCTAGCTTTCTGACCAATTCAATAAGTTAGAATTTTTTTTTTTAATGGTGAAACAGAATATATATTTCTTACACATATTTATGTTTTCAAGTCTTTACTTTGGTGAATTGTGATGATTTTCTGTGTCAGTGAAAATATTAGATATGACCAATAAAAACAAAATGTAATTCAGAAATTTGGGCTTTAAGAAAATTATGATTAATAGCTGCTAAAAGATTATTATTTTCAAAAGGTACTTTAAATAGGACAACAAACCTCATTGAAAAACATATTCTAACTTATCAGTTATGACTATATTTACATACTTAACTAGAATTAAAAGTATTGTTCCTTAAATAAAACCCAATGCCTCCTTTGTGTGCATTTATTTTGAAAATTTTGCATTTCATAGTGATTTAACTAATTTGTGACTATTTTTCCTTTCTGCACATAAACAATAGTGTTGCAAAAGCACTTTAGCCAATCAAACAATTTAAGCTCTGCACATTCTTGAGAAAATGAATTAAAATTTCAAGATGTTCTTTTTTTGTTCTGTTTCATTATTTTCATTTAGTGTTTTTATTTCAAGATCCTCTACAATGCTAGATTGCTAGAAATTTCGTTGATTGGAAACTTCCAAACAAATTTCAAAAAGCAGACAATCCCTTTGTATGTTTTTTTTTTTTTTTACAACTTTTGATAGCCTTTTAAATCCAAAAAGACCCAAAAACATAAATAGTCGCTTCATTTGTAATATGCTGCCCCCCGTCACTTATCTCCTCAGGTCACTGCAGAAAACACAGACACGCCCAACAACATTACAACCCCTGTCCGGGCGCCGTCCCCAATCGTTCGCCCCCTCCTTCCAGGAACTATGAGACCGCTCAGCCCTCCGAGGGGTCACCATGTTCCGCTGGACCCCAGGGACCCTCAAGACCTGGCAAACAAGAAGAAGAAAGGAATACTCTCCAAAGGAAAGAAACTGCTAAAGAGACTGTCTCCTGTGAAGCAACAATAATGACAATATTTAACAGCATAAAAATCCTATACATGTATCTGCGGGGCTCTGTACATAGCATCCATACAATCAACTGTGATGTGGCAGGACATTACAGAGTGGACACGTGACTCGCCTCCCTGACGGCGTGAGCCTAGCAAGTGATACAAATATGTTCAGTGCTGGATATTAAACACATGAATTCTGTACAGTGGAGTGCCAAAATCAAGAGTGAAGTGACTTTCAAAAACAAACGCATATTACTGTGATATTCCTGTATTTCAGATTAAGGGATGCTTTATCTAAAATGATAAACTAGGATTTTCATGACATGCATTTCTACTGTTTTCTTTACTTTTAACCCTCTATGGTACCATTGTGCCCTCAAGTAGAAAAAAACCTTGAATGGTTCAATACTTTAAAAATCAATGACGGTACTTTAATTTGCCATTTTTCAACCATTTTTATTAGTTTTTAAAAGGGGAAAGAGTTTCACTATTTTTGCCCCACAAGACATCATGGGAAGAAAGGGTCAACACTAACAGGCATAAAACCTTAGTTTTTAATAGTTTAAAGTAGTTTATTTACTATATATGTAACTTGCAAAAATACGTCTGGTGCCCTAAGGACACAACGTACCATCATGGTCAATATATATATATATATATCGATATATATATCTAGATATATAGATATATCGATATAGATATATATCTATATATATAAAACTAGGAGCATAATGTGTACCATAGAGGGTGAATCAAGCCAAACTCTAAATTTACACCAGGAAAGAACATCTGTTCCTTTAGAGGAAATCTTTATCATACTATACTGTTATTATGCGTTCTATGGAGCAATGCTGACTGCAACATGTAATCTTTTTTTAGTGCAATATTTTAAAGATGTGGTAGCATATTGGGAAAGGAGCTTGCATTCAGAAGCAAAACCTGTTGAAATGATGAAGGAAATTTGGAGAAACGACAGCGGCTTGGCATCGGGGCATTAAACGGCGGGCGAGCGCCGCCGTCTCAGTGGCCTTTTTGAAACACAACATGAGCACGACGCTCCTTGTTTTATTACAAGACTGACTTACAACAGGGTTTTGTTTCACGACTGATCACCTGTGCTTTGTCACTTCTAGGATACATAAATTACAGGAGTTTTTTTTTTGTCTTTGCTGTCAACCTGTCATGAAACGCCTAGTTCAATAGAAATTTCTGTGTCTATCTTCTTACTGCACAAAGTGGATGTTTTCTCTGATTGGATAAAGACATAGTTCGTGTGCCTGTGGACGTGTGATGCATTTTGTGTTTTTGCACTTTTACTTTGACCTTTTTTTATTTCTATAGTAATATTCTGCTACTCTCTTTGAATGCACTGTTGTTGATACCGCGCAGATATACAGTGAGTGGGACACAGAAACCACATAAAAAATGATAAATTAACAAAAAAAAAAAAAAGATTCAAGGCATGCATTGCCCTTTGATTTCGTCATCATGTCTGAAGAAATATTGACTCATTTGCTCTGAGTTTTGTATGACTTCGTTGTTTTACTTGCACTTAACGTACGTTGAGGAGTATACTACTCCAAATTACATGTAAGGAATAAATGCGATTACTTAAGAATAACCAGAGATCAGTTCCTGTGATCTCTGTTCATAAAAGAATGCAGGCCAAAAAAACATTTGCAGGTGTACAATGACCTCGAAATTTATAGGCACCCTTGATAAAGATATGTAAAAAACAAAACAAAAAAAACAAATAAATGTGTTTCATTTTTATAGTTTTGCACAGAATACACTTTTCACTGCCCTGACAGTGTGAGATTTTGAGATTTATTTTTTCCACCTCACTGTGTATGTTGGAAATAGAAATGTATATCCTCGGTTGGAGTTTTTAAAAAAAAAAAAAAATCAAAGTCACAGTTGTTTTCAACTTTTTTAATTATCACTCTGATTGTAGATAAGGCCAACTTCAGGCACTTTTCTGAAGCCATCCAGTTAATGATTTAAAAAGACCAGTGCACGTCTCCTGAATGGAGTATTTTCTTCTCTTCCTCACTTTGAAGGGTTGCTAATAGAAAAAAATTGAAAATATGACAGAGCTTTCTTAATGAATGTCATAATCATACCCCAGATATAAATATGAACTCTTGAAAGATCCATTTGAAGTTAACTTTCTGATGAAGTGAACAAATAGTGCACCAGCAATGAAAGATTATTATTTTATTTTTTTCACAATAAAACAAATATTAAAAACTTTGGTGCCAAAACACATCGAGGGCACTGTATGAATTCATAACATTTGAGCCCAACATTTAATTTCCTTCTCAGATCACATTTTTAAATTCAAATCCAATAACATCTGATGATCTGACAGCCATGTAAACTAGCATAGATTTGCAGCAACACCACATTAAGAAATAATAAAATCCTGTTTTTTATTACTTTTGATGGAAAGACAGCTTAATACAAAACACAGATTAAACCATTGTCCTACCTCAGTTTATGATTTTTATCGAGACATTATGCATTTTGTTTTGTCAAAAATATAGTGAAAAGTTTGGATTTAAAAAAAAATTGCTCTGCATGCTGCATAAACAATTTTCCATCATGAAGATGAAAAGTGGTTCTCAAAAACTGAACTCCTGATAATAAAAGGATTGAGTCACAGCTTTAATTGATGAAAACTTTACCATCTCCCAGTTGCCTGTGTTTTGTATTTGTGGTTGCACTTGAAAGAGCTTATTGTTTTCATCAGGGTTCTGCTTCCCATTCTGTCTCCACATTGTTACTGGAATGCATCGACCACAGAAAGAATTTAACTGGTGGCAAATTTCCATTTTCCTGTTTCTCTTTGTACAGTTTCAAGTCTAATCTGTGAGAAATGCTCAAACACGATGGTCATAAAACCAAAATATTCACCTGTGAATGAGTGTAGTGTCTCCAAACGCTGTAGCTCTTTTGTACTTTGATCCATTTGTAGATAATTTCTAAATGTTTTTACTTGATTTTTTTTCAACAGCCTTTTATTTTTAAATTGCACTGGAAGTTCCTCTCTGTGTAAAAGACTCCAAGCATTCTCCATGGTGTCCTTTGAAATCACATGTATCAGTCCACCGTATGTGCTTGCTTTGTGAAAAAAGAGAAATCGTTATAGATGGTATTTATGATAATTATGTGTGAGTGTACATGTGGGAAAATACATCTTTTATAACCAAATTAAATTTGATATTTTTCAAAAAATCTTTGTTCATGTCATTTTTATTCAAGTATACGGCAATGGAATAATAGGTAATGGTCCTCCTGAGAAACATTCCCTAATTATTCATCCCCTTGCAAATTTATTTTTAATTTAATTATTCAATTTTAGTTCAGTTTACTTAAATGGCCCCAGTGCATTACACTTGGTTTATTATTCAAATTAGTTCGAAAAAGTTTTCTGTCTAACTAAGGAAACCCAACGACTTCCAGCATTCGCTCCTCCTGAATCAGGATGTGGCAGTAGACAGCACTGTGTCGTCGTGGTGTGTTGCTGACTTCACAGCAATCCTTCACACCAGAACACTTAGATAATGTTCAATTATGCCTCAGTCTGAACTTCGGCAGTCACCTGTGCTTCAAAAGAGCAACAAAGAGCAGAAAAGAGATAAAAAAGAAGAGACAGTGTGACGATTGTTGCAAGTCACTTGAACTCTCCCCCTTATCCACCTCTCCTTCTACGGCTCCTACTCGACTCTGTTTGAAAAAACGTGTCGAGTTCTCACAGCTCACACAAAACAGCAACACAAACATTCGAGAGAACTCAAAATAGTGACCAGAGAGGCTGTGAGCTCTGAGAGCGAGAGAAATAAGAAGTTAGTTTACTGTTGTGGAGGTGAAAAACCCACGATGTAGCAAAAGCATAATTTTACAAGTTAATTAAAAACTTCTCAATCTAAACCTCTCCACATCATGACACTATTCAGTAATCATATGTATGATTGGTAACACTTTATTTGAAGGGGGGTGAATAAGACTGTCATGACACTGTCATAAACATGACATAACACCTGTCATGAACATGAATAAGCCTTCATGAATATTTATGACTGTTGTCATAAAGTCTCATTCAATAAATTATGACACTTTTAATACAAAGTTGACATTATTCAAAATGTCTTTGTTATGACAACTTGACATTAACCAAGAAATCATTACTGTTTAAACTTTACCTTTAATAACATAAAGTTGCCTAATTTTTTAAGTGTAATCAGTAATACTTTTATAACAAATTTATATCAGTAATGATTTATTGGTTAATGTCAAGTTGTCACAATAAAGACATTTTGAATAATGTCAACTTTGTATTAAAAGTGTCTTAATTTACCAAATGACGCTTTATGACAACAGTCATAAATATTCATGAAGGCTTATTCATGTTCATGACAGGTGTTATGTCATGTTTATGACGGTGTCATGACAGTCTTATTCACCCCCCTTCAGATAAAGTGTTACCGTATGATTTATTTTTGACTGATAAGCAAACAATGTTTTCAAACACCAAAGAATTGAATGGAAGCAATGAATGCATGTCCAAACACATTAGCAATTTATTGCTAGGAATGATGGACTGACATGCCACGATGTCTGGATGTTGTGAAGAACTAACAGTTGTGAAAACTTTCATTTTGATCACAGAAATCCACCGAAGTATGTGAGGAAAAACCAAGCTTCTTTCAATGAATCGTGTTTTTGACAGAGGTTGACGGTCTTGCACTGACTGACTGCAGGACAGAGGCTGATATGCACCAGGCGCTACTCATACATGAATAGACAACGGGACATGAAGGGCAGAGTAGGTGAAACATGAAACGTGGCTTGAAAAGAGAACATCATGAGAAATAAAACAACAATAAAGCTAATTCAGAAGTATTTTACTGACTCAATCCAATTATGCATCTAAACTCAGGACCATATCGTTGATTTACCTAAATTTATTCCAAGAAAACAGTAACGGAGAAATAGTTGAGTTTTGTGTTAATTTCCTGCATTGATGAGTTTGTCTGTGATTAGAGCGATTTGAAACTGAAATTATTTTGACAGCTGACCCTGAAGATGAGTATTCTTACAAACACATTTTTGGTGATTTGCACTTCAGGGAAAGAAACAAAATGCTCCCTTTGATTAGCTGATAATGAACACAGGCGGTCGTACTCTTCAGCAGAGCAATTTATTCATCCTTTTCACTGATGAAGGACTTGATAGACTGTTATTTAAAAAAATTTAAACTATAAGAACTTTTTTAAGTTGTTCCAGTTTGTTCCCTTTATGTCTGTTGCACAAATTAACATGTTTTCATTGTCTTAAAAGGTTTATTTCAGTTTCAATACATGACATCTTAAATAATAGTGTCTTAATTGTTTGATCACAGCTCTCTCTTCTACAGGACCTTGAACACAAACCACTGAAACAGTAGGGAAAAAGCTTAAGGTAGGACAACCTAAAAACATTTCTAATATAGAAATATGGTTTTTAACCCTACGGTAGACTGTCTGCTGACAGCTTTAATAGGATTCAGCCCTACTAGCTCCAAAACCTCCAAAGAATGAATATAAGTGGCAAATGGCCACCAGGGGGACCATTACTAGGCTGTGTAAGGTATACTTCTACTACACTTATAGAGTCCGAGCTCTATGAAGAAGGGAATGTCATGAATTAAACACTTCAGATTTACAAACTAGTATTTATATTAAAAAGATGGTAATTTTCTCTTAAAAATTAAAATGCAAACATGTGGATTTCATACACTTAGACGTGTATGTCTAAGTGTGACTCAAAATGAAAAAATGCTTGAATATTCATCTTCCCTGGGAATCACTGAATTAATATGTAGTTTCTGTTTCTCAGAAGTAATTTGCATGTATGTTTGTTGCATTGTAAAATCAACCAACGTCTCGCACCTGTGCATAGCTTTTCCTGCTCACAATGATGGGACAACATTCCACAAATTATCTGGCATGTCTTGGTTTTGCAGCAGAGATAGATAGTTTAAGGTTAAGGTGGTGGGCTGGTCACTTTATGACGATTATGTTGGTCTGGAATTAAAATAGTGTGTGCTTATCTGTGTGTTTGAGGTCAGTAATATGTATGTCCCATCTAGGATCTCAGGAACCATATACTGAATATTGTCATATATTGGCCCAACAATTGGAGATTGTCAGGGCTTCTTATCAATAACTCATAGAAACCGTCTAACTGCTTACATTGACTGATTCCCTCTCTTTTTGTCTTCTTTGATCCACTGAGGTTGTAGTTTTCTGTTTAACTCACCTCTTTCTGGTTTCTGTTTGTGTTTTCAAGCCCACAAGAACATTTTAATGAACAGCTTAGGATTTTTTTTTCTGTATCTCTCATTTTTGCATGTCCACTTTGCAATCTGCTCTTGCGAACAATGTTTGAAACGTACAACCTTTGCAGCCTTCCTGGTTACACAAAACCCAACGGTTTCACAGAATGAATGACCTCTCACCTCTCAGGTCTTGAAAAAGGGCCACAGTCTCACTCTTGTTAACGACCATCCATCACTTTGATTTGTAGTTTTAATGATAAATGGATGCAACAAATATCAAAACATGACACAGACCTTACATTTTCCAATTAAAGGCACAAAATCTGTTCTTATCTTCAACATAAGATAAGTACATAACATTAGGGTCAGCTCTTATGTTGCTGTTTCTTCCCAATCCTCTGGAGGGCAGCAGTGGTTTTCTTGTCAGATACTAAAAGAGGTCTAGCAGTGAGGTAAAATCACACATGCAGTGACAAACCTACAGGTCTTTAAGTTACGGCAGCATGTATATAATTAGATGTCACAGACAGGAACACCGTGTCAGAAAAAAAGACATTTCTAAAGGCCTGAACTTGAAAATAGTCATCCAGGCCCTTCTTTCTTCCTTGTTCACATTCTCCTCGTCATACTGTGCATGTTTGTTTTTGCCATTTGCTCAGTGTGAATGTTGATTCATGCAACCTCAATCACTTCAATACCCCAGACACTCTCAGCAGGGTTATGCTGAAACAATCATCCTTTTCTCACGGAAGTAAACCAGAAGGGAAATGAAATTGGTAAAACATCGAATGATTTTTGTTTTATTGCCTTTTTGCTGTCCATCCTTCACTTCCCTCACATTCTCCTTATTTTCTCCCCCCCTTATTTTTTCCTTTCAATCTGCCGCCTCCTCTTCTCTTCCTTCTCTGCTCGCCTTCACCCTTATTTTTTCCTCACTATCCAACAGATCTATATTGAGCTGTAAGTCTGGGGCGTCCCTGCGGGCCGATGGATGTTTAAAATTCTTCCTGGTTGTAACCTCTCTATCACTGGCTTTATTCTTGCCTACCATGTCACCAGAGGGGGCATAAGGAGACATCCATCTCCTGCTGGCCTTTCACAAAACCTCAAAGTGCCAGTTAAACACTCTTCGTCCATTTGACCCTCATGCTGTCAAAACCACAGCAGGGATCTTCCAGGTAAAATATTTTAATTTGACTTTGATATATGGACAGACCTTTTGAGGATAGAGATTTCTATTCAGGCATGTTGGCTTAAATTAATAGAAAACCTTTCTCATGGCTGTACCATGTGCTTCGACATAGCATATTTTTGTGTAATTGAACTTGGTTGAGAAAAAAGTATGAAAGTAAAAAGCAAGACCAAAAAAAAAAAAAAAAAATCAGACATATTCAAGACTACAATACGACCATCATTTGATTTGCCATACAAAAATAACTTTTCGGTTCCTTCCCACAACGAACCCCCTGGAAGCTTCTGGAAGAGTCTAATGTTTTTAACTTTAGTTCTCTCAGGAAACACAAGTCTGGTGATGTTTGTGTCTGTCATTCACCATCCCGAGTTGACACTCGTCCAGTCACCCTTTGTTTGGCCTCAGCCCGCTTCTGTAATTAAAAACAAGGAGACTGAGCAGGAACACACCGCAGCTCGTGCCAATCACCCTTACCTGCTATTGTTCCCATATCCACTTCATAATCTCTTTTCTGCAGCTGAGCTGAAGAAGAAAAAAAAACAAACAAGAAAAAAAAAACGCACCCAACCACCATACATGTATATGCAGATATGGAATATTCTTCCTCTGGGGCATCTAAACATTTTTTGTCCAATATCTCCAGAAAATGCCCAGACTGACTAAATCAGTTTTTTTTTTTTGAGAAGAGCTTCTAATGTGCAGAGACACACATTCAGCCATCTAAACTGGTGTTAATAAAAGAAAGTCAAGAACAGGAGGGTCGAGTTTACAGCTAAGCCAGTATGGACCAAATAGTTTTCACAATATATATTTTTGAAGGATTTTGATGTCTATGGTGAAACAGTTTCAAATTGACAAATCAGTTTAGAGAGAGTGGCTGTCTCAATCCAAGCAATTCAAACATTACTGATAACTAATACAGTTTATTTTTAACACATGATTTTCATGGGTATTATTGAACATTACTGAGTTTAGCTTAATGTAAATAAAAAGTACAAATATGTTTCAGTACAAGAATCAAGTAATGGAAATCAAGTTTATACCACTCACTGCAATATCTTCTTGAAAAAGTGTTAAAATATTAGGTATTTTCCAAAACTGAGTCGCAGCTAGATGCTTTTTCAAAACCTTTTCTGTGCATATGCTCAAAAACTCGTTGAAAAAAGTCAGAACAGTCTAACTCTAACATACTCTAACATGGAGTATCTTGGTTAGAAAAGCAACTTTAATGCTCTGGCAAGCTGCATCTTAAAATTTCATCATTTATTTAAAGTCTGACTTCACTTATGCACCTATCTATCAATCAAGTTAATCTGTACAGCACATTTCAGCAACAAGGCAGTTTAAAGTGCCTGACATCATAAAACAAAAATACAAAGTCATAAAAGACTCAGATCTACAGTCTTGGATAAACACAATGCAACGTTTTGAAGCAGATCAGTTTTTAGAAGTGCTAGGATTGTAGCAACATTTGCTCTCACTGTTTTGAATAAACGCCAACATATTTAATTGCGGTTAGTTATTTGTGAGGAGAGAAAAAAAATCATTTCAAAAATTAAAACTTTAGTTTTTATTTTAAAATGATCAATATGTATTTTTGGAGTGCCTGTTATTCCAGGCTTTGTAGCTCCTTTCTGTTCAACTCGAGCGTTTCTCTGGAGTTAATTGAATGCAACATGCTGGTTATGAAATTTCATGCAGACAGAGAGCTGCAGGTGTCGCTTTTCCTTTTTTTTAACTGTTAAGGAGGAAAACACTGCGATTGCTAAGGAAACTCCAGATCAGTTGGATCAACAGAGTAATCCAAAAAGGTAACAACACAGTTTCACATGTCGCACACACAGCAAATGTAAAAATCACAAAATTAGCTGCATTACACTGTTGCAGACTGCACACCAACAACAGGTGTCAGAAATAATTTTTTTAGGAGACTCAAATACAAAACATTTAAAGACGCTTTGATGAGGATCCGTATTTGACACTTTAGATCAGATCAAAAATATTCCTGATACATGACCTATTGCTGTCTGAATTTTGGATACATGTGCCACTATGGCCTTTATGTAAACACGATACTAATGCCTCATGTTTATACGCTTGCAGCTAAAACAACATGTCTTCTAAGTTTCCTTTGATTCCATAAGCCCAAATATACAGTATATATAATATTTTTTTCTTTTAAGGCGCTGGACGAGACTTTATTTTTCCATCGCCTCCATCACTGATGCATTTTCCAGCAGGTAGCAGGAGGCAAACTATCTTTTCAATCCAGTACCCTGAGGGAAGGCTGCTGGAGGGATGGAGGACACAGTTTTTTTTCCCTTTGGAGGAATCCCGCAGGGGTCAAAAAACTGATGTTCAGCCGTGATCCAAAAAGAGCATTCATTCATCATCATTGGAGGAGTGTGAACTGAGGAAGTTGGGCCACAGGTCTCGCCTTGGTGATTCATCTTTGGCTGAGACAGCTTGGAATGGAAGGTGTCTGCAGACTTCGGCTGGAGTGTTAAAAGACTGGCCTTTCTCTGGTTTGCTATGGTGTTAAGTCTTATTATAAAGGTGTAGCGACAGCTTTATGTTCAAAGACTAGACTCCAGCACTCCCCTGAGATCAGAGAATACTGAGGCAGTTTGCAATGATTTCCACTCAGAGAGCTTCTTAAATTCTTATGACTGCTATAGACCCGGGTACTTGTTCTGTAATTAATCAGTTCGCATGATACCCACCATTTGCATGCATCACCATGAGCGGGATGAAACGGAGCCCATCTTTCCTTGATGGATTGATGGAAATTAATTTATCGCCATCTAGCTGATGGGCAGTAATAAGAGGTATTAAGAAATTATTAAGATGGAATATTGCTGTAGTTCACAATCCATCACTGAGCTGGAGTACTGTCAGTAAAGGTTAATACATTTACTAATCACATGATGACTTCAGTTGGCAGAAAGGATACAAAGACCACAAATGACTCATGTGGATGTCAGCCTTCAGGTAAAACATTCATGAGGTCAAATTTTCAGTGAACAGTAACACGTCAGTGTAGCATTTGCTTGCTAGTTTAGCGTTTACCATTATATTTGCTTTAGTTTCCTCTTAGAAAGTACGTCTACCCCATTTTGAGTTTTACTGATTTCCTCCTCTGTACATCTGCACTTCGGAACCAGTGCGTTAGTGTATTCTGTCTTTCCTCTCACCCTAAGCCGATCACACTACTTGGCTGCTCATGCTAAATCTGGAGGTACAGTTTAAGTAGGTTTTCCTTCTCAAGTGGAACTTCTTAAGATGAGCCATTACTGCAAAGTACACGAGTGCATACAATCGTTAAGGGTTGTACGCATTTGTTAGACAAAACAGTAGGAATGTGTTTGTTGGATTTTCTATGCTGGTTTTCCATCTGCACTTTGTGCTGCAATGGATTTTCCTCAGGTTTTTCCTCAGAGTGTGCATCAGGTGTTGTTAGCTCTGATATGGATAAGATCAAGTTTGAATGGTACCTAAAAGAAAATGTTTTTTTTCCCCCCTGCCACATAAGTTATGTATTAGCATGAAATGCAGTATGCAAACAGAATGTACAGGGAGTTTATTCACTTATATGTAGTAGTTTATTATTTCAATCTATCAAAGAAAAGTTTTCCTGGAATAAAGTAATGTGCTCTCAAACCTTTTCCAGTAATATGCTGCTATTTAAAACCATGACTTGGCAGAGACACTGCGAATAAATTACTGTTAATTTACAATGTGAATTTCTATTGTGTATTTCCCAAAATCTCTAACTGAGTTTTGGCTTCAACCAGTAGTCACTCAGGTAATTTATTAATCAATTCTAACTGCTCCATGAGTCACAGCTTTCTACTTAATTTCATAAATATTTACAGGATTTAGGGTCTCTACTTGTGTTATTCCACATAAAATGACCTCCAAATCCTTCTCAGCCACCTGGCAACAGCTTTACATCCACTGCTGGAGCCAAACAGAGCACTTCTGACCGCCATTCTATCATGTCTAATAGCGCCGGCAGCAGGTTGCATGTCTGGAACAACAACTGAGATCTGGAGATATTCCCAGACTCAGTTGTCAGTGCCCTCTGCCACCGTCAGTTTTAATTGTAACTTCAAGCCAAAAATCATGGACAAACTACTCAAATTAAAACTCCATGGCTTCAAAATGCAGTCCATGTATTACCTTGGCACTGCAAGTGCCACTTGTGCAGTAAAATCCTGTCTTAGCTCCTGACTGTGAGTTTCTCAAAATTTTACGAGCATTTAGAGATCACCTAATGTCTTCCTTAAGTCACATATTTATTCTAATTAGCCTCTCCAGTCAAGTGAGAAAGTGTTTACTCACCTTGTATGTGTGTATCCTTAATGATGACACCTTGGCACTCTTGCCACCCTGTAACGATGCAGGCACAGGGTGCAGGAGGTGTAATTGGCACATAATGCATGTAGTTTGTTCAGACAACGGGAGCTTATTGTGGGGGATAGAGGAGAGTGGAAAGGCTAGGAAAAGTCATACCAGGCTTATTAAGCGAGACACTTCTTAGAGTGAAACAAAGCTCAGATCGATGTGCAGAACAAGAGTGACTGGATTCTACTCTTATTAAACTGAATCATACCGAGACTCCCCATAGAATCAACTGTGTGGACACACAAAAAGACAGACAGATGGATAGACAAAATCATGAAATATATACAGAACGGGAATCAAAATGACTCTCCAGTTTTCCACACTCGCTCCCTCTAGGACTGTGTGGATGGAAAATCTGGAGCCTTTACCAGTCACTTAAGGGCAAGTCTGTATAAGAGAGTGAAAAACTTTGCTGCTGTAATTTTAGACATATTCAAATAATAAAACATAAAAAAATAGGGATTTTGGGTTAATGTTTATTTGTTAAACCCATTGCCGTTGAGGAAACCACTCATCCTTCGACCTTGTGCGCATTTCATTTGTTCCTCCCCCCTCAACCCTCCAACACTCCCACTCATACACCGGCAGATTATACCCACGTGGGTGTGCTTAATCTGACCGACTGTTTACTGATTTTCTATCATGGAAAGTCGTATCTGATGCTGCCCTGCGGTATCAGTCATCAGCCACACTCCCAAAGGAAGAGCAAGAAACGGGACGCGGCATTTAAAACTGATCCACTTGTGTCTGGGAGGAGATTTAGGTGGATGTGAAAGTGCAACAATTTTTTTTTATTTCTCCTCATTTCGTCCTTTGCAATCAGAGCGAGTGACTCAACTGGACACCAGACGATGTTATTACTTCCACCCTGCACTTTCTTTTGAGCGCGTGCACACTGGAGCTCAGAGCAGAGAGTGACGAGAACTTGTAATTTTTTTAAAAATGATGTTCAACTTTCCCCTCAGGTCACTTTTTCCAATTGTGGGAGTTCTTACAGCTATTAAAGGTGAGACCCTTATGAGACAAAACAAGGCATTATTTTGTGTCTACTTGTTTTATCAGACGTCCTTATTTTGAAGACAACCTGAGATGAAAGAGTTTACTTATTGTAAAAATGGGTTGAAAGTGGAGGCTTCAGAAAATTTTAATACTGTTGTACATGCAAAGCAGTGTTATTGAAAGTGTTTGTCTCCTAAACGAGAACACTCAAAGACAATGGAACATGCATTACATAGATTTTAGACTCTGGTTTTTTTTTTTTTTGATGACCATTCAAAGCATTTTTGCTGAAAATCCCAGATCTGTGTCCTTATTTTATTGATTTATGCAGCTGTCAGGTTATGAATTCCTACTTTGCGTAGGTTTGTGGTTACAACCCATGGCCTCATCCCATTTTGTTATCCCTCTGTCTAAATGAAAGTGACAGCAGGCTCTCCAGTGTGCATCAGGAGGCTTCATCTGTGGGATTAAAGAGGCCTGGAGCTGAGGTTGCACAGCTGTTTCTCTGCTTGTTTAAAGATAACCTGCATCAATAGCTGTGAGGAAGCAGCAAGCTGGCGATCTCCATGTTCTATTGCTGATATATCTTGCAAAAAGACTGATATTGATTATTGTTACGTGTGAGATGTGTGTGCAATGTGTTCCCAGTGTGTGTTTAAGTAATAAGGAGCCCTTCGTGCATATTAAACTCACTAACATTTAATGTAAATCACTTCCATGCATTCCAACTAAAGCTCAGTAAGATATCAGGTGCGTAAATGGTGCATCTATTGATTAGTAGTAGCACTGTTTGTTTTCACTATCATCATCATCATCTAGAGTTACAACTCAAAGCTAAAACGAATGCTTTAATTAAATTACACTCTGCTTTGCTGGTTTCATTTTGTCAGTCTGGACTTTAAACTACTGTGTAAGGATGTAATAAGCCATGAGTTATGCATTCAAACAGCTGGATTTACAAGCCTGTAAACTCAGACACAGCTCTCATGCTTTTTGGGGTGGAATAATGAGGGACCAAGCGACATTTTTATTAAACTAGACAGCACAAACATCTGGCGACAAAGAGTAGCTCTCAAATGTTTAATACAGCATTTGTTAAACTTTTTTTTAAACACATTTCCTTTTTGATGCCCCAGTTGGTTTTACTGTTTATTAATGCAAGTTAATGACAACGCAAAAAATGACAAATTGGTTAAATTCATCTTCTAAAGAGCCAGATCAATTTATGGATTATTTAGCTAATTTTGCAGTTAGTTGTTTTTAGAAACAGTAACAGTGAACAATTGTGGGAGTGAACTGATAAAAGCCCACAATTTGGAAATCAAAACCTATTGTTGACATTCTGGTTTAATTTGATCTATCAGCAAAGTATATATGTTTTATCCTTTAGTCGGATCTGTAAATAACTAGTTAAATACACTTGTGAATAATATTTTTTCATTATTTAATTTGACATAGGTTTGATTTTTTTATCTGTCTGGAGAATACTGTATTTAAAAGCCAGAAAATTTACAATGTGTAAAATCTCTTGAGGAAAAAGAGATTTTAGCCATTTGTTTTCATTGTTGTAAAGGTTCTGTAATTTTCTTGCCAGTCTCTTTTTTCAGCTGTTGTAGGGAAGGATACCTCATTGGAAAACTGTTTGCCAATCTTGCTCCCATTTATTGATTTTTGATTTCCATTCAAGACTCAACCCCTTTATTGGATAATCAATTATTAGCTAAAAATGTTTTATTGTGAAATAATTTTAAGAAATTCTCTGTCCATGATTCTGGCCATGCTACTTTCTCAACACATTTCATAACTAAAATCAATTGAAAAAACTTGCGATAGAAATCAGTTGACATCTTCACAAAATAATAGTGTATGCTGATGATTTTTCCAATCCTTTTCTAATTAATCTGTGTAAATTCTTCCATTTCAGCTGCAGGAAGTCAGAAAGCTGACGATGCTGGAGTACTCCCCACTCCTTCACCTGTTTACCCGTCCATCAAATTTCAAATCTTCAATGCAGACCATGTGTTTCTGGGTCAAGGTACGGGGACCCCAAGCAACTCAAGCATCAAAGTTCAGGCTCAGACTTTTTTCATAAGCAGTCTAGGTGCCGGGTTCCTCCAGCCAGCTATCAAGGCTTCTTTTGGCCCCCTGGCTGTAGATGCCACCATTCCTCCTGATCTGCTCCTTAGCGGACGAAAGATCCTTGGGGTTCTTTTGGTCCGTCAGGTTCGATCCTCATACCCGTTTGTCAAGATTCTTTTCCACATGCCCACAGAAAGCAACATCACTTTCAGGCAAGAAATGATGGACTCTAATGGAGATAACGAGGCTAAGGCCAAGGATGACGCTCACTGTGTGACAGCCTATGCCTTCTGGGAGACGAAGGAAGTCAGAGGAGCTTGTCTGGTTTCTCCAGGTGGATTCTGTGTGGCTCAGCTAAAGCCAGAACCATCTTGGTTCAGCTCAGGAAGCAGATCTGGAAGCTCGAGTCGGGAAGCAGAAAAAAACGAAGCAATGAAGGGCCTTCGGGGAAATCTTGTGGAGATCTACTTCCAGAGCAGAAGGGACCAGACTGGCCAGTGCGCTCCACAAGACAGCCTGCAACGAGTGGGAGTGGGAAGAGGGAGAGACTCTGGGGGATCCGGAACGCCTCTGCGAAGGATTGGAAGTGTCTCTCTTATCAAAACTCAATCAGGCAACCCTACTTTCCTCAGGCTTCGGCTGGGAGGTGCTGTGATGATCCAAACGTCCTCCAAGCCCTTAAAGAGTCAAGATGTGGGAACTTTTTACATCTTTCTGGCTACTACATCTACGCTGGAAAATTTCACTTTGAGGTGAGAGATTGTCTGCGGTGTTCCTTTGTTGAGATGCTTTTTATGAATCATACTGATATTGGCCCAACTGGAGAGCTGTTTTTTATACTTTATACTAAAGTCACATTCACCAATTTGCACTCACACATACATACACATACACTGATACACAGACAGGCAACTTGGGGTTAAGTGCCTTGCTCAGGGGCACATACTGGGAAATCAAACCTACAATCTTCTGATCACAAGACGCCTACGTTACCCACAGAGTGACAGTCGCTCTGTGGGTGTCTGACAATTAGAGGTTGTGGTTAAGCGTTGGACTTTCCAAGTTCTAACATCAAAGTTCTTTGGATAGAGCACAAACACAACATTTTTATGGTGTATGCATTAACACATGACTTTATCATTTGTGGTTAAGAAGCATTTCTTGATGATTGCCTGCCCCTTCTCTACTCACCCATCCTCTGAATTATAGCTTGTTATTAACTGGTTTTCATATTTCAATTTTATGGGTAAGGTGGAATGGAGGGTTGTTGACAGAATCGTGGAGAAGCTTACATTATATGGGGTTGAAATTTAACATGATTATTTGTCTCTTATTTAATTCTAAGAATGGACCTTAGTGTATTTATCCACAGTGCTAGTGAGTAGGATAAGTCTTTATCGTACATAATGAGCTAAATGTGAGTTTGGGACAGGTAAACAGAACTTTTTTCTGTGTTATTTACAGTAAAGATCAAAGTTATATTTTACTTTTTTATTATATGAATGCCAGTATTGATTGTGCTGGTAATTTCAGAAAAGTCTCCATATGATCCATTTGTTTACTGTCTTATCAAAGTTAAACAAATGTGTTAGATATATTTTCTTACTACTTGCACAATTTTAAATATTTCTGTGGTCATTTTGGATCAAAATGTCAACACAAGTCCCCTTAAAGCTCTAAGGTCAAGAAGTCGAAGACTCTTGAAGAAAAGTCTTTATGTAGTGCTTAGCAAGCAAATGTGATATGCAGACTGCAACAGTCTGTGTCATTGATAGTAGATAATTAAATGGAACATTTATTTACTTTTCATTTGAAGGTACATAAATTACATAGTCACAGTTAAGAGCCTTGATGAGGCCAAATAAGCAATGATCTGGCCTTTTAAAGGCTGCTACAAGTGGTTAGAATTAAGTATCATTGATGGAAATCATAATAATCACTGTTCTGTAAATCCAGCTGTACAGAGACAAGAGCTTAGAGGGAATTACATGGAAATTTATTGTTTATGAAATACATGAAATAGCAGAAACCAAGCAAGTGTAAGGGGGATGTATAGTACATTCGAGCATATTCATGAGGGATAAGCTCCATGCATTTAAACGATTACTTAAGGCACTTAAATACTTATGAAGCCCACCATCAAGGCCATGCGGTAATATGCATGAATGCCAGAGTGACTTGTGTTGTCTGCCAGTTACTGGCTGCATAAATTGTCTGACATATCCTTGCTTCTGCACTGTCACACTTAGTGGGGGAGTTATGAAGATCACTCTTCCATAAACAGCGAAATAATTGGCAAATGATTCACTGGTTTTCATATCTCAACATCCCACGAACATTTCAACAAGGTTTTGTGGTTATTTGACTTCATAAATAATGCATTTGTTTAATGGAGCAGCAAAACAAATAACTAATCTTCCTAACTCCTCTGGGTAGAATTGAGCTTCATATAAAAGCAGCCCTGTCACCGAGGGAAAAAACACACAGTTCAATCTGGTCCCAAACTTTTTCTGAGCATTTTTTCTAAGTTGTAAATCACCAGGCAGGTTGGGCTACCATCCTGCTCATGAAAGAGGCAAACAATAAATGAAATGGTCTATCCAGTTTATTAATCAGCTTAAAATGACACCTGCAATGATAGATATTAAAAAAACACACCAGGTGTGGAGAGTATGCTGCTGGTTGTTTGCATACTTGACTGTTAGTCTTAATGAATTTGTTTTGAGGTCCACAAATCTTTCAAAACTATAGGGAAAAAATATAAGAATGAGGAGGAGCTATTGCTCCATCTTCTCCTCTGCACCATGATGGAACAATGTGAACTTATATCTTTGATTTCTTTCTAAGTTTTAACTGCTCTACTTTCTTGATACTTCTTTTCAAATGAGCAATTTGTCTTGGTATTTGTAGAAGTCTGAAGACATGACTCACTGAATTGGCTTTTCCCACAAGTGTACTAAATTTTCCAAGAAATTAAATCTGACCCAAATCTGCTGGGAATCTTAAGAGGATAGCCATGGTTGTTTGGAAACATAAATGCTGTTGTTGGTTCTACAGAATTTATTGCAATCATAAATGAAGTGTAAATCCTTAAGATAAACATCACCTCATGCCATAATTAACAGATGGACACAAATGATATTGATGGATACCATTTCAATTCTATTTTAAAAAAATGCTTTATTTTTGCATTTCTGATCTGGTCAGAAATGTTAACACTTTCAGGATTTTTTTTTTCCTATTTCTCTTCTCAAGGTTTTCTTTATTTGTTATCACACTGCCAAATTTATTTTGCTGTGCTCACTGTAAACACATTGTGGAATAATAATTGTCTTTGTAAAACACTGTATTCACTGAGCAACATGTATTTGATTGAAATAAAAATAAAATTAAAGCACAAACTTCAAAAAATAATATTTCTGAACACATCGCTACTTTCCATGCTGAACAATGGCCTGTTTTATTGTAATCAATCATTTTATGTGTCCTGTTGATTTTTATAGTCTTTTTCTCTGCTTCAACATGACACATTTTTCTTTTTTTCTAAAAAAAAATCTTACAAATTACAGTCTTTTAAATTGTGTTCTCATTCTGTCCACATTTTACAACTCTCCAAGTTTTAAAGTGAAGTTGTAATGCCTTTACAGCGAGCTTCGTGTTTTCCGTCTCCACTCTGCTTAATTGTTTTCTCTGAAAACAATTTCTAGTCTAATCCTACAGTTTAGTGATATCATGCATCAGTCCTGGGTACAACACAGTATTCTCCTGCAGAATCCAGGCAAACATAAAAAAAAATGTTAAGATCTGTGGGCCGTAATCCAGAATTCACATGCATACAAGCTTTTCTACAGCTCGTATTGAATATTCTACTCATATGGCAAACAGATACGTTCATCATACAAATGCAGATCGAGTGACGTAAACACACTTCTGTTTGCCTTGTCGAAAATAACTGAATGAGATTCTTTTCCTGAGGAGTCAACATCTGCTATTGCATTGACTATTTGCAAGGCTTTGCAGCCTCTTCACCTGAAATTCCTCAAATTTGTCTTGCGTGATTGAAATGCTGAAAATCCTTCAGTTGGGTCAGTAATTTCAGTCTGCGTTTCTGGCGCCCTGCCACATGCAGCATGCATCGGGACAAGACGAGGCTGCTGAGCTCTGCAACTAAGTCCGAGTGAAGGTTAGCTCTGAGGAGCTTGGCAGTGATTGATTTCTCCTACGAGAAATCCCTGCCTTACTTCACTCTTTGGGCCAAGATTGAGTCCACTCCAGCAGGGTTAGACCAGATAATCTGTGGCCCTGATTGAAAAGGAATGAAGAGGTTAACCCTTTAGAGTATAGATGATCTGGGCTGCTCGCCAGGATTAACTGTGTACATTCATGAGTTAGACACACGTGCCACAATAAAACTGGACAAAACGTACATTTCCTGGTGATTGGCAACATACGGAGCCCACAGTTTGAACAGCTAGACACATTTTCCCAAAGGAATAAGGAGTTTAATAGTATAGATTATTTCTACTTCTCTCCTCCTTGGTCATAGTGACTGACAGTGACAAAGAATAAAAACCCAAACTAAGTTTTCCTGCAGGGAAGCTTATGTCAGAGTATTGGACAAGAAGCTCCAAGAGGTTCCCTGTATTGATTTACTTTGTCACCCCTTTCAATATGACTCTGCAGAAATGGTTTGGCTTTACTGGGAAGGATGGTCATCAGGTGACCCTTCACTGCTCTGATGCCCTGAAAAAAACTGACAGAAAATCAAAGATACAAGAGAAACAAAAAAAAAACACAAGAATAAATATAAGAATATTTAACCAAGAAGCCTTTTCCTGAGGTTTGTTACTTCAAAAAGTGGAATTTATCGAACTAAATTGTGATTTTTTAAAGCTTGTATTAGTAGCTACATTTAATGTGAAGCTTCTCTTTTTTGGATCTCATTTAGTTTTTACAAGGTATCTTAATATTATCTCAGTGGCACTGGCTATTATTTTATTTAGTTTCTTTTGTTTTCCCCAACCGGTTTTGTTTTCCTCTGTCCTCTTGCTGCTTGTGTTTCTATGAGTATTATTGCAGCACGTCCTTCTTTCTTCACTTGCAGCCACCAAACTGTTATTCATATGGAGAATGTTGCGGACGCAGCGTTTTGTCACATTAAGTGACAGAGTTCAGCTGGTGTGGGTTGAAAACTCTATGCAGCATTTTTTTTCCCAGTGTGAAATTTTTTGACTGTCCTCTGTTACAAACCTATATGATGCTCCCACTCAGTAGTCAGGGAGCCATAAATGAGGAACATTTGTATTACTTGTATCACTTTTTAGACATTTGACTCAAATAATTGCTTTCTGATCCTGTCCAGTGATGTAAGACTCCCCTTGATGCAGGAGATTAAGTGAGGAACAAAAAAAGCCCTGGTTGGATTTGTACGACTGTCTGGTCCAATTACGTCGTCTCTAATTAGCGATCTATCTCCCCCATCAGAGATGTGTCTGAATACGAGATCTGATTAACTGATTCCCAGTTTTCCCCAGGGCTTATGGGAATTAAATACCCCTGCTGGTTCTCAGTGGGCAAGCAGCTTGTGACACATTTGACTGTTTGCGACCTACCTTGTTAGACACAAACAGCCAAACCGAATAGAACTGCAGTCAAAACACGGCTACAATTAAAGTACAATATGAAGTTAATACATACAGTGCCAATTCTATTTTAAATAAATGGACATACATCAGATTCTAAACTGATCAAACTTTTCAGATGTTCTTCTCTTTTAGTTTTTCTTTACCCTCAAGGGTTGCCACAGTGACTCATCTGTCACTGTGTCTGTGTGTCCCCTAACACCAACTAACATCATGTCCACTTTCACCATGTTCATAAGTCTCCTTTTTGGACTTCCTCTCAGCTTTTCACAGATAAAATCACTGTGACATGTCCAAACTGTCTCGGTCTGGCCTCTGTGATTTTATCTGCCAGACGTCCAACATGAGTTGTCCCTCTGATGTTCCCATTATGATCACATCCATCCCAAAGAGTCAAGGATTCGATACAATCTGCTGGGTTTCCTCAAATAGAACTTTAAAAACTAATTTCAGTAACAAATTGAACTCGGAGAGCTGTTTGATAACTAGGACCATTTAGAATGTATATGACAGGATTTAAATGACTATTTTTGGCTAAAGCGCTTTGAGACGAAATGCGTTGAATTGAACTTTTTTTGAGTTTGCGTTAAGGGTCGGTCAAGCTAAAAATGAGCTGATTCTACTCAGTTGATTTCTCAGCGGACCTGCAATTTGTACTTCTCAATGTATTAAACCACAATATTATCACGGTTTAATAGAATGTATTTTTAATACTTTTTCACACAGGGCTGCTGTAAAATCAGGCTTGTCCTTCAGTGCTGCTCGGCCTAGTGACCCATTACTGTGGGATATCATTGTGGAGCCTGGGAGAGGAGCAACTCCCAACGCTGTTACTGTCGTCTGCCGCAGGAAGACGTCCATCACCTCAAAACGGTCAGTCCAAAGCTTATGAAATGTGCAGTTTTGTGCAGTGTGTTAGGTGTGTTGTAAGTTCTCAACAACCCATCTTAAAAAGCCGCTCTTTCTAAGCAACAAAAATAGTCTGTTTTTCTACTTCTAATTAGGGTTCTGTTTGGCCTTGTTTAAGTAAGACACCCATCTCTACAACCATTTCAAAGGAAAAGCAAGAGATACCTGTGAAAGTAAAATCTTGTTCAATTTTACATTTGGTTTGCCAATGACTGCACCTTGAAAATGTGTTGTTTGCATAGATATTCTAGCAAAACAGCATGTAGCCTGTTCAGTTATTCACATGCCATTGACAGCAAAAGGGATGTAATGCCGAATATGCAAGATATTTCTTTCTCCACTGTGGTGCAGCTCGAGGACAATGAAGCAACTCAAACATTAATTTTGTTCTAGGTATTCATCTTAAAGTTATCCAGATTCAAAAAAGCAAACATTTCGGTATATTGAGTAGATATAGTGTTGGACCCTCTGTTGTGCCACTGGACTCTATTTGGTAAGCATACTCTGGTACGATAATGCATGCCAGATTTATTGAGGTTTTAATTGGGACAATTTGGGTAAATTAAGGCTGGAAACGCCCCATTTATTATCCTTTTTTGTTAATATTAAACACTGTATAAAGATCTCAATTTGGACAATATTCAGACTTGTTACTGGGCCTTTGGCCAGTTGATTTCTTTTTGACTTTTTAGTCATCTTAAAGCCAAACGATCCTGGCACTCTTACAAATCAGTTCTAAGAAATATTTTCAAGGCATGCGATTGCTGTGTAGCCTGATCTAACAGGGTGTGAGTTTCATAAAAAAAAGCCACAATTATCCTCAACTTTTTAGTGAAGGAAGAGAAGAAGTCCATCTATCTATATTAAATTATAGCTTTATTCTGGTCACTGTTAGAAGTGTGAGGTAGTATTTAGTCTTTGTAACCTTTAGAACGACACGGGTCAGTTCCTAAACTTTTGGTCTGTTTAGTGCCATCACTTGACCTAACATGAGCAAACATGCTTTACTGTGGTTAGAGGATCTAAAATTATTCCTGCTTCAAGCTTCATGTTTACCTAAAGCCTTTGACCCAAAAGTCACAGTTTGGTTTAAAACAGCTGTCCCTCAGCTACCCACCAATATTCTAAGTTTATCACGACCTAAGATTTTATTTGATGTATTTGTCTTCCATTTTCTCTTTTTTCAAAGTCATAATTATTGACATAGTCTGGCTAAACATCATCGAGCCTTTTAAGCTAAAAGTGATTTGTATTAATTGCTACTATAAGCTCTAACTCTGCTGAATCCAGGAACATCTGGGGGGCTCAGGGCTGAATATCAAATCACCTACCTAGTGTCTGCATCTGGGCTACAGGGGATAATAAAATAATCCTGTCAGTGTCACTAATTGATGGTTATTTATTGGAGCATGAAACAACATAACAACCAATGTCAGCAATGCATCTCGTGTGTAACAGCATGGCGTCCGATCCACCGATCCAATCTAGGAACGACCTTTTAATCCTCTGTGCATTGAAGTTACTCATCTGGTTGAAAATTAATTTTTGCTCTGCATAATTTTTTTTGTGATCATACACAAGACATTGAACATAGAGTATCTTTTTAAAAAAAGGATAAAAGATAAAGGTTATTGGATAATAAAAGATGAAAAGGGGATTTAAATGTGTGGAGAGAGGTAAAACATGGATTTACCTGAGATTTTAGTGCCCATTTCTTTTAATGCAGAATGTTTTTTATGAAAAAGGGCCAAATAAAACCAAGCTGAATTGCAGCTTAAAGTCGAGTCAAAATAAAAGCTAAATTAATAAATGACATGGAGTGCGATTGAATATTTACTTTATTGAATATTTATTTTCTTCGTCTTTCTCAGGTCTTCCTACTTCATCGTTAAAGCCTAATGCTGATGGTGTATATCCACCAAGCTCTCATTCACTCAGGCGCTCGCAACCGCCCTCCATCCATCCGACCCACATTTCTGCAGTCATCCATAATCACGGCTACGTTATCCCGGCTTAAGTGCTTGCACGTTTTAGAAACGCAGATTAGGACGCGAAGATATCCTAAGTTCTGTCCTCTGCTTCAACCAAAACAAACACAAATAAAAAAACAGACACGGAAGCACATAAACGGATACAAATACTTACAAACCAGGAGCTTCGAGGTGATGATAGATGAATTACCAATAAATAAGAGCATTAAATGTCCCATGTTCTGTCTTTAGTCTTAGGTTTAGACTTGTCTTATGTCATTATGCGTGTTTGTAACAGAAAAAGAAAAACTAAAAGAGCCAAACTTGTTTTTAATATTTATGACTTTTTACGGTGCTTACAGCAGCTAGGAACTGTAGGCATGGTTAAAAATGTTAAAACATGGATTATTTACTTTAATACTTACTTTACCATTATATACATTAAGTAAGAAAATAACTTAAACCAAACAGTGTTCTTTTCACAGTTGCGAGCTATTTTTATTCAGTAAATTTATGACCTGTACAAAATTCATCTATTGATGCTGCTGCATTTCCAAAAAATCTGACCTTTAATTTTGGAAATAATTAGTTTTTGATAAGAATGCTTTTGAACCATTTCAGTAGGGCCTCACTTAATAGCAGCTTTGCTATTAATAAAATTAATTTTTTCTAGACACAAAGCTCTTTGCCCAGACATTTATAAGTTTCTGAATGCAGTTCAAGTATGGTACAATTGAACCGTTTCAAATGTTTTAAGGTCAAACTTTCCCTGACCAATTAAAGTCATCTTAAAATAGAAAATGTTGTATATATCACATGGCATTTGTCTTTGACCAACCAAGCCTTGGCTTTCATTTTTAATTTAGTTGTACTTTGAACCATTAACATATAGTCACCTTGGCTCTGAATCAGAACTGGATATGTCAATACAACAAAGTTATTCAGTTAGGTTTCAAACAGGTTTCAGGTTTTGGGCCATTTTATTGTAAATGTTATATGTAATAAATATGGAGATACATATATTTCCTTGTTTCTTTGTTTTCTTACTTTTTCTTTTAAAATAAGTATTTCTATGGAGGTAAAATGTTTCTGTTTTATTTTTATTTTAATTAATTGTATTCTCTGAGGTTGTGTTTACCTGAGTTTACGATCTGTTAACAACCTAATGTTCACGCTCTCTTAAAATATAACAGCTAAATTATTTTTTTTTTACTTATAGCCATCACTGTAAAGTTCACCTATGCATATTGGATCTGGTTCATTTATGTATGCTTTCCAACGACACTGAGTTATTGTCTAGTTCCGTGCAAAGTTTTGGTCCACTTCAAAGCGTCTTCAGCTTCATTCACTTACTACTCTATTTTCCTTTTGATCTTTTCTTACTGGCAGGTATGCCTACACACTCTCAAGCATCAAATAACATCAAACGCAATTTCCCTGACAGCCCTTTGACCAGGATTGTTGGATGAAGCTTCTGACAGCTCACCTTATCTTCCCTTCACACTCTTACACCCTAGTTCTCCATCTGTTTATTATAAACGAGCCCCCCTGTGTCTTTGCTTATGTGAAAGTTCAACAGGTGGTTTTCCCACAAAGTTAAGGGCATCTCTTTGTTTCTCTTATTGTCATGATTTAAAGGGTTGTTGCTGGTTTTTTTTTATATTTAATTTCTTGATCTTTTCATGCTGTTTTTTCAGAGTCTGGCTTTGAAGCTAGACTGCATAACATCCGCTACTAAATGCACAAACTCAGAAGCATTAAAACTCTATCATGCCATATCTAGTCATACATCTTCGTATTTGCCATTTCATGTCCGAAACAGGGGTCTTCTGGAGATTTTGCAGCTAGACTTTGTGCCAAAAGATGTCTCCGAGCAGATTGAGAGTCAGGCTATCTCTTGGCGTCTGGAGCTGCCAGGGAATGTCAAAGATGTTGGCTTAATGCGGATCTTCACCGCCCCACGAGACTTCATTGGACTGGCACCTCTGGTGATGGTGAGAGCTGCACTTGCATCATTCAGCGGAAAGCTTAAGTGCAATACTTTTACAGATGAGTGTATCCGTTAGACCAAAGATGGTAAAACTGAGAAAGCGTACAAGGGGGGAAACTTCTGATGCTTTAGATAAAAAAGAAAACTCCTAAGAGAATGAATTACTGTCTTAAAAAGATTGGGAGCACACTCGGATTGTTTTGCGTTTTACCTTACCTCGTTACAAACACAAGTGTATAGAGAGAAAAATGTACACTGAAGGCTTAAATTTCCTTTGAATGTCTGTGCTAAATAAATACAATGGGATTATTTCACTTTATATCTTAAGCAGATACGCAATGATTTGAGTTTAGTGGCTAATTTACGCTTACCAATTTCATAGTTTTGACTAGGTACAAAACAAGTTACAAGTTTGATCTCAACATCTCTCTAAATATTTAAGTTTTAGTTCTACCTGCAGTGAGTAATATCTTACCAACACTGTGTGTGTGTTCTTTAGAGAAACAACTTTTACAATCCAAATCATTGATTTATTTAATTAGGATTATGGCTGGATTATAAAAATTAATTTCAATTGTCTTCTTTTTTTCAAAATAAGTACCAAACTTCAATAAGACTAGCATGAAACAAATTGAGTTATGGTCAATAGAAAGCATCTTTTCACAGGTATCTCCTTACAAAAAGAAAACAGAAAACAAACATGTACAAAATTGCAAAATCTATGTACCTCCTAAAAATTTTCATGTGTATCTCTTTGTATATAAAAATCACTTTTTTATTGGTAAGTGAAAAAAACATATATATATATTTTAGATCAAAAAAAGACATTGCTTTTACAGAAAGAGACTGAATCGACTTTAATTGACTGTTATTCTTTCTGGCTGAAGCTTTTAATAGCCACTGTGGAAAGTCTAAAAGGCCACTCATTCGCTCTTGAGCTGCCAGTTTCAGACCTAACATTAGAGAGTTAGGACCTTAATGCCAATAACTATATGTGTTTAGCTATCAGCATTAAAAACAAAGTTAGCTGTGACTCCAACTGAGACTCCAAGTGTTTTTCTGCTCGTCTTTAAGAATTACATTCTTGTCTAGTTTATTAGAAAGAAAACAAACAAATCCCCACATATTACGAGGTTGGATCCATGTTTGTCCTTGAGAGAAGTCTATTCAGCCGGTGCAACAGTCAAAATAAATAAATCGTCCATCTGTGTAGAAATCCGTTTAATCTCAGTCAACTAAAGGATTCACTTAAAGAAAAAATACTTTTTATTTTCCATAACATTGAAGAAAACTCAAAGAGAAACAAATAGTATAGTCATCTTTGGGGTTTAGCTGTCACAGCAGCTGCTGGAAGTCTTATTTGGTGTTTTTGTCCTTAGGTTCTGCTGACGTACTTCCATGTCTTATAGTTGCTAGGACATGCTTTTGAAACTCTGAGCTTTTTGTTTGACATTTACCCTTTCTCTGTTACAAAAGCACCAATCTCACTTACCTGTACATTAGTAATGTTTTGCCTCATCCTTTTTTGCTAAACAAGTAACTCTAATTATTAACACTGAAATTCTAAACTACTCCACAGAATTTAAATCAAACGCTATTTTAAGGAATTAAAAGTGAACTGGACGTCAGAAACTCTAACTGCCGAATTACTGCAGAACTTGCAGAAAACAGCATTTGAGTTTCTCCCAGCATGTTACTGGCATCCCCACAGAGTCCAGCGATTACTTTCTGATTTTTTGCTCTCCCTGATCCCCTGGCTTATGTTTGGGTCAGTGTCGTTGTTCTGAACTAGAACATGTCCTTTTGGAATTGCGGTCAGCAGCTGTCAAGCCGGCAGGGTTCAAAATGTGACACTGCCCGTGAAACATCTGCTGAGCACTACTTCCATACCAGGGAGGAGGTATCATAAAAATAAAACAGCTTCTGGTCACCCAAACAATGATATAATTTTTTTCAAATTACATTTTCAAAAATCTGGGAAATAGAGTTGGAAGTTAAAATGTGGCTTAGACGTTTCAAGACAATTTACAGATAATATGAGCTTCTGAATTATGCATTGGATGAATAGAAAGAAACAAGAGCCTGTTTACTATAGATGGTAAAAGGACACGATTTTACAGATAATAGTTTTCAAATTACCTCTCTAATAAAATAACTTGTAAGTTAAAAAAAATAGCAATAGAGTAGAAGTGAAACCAAATATCTGATATATGCAATCTAATATATTCTCAATTCATTCAGTCTACCGTATAATATTTGAGTCCATAACATTGTGAACAATATTAAATAGCACTTACACACCTGCTCTTTTTTTTTTATAAATGCTGGGAGGAAAAGTATTAAAAAATTGTTGTGGGTCTTGCTAACGCCCCCTCCTGTCTTTTATAACTGCTAAAATAGGACAATACCTGCAGCATCTCATGTTGATTTTCAGAGCAGAGCGAATCATATTAAGTCTTCTGTCAACTGGCCTGCCCAGAAAGACAAACGGAGAACAAAATAAGATAGCTAAAACAGAAGCTTAGAGAAATATTCAGAAATATACAATTACATTCGCTCACTAATTAGCATTTTAATTAGTTTTCATATCTTACTTTATAAAAAGGGCAAAAGAGGCTAAAGGCAATTATTACCAATATCCAGTTTTGGAGATTTTGGGGTCTTTTGCTATTCTTGAATGTCTTTTTCAAATAAGTAGAAAAGTAAACATTAAGAAATGAACAAAGTCGAAAGGTTATCAAGTGATTATTTTTGTAATTTTCTTTGAGTCTAATTAGTCTTATATATAATTGTTTCAGTGAACTTTTTTTTCTTTATTTTATGATTCTTCCATACATTAGACAGTTCTATTGCTGCTTAACTACAGAGGCTTGGAAATGAGCAAACTGTTTTGTTTCCATGTTCGTCCTGTGATTACCTGACAGCCAGTAAGAAGAGTATACTGCCTCTGAATGTTGTAAGAATGCTGAAATCGTCTTAGGCCCCCTGAGCAGAATAAAGCAGACACAAATGATGATTTATTTTTCATATTGTGGAAGACAGTTTTTGTCAGATATGAAATCCCCCATTGACATGTTGTTCTTGATTTAGGTTCTGCCTACAAGAGGAATTTGCTTGTAAAATAACAAAGATCTATTCGTCACCTCAGGCTTAATTTACAAAGACAAGCACGGATGCTCTCTCTCTGCCTTATACCCGCACGACACATCAAACCTCTGTAACAATCTATCACAACCCCAACTTTAGCACGAACAGATATGAAATATGGGTTATTAAATCAAAAAGTTGTAACTTCTAAAAGTGCATAGTGAAAACATTGGTGATGCATTGTTCAGCATGGTAATTATTTTATTCAGCAAGGAATGTGTCATTTCAAATTTATATAAAAATTACATAAACCAAAATAGGAGTTTTCTTTTGTCTGAAAGATATTGACAGATGAATAGTAAATGCCACTTTACTTCCACTTGTCTAAGATACAGAAATTCAACATTAGCAATGAAATGCAGTGTTTAAGGTAAATGTGACCCAAGTTACATTTTTTGCCCATGTGTACAATAATAATTTAAAAAGTCTCCGCAAGAATTTACCTTATTCATTTTTATGGTCAGACTAGCAATGTTTCCATTCAATTATCCTGCAAACTTTGAGCAAACTTTTAATAAGTTTCCATTTACTGGTTTTTAGAGAATTAACCAGACTATGCAAAGCGTAATTTCATCAGATGTAGATGCTACAGATGGTTGGTATTATGTTAACTATTTTAAAATTATATAGATTTTATTAAAAATTGTTTATGCACCAGCACTTGATCCACAGCACAAATTAAAGACGACTAAATATTGAGCCAAAATGGGTACAAAAAATTCAAAGGGTCTGTTCTATGTTAATATTTGATTAATGCTGGCTCATGGTCTCAAAATCTTCCTTAATAACAATGAAATATATAAGGTAGCTTTCTTTAGACAGACACTGATTCATCTGTTTTCATGTACATGACAAGAAAATGCAGCATCACCAAGAACTTAATTCGCTCTTCTTTTTACCCAGACTACAGATATTTTGAATACTGCTGTGTTGACGGGTAAAATGGTTTCAGTTCCTGTGAAAACTCTTGCTGTTGAGGCCAACGGCACTGTTACAGATGTGACAAACTTCACCAACTGCAAATCAGCAGAGATGGATGTGCTCAAGGTAAGTCCAAAACAGCACAGCTCAGTACAACTAGAATTAAGCTTTTGTTAAGCAATTTATTTTTTGTATAGTTTTTCTCTCCTTTAGAAAAGTTTATTACAAGCATTCTAACCTTAAAACTACTTTCACATGATTGAAGAACTTCTGATGTTGTCTCTGGTTAAGGAACTTTCTTACTACAAGGAATGCATCAAAGGTCCATGACATGTCTGTGTGTGAAGGCTCTTAAAGCTCTGTTTCCAGCTAGTTTGCCCTAATTTATTCAATGGGCTTTGCTTTATAATCCTTTCAAGGTTGCAGTTGTTCCTGTTGGTTATGTATCGTCTCAGTTTTTATTTCTACTCAGTAATACTATGTAAATAACCAGCTTCTTTAATGATGGGCTCGGATGGCTTAACCTTTTTGTGGAGTGTGCCAATCTAATGAAGAATGAAATATTCTTTATTGGTTTAGTGTAAAATAAAAGTTTTTTGAAGAGCAAAATTATGAGTTTCCATTACCTGTAAACCATAATCATCAAAAGTAACTGAAAAAAAAACCTGTGTAACGTGGGCTACAAGTTTTACTTCATGCTACGTGAGGATAAACATTTGTCGAGGATAATATAATTAAATGTTGGTTTTCAAACTTATGAAAGTAACTCCAGTGAAGCCACCATTGAATATAGCAATAATTATTCTGGAATGTATTACAGAATAAAAACACATTTAAAAATAAATAGTATACAGTTACTTTAGAGAGCTCCAGGACATTGAACACTGTTGATCAATGAGTTTTATAGGAAATGGTCTTAAGATAATGACCTCAGTCTGTATCTAAACAAAGTTCAGTTTGACTTGGCCTAAGCAGTCACTACTCCCCCAGCTTTTTTCTCACTTTTTTCCCTCTCCCCCCCACATTCATCCCTCTTCTTCCTTGTTCCACCCTTTCCCATTGCTTCACTCTATTCTCCAGTCTAGTGCTCTCCAATTACCCCAGTGGAGCCACTGGTTTGTTAAGATAAGTGAGGCGGCAGTAGAGATAGGCCTCCAATCTGAAATAAAACACACCAACTGCTGTGTTTCAGCTCATTGCTCTTGCTGGTGGGGACTGCCTGGCTCCTACCTCCAAAACAACATCACAGGAACAGCTGTAAACCAGGGCTTATTTACATTCTGAAACAGTGGTGGCTTTAGATGACAAACACAAGCACTCTCAGATCCTTTGTCCACACTTTGGAGGTGGCATGAAATTCAAGAGATTTTTTGTTTTCTGTACTGTTCTTTTTTTTTTCCTTCTTGAATTTTAAATCGCTCCTCGCCTTAGAGTTTCAGCTAACCAGGCATCACAAAAACAATTTTTGTCCTGTTTATTTGAACTCTTGAATGAAAAAAAGAGAAAACAATAATGCTGTAAACCTAGAAAAGATCTAGAGAAAAAGAAGCAGAGACACTTTTTAAATCAAGTATGTCCCGTGAGCTTTTCTGTAAGTTTTTAACAACCGTTCTCTCTTCTCCTTAATCCAGGTGTCAGAACGCTGTAACTATGTTTTTGTAAATGGAAAAGAGACAAAAGGCAAAAGCAGCGTGATGATCAATTTCACGTACGGTTTCCTGAGTGCGCACCTGGAGATGAGCATGTGGATGCCCCGCCTGCCCCTGCTCATCGACATTGCCGACCCTGAGCTTAGCCAGATTAAAGGTTGGAGGGTCCCCGTCACAACAGGCAATAGGAGGTAAGGCAGAGCCGGCCCAAGGCATAACCAAAGTAAGCTGATGCTGAGGGACTGATGGAGCTTTTCTGGGTCTCCAAGATCACTTGACTTTTTACCGGGAATATATATTTTTGCCATTTCCAAGTTGAAATTTTCAACTTCAAACTAACTGCTAACCTTGGAGCAAAAACTGGACTCAAAATTAAAATGCTTCCTTCAACCAGTCAGGCCACAATAAGCTGTGCTCAAACTTACAAATCTAATATTGTTAATGTTGCTTACTTTTTGCTGGTTTATTAAAAGCAAAATGTTTGGTTAATAAAAATTTCTCTTAAAGTTGTTGAAATAGTGTTATGGGATACGTTTAAAGCCAGTGCGCAATGTATATTATCTATCTTTTACTAATTCCTTAAATAATATTGAGAAATATTTTTAACATACAGTATATATAACATATTTTAATTTACAATTTGGCATTGCTGTTTAAGAATAATTGTGGCTTCAAAGATAATCTCCTGTAAAAATCATAAATTTAAAAGAATGCTGGAGATTTTGGACACAACTGCATGTCGTCAGCCAGGATAAGAGCAACTATACATTTGTATTTAGCCAGTTGGCGAGTGAGTGAGCATTGGACACACTGATGTCCTGGAAATAAAGGTTAGTAGGGTTTCAATCAATAAGTACAGTAAAGTCATTACTTTCCCCACTCGATACTCTTTGATAATGGATGCCATTCCCCGGCCCAAAGTTCAATACCAGGCTTCAGATACAAACAGATAGTAGGTCAGAAATCTCATATTTCAATAGTGAATAGGAAGTGGGACAGAACCATCAAAAATTATTCAACTTGAATGTGTTTACGCTTAGTCATGTTAGAGCCACAAACATTTTTGGAATCTATTCTGATTTTATGCTTATATTATTCCACTGTAGCTGTGATTTTATGGGTAGCTTTCTAGTTCTGTTGCAAAGTGAATCTTAGACTCACTCTAATGCAAGAAGTTCTAAAGTGCTGATGATCGATTGAACAGTGCTTTGCTTCTAGAGATTTTCAAAGTCTGGAAACTCTGTGCTTAACCTAACCATGAACTAGACCCTTTCCTTGCCTGATATGCGTCTTCGTCCTTTTTGTTGTTCGTCTACTAACCTTGGGGGCTATCAAGTAAAGGAGGATACATACAAATATATGCCACAGTATTCTAATCGTAGAAAAAACAAACAATGGCTCATAAAATCCCCTCAAAATATAGAGGAATGCACAGGTTTTGCATAAAAAATGTGGATACTTAAAAAAAAAATGTGGCCACTTTACAAGGCTTTTATGTGTGTGTGAATACAGAGAGAGAAAATTACTTGCTGAATATCCTGAAGATTCATTGTCATTTATTAAGTTTGTCACCTCATAAGTTTTTTCTGAAGTGTCTTTTTAATTCATTATTTACCTAACAGAAGCGCAGACAATTTTTTGCAGTAAAAAGATCGCTGTGGTGTCTCTAAGCTTCACAAGTTGGACGACAGAATTTAGTCAAGACTTACTTTTTGGTGCCTTGTTGTTGAGTCACAGCGATTTAATTCAAGTAGCATTCCCATCGCATGGTAAGCTGCGACCTCAGGCTAAATAGTAATGATGTTTATTTGGACTTTATCTCTTAACAGGAGCTTACAGCCTGCAGTCTAAAAACATTTCAACCAACCCTGCAGCACACCTGAGGTGCACCATGTGGCAGGACCAGCTGAGTGTATGATAATTATATGATCGTTGCAGAGAAGTTCACAGCTTAACCTCTACCACATGAAAACAAACCACTCAGCTGGGGGATCTTGGTTAATTTAAGTTAAATTGATTTTGAGGAAAAAGGTCACTCCACATGGGCTTCGCCTCTATAGCAACCACAACAATGCTGATGGGCTTCACTATTTTTCCTTCAGAAGTTCACAGATTAGCAGCATGTTTTTTGTTGTGCTGCAGTTGTCTGAGAAATGCTGGAAGCAAATTGAAACAGCCAGTCTGGGTTTGCGCTTACAGGAGAACATATCAGTTTAGTGCTGGAATATGCATTAGAATAGGTAATGAATTGTAATATATTTCAAGTGTTTATCTCGGTTTTGTGGATTGTGGTTTGCTAATGGAAACTCTAAACATAGATTAACATAAAATCTTAACTTAATAATATGAACAAAATAAAGTTTCCATACAGAAAGTCACTGACATTCTCCACAGAAAAGGCAAGCCACAAAAAGGTGAAAATAGACTTTAATAGGCAAATCAATTTCCAAGTGTAGAAGTTGTCTTCAGAGGCAAAGAATCCATGTTGCTTGAAGTCCAGCGTGAAGCTTGAACAGTAAGAGATGACACACCTCACCAATAAAATATCTTTATAATACAGCTCTACATTATAAAGTCTGTTATTACTAACCTGAAATATTGACAGTTTTAAAGTTACAGAATTGAGTTTTCATCCATTGTGAACAAAAAACCACCAAAATAACCATTTTGCAGGCTGAAATGACCCAATTCCCAATTTTTCTTTTTTTTTTTGACATAATGCAACCTGTATCCAATCTTTTCATGGCAGTGTGAACAGCACAGGTCGGATTCTTTTTCAAATACGACCCATATTCGATACATATCCGATTCAAATGCAACCATAACGTCCAGGTCTCATTCATCCAAACTGAACGTCACTGATTCTCAAAAAATCTCACTATTCTGCGTCCTGATACACTCAAGCGGAGTGTAGAAAAACAACAACAACTTATGAGGATTAAGTTGTTAATATGCTGCTCCGGTTGGACAACAACTTCAAATATGTAAGCTAAGCTCCACCATTAGCCTCCATGTTTACGTCCGCAAACACTGAGCTCTTCTTCTTTTTATGGCGGTTGGTAGAACACAGAGAACGCTGACGCTATAGCGCCCTCTACTGCGCATGCGGGACACATTCAGGTCGTTTGCCCGTTCACACTGCAGAACACACATGCATATGCGTAGCAGTGTGAACGGCCCGACAAAAAAAAAATCCGATTTGACAAAATATTGGAATTGGGTCACTTCAGGCTGCGGTGTGATAATACTAATAATAATCTCATCTGTTAAAATTCACCTATGCTTTTCACAGCATTCTTTATATCTGTGTCCCTACAGGTATATGACTGATTATTTATTGTTTTGTGTGTCAGATCTACATGGGACAGTGAAGAAGATGAGGACATGAGGAAGGGAAGAGGATGCATGTTACAGTATCAACTCTCGCCAGTGAGGGTGCTCACACCTTTCGTGGCCCAGCCTGATTCTGAGGTTCTGCCTGGCCCACTTACTGGAGAAGAGCCCGTTGAATACTTTTTAGGTTCTGATTGGCAGGTAGAGCACTCCTTCATTATCAGCATACAGATATACTATTATTGAAGTATTTTGAATGTAAAAGCTTTATATGCAGATGACACCCCAATGTGTGCTCCTATAAGCATTTGTAGTGATTAAATCGTTATTTTTGCATTTTTTTTACATGTACAGGTTGATGTAACTGACCTCGTGCGCTACGCTCTAAAAGTAGCAGATCCTGAAGTAGCCAGAGTGCAAGACGGTGTTGTACTGCAAGGACGGACTGTTGGGACCACTGTTGTGCAGGTGGGGGATCAGCAGACCTGTGTGTGCATCTCAGCTATTGCAACCTGAATGTGTGCCTGTGATTGCGGTTGCAGGTGTTGTCCCCGGTGACGTCATTGGTCCTGGCTGAGAGGAGCATCAGGGTGGTGGATGATAAAGTGAGCGTGACAGAACTGGGAGTGCAGTTAGTTTCCGGACTTTCTCTGTCTCTTCAGCTCAGCCCTGGGAGCAACAGGGCTATTGTTGCCACAACGACCACAAGGGAGACAATCACAGAGCTCAAACAGGTAAACAACTGGGAAACTGTCGTAAACAGAATTGTCTGATGGATTTTTGTAAATGTTTTTATTTGTTCCCATCTTATTTCAAAACAGTTTTTATATATGCATATTTTTTCACATTTATGTTAATTTGATTTCTCAAAGCTAAAAAAACAACTAATCTAAACCTGGGCCTCTGAAAAAGTAATTGCCTCCTAAATATAGTGACTAGTATTGCCATTAATTGGCAGCGTGAGTATTAAATTACTGTGTTAGAAATTCTGCTGTCTTCTCTTTATAGCATTGTGTTATTCAGCCACATTGAAAGGTTCTCAAAAATCAGATGTTATTTGGGTTTAACTCCAACCTTAACTGGACCACTCAAAAACCACTCAAAAACATTATATGAAATATGGCATTGATATTCAATAAAATGGAAATCATGCATATGCTCGCCATAACACATAAAATAATTCAACAACATTAAGGGATCTACCTACACATATAATCATGTCCTGCTTGTCACACTCACCAATAACATTATGGATGTTTCAGTATTTGTTAGAGTTGATAATGATGAACAACTGGAGCTTCGCATGGACATCCTCTTGTTATTCAGAGCATTTAATCAAGTGAAAGGTTATTGTTGCTTCATTATGCTTCCATTTTGTTGTAACTTGTTTTAACTGAGTTTCTGAGGTTTCAAAAATTTGTGTGAAGAAAACAAAGTCGTTCTCTTGCTTCATCATGTTTGCTTTACTGGACAATTTTAGATTAACGTTTTGGTGCATTATTTTGGGTTCAAGATTTTTTGCTCCTGTGGTGCAACACCAAATTTTCTGAAGTCACACCATTCATGTATTCACCATTTTTTTGCTTGAGGCATTGCTATGATGACATTTTCCTCTTTTTAATTAATTGCATCAGCTGTGAAACACTCACTTGGGTGCATACATAAAAAAGCAACAGAATCGACATCAACATCATTAGATACTCAAAATATAAATATGTTGCTTGCAGAGGGGTCCTACTGAACTAAAATGTTGTGCAGAGGTTAAAAACATGTTGTTTAGTTTATAGACCAGACTTAATAAAAAAAATAATAGAAACAATATGTGTAAAATATCTATCTGGCAGTTACCTCTTAATACAAATGATTTTTTCACAAAAGTCATTTTAACTGAATAAAAATGTAAATAAATTTATAGCTTGTGATTTCTGACTTAAACTATAACTACACAGAGAGAACAAACAAGGATTTAATATAGCCTTTATATATTGTTCAGACAGCTGGACATTACTTTATCAAGCTTAACATTGAATTTCATTGTCGTTGATGAAGTTATTCAGAAATGTTATTTGCTCTGTTATGAAGCTTCTCCAAAAGCGAAAGTAAAACAGACTCAGGGTCTCTTGTGCATTTATGCTTTCCACTGTTCCAAAGCAGTTTTAGTAAATGGTAAATCATAAGCACTTATGTAGCATTTTAGTGCCAGTCTTACTGACCTTTCAAAGTGCTTTGGCACTAGAAGCCATATTTGCTGGAAAAAACTCCCAAAATTTGTGGCGCACTTAAAGGTTATACCAGCGGTCTACAAACTATGTTTTTTTTTTCTGATTCCACTCCAAAAAAAAAAAATCATAAAATATTTTAAGTGATTTTGAGGACGAGAGATAGAGCAGTGTAACTAGAAATCATGTTAATCTGCAAAGGCAAAGTTATGCTCCTACTAAAATAGTGAAAGTCTTTTTACATCACACACAAAAAAACAACCTATTACTCCCGTTTTGCCTTTTGCCTACTTTCTCATGCTTTGGGAGTTGGCAAAATCATTTGTTGTAGCTAATGAACGTGTGCAAATATTATCAACAAAACATTGCACAATTATGCTCTTATTCTCAATTTCTTTCCATTATAAAAAAAAATCAAACACATATTGCACAAGAGCAGAGAACAAAATTTAAACCTGTTGTGATTATAGCATTTACTTGATTTCCTTTCAGTTCAGGTCAAAGTCGTGGAAAAAAAAACTGCAGATGGACTTTTGAGAGATGGATGGTCTATTCTTTATGTTGCATTCATGTGAATCCAAACTAAATGACAAATTAATGTTTTCCTCCAGTAAACATTAACCAATGTACAAAAACAAAGACTAAAAATCTTAATACAATAATAGTATTTTTCCTCTGGAAACATTGGGAGCAAAAGTAAATAATCTAACATTTTATTGACATTTTCAACTCTCAATAAGGTTATTTTTGAACCCTACATGCTTTTGGTTATATAAATGAACTTTACCAAAAAGGAACATACATCACTCTTACTAAAGCAAAATAACATTTTGGCTTTCTTTTTATTTCTTCAGTGTGAGTATTCTCTCACTCAGCTCCAGGGCTCTGCGAGAGACCAAGATGAGGCAGACAGATGATCATGTTAAAAGCTCACTCACACATTTAGCTGTGGCAGTCTGCCCGTTTTAAACCAGCTCCCTTTCACAGACATGCTCTCTTTTACATTCAGTGCACTGCCATGGCTGTTCTTCCCCAGTCAATAAACCTGCCACTGCGGATGACCAGCCAATTGTGTCTGTGATAGCAAGCTGTTATGCTCAGGGCCATTCACAATGTATTCAGATCTAAAATATAGGTTAGGTTTGTGGCGACCCAGTAGCTCACATTAGCCACAGGAAATGGGTCATTTTGCTGTAATGTCATTTGATTAGCTAATTCTGTTTGTAAGGTGACCCTAAATGATACGTTTTTTTTGTCACGTTGAAGGACATCTTCCTTGCTATTGCATGAATTATTTCCATATATTTAAACTTAAAGCCATACTTATAAATGTGTGTTTTTGTTTTTGAAGAGATTAATAAAGCTGATTTGCAAAATTCCTATGTAGTTTGGAAAAGTAGGAAATTTAATTTCAGGGTTTTGCAAGTCTGAGTAAGGATAAAAATACGGAACTTACTGAACTTCCTATGCTTTCCTCAGTCCTTACATATGTCCTCCCTTCTATATTCTTACCCTTCCTTTGATGCTACCTTTTTCCACTTTACTTCCTCCTGTGTGCCCTGCAAACTTTGTCCTTCCATTGTGTACTGTCTCCTTCCCTTCCTTTTGATCCCTTGTAGCAGACTTCTTTCATAATCCCTTTTAATTTCAGCTTTTGATGCATCATACCTAAAATCTGCCTACTGTAAAAATATTTGCCATAAATTCATTGTGAGCTTCAATATTTGTATTTTATCCTGAATATAGAGTACTAAAACCAAGTAAATTGATTGTATCAAAACATGCAATATTTACATGAATATGTATGGATGTCATTCAAATAACATTCTCTGCAAAGGCTAAGGAATATTAATTTGCTTCCCATTTCCTGATGTACATGTTGAAGAACTCTGCATGGCTCAGTTTGCACTTTCTCTCTCTCTTGTTTTGTTACAGGAAGCAGTGGTCAGCTGCTGGGTTCAATTCAGTGACGGAGCGGTTGCTCCACTGGAGCTTTTTGACCGCGGTGTCTACTCTCTCACTGTTTCCACCAACGATGAGAGGGTGGCCACTGTGCGGCGTACACCACTGTCCACATTCGTGGTTGCACAAGGTGAAGGCGAAGGCCGTGGGAGGCAGGTGAAGGTGGAGCTGAGGATCTGTGAGGAATGCCAGAAGTCCAAACGGAAGAGCAAGCTGGCGGTGGGAGCAGGGATTCTCAAGACTAACTTTCAGAGCGGACGAGTCGTAGCAGGAGGAGCAAGTAAAAATATGGAAGCCGTGGGTGGCATTAAAACAGCAGGGTCTTCGCAAAAAATGGTCACTTTTATGGATAAAAGGCCATCCACTGGCACAATGACCAACCAGCAGGCTGTTTTAGCAGAAAGCACCATCACAACAACCCTTCCCAACAGATATGCACAAACACCTGCAGTATGGGCTGGAAGAACAAAACCTACAGGGAGTGCTGCATCTAGTGTCATTAGCATGGCCACTCCTACAGCTATCAAGAACGTATGGTCCAATGCACAGCTGAACACTGCCAAACCAACAGTGAGTTTTGTTAGTAAAGGAGATGGGAAAAAGAAAAGATATGGGAACATGCTTGAGAACTCCAATTCATCTTCTAACAATGTCAATCCAGAAGGTGACAAACCTGAGAACGAGTCTCCGAAAACTAAAGCCCCTAAAGTAATTGAGAGCGACCTCATCAGGACTTTCAAAGCCTTGTCCGACTTGGAGATTGGCATGTATTCTTTGATAGGCGTCTCTTGTCTCGCCATCGTGGCATTTTTGCTTAACTGTGCATCGTACAAGCTGTGTTTTCGAAAACAGAAGACCCCCATACAGACAGCCCCAGCACCCACTGCAGACGCGAAAGATCACAAACATGACTGGGTGTGGATGGGGAGCAACAGTCACAGCACACCTCCACAAGGTGCTCCAGCTGCCCCGGCTCAAGCTGCAACACTGAAACGTGAGCCTCACCGCCCTCTTGAGTCCCATCATTCAATAGATCCAATTGTTCCCGGTGGCCTGCAGGGGTCTTTGCCAACTGTGAGTGCCCCCGCTGTCCCAGAGAGAACGGCTACATTGGGACGCTGCAGGAGCAGCTCCCAGCAACACCAGTTTCAAGTGAAGGGCATCGACCCAATGGCAAACCGGTCAGCCACTTTGCTAGCGAGGCCACACCGCAGCGAGCCGCTGCATTCTCCCACCAGCAAAAGGAATCAAGTCCAGTTTACCACTTTCACGACATTGGACATCAAGCACTTGGCTGCACTGAAGAAGAATGGTGTGGACTTAAACTTTGCTAACCAGAAAACGCAGCAGCCCCTTCCTCAGCCCCAGGCACCTTTACCTGACATGCCATGGCCTGTTGTCACACCATTAGGAGAGCCCCAGTGAGTTTACTGAGCCGTACATATATGTTGACATAGGTAGTAAGGAGGAATATAGTGCTTTTTAAACATATTCATATCTCTCGATTGGTCCACATTTTGTCACACGACAATCATAACCACCCATGTATTTTTTCAGATTTGATGCAAAAAAAAAAAATCCACTCTTAAGTAGTTCATAATTGTGAAATGAAACAGAAAGGAGCCATGCCTTTTTTTTACACAATGTTTGTGACTAATGAAGGCTTTGTTGTCCTGCAATACCACCTGCAAGTCTTTTGCTCTACTTAGGTTTTTTGTGTTAAATCCCAATAAAACACGTTAATGTTTGTGGTTGTAACATCAGGAAATGTGTTTGATTGGTATGAATACGTTTACAAGGTGCTATATTTCTAAATAAGATGCATATTCTGGGAATGTTTAAAAAAAATGGTTAGCTTTTTAAATTAAAGCAATTTAAATAACCTTAAATGATTTATATAGATGTATTATATAAGGGATATTTTATGTCAAGATTTGCTTATGCAGATTTGCAAGTAAAGCACAAAAATAAATGTTATTTGGTACTTAGAAAAATTGTCAAAATGTTATGTGTTTAGATTAATTTTTTTATGTAAATATAGCTGTATTTGTTTGTATGCTATTTTACATATTTATACATTTCTTAGCAAAAAATCCCTCAGTAATCACTATCTACTTTTGTACAGTTCTATACTTTCTGTTGTAGTTTAGTCATCAGACTGCAATATGAGAGGTTTGCTTCCTTGTAAATAACCTTTTTCTGCTAACAAAACCTGTAACATGTCAGAAAATATACAATGGTTATGGTTTTACTTCAAGCAATCGATCAACAGTCTTTGTGAGAAACTAATCCATGCTGTTGTCTGGGCAGAGAGTGTGATGAGGAATATTTCTTAACATTTTGCACACAGGTAGTTCAGGCCACAGGTCCGTCCTGATCAGATCATGTTCCGAGAAAACAAAACTAAGGGGAAAAAACTGTCACAGTGCAACACATATTCATTTGAAAAGTTTCTCGTGTGGTTGCAAAAAATATATACGATGCCTTTTTTTATGTAACATTTTCATGTTTCTAAACAAAAATGATGTGTGGATTTCCTGACAAAGTTCTACAAATAAAACATTATGATGACTTTCTTATATCTCATTCAAAGCTTTACCGAATCACTGTTTGACTGTTCATCATTAGTCACCAGGTAGCCGGATGTTTCTGTTCTCTTGGTTTGTTGTACTTCATGTCTGATGGATTTCAGAAATGACAGTCGCTCTCTGTGGTGGTGAAACTTGTAAACTCCACTGTTGCGAGCATGTCTATGTTGTAAAGTTAAATTATCATGAGCTTTATTATTTGGGTATAGGGCCCGGTCATTAATCCGACCCCCCGACCCGACGTTGACTTGTTCCACCACAGACCTAAACTTTACCCCGAACCCACAAACAACATTTTCTTTTATGGGAGCCGTGAGTCCCCACAATGTAATATGTGCCAGTAAGATGGTCCCCACAAGACATCAAATACAGCATGCCCACACACAACAAGCTTCTAGTGGCTTTGATAAACCAGTGATGTCACTCATGCTCTGACAAGGATGATGAGGATTCAGGATTCACTCCCTTTAATCCTAACTCATTTGCTGTACATATCAGATTTCCTCCATGTCAGAAGAACACCTGATTTCACATACCAACAATTTTGACTTTTCAGCAACATGGATAAAACCAATGGCTCAAAAAAGGAGTGACACACCTGTGACTGAAGAGTTTAACAGCATTTGACATGAACAACTTTTGGTTAACAGGATGGACAAGACACCGGAGAAAGAAGATCAAAAACTTAAACAGACTGTTGAAAATATCCGATGTAAATTCAAACACATCAAGTCTCGTGCAAGTGCTTGCAGGGCTGGTAGCCTGGAAGCACAATGATATACTGGAAAGTCAAAACAATGCTCTCCGTGTGCAGCTCATGTCGGTTTGTGCAGAGCTCAAAGTGAGAGAAAGCCCAAATACAAGGAAGTGAGAGATGAGGTGCAATCCTAAGAAGATGCCCCAGAATTTCTAAGATGAGGAGTCCAGGAGCTCCTGACAGACCTGAAAAAGGCACAGGAGACGATGGATCATCAGTCTAGAGAGCGGGATGATCTTAGGAAAGAACTGCACCATCTGAGTAGCCAATAGGATTAGGAGGAATAGGAGCCAATAGATTGTCAAAGAATCAAGAACCTGTGCAGGCAGTACAAGAAGTTGATGAAAGAAAATGCTGATCTTAGAGAAAGGCTGGCTAAATCAGAATAAAAGAATCAGGAGAACCAGGATCCATGATCAGGTTTGAGAAAAGTCGGTACGTGGGCAGGTACAGTTTTAAAGACGATGTACACAGTAAAAACTGCTGGGTTAAAAATAACCCAAATTGTAACCCAACACTGGGTCAAATATGGACCGACCCAATGCTGGGTTGTTTTAACCCAACTGGGTTGGGTTGATGGTTTGACCCAGAACATCGGGTCATGGCAACTAACCAAACGTTGGGTTAAATTGATTTGTTTAAATTGGTTAAATTGACCCAAAATTGGGCTGAAATTCATAACAAAACACAAGGGTTATTATACCACTATAGTTGGGTTTAAAAAAAATGTATCTTAAATTTCACTATATAAAAACAGGATTAAAAACAATCTGAATTTAAAGCTTCTTTTATTTCCATGTGATACATATGTAGAGCCAACAGATTTTATTTACAAAAGTTACAAAACCTAAGTTGTTTCAAAAGTATATAGTTAAATCACTTCAACTCATTTGGCTACAACTCCAGAAGTATCTGTTACTACACATTAGAAAACATTTAATCTAAAAAGTCTGTTTTAAAGCAAACTACAAGTAAAACTTTCAGCCATTAAACAAGGAGCATTTTTAACGACACTAGCATTTTTTCTGTCTCCCTGCATAAGGACATACGGGTTGTCGCATTTTGTAGATGTGCCACCAGGTTTGTCCCAACCTGATGGAGAGAGAAGACAGAAAAAACAGGCCATTAGTGAAGCACTTATTTAAACGGTAAACGATTTGGGCATGATTCAGAGATGAATGTTGACTTACAGGGTGGATATCAATGAAGCCTTCTGAACCTCCAGGTTGATGGGTCTGAAACTCTTCTCCCAAATTAGTAAGGTGGAGTAGGGTGGAGTACTGGCAGCAGCTGCAGGACTACATCTTCTGTATCAAACATAAGCTAGTGTTAAAATGTTGCAGTTACTAAAAAGCATAGAAACATTTTAGAGAAGATTTCTTCTGACCTTCGATACCTTGAGGGAGCAGATCATGTTCTTGGCCATACAGAAGGTCTTCGTTGAGAACGAGGAGTTTGGGTTTCGCTTAATTCTCCTGAAGATCCTGGATGTAAAATTACAAAATATATAAGAAAAGACAAAATCACAAATCAAACTTTAAGAATGACTGAATTCAATCTTATAGCTGTCTCCACTGCAAATAACTTGTAAATAACCAGCAATTTCAAATGTTCAGAGTAATTTTTAGGTTCCAAAAAATAAATGTAGCACTTAATAAAATAAAATGAGATGTAATTTAATTTAGAAGTAAAACTTAACTTAAACACTAACTTAGTGCTGAATAACTTTCGGCACCAACTTTAAATAAATGCATTAGTTAATAGTAACAATAATAAAATTAGCAAACATTAGCATTAGATACTGTCTCATTTTTGCTTTTAACTCGTTGCCGAAAACCAGCGGGAGTTTGAAAGCAATGTGCCGGGAGACGGTCGTTCTCTCTCGGCTAAACGAGCCTTAACGAGCCGCACCCGATGATCCGGTCAACTGACAGAGCGGGCGAGACGAGCCAGCGGCTGAGGGGAGCAGATAAGTCCGAAACCGTCCGAGCATGTTTGTAATTAAGCTATATGTGAATAAACCGAGCGCATAATTCAAGTTTACACAACAAATTTATTGCCTAATAGATTTGTAAAAGTTATTTTATTTTCAAAAAGCATAATATACCCACTTTATTAATAGGTCTGCTCGCTCTCCTCCGCCATTACTGTTGGTGTTCAAACACGTAGCCTCAGCCCGCTGAGGATGCGCGCGCATAGTGAACTAAGCCCGCGAAAATCAGGGAACAAACCGTCAACTATCTTTTCTTTTAAAACTAGATCAATTGCGCCCTTCCCCTTCATCTTTTTACACCCCCAACAGCCGTGTTGTAGCAACACCGAAGCTCTTTGTCAGATCAACCTACCGTAATAAATATTTTAAATAACTGTAAAAATAAATATCAAAAAAACATTCTATTCATTTATAAAATCCTACTCACGTTGAAACTTTATCTTCTTTTTACTTACCATGTCTTATTTTAAAGTAGAGGAGAAGCCCGATATGCAGTCATGTTGAAAATGGAGGTTTGTGAAGAGGGGCGGGCTTCTTCCAAGTTTCTCTTTAACCCACCGTTTGGGTAAATCTACCCAACACCTGACCCAACAGAAGTGTTCAAGCTGTAGACTTCCAGTAAATTTCTGACCCAACTCTTGAGTTATGAATTTTGAACCAATATTTGGACAAACTAACCCATTTTAGTTTGTTTTGGAGCAATATGGGGGAATGGTGAACTCTGGATGACCTAAAAAAAATAATGTTTAATATCTCAGAAACCAAAACTGCACAAACAACGATTTTAATGGCACAAACTGAGCACTAACAATTCAGACTATTTGCTGTATTTTTTGACGTGGGTGGGGTGTCGGCTTCACACAGCCGTTTTGTCCCTATTGTCAAGAATCACTATTTTTACCCAACTATAGTGATATAATAACCCATGTGTTGGGTTATGAGTTTCAGCCCAATTTTGGGTCAATTTAACCAATTTAACCCTTGTGCGTGCGAGAAATGAGGCAAATGTAGAGGTTGTTGAAAAAGGAATAATTTAAGTCAAATTAAAAAATAAAATTCGGTTCTTTTCCTTTTTCGAGTCCCGGATCTCAGCGGCTGTCTGGAGCCCACGCGAAAACACAAGAGGCGTACGCAGCGTGTTGACGTCACAGAAGTTCAGAGTTCAATCCAATCAGTGGACAGTATAACATAAGACAGAAAATTTAAAGAAACACAAGTCACACATTAGTCACCTGAGAGAATAATACAGATAGAGGAAAAACGAAGATGTCTTCGGAGAAACAGTCAGCCCAAAAGGAGCTAAAAATTGGCTATTTCTGCCTCATTTTCTTTGTGCAAGAGGTTTTATACTAGTAGGTGTGTTCTATTCAAATAGGGGGCAACACCTCTCGACCAATTAGAAGCCGTCTCCGAGCACCACTGAAAACGGCACCTCCCCTCAACTCTGCTCGAATGATCAAAGAAACGTATTTGGAATTCCCTGCCTCAACTCAAACAAATAAAGGCACATTTTATAAGCTTTTAAACAAATACTTTTTCGGGTAAACTGCAGGTCAATAGTTCACCATGCCAGATGTTCACTGGAGATTCCTTTTTTCCTGAGACCGGAATGTGGCCCTGCTTTGAAATGCTTTTCACACAGATAAGATTGTCTCCCTCCTGTGGTTTTACAACCTCAGTGACACAAAAACTCCTAACTTTAAGTAAAAGATAGAGCTAACTCAAACACTAAAAAATGATTATATTTTCTAAATGCTAGTAACGATTATAGTTCCTCAACAAGGTCTATGGAAAATGATACAGGTTTATGTGTGTGGGGTCCCAATTTCTGGGTTGAAGCTGTTGGGTCATAGAGTGGGTTCGTTTGACCAAATATTGGTTCAAAATTCATAACTCAAGAGGTGGGTCAGAAATTTAGGGTAAGGGATGTCGGACATCCCGCAGCAGGACCGGCTGCTAGCAAATGGCAGCAACTAAAAATGCATATTTAATGAGCCAATTTGTTTTTTGTCTCGTCTTCAGCAGCAGCAGCAGGCTGCGGGAGTGTCTGGCCTCCCCCCCCCGCCCGGAGACTTCTTCTTCGGAGGAGGACGACGACAAACAGCAGGAGGACTTCCCGCACCAGGAGGCCAGGAGCAGCAGAGGTGGTGGAGTCCTGGCTCCATTCCGCTACCTCCCGCCTGGAGTCGGTGAGTCACGTCCGTCCGTGCTGGCCAAAATCTTACCTTCTCAAATGTCTTTTATGCAGTCCAGTACGTGGAGTCGTACTGGGACCAACTGAAGGGCTCCACCCACGGGAGGAAGCAGGTGGAGAACCATGGCTCCAAGCTGGCCAGGATCCACCACTTCCTCAGGTTCCTGGCCAACGGTGGGAGGTGGTCCACGACATGGACAGTGCTTGAGAATGTGCAAATGATCTACGAGTAAGGCCCTCTCCGACGTATGCTGGCGAATGTTTTTTGGCATCCTCTCGTTTAACTCTTGTTTTTTTCCCCCGGAGCAGATGGCTGGAACACCTGCGGCGGGAGGACAAGGTGGTCACCACCATTAAATCCTACTTTGTCAACGTAATGGAGTTTTTTAAGGAGACCCCCCCCCCCGCACATCTCCCGGGTTTCCAAGCGCATCCTCGTCGCCGTGCACAGGGCGCTTTCATCATCCGTCTCCAGCCTGGGGAGACGGGTGGCGATCTGCCAAATCCTGGTGAAGAGGGCTTCAACGCAAGTCGAAAGATGCAGTCTTCCTGCTGCCATCTGGGATCATCACTCGCTGTTGCGAGATGTTGGCCATCCTGCAGCAGCGAGTCCTGCTGTGGAATGGCAGGGAGGAACCAAACCCCTTCTCTCTCTCTGTCTCTCCCAAAAGGTCAGCCGAGAAAGCTCCCGGATGGCAATCAATTCAGCTACGTTTGTGCAGCAAAATTTTGTTTGTGCTACTTTGGTTTTGGAGATATTAATGAAAGTGTAAAGGTCAACCAACCCCCCAAACTTTTATGAAATCCAACTTTCTTTACATATTTAAAATGATAGCAGCACAAACGAAAATTTTTGCTGCACAAACGCAACACTAATGTTTGACACCAATTTTGTTTGATTTAATAAAAGTGAGGGGGGGCTGGTTGACCTTTACACTTTCATTAATATCTTCAAAGCCAAAGTAGCACAAAAAAAAGTTTTTGCTGCACAAACCAGCACAAATGTAGTCGAGTTGATTGACACCCATTTTGTCTGATTTGATGAAGGTGGGGGGCTGGTTGATCTTGGATGACCTCTAGAAACATTTCTTTATATCTTTAAAATGATAGCAGCACCAACGAAAATTTGTTGCACAAACGTTTGACACCAATTTCGTCTGATTTGAAGAAGGTGGGGGGGGGCAACTTCACTCAGGTCCTCCGGCACACAAGGTTTGGTTCACCCGCTACGACTTTTCAAAGTGGGCCCAAAATGCTGCCGGATGGCGGGTTAGGGAGCCAGTCCTCTAAGTAGGGCTAGTTCATTAGTGCAGGTTTGTGCAGTTAAAATTTTTGTTTGTGCAACTTTGGTTTCTGAGATATTAAATTTTTTTTTAGGTCATCCAGAGTTCACCATCTTGCTCCAAAACAAACCAAAGTGTGGGCTACTTCGTTTAAATTCTTCAGATTTTCAGCTGTTGTACAATGTGTACCTTCTTTTGTTTTGAACTTCAATAAAGATTTAGAACAAGAAAAAATTTCTCTCATTTCAAGAAATGTTTTAAGATAGCAATGTTTTCTCACGAATATAGCGATTTCTCTCCACAATAGTTGAATCCTGCCAATAAAGGACATGCATCTGTGACCCCAACGTAATGTGTATAACCTGTTCAACTGTGCTTTGGTTTCGGAGGCGGTCTGAACAATTATATCCGCATTGTTGACTTACTTTCTGCTGATTATGCAGCAAACGGATAAAAATAATTAAAAAATCCTTATCTAATATGCTAGTTTAGTTGCTTGAGCAAAGTTTTTGCAGAGTAAACCGGAAGTGCGTCACTGGTTCAACAAGTTCATCCAAGTAATGTACTTAGTAAATATATTTTAAATGCAACAACTTTCATTTCATCTTATTTCTGACTAAATGTGTATGCACTTAAAGGATTTTTTAAAGCACAAAATTTTTGCGAACTTTGACAGTTCTCACGCAACTGGGATTTGCTCCACCCACACTGTAGTGAGCACCCCCACTCCGATCTTGTTTTGGCGCAGAGCAAGTGTAATTTCAACCTCTCGTTAAAATTATTCTAGCAGTCTCAAAAGAAATCATTTTGAATAAGTAATTTTTGGAATTTCTCCTCCTTGGGCTGCCACCTTATCGTGGTGGAGGGGTTTGTGTGTCCCAATGATCCTGGGAGCTATGCTGTCTGGGGCTTTATGCCCCTGGTAGGGTCACCCAAGGCAGACAGGTCCTAGGTGAGGAACCAGACAAAGCGCAGCCCGAAGACCCTTTATGATGGACACAAAGTTTGAATTTGGCGTTCCCTCGCCCGGACGCGGGTCACCCGGGCCCCACTCTGGAGCCAGGCCTGGATGTGGGGCACGATGGCGAGCGCCTGGTGGCCGGGCTTTTACCCACGGAGCCCGGCCGGGCTCAGCCCGAAGAGGAGACGTGGATTCCCCTTCCAATGGGCTCACCACCTGTCGGAGGGGCCAAAGGGGTCGGGTGCTGTGTGTTACGGGCGGCGGCCGAGGGAGGGGACCCTGGCGGTCTGATCCTCGGCTGCAGAAGCTCTTGGGACGTGGAACGTCACCTCTCTGGTGGGGAAGGAGCCGGAGCTAGTGTGCGAGGCTGAGAGGTTTGGCTAGAAATAGTCGGCCTCACCTCGACGCATGGCTCTGGTTCTGGAACCAGTCTCCTTGAGAGGGGCTGGACGTACTTCCACTCTGGAGTTGCCCACGGCGAGAGGCGCCGGGCAGGAGTGGGCATACTTGTTGCCCCCCATCTTGGCGCCTGCACGTTGGGGTTTACCCCGGTGAACGAGAGGGTAGCCTCCATCCGCCTACGGGTGGGGGGACGGGTTCTGACTGTTGTCTGTGCTTACGGGCCGAACAACAGTTCAGATTACCCACCCTTCTTGGAGTCCTTAGAGGGGGTACTGGAGAGTGCCCCTCCTGGGGACTCCCTTGTTCTGCTGGGGGACTTCAACGCTCACGTGGGCAATGACAGTGAGACCTGGAGGGGCGTGGTTGGGAGGAACGGCCCCCCTGATCTGAACTCGAGTGGTGTTCTGTTGTTGGACTTCTGTGCTCGTCACGGTCTGTCCATCACGAACACCATGTTCAAGCATAAGGGTGTCCATACGTGCACTTGGCACTAGGACACCCTAGGCCGCAGTTCGATGATCGATTTTGTCGTCGTTTCATCGGATCTGCGGCCGTATGTCTTGGACACTTGGGTGAAGAGAGGGGCGGAGCTGTCCACTGACCACTACCTGGTGGTAGTTGGCTCCGGTGGTGGGGGAGGAAGCCGGTCAGACCTGGCAGGCCCAAACGTGTAGTGAGGGTCTGCTGGGAACGTCTGGCGGAGTCCCCTGTGAGACGGAGCTTCAACTCCCACCTCCGGCAGAACTTCGAACACGTTCCGGGGGAGGTGGGGGATATTGAGTCTGAGTGGACCATGTTCCGTGCCTCCATCGCCGAGGCAGCTTATCGGAGCCGCCTCGGCGATGGATTTTCTAATTTTTCCAACCATATAATTTTCATTTTTGAACAAAGTAAGTAAATTAATGCTCAGGTTTCACATAAAATATTGACTCAATGTAATCCATCCCCATAAAAGCAGAGACGATGTATGCATGGCTAGCTTACGTATGCATTCATTTAAATTCGCAACTTATATTTGAAGTCCAGACTTTTTAAACCATCTTGCAGCCTTTACATTTATATTGAATCATTAACACTTAAGCATATGCATAAAGGGCACATCTTCTGAATTAAAATTCATTGGCCAAAATTCAAACTTTTAATATCTCAGAAACCAAAGCTGCACAAACGAACATTTTAACGGCACAAACGAAGCACTAACAAAGTAGCCCACTTTGGTTTGTTTTGGAACAAGATGGGGTGATTGTGACATCATCTGCCAAAATTATAACTTAATATCTTGAAAACGAAAGCTACTGTTGAAAAAGGAGTAATTATGTAAATTTAAAAAATACAATTCGGTTCCTTCTCCTTTTTCTGGTCCCGGATCTCAGCGGCTGTCTGGAAGCCCACGCGAGAACACAAGAGGCGTACGCAGCGTGTTGGCGTCACAGAAGTTCAGAATTTAATCCAATCAGAAAACAAAGTATCAGACATACAGAGCAGAACAGAAAAAACATGCAGAGTTACATTTGGTTACCTGAGATACTTAGAAGACAAACAAAGAAACAAGACGTCTTGGAGAAATATAACCAGAGCATAGAGATCGGCTATAATTTCTGAATTACACAGTCCAGTCACATTAATGTGACCATCTGTCAAAAGCCAGAATAACCACCTTTCGCAGAGCGAACTGCTACGAGACGTGCAGGAAGAGAGTCACTTAGGTCCCTGAAGGTCTTCTCTGGGATGTTGAGCCATGCCGACTCTAATGCCGTGGCCAGCTGCGCTAGATTACGCGGTTGAGGATCCATGGCGCGAACAACTCGATCGAGATGGTCCCACAGATGCTCGATTGGGTTTAAGTCAGGTGAGTTTGCTGGCCAGGGGAGGACGGTAAACTCATCCTGGTGCTCTTCGAACCACGCACGTACACTGGCAGCTGTATGGCACCTCGCATTGTCCTGCTGGAAGATGCCATCATCCTGAGGAAAAACAATGCGCATGTAGGGGTGGACATGGTCCGCAAGGACAGATGCGTACTTGTATTGATCCATCGTGCCTTCCACAATAATCAGTGAACCCAGAGAATGCCAGGAAAACATTCCCCAGACCATAATGCTCCCGCCTCCAGCTTGGACCGTTCCTGCAATGGTTGCAGGGTGGTTCCTTTCAGAGGTTTCACGCCTTATACGCCAACGTCCATCTGTCCGATGGAGCATAAAACGCGATTCATCTGAAAACGCTACCTGTCGCCACTCAGTGGACGTCCAGCTGCTGTACTGGAGTGCAAATTCTAGCCTTCGTCGTCGATGAACACCAGTCAGCATAGGTGCACGAACCAGGCGTCCGCTTCGGAGGCCCAGACGCAGCAATGTTCGCTGAATAGTGGTTTGGGAGACACTTGTGGTAGCCCCTTGGTTCATTTTAGTGGTCAGTTGCTCAACGGTAGCCCGTCTATCTGCCCGAACGCATCTCCGCAACCGTCGTTCGCCTCTGTCATCTATGGCCCGTGGTGCACCACATTTGCCACGTCGTTGATTTTGGACAGTCCCATTTTGCCATGCACGGTACACTTTTACCACGGCGGCACGCGAACAGTTCACAAACTCAGCCGTTTCGGAAATGCTTCCACCCTTGGCCCGAAAGCCAATGATCATGCCCTTTTGGACGTCGGATAAATCGCTTCGTTTCTGCATTACGCCAACGATTGAAATGTTTTCCGAAGCCCACACACACCCTTTATATACGCTCAACTGCACTGTGCTGCCACCTGCCTTCTGTGATTGGTTATTTAACTCTGAAGTGGAAAGTACGTGGTGGTCACATTAATGTGACTGGACTGTGTATTTCTTTGCTGTAGGCAGATTATATTCTCCGTGGGAGGTTCTTGCTTCAAGCAAGGCGTCCCTTGTCTCGACCAATTAGAAGCCGTCTCCGAGCACCACTGAAAACGGCACCTCCCCTCAACTCTGCTCGAATGATCAAAGAAACGTATTTGGAATTCCCTGCCTCAACTCAAACAAATAAAGGCACATTTTATAAGCTTTTAAACAAATACTTTTTCGGGTAAACTGCAGGTCAATAGTTTACCATGCCAGATGTTCCCTGGAGATTCCTTATTTCCTGAGACCGGAATGTGCCCCTGCTTTGAAATGCTTTTCACACAGATAAGATTGTGTCTCCCTCCTGTGGTTTTATTATTTTACAACCTCAGTGACACAAAAACTCCTAACTTTAAGTAAAAGATAGAGCTAACTCAAACACTAAAAAATGATTATATTCTCTAAATGCTAGAAACGATTATATTTCCTCAACACTACACAAACAAAAATTTAACACAAACGAAGCACTAACGAACTTTGGGTTTTTTTGGCGCAAGATGTTGTGTCTGTCATGAGGTGGTGTGGATGATGGTGAGGAGAGACGCTGAGACCCAGGTAGTGGTGAAAATGGTGAATTTATTGTAGAGCTCACAGTCTGGAAACAGGCACACCAGAGCGGAAAACACAGAGGCTCAGCACCAGTAGCACTGACTTAAAACTAAGACTGACATGATGAGCTAAGCCGGCACAGGACTTCACAGTTCAACTGTGGCGGCAGACTGAGATATGCAGTAGACAATTGACAAACTTTGACAACAACTGACAAGGAACACAGACAACAGGTGAGACTAAATACACATGGGGTAATCAAGGGAACGTGACACACCTGGTAGACAATCAACGGGGAAGACACAGAAGCAGGACTCACAGGGAACAGCATCACAGAGAAAACTCAAAAATAAACACACAGAATCACGAATCATAACAGTGACGGTGACGTCAGACAAAATTATAACTTTTAATATCTCGAAAACGAAAGGTGCACAAACGAAAATTTTAAGGGCACAAACGAAGCACTAACGAACTAGCTAACTTTGGTTTGTTTTGGAGCAATATGGGGTGACTGTGAACTCTGGATAACCTAAAAAAATAATTTAATATTTCAGAAACCAAAACTGCACAAGCGAAAATTTTAACGGCACAAACGGAGCAGTAACCATTCAGACTATTTGCTGTATTTTTTGACGTGGGTGGGGTGTGTGCTTCACACAGCTGTTCAAAATGGGTTTTAATTTTCCCATTTTTAAAAAATTATTTCTCAACCTTATGTATGCAAATATGACAAATAATGTTTTGGAAATGTAAGGATGCTAAGGTGCAGGCTCCCAGCTGCAACATTTTTAAAAAAAAAAATTACATTTGTAACCTCTTCGGCTCACGGCCTGTTTTTGAGCAACATGACTGAAAATAACATCCCCAAAATGAATTGAATGTATCTCATGAACTACAGAGTTTATTTTAATTGTTTTGGTATCAAAACAAAGGCAAGACCCTAGGGAATATGTTACAGCTCTGATAACCACCCTACCTGTTAATGAGGAAAGTGAATTAATATAGTAAACAGCAGAAATTAAGAAAAAAATAATAAGTTTCGCCTAAAAACACTTGAAGGTTCCTTTCAAAGCATGCAGTTGAAATCCAAAACATGTAGAAAACAACAGTACACAATCTGACCTTTTACTGTGCCAAGTTTTATGAAAAAAAAAAGTTAATCATATGAGTTTTAGAGAGGTATTACTTGATAAAAATCTAGGCGGACCTTCCAAATTAACCATTTTGGCACAATTTGTGCCATTTGAACTTTCTTAGTTTTTATTTCTGTAGGTTCTGTTTCAATCATTTATTTTCATATAATAAATGATTATTTATCATAAATAAGTAATTACATCTAATTGTTTTTGGGGGTTCCTTTGAAAAATCCACATTGCATTCATTCATAAAAAGAAAAAAATAGACAAATTGTAATAAACTGAAAATGGAACAGATTAACTCAATAAAATTTCAAATAGAATTATATAACAATGAAAATGCAAATAGCAATGAAAACTAATGTTAAAATGACAAGATCACAGGAAAAACTCACATATATCATAATTACATTACAATAACAATGCGCTCTGCGCGTAAAGTCATTGAATTCTGCATTCAGACATTCACAACTATGCGGGGCAGTTTCTCGGGAACCCATTGGCCGATTTTAATGATTGACATATCGTTCGAACCGTCAGAGCCAATAGAATCCGAGGGCGTTGACATCAAGACGAAATCTAAAGTCGTTCACCAATCACAGGGGGAGAATCGTATGTGACGTACATTTTCCGGGTTTTCTGAAAATTTTTTTCATCTTAGCGATTGCTCTGCGCCCAACCGAAAACCATGTGAAATGGACGCAGGGAAAATGGATTATCGAACCAAGTGGAAATATTTACTCTAATATGGATTATGACCACGAAACAGCAAAGGTAGAACTGATTTTTTGATTTTGGCTTTGTGAAATTAGCTTTTTCCTTTTTTCTTCTTTAGCTGCTGGTTCAGTGAGTTTTGCACGTAGCCTGGTGACTCTGGTATTGTTGGAAACCGCAGAGCTTCGGCTTTAATCTGATATATAGTTTTTGTGCATCAGGCCTCGTTGCTCTTTTGTTGTTCTGTTTTTTTTTACCGGCTATGCCTCGTTAGCCTCGTTAGCGCCTAATTGCATTTCTTTTTATCAATCTGCTTAGTGTTCAAGCTGGGTGTTGTTGAGGTAGAAAATATTGTTTCTATCATTTAGAAGAGCCTTTTCCCTTTACGTGGATATGCAATATGCCTATATTGATAAATGTATATTATGTGTTTTTAATTGATCTTTGAGGCGAGCCGCGAGGACCCAAATTTGGGACCCAGACCCAGAACTTTGTCATCACCGTCTGACAAAAATAAATATAAAATTATTCTTTAATACCGTATTGGTGAAATTTTTACTAATTTTACAGACAAATGCTTCTGAAGAAACAAAATTTATATTTAAAACAAAAAACAAAAAGTCCATCTGACGGAGTTGACACTGCATGACGGAGTTTACACAGAACTGAAGATGGTGATAAACTAGTGAGTAAAATGAAAAACTTGGTACATGTGAAGTAATGCAATTTGTGTAAAATACATTAAAATGAATATATTGCACATTTAAGTGAGATTTGACATAGTCACAAAAACTGATGGAGTTTACATCTGACGGAGGTGACAAAATGCCAAACCACCTCAATTTATATGTTATTCTGGAGGAGGTCATATTGTAGCTCATCAGGTCCATAAAATCTTTATAATATACCAAAATTAAGCTTTTATTTCACAAAATTTCATCCAAGTTTTGTAAATTGTCAGTTATGGTGTTGACACATCATGGTTGTGACAAGTAATGTAGGAATAAAAAGAAGAAAAAAACTAAAGAATAACATAAGCTAACCAGAGCTAACTAGCCCTCCTAGCAAAGGAAGAGAAAATAAGAGGTCATGGGGTCCTCAGAAGTTCTGGTGCCCTTCAATAATCCCTGATTTTTTTTTACATTCTTTTCATGTCTAATGGTTTTGACAAAAACTAGGGACAAATTTCAATATAGTTGGAAAATATTAAAAAATGATTTTTAATTCAATGTATTGATACTTTTATAATTATTTATATGACTACTTATACTTAATTGTCATAATATATAATTTTAGTATTTCTTAAATTGTTTGTTGTGTTGCCACTGACTTTGGCTGACCTTGGCACCTCATAGTGGCACTTCCGCTGACACCTGCCATTATGCCACTGGCTTTGGCAAATGGACTACAATATCCCATGATGCTTTATTACTAGTATTAGAAGAAGTTGAAGACAGACGAAAAAGAAAGAATTTAATAGGGTTTTTTTCATAGACATAAATACCTAGACCCCTCATGGAACGGCCGGCCTGTTGCTGCGATATGTAACAGCGTCCGCCATATTGAATGTGGAATATGTGCCAGTAAGGTAATACAAGTGAATGGACCGAACTTTATAAAGTGCCGTTCTACAAAGTATTTTAAGTTAATACCTGCCATTGACACATTTTCTCACACACATTAATATATTTGGCAATCAAAGAAATGACTAAAGACAACGTTTCTAACTTTTGATGTGATTATTTAATTGTTTTGAGGCATTTCTGAATAAAGAGCACAATGTTTTTATTTGATAGAAATGATTCTGATAATTTTTATATTGAAATTGATGAACAGACACACTTTTACAGTGTTTTATTAAAAATATATTTACATAATTCCATAATTTAATGTACATTTAACATTTCAAGACAAGAAACAAATAGGTTTCCTGTATTTATTTTTATATGTTGTTGAGAAATGACTTTGGATTCATAAATCATTGTCAAACATTAAACTACATATTTTTCTTACTTTTTTCCAGAGAATAAATATTTATTACAGTATGTCAACTCTGCTATTGATAGTGTTGGGAAGAAAATATTTATCTGGCTAAATTTAGAGAAATAACTTGGCTCCCATCTGCTTCCCGGTCCGGATCTCTACCTCTCTCCCAGCCACGTGTGTGGACAGAAACACAACAATGCGCGTTGACGTCACAGAAGTACAGAATTTAATCCAATCAGAAGAAACTAAAAAAACAGTACAGAGTGATACAGAAACACAGAGACATACATTTGTTACCTGAGTGAAAAGACAAGTATAAAAGTCAAAGACGTCTTTGGGAAAAGAGCCAGAGCAAAAGCAACAAAGATCGGCTATTTTCTGAATTATTTCTTCCGTTCATCAGATTATATTCCTGTGGGAGTGTTCTTGTTTTTAGCATATTCAAACAAGGCGTGCCTTGGCTCGACCAATTGGAAGTTGTCTCTGACCGTTTTCGAAAATGGTACCTCCCTTCAATTCTGTTCCAGCGATCAAAGTGAAGTTTCTTTTTCTTTCTTTAGTGAAGTTAAACAGATCCCTCAAGTCCTGCTAAGTTTTATGACTTTTGCAAATGTCTAAGGAGACGTGGCTGGAACTCTCTCCTAATCCAAACAGATAAATAACAAACCGCATGTACGCTTAAACAAATATTTCAGTCAATTTTCGGGTAAACTGCAGGTCAATTGCACCAGACTAGGTTATAAATTTAACTATACTCAGTCCATTTCACTAAATCAGGTTACCTCCTAAGAGCTTTTGTAGATCCGTCATTATCTGACATTCTGAACCCAGGCACGGCTCTCCCTGCTTCTGACCTTTACTGACACAAACTCCTAAATTTAAGTAAAGGATACAGCTAACTAAAACACTACAAGAAAATATTTTCCTCAACAATAGCAAAGAGTGAAAATAATTCAGAGTAAATTATTTTTATTTCATTACATTAGTGTATTAATGAAGACTTCATTAATACACTAATACTTCAGATTGAGATATTTAAAATTACACAAAAAGTGAAAGAATGAAGCATTTATTTATTATACTGGGAGAACTCAATGATTTCTGAGACATCCTGGTTCACAGGCTAAAGCCAAGAATAAAAGAAACATTATCCAAAAGTGTAATATAAAATACATACGATATGTGTTTCATATGTATTTCCTTCACATTCAGAAAAAGACATTTTCAGCATGTTGGGTTTCTACTCGTAGCATCTTTATAGCTAAATACCGACATGGTGAAGCTGAGCTGGGAAACAGACTGAAGAACAGCAGCTCCTGCTCTGATCCTGACTGATCTTTCCTCACAAAATCCTCTGGTTTTTAACAAACTTCTCCTCTCAGTGGCGTCTCATAAACTCTTTTTCATTAAAAAGCAGTATGAAAACGTTAGCTGCTATGCTAACAATCAGTGGTTACTTCGGGCCAATTAAGCTACATAGGAAATATTTTCCGGTTGTTTAGAAGCAAATTTCTGACTGCAAAGTCAAGTAATTCTGATCTTTCATCCTTACCTGGGGAAGGTAATCCTAATGGGTCCAGTTTGTTTTGTAAAACGGTTGAAACAAGTCCACACAGCACATAGGGTTGTGTAATATTGATTTTGCAATATCGATATTTTCGTTCCTAGAAAAAAAATCAATATTCACCCGCATGTATCGTAACATCCAACTGTCACCTTGCTCACTCACTGCTTGCTTCGCCGGGAGAGAGATTAGGTCATCAGGCTTAGAGTGATTCCTTCAGATGTTCAGTGTCAAGGTTAAAAAGGTATCAAACTATTCAGAGTAGGTACTTGGTGAACTTTATTTACTTTGCATTTAAGCTACAGTTTCAATTAAAAGAAACATGTTTTCTCACCACTTCTTTGATTCATTTTGTCCAGCTGTCGACTTTAAGTCTGTCCATGTCCAACCAGAGCCAGGTATTGTGTAGTTGGTGCGTTTAATCAGTTTTCAATTAAATTAATTCAATCCAACTCTATAACAGTCACAAAATGTCACCAAAATCACTCTGTCCCTCTAAAATCTTTCAGAAAGTCGCAAAAGTGTATTGAATTGTATCGTTAGCTGAATATCGCAATATATATATATATATATATATATATATATATCGTATCGTGAGCAGAATATTGTGTATCATATTGTATTGTGAGATTATTGTATCACTACAGCCCTTAACAGCACAGGACTTAAGGAGCTCCGATCGCTCTGCTGCCACATAGAAGAGGGCGGACGTAGTTACGTATGGCTCAGCTCCATGAGGGGTCTACATATTAATGTCTATGGGGTTTTTTTCACAGAAAGACTTATGTTAGCTGAATTCCGAAACTTTTTCGTATATCATTATGTATGATTCGTTCATCCGATTTATTCACTAAAGTTCATCTGAATAATCCATCCGACTCCTTTCGTCTTTGAATTAATCGAATACACAACAGGTATCAGGGATGCCATTGGTTTTAACACGTTTGCAACAGCTGAGACTGCCACAGCCTAAGCCAATTATTATGTCTTCCTCCTTACCTGTATGTCATGTTTAAATAGGCAACAGCAATGAAAACAACAACAAAAATCTTTGCAATGTTTTTATTTTAAAGGTTTACTGAAATCTAGCAAAAACCTTTAGTCCTTTTTTGTCACAAATTTCTGAGCAGAACTTCTCATGGTCTTCTTTTTTTCAAACACAAACGTGAATGGCTCCACTGGACAATTTTCATCAGTTTCTCCATCCTAGTTCTTGAGGTCCTGGAGAGCTTCCTCTGTCTGTTGAACATAGGAAGCTCTCTGGCAACCCGTTATTGGCCAAGATGGAAAACCTTAGTAGTTGTGTACAAATGAATAAAGTTTGATTTTTTAAAAACGTAATGAAATATAATTTCTCATGGAGGAATAATAAGTTATTTGATCCTGATGTAGTAAATTCACACGTTGACTAAACATGAATTTTACAGAAGACTTCAAATGATTTCAGAGATGGATTTTATAATACACAAAGATTTTAGTTCTTGGCTATTGAAAACTTAAATTATATGTTATTGCTGTTTAAAGTATTTACATACTGTTGAAAAGGAGTAATTTATCTAAATTAGAAAATACAATTCGGTTCTTTTTCCTTTCCTGGTCCCGGATCCCAGCTGCCGTCTTGGAGCCCACGTGAGGAATACAAAAGGCGTACGCAGCGTGTTGGCGTCACAGAAGTTCAGAATTTAATCCAATCAGAAACAAGGTATCAGACATAACAGAGCAGAACAGGAAAACATGCAGAGTTACATTTAGTTACCTGAGACACTGGAGGACAAAGATACAAGACGTCTTGGAGAAAATATAACCAGAGCAAAAGCAATAGAGATCGGCTATTTTTTTCTGACCCATTTTTCCGGTGCATCAGTTTTTATCTGTGATGGGAGTGCCTTGGTTTTCGCATATTCAAAACAGGCGTTCCTCAGCCCAACCAACCGGTGACCGTTCCTGACAATTTCAAATTTAGTTCCTCCCTACAATTTTGTCCGAGCGATCAAAGAGAAGTTTTCTCTTTTATGTTAGTGAAGTTAACCAGAACTCTAAAGTCCTGCTGACTTTTACAACTTTGCAAATGTCTCAGGAGACGTGACTGGAACTCTCTCCTAATCCAAACAGATAAATAACAAACCGCATGTACGCTTTTAAACAAATACTTTTCGGGTAAACTGCAGGTCAATGCATCCGGGTAGACCATAAATCTTAAGATGTATCCAGGTTTATTTAACTAAATGATTTTATCTCCTGACTCCGGCATAGTTTTTTCCTCCAGACTCTGGCTTTTTCCTGAGCCACGAACATCAAAGGATTTCACAAGTCTCTGTGAAATCCGGGTCTTCTTCATTTCTCCCAACACAAACCCTAAATCCTATATTTAATTCAATAAGAGTTATCTCTAAACTTAATATGCTTTTGCTCTGTTATTCCTCCCAAAGTCTCCCTGATATTAAACTCATACAAAACTACAAAAAGTAATCAGATACAGTTCCTGTTTCTTAATACAGAACAAAATATTTTCAATTACATTCATCATTGACTGGTTTTAATTCTACTACTAATACAATATTAAAATAAAATATTCAGTTAAAGCATGCAATATTAAAATATTCTATATGATAACAGTCTGAAAGTTTAAAAGTTCACAGTTTCAAAGTTCAGAAGTCTATAGGTCAATAGTTTACCATGCCAGATGTTCGCTGCAGGCTCCTTATTTCCTGAGACCTGAATGTCCCCCTGCTTTGAGATGTTTTCACACAGATAAAATTGTCTATCTCCTGTGGTTTATTATTTTACAACCTCAAAACCTTCACCCTGGTTTCGTAGATCCATTATTTTTCTGTGACATTCTGAACCCAGGCACGACAGCTTCTACATCTGGCCTCACTGACACAAAAACTCCTAACTTAAAGTAAAAGATAGAGCTAACTCAAACACTAAAAAATGATTATATATGTAAAAGATTCACTTAACTAACACACTACAAATGGTTATATGATTGAATTCAACAAAACACTAAACAATGATTATATTTCCTCAACAATACAATGGCTAATAAGTCTTGACAAATCAATTCAAAAAATGTTGAAACATATCTGTCAAATAAAATATGTAAACAGCACAATTTTCATTTAAAAAAGCATTGGCATCTTAAGTATAACCAAAAGTAATTTTTATTTCAAAAATATGTAACGATCTTGTTCTTAATGCTGCTTAGGATTCACACATTGTCAAAGTTTTTGAGGTGTACATACTTTCTGTTTTGGCTTATCAATATTCAATATTAGTGTGAACAATTTGAAGGTGGTTTACCGTATTTTCCGCACTATAAGGCGCACCGCATTATAAGGCGCATAGAATAGACACCACAGATATGTTGCCACCCGTCTGGTATTGAACGGGACATGATTTGTTCCGTTCACTACAAATATGGATGTCTAATAATAAAAAAATTGGTCCCGAGTTCTATATATAGCAGTCTGCACCAGTCATTGTTTCACTCACGGTTTTGGTGTTGCGATATTGTGCCCAACTGCTTTCTGGTTAGCACAGACCAACCGACACGCTGCCGCCACAGTCTCTGTCTCTCTTCCACCGACCCCCACGGCTTTAAATGTATAGGTGCTGGTCCCTTGGTAACTCTAGCCGAAGCCCCCCGGATAAATGTCTAAAGCAAAACAGTCCGATTCCGGTTGGCAAGGAGATCCTTCCGCGACTGGAATGGGGCGTCTGGGCCGGACGGTGGTCACCCTTCTCCATTCGCGCACAGCATGTTCATGGAGAACGTGATGCTAGATGACCTGTAGACGACCTGATTATTAGGTGGGTAGGTAGATGTATAGACATCGTCTATGGGTAGATAGGTCAGTCAAACTTTATTAACAAACCAGTTTTTTGACAACTATCCCAGCATGCACTCCCCGCTTCTTCTACGGGGAAAATGAAGTCGGCAGCTGCTTACCGTAGTTGCTAGACCTGTCGTGGCTCAATATTGGTCCATATATTAGGCGCACCCGGTTATAAGGCGCACTGCCGGCTCTTGAGGAAATTTAAGGTTTTTAGGTGCGCCTTATAGTGTGGAAAATACAGTAACTTGAAAGTGAAAGTCCTCCTGCTGCCTTGAAAATGCTATGGAAATGCATTTTGTAGCTCAGATTTCATTCATTGTCTCATCTTTGAAAAAGAAAACTTTGAAGACAATGTCCAGAACCAGAAACAAACACGAAGAAGCAACCTTCATTTATGCTGCACAAATCTGGAATGAACTTCACAATTAATGAAAAACAGCATAGGTTAAATTTATTAAATAACTAGAAAAATAGCTGTTCCTGCGAAACAGCCGTGAGAATGCATATTAGCAGATGTCTGCTGCAGAAATGCAAGAAAAAGTAGAGAGAAGCATAAGAAGTGAAGGAAAGCAGGAGAAAAAAAGTAGAGAGAAGCATAAGAAGGAAAGCAGAAGAAATGAAAATAGTATAAAAAGTTGAACATTAAAAATAGCATAAGAAGTGAAGGAAAGCAGAAGAAATGGAAACAGTTTGAACAGTAAAAATAATCAAAAAGCATAAATTTAGCATAAGCGGAATTCAGTACAAAACTAGAAAATTCCTGCAGAAATTTTACGGGGCTTGCCAATGTTTGCCCGTCGGAATTTTAATAAACATTCTGGTGGTAAAAATGAGCAGTAATGCTAAAGAAAGCTGCAGTGTAATCAATTGTAGTGCATAGATTGACACTGTTGAAATGGCTTATTGCAAGTCAGTATTACATGAAGTGATGGGTTTTAAATGGTAAATGGACTGAACTTATATAGTGCTTTATCCAATAATTTCTGACCACTCAAAGTGCTTTACACTGATGCCACATTAACCCATTAGCACTGAAACACACACATTCATATGCAGCTTGGTAGGCAATTTGGGGTTGGGTGCCTTGCCCAGGGACACAGCAACATATGACTGGTAGAAGCTGGAATTAAACATGCAACCTGCCAAACGCAAGACAACGACTCTACCCACACAGCCACAATTGCCTGTGTTGCTAATGACTGAAGCATCTGCCAGATCCATCACCACATTTCTGTAGTTGATCTGATTCACAGCCAACAGCCAACAGCTGATCTCATTGTTCAATGAAATTCAGTACCACACTGACAACTATATAAACTTGTCACATGTCCTCCTGACTCACGGTCTGAAATAAAAAAATAAAGGCACTCAGTAATTGTTTTTTTTCTTTTCAAGCGTCATACTATGTATTTTAATTCACATTCAAAAATTCAGAGAAATAATTATTTTATGTAAGCAAAATATGAATAATCAGAGGAAATATGTCTTCTCCCACAATGCATTGTGACCTCTGAGCCCGTTTGTGAGAGTACACACTGCCTAGACTGAGCTAAATAGTAGTCAAAAACCTGTGGAGAGTGAGAAAAATGTTGATTAAGCTCCTATTTGCACCTCTCAACATTGTCAAAAAATTCAAGTATAAAATGTAACATTCAAAGGCATAAACAGGATCAATAAACATTCCAGAGTAACTCAATAAAAACTTCCGGTTAGCATAGCGGCTAGCTGGTTACTGCTAGTTCTGATTGACTGTTTCCGGCTGAGCGGAGTAATTATGCAGAACAGGGAGATCGATTATTTTTTAGAGATTATCTGTCTCATGTTAGGACAGCGAAAGTTTTAATACTATGTAAAATGTATTTTTTTAGTTAGATGCAGCTTTAAACAGGTTCGGTCAGAGAGTCACTAACGGGTGGAGCAGAGGCGGCTCCGTGTCAGATATTAAACATTACTGCCTGTAGCGAGCAGCGGTTCAACAGCAGAACCAGCGTCTTACATCGCAGCTCTAAGATTTAAATCATTTTACAGGTTATTAGTTTGGCTTTCTGACCATCATGCTAATCCGGGTGGGTGTTTGTGGCTGCGCCGCTTTGCCTGCTGTCTGATCCTCCGTGTCTTTTTTGCTCCACTGGGCCTCGATGTAGCTAAACTCTGTCATTGTTTTTGTGTCGTATTAGCTTCGTTGTGTTGATGTATTTTGTCCTGCTTCAATTTTCCGCCACAGGCACGCAAGCTTCCCCATCACTCAGTGCTTTGCAGTTCAGGATCGCTTCGGATTGGTTCCTGTGCAGAGAGCAGCCGCACAGCAGGTTGAGAGATGAAGCTCAGCTGATCGACAACGATCGCCGCTCACCGCTACTTGACACTGTTAATGATTAATGAGATTCAGTCCATGTGCTTCTCACTCACGGTCTGAAATTAAAAAAAGTCAAAAAGTGGAACAGAGCTTAAGAAAAAGCATAATTGGCACAAGAGAAAATTTTGCAAACCCAGAAATGGTTGAAACAATTTAATAGTGAAAAATTAAAAGTGAAACTAAGCTTAAGAAAGTGCATAATTGAAACAATAAGAAATTAGTGCAAACATAGAAATAGTAGAAAAAATTGAGTAGTGAAACAGCAATAAGCTTAAACAATTAGTAGAAATATTTGAAGGATTAAAACAGAGAAAAACCAGAAGAAAATAATGTCACAAAAGCAGCAGCTCTGCTGTGTTCCGTTGCCCTGGTAATTAATTCAGTGCACCTGCTGCGGGCAGAGGGGGAGAGAATTCTCTGATCAAAGCAGCCAGTTTCCCACAGAAAAACCCCTTCGAACAACTTCTTCCCGTTCAGGAACCGTGGCATGTATTTGAACGCCGTTTGCAGCGTCTGAAAGGGCTATTTGTCTTCTCCGATATACCCGAGTTTGATATCTGTAACTCACTCACAGTATTAACAGTGATGAGAGAAAGATGATGTGGGCTCAGGTCTGACATTTTTCAAAATACATGGAGGAAGATACCTCTGAGCCTCGTTCCGCTTCATCGATCACAAGCTCCTGAACTAAAACCGTAAACCCTAGACAAATTTTGAAAACATTTTACCGGAGCAGAACTTGTTATCTATGTTCTGACCGACTTTCATGCAAATCGGGCGATATTTGTGGCCGTGAGAGCGAGTTAGAAATTATTTGGCGGTCAGAAATCCACTCTCTCCCACACTCTAGCGGACAGAGAGCCGCACTCTAACTTTTGGAAAAATCGAAAACTTTAGGTCGCTTGGAGACAAGTTGTGGACAAACCGTAATTGATATCGATGTACCGTCTTCACTTTAGATAAGATGACGGGCGTATCTACAAGCTGAAGTTTGAATGGGATTTCTACGTGAAATTATGATGACACAGTGAATGCTCAAAAATAGTGAATTTTTAGGATCTGGCTCCATTGAACTCCATGTATTTCAATGGAGCAAAAATTTGCACAAAAGTGCAATTATTTCAAAAAGTGCAATAGTGAAGTTTACCAAAAGTCATAGCATAAATCTCCAGAAGAAGCTGAACGTTTTGATATATGAATTATTACAATTGGTGAAAGATTGTGGAAGTAGTAGGACTTTGAAAAACGTACGGAAGTCGGAATAATAATAAAAAAGATAAAGAAAAACAGAAACACTATAAGTGAGAATGCATTGAATGCATTCTCACTGATAAAAAAGATAAAGAAAAACAGAAACACTATAAGTCAGAATGCATTGAATGCATTCTCACTGATTATGGAACAGCAAATAATCAGCATATTTCAATGGCTGAAAAATGTCATGGATATGTGGTTGAACTTTCGATGAAACCTATTGACTGATTTACAGGTTGTATTCCAATAAGGAACAAATAAGAGAAATCTAGCCAAATATGGTAATTAACTGACATAAATTTGGGACCCAGTGTAAAGTACATGATCATGAACCTGAAGTACATGTATGATCCTTCAAGTTAAACAAGGGCAATTTTTTGTCAATCAAGCAGTGGTTAAGTTAGAAAGTTGAAGTATGACCAAATAAATTGCATTTGATAACAAATATATGTGGGCGCAGTGGTGCAATTGGTAGAGCTGTTGCCTTGCAGCAAGAAGGCTCTGGGTTCAATTCCCAGCCCCGGTCTTTCTCCATGGAGTTTGCATGTTCTCCTGGTTCATGGTGGGTTTTCTCCAGGTACTCCAGTTTCCTCCCACAGTCCAAAAACATGACTGTCAGGTTAATTGGTCTCTCTATATTGTCCCTAGGTGTGAGTGTGCCTGGTTGTTTGTCCTGTGTGTCTCTGTGTTTCCCTGCGACAGACTGGCAACCTGTCCAGGATGTACCCTGCCTCTCACCTGGAACACCAGCTGGATATAGGAACCAGCACCTCCCGACCCCACCAAGGGACAAAAGGTGTAAGAAAATGGATGGATGGAACAAATATGTTGTTCATTTTCAAATGTTGCACTTCCCTCCAGAAGTAATTTCAATGTATCGCTAAAAAATATAACTCTTTCAAAAGTGAAAAGCATTAAACTATTAACACCTATGGATGCAGGACAGATGAAGTCATGATTTAAACCCCCAAATACATTTTAAACACTCAACTTATTTAATTAGATTAAATAAATAAATTATTATTTAATATTGTTGTTAACAATACATAAATAACATAAATAACAATAACACATAACAACATCAACTTTTCTTCTTTTTCAATTCAAATTACTTCAGTGACATCTTTTGGATTTCTCCTCCTTTCATTTCAATGGTGGCCTCAATTTTCCCATCCTCTAATTTCCCGTCAAAAGGCTGCCAGACTTCTGCTGAGACCAGCAGAGTTGTGTCATCCTCTAGGAGGACTTCCTTCATGTTTTCTTCATCGGTGTCCATGACTCCAATTATGGATACCTCCATGTTCTCCTCCTTTTCAGCCTGTGAATACAGTACCAACAAATATTATTTTATATTATAAATATAATCCAGTTTCTGAGTTTTCATGTTGTCATCTAAAGACAAGAACAAAAACAAAAACAAGATCAAGACTAAATGTAAAAGAAGAAAATAACTCAATAATATGTACTGTTTACTTCTGATTTACACTTTATAAGTTCATTTGTTTTGTGCATTTCAGGAATCAGAAAGTTCAAAGTGCTTCATATATTTAAAATATTTTACAGTGCCCAAAGGCAAATCAAGCTAAAATAAACATAGCATTTTCACTGACTTTGAAACTGACAAAAAATTTGGGTGCAACTCAGAGCAGTACCACATCAAACTTTGTGTATATCTCAAAAGCTTTTAAATAGGTTAAATTAGAAAGCTTCAATTTTGTCAGATGTCAGTTAAATTTTCTACATCAACTTAAAATGAAGTTTACTTCTTCAGGAATTGACAACATACCTCTACTGTGGTAAACCCCGTGCTTTGAAGCTGAAGGCCATATCCTCTATCTTGACATGTCATATGAGATATGTGGACATGTTGCCCCACGGAGAGCTCCATAATGGCTGCCTCTCTCCACAATGTCACCTTCATTGTGCAGCTGCCCTGGAATTACAAACATGACTGTCAAATTAGACATGTATCAAGTAATTCTCTAATGCCAATAAAAAGATAAAACCCAAAAGCTACTTTGTCTGACCACAGGCTGCACAACATACAAGCTAGTTTTGCGTCAACTTGAAATTTTTCAAATTAGTTCGTATATGCATTGCACATTTTTGTGTAAACTATTTTTCTCTAAAATGTAAATCCATCACATATCAACACATCTGATACATCAATATCAGTTAATATATCGATTGATTTACATTCTTGCCATGTGCCTTTGCATATGGAAAGCATATTTTTGCACTGCCATGTACAAAATTACATGGCAGTGCAATGGTCTAAGCACTGTCAATCATTAGTGTACATGCTGCTCATTTCCACCCAACACTGTGCAAGGAGTGTTACTTCACTGTTAAATGAATCTTCAGTATTAAGTGCAAATGACATTAATAACTTACTTTTTATTTCCCACACATTATCTGTTTTTGTAAAAGCTGAGAACTGCAGTTTTGAAAACATCTTAAAACAAGTTATCAAACCTCTTTCAGCCTGACACTGCGGATCGGCACCTCCATTCTACCAGATTTAACTAGTCTTGCTGAAGAAGACTGAAAAGTACAAAAAAAGAAAAAATTAGGGTTAACATATTGTTCTGTAATGGGCCATTTCAGGTTATCTTGTAGTTATTTGATATCTACAGCTAGCAAATTAAGTCTGAGATTAAATTCTGAGATTACAAAAAATATAAAAATTCATACCTCGACTATTTGACCTTTAACACTGATCAGGCTTCCCCCCACTCTTATCTGATCTAAGGGGGTTAAGGGCGCTGGCGGATCAAACAGGGCCATCCCCTTTGCTGCGATCTCCATTGTGATATCGACTTTCGGCCCTTTGAAAAATTGGCTTGTCGGGAGGATATGGAGGTAAAATGGGGGCTCGTTTCCTCTCACAGAATATCCCCTTAAAATATATGAATCACCCTCTGTGATAGTTTTTTTATTGTTCTCAAATATTGTTAATTTTGTCACTACACTCCCATCTGTGACCACGGCGAGCTGATTTTTTTTATATAACAATACTTTAGGCTTGCCGTTGGCCAGCCCCAAGCTCACTACTCTGTCCTCCTCTTTGATGTGGAGGACCCGAATATTCAGAGGTGGTGGCCTAAAAAATGGCGTGTCGCATTTCTCAGCCAGTAATTTCGTCAAAGCCATCCTAAGGGGAAAGGAAAAGAGAGAAAATCAATTTCAATAAACATCAATTAGAAACCCCATTTCAATAAATGTCAATTAGAAACCCCATCAACAGTCATCTGAACTCTACACTCTGCTGAACTCTACACTTTAATGCTGGGCCCATAATTCTAACTTGCAGTTTACCAGATGTTGAACGGCAGGTAAACATCAGCTATTTCGGTATAGCTGGTAAACAGCTGCTGTTTAAATATTAAATGTATTTAAGTATTAAATATATTTAACGGTATTTCAGATCAGCAGTGCAAACCGCCTCCGCGTAACGGAGGATTTAACGTTGGGCAGACAGACGCACGCACTGGCTTTAACCTGCCGTTGAAACCGGTGTGTCCATTAAAGCTGAAATAACGGTTGTGTCTGAATTCAGGGTCTGCATCCTTCGAAGGATGGGAAAAACGAAGACCGGAAGAAAAATAGAAGAAAAATATCTGTGGATCCCGACGGGTCCAGCCTTCACCAACTGGCCCCGCCCCCACCTCAGCGTAACTCATGTTGCCAAGCAACCGTGACAGCGTGACGCAGAGAGCGTCACGCTGTCTTTCTCCACCACCTTTGGGGTTGTTCCCCACTTAGATCTTCCAGTCCATATTCTGCACAGATGTTCCTGTACACTATGCCGCCACCTGGTTATGTCGTTCCATGTACGCTTTCCCTGCCAGCATCTTGCACCCTGCTGTTATGTGCTGGACTGTCTCAGGGGCCTCCTTGCACAATCTACACCTTGGGTCTGGTAGATCTGAGCCTGTATTGCTCTGGTGATTTTATATACATAAAAAAAAAAAATTCCCTTCTCACCCTCCGCGGGTGGTCTTTTCTCATCCTCTGAGCTCGGGTCCTCTACCAGAGGCCTGGGAGCTTGAGGGTTCTGCGCAGTATCTTGGCTGTGCCTAGTACTGCACATTTCTGGACTGAGATGTCTGATGTTGTTCCTGGGATCTGTTTTAGCCACTGCTCCAATTTGGGGGTAACTGCCCCGAGGGTCCCGATGACCACAGGCACCACTGTGGTCTTCACCTTCCAGTTCTTTTCCAGTTCCTCCCTGAGGCCCTGGTATTTCTCCAGTTTCTCGTGCTCCTTTTTCCTGATGTTGTAGTCACTTGGTATTGCTACATCCACCACAACGGCTTTCCTCTGTTCTTTATCCACCACCACAATGTCCGGTTGGTTCGCCATTACCATCTTAGATCTTCATACATATATATATATATATATATATATATATATATATGTATGTATAATGCGCTGAGCTGCGATCGACAACGATCGCAGCTCAGCGCTACTGGACACTGTTAATGATTAATGAGATCCAGTCCGAGACTGACGACTAATTGAAACAATAGGAAACAGCAATAAGCTAAACTATTAGTAGAAATATTTGAAGGAGTAAAACAGAGAAAAGCCAAAAGAATAAAATCTAAAAAAAAGAGAACATTTTGATATATGAATTGCTAAAATTTATTAAAGATTGCAGAAAAGCGTAAAAGATATTAAAACCTGTAGAACCAGAAGTTAAACAGGAAAGTAGACCAGCATAATGCATAGAAAGAGATAAAAACAGAGCACAAGACAAAATATATAGAAAGAATAGGAGAATATGTAATAGTAATTGTGTTAAATCAGTCATATAATGCTCAAAACACAAGTAGTTCTCACTACCAGCCAAGTCCTTCTCTCTGGTGACAGACAGTTCCGCCATGTTTTAGTTCTGACATTCTTCTCAACCCCCTGTAAATAAGTAGTGGTCAGACCTAGTTAGAACTGCAATCATGGCGTATTTGTAGTCCAAAGCTGCTCCTCTGTGAAGCTGCTGCTCTGCTGGGTTCCGTTTCTATGGTGATTAATCCCATCAAGGTGCTGCAAGCAGAGGGAGATAATTCTCTGATTAAACCAACCAGTTTTCCACAACAAAACCCCTCCGAACAACTTCTTCCCGTTCAGGAACCGTGCCATGTATTCGAAAACCGTTTGAAGCGTATAAGAGGGCTATTTGTCTTCTCTGATATACCCGGGTTTCATATCTCTACCTCATTCTCAGTATTAACAGTGATGACAGAAAGATGATGTGGGCTCAGATCTGACATTTTTCAGAATAACATGGTCTGAACCCTGTCACGCTTCATCGATCGCAAGCTCCTGAACAAAAACCATAAACCCTAGAGAAATTTTGAAAACATTTTACCGGAGCAGACCTTTTTTTCTATGACGTGACCGACTTTCATGCAAATCGGGCCATATTTGTGGGCGTGAGAGCGAGTTAGAAATTATTTGGGGTCAGAAATCCACTCTCCCCCACACTCTAGTGGAGAGAAGTTTAAACAGTGGAACAGTAAAAATAATCAAAAAGCATAAATTTAGCTTAAGCGGAATTCAGTACAAAACTAGAAAATTCCTGCAGAAATTTTACAGGGCCTGCCAATGTGTGCCCGTCGGATTTTTAATAAACGTTCTGGTGGTAAAAATGAGCAGTAATGCTAAAGAAAGCTGCAGTGTAATCAATAACCTGTGGGGAGTCAGAAGCATGTTCACTAAGCTGCACTCGTACCATTTAGTATGTTCCATAAGCTAAAATTAGCCAAAATGCTAATAATAGCATGATTGCTATTAGTAGCATGTGGAGCATCACTATCATGTTGTCTGTCATTACTTACTCCATTCATTATATGAAACATTGGTAATAAATAAGAAAAGCATTCTGATGCTCAGCATTAGCATCAACGCTAACCTGAGCTAAATTGTAGTCTAAAAATGCTAATGCTCTGGCTTCCACAAGCCAGTTGTAAAATGTGATTTAGACTGTTAATACTATAGCCGTACCTATGGCAGTGCATAGATTAACACTGTAGAAATGGCTTATTGCAAATCAGTATTACATAAACTGATGGGTTTTAAATGGTAAATAGACTGAACTTATAGCAATTTATTTGACTATTTCTGACAAATCAAATTGCTTCAGGCTAGTCCCACATTCACACACTGATATGCAGCTTAGTAGGCTATTTGAGATTGGGTGCCTTGCCCAGGGGTGTTGCTAATGACTGAAGCTTTTGCCAGATCCATCACCACATTTCAGTGGCTGATCTGATTCACAGCAACAATCAACAGCTGATCTCATTGTTCAATGAAATTCAGTACCAGACTGACATCTATATAAACTTTGGACATGTCCTCCTGACTCACGGTCTGAAATAAAAAAAAAAAATAAATAAAGAGGTCATTGTTTTTTTCTTGAAAATTTTCAAGCGTCATACTAAGTATTTTAATTCACATTCAAAAATTCAGAGAAATAATAATTTTATGCAAGCAAAATATGAATAATCACAGGAAATATGTATTCTTCCCACAATGCATTGTGACCTCTCTGAGCCCGTTTGTGAGAGTACAGCTGCCTAGACTGAGCTAAATAGTAGTCAGAAACCTGTGGAGAGTCAGAAAAATGTTGATTAAGCTCCTATTTGCACCTCTCAACATTGTCAAAAAGTTCAAGTATAAAATATAACATTCAAAGGCAAAAACAGGATCAATAAACACTCCAGAGTAACTCAATGAAAACTTCTGGTTAGCATAGCGGCTAGCTGGTTACTGCTAGTTCTGATTGACTGTTTCCGGCTGAGCGGAGTAATTATGCAGAACAGGGAGGAGATCGATTATTTTTTAGAGATTATCTGTCTCATGTTAGGACAGCGAAAGTTTTAATACTATGTAGAATGTATATTTTTAGTTAGATGCTGCAGCTTTAAACACATTCGGTCAGAGAGTCACTAACGAGTGGAGCAGAGGCGGCTCCGTGTCAGATATTAAACATTACTGCCTGTAGCTAGCAGAGGTTCAACAGCAGAACCAGCGTCTTACATCGCAGCTCTAAGATTTAAATCATTTTGCAGGTTATTAGTTTAGCTTTCTGACCGTCATGCTAATCCGGGTGAGTGTTTGTGGCTGCGCCGATTTGCCTGCTGTCTGATCCTCCGTGTCTTTTGCTCCACTGAGCCTCGATGTAGCTAAGCTCCGTCATTGTTTTTGTGTCGTATTAGCTTCGTTGTGTTGATTTTGTCCTGCTTCAGTTTTCCGCCACACACACGCAAGCTTCCCCATCACTCAGTGCTTTGCGGTTCAGGATCGCTTCGGATTGGTTCCTGTGCAGAGAGCAGCCGCACAGCAGGTTGAGAAATGAAGCTCAGCTGATCGACAACGATCGCCGCTCACCGCTACTTGACACTGTTAATGATTAATGAGATTCAGTCCATGTTCTTCTCACTCACGGTCTGAAATTAAAAAAGTCAAAAAGTGGAACAGAGCTTAAGAAAAAGCATAATTGGCACAAGAGAAAATTTGTGCAAACCCAGAAATGGTTGAAACAATTTAATAGTGAAAAATTAAAAGTGAAACTAAGCTTAAGAAAGTGCATAATTGAAACAATAAGAAATTAGTGCAAACATAGAAATAGTAAAAAAAATTGAATAGTGAAACAGCAATAAGCTTAAACAATTAGTAGAAATATTTGAAGGATTAAAACAGAGAAAAACCAGAGGAATAAAATGTCACAAAAGCAGCAGCTCTGCTGTGTTCCGTTGCCCTGGTAATTAATTCAGTGCACCTGCTGCGGGCAGAGGGGGAGAGAATTCTCTGATCAAAGCAGCCAGTTTCCCACAGAAAAACCCCTTCGAACAACTTCTTCCCGTTCAGGAACCGTGGCATGTATTTGAACGCCGTTTGCAGCGTCTGAAAGGGCTATTTGTCTTCTCCGATATACCCGAGTTTGATATCTGTAACTCACTCACAGTATTAACAGTGATGAGAGAAAGATGATGTGGGCTCAGGTCTGACATTTTTCAAAATACATGGAGGAAGATACCTCTGAGCCTCGTTCCGCTTCATCGATCACAAGCTCCTGAACAAAAACCGTAAACCCTAGACAAATTTTGAAAACATTTTACCGGAGCAGAACTTGTTATCTATGTTCTGACCGACTTTCATGCAAATCGGGCGATATTTGTGGCCGTGAGAGCGAGTTAGAAATTATTTGGCGGTCAGAAATCCACTCTCTCCCACACTCTAGCGGACAGAGAGCCGCACTCTAACTTTTGGAAAAATCGAAAACTTTAGGTCGGTTGGAGACAAGTTGTGGACAAACCGTAATTGATATCGATGTACCGTCTTCACTTTAGATAAGATGACGGGCGTATCTACAAGCTGAAGTTTGAATGGGATTTCTACGTGAAATTATGATGACACAGTGAATGCTCAAAAATAGTGAATTTTTAGGATCTGGCTCCATTGAACTCCATGTATTTCAATGGAGCAAAAATTTGCACAAAAGTGCAATTATTTCAAAAAGTGCAATAGTGAAGTTTACCAAAAGTCATAGCATAAATCTCCAGAAGAAGCTGAACGTTTTGATATATGAATTATTACAATTGGTGAAAGATTGTGGAAGTAGTAGGACTTTGAAAAACGTACGGAAGTCGGAATAATAATAAAAAAGATAAAGAAAAACAGAAACACTATAACAAGGAATAACTCTTTAAAACTGGTTAACAGGCATTTTTGGAAAATTATGATAACATGTTTTCAAAAAGCTTTGCATTATCTTAAAACACTGAAAGTTATAGTGGCTGCTTGGTCTATTAAGTAATAAACCAGGCAGCCACTATAACTTATGACATCCTGTGCACTGTCATGGAACCATGCTGAACATAAGTCAATATCTCATGTTGTCACTCTCATTAATATTAATAAAGTTAATATTATTGAACTTACCCGGTTTAATAATAGCATTATATTAAGGTAAATGTATGAAAATAATTATAATCCGGAACTGATAGGAGCTTGTCAGCACTGACATACCATGGCCACCTAGTGTCAGTTGTAGTGCTACCTAGTGGTAGCTATTATCAGCTGTCACAGAAGAGGTCCCATCTGACATGTATTCAGTGCAGGTGTTGTGTTTCTCTGTTAAGTCAACACCGGCTGTATATTTAAATATGTATAAGAATTATGTTTTAAGATATATTTTATTTATATTTGAACTAAAGTTATTCATATGCTACATTATGTCTGAAACAGATACAATGATGTTAGCAGCCTGTGGCACCCATGGCCACTTTACTTGTGCCACCTTACCACAGAGTAAGGTGGCATAAGTGGCACCTTACCCGGAAGCCCGTGGCACAAGTGGTGCCTTACGGCAGCTGTAAACATGTTTTCACTGAGGCTCTTTATTGGAAACTGAAATTTGAGACTGTAACCCTAACCCTAAATCTGACACAGAAGCTGTCACCAAAGAATATTCTATTTCTATTCTATTGTTTTCAGGTTTTGTTCTAAAGGTGTCCCTCTTCCACCCATAAGTGAGAGAAATTACTGGAAACAGAGTTTTTAAGCATTGCATAATGTCCCCAATTACTTCTGATATATACTTTTTGCTACTGCAGCGGCTGGAAACCTATTTGCCGTAGCTCAAACATGGACCGGATGCGCGCTTTTATTATGAAAGCACCACGTAAATGGGTACGTGGTATCGGCACCATAATGTCTTGATCTACCGTGCACTTATATATCATGTGCTGGGCCGGCTGGACGCAGAGCCGGCTAGCTTTACCGCGGTTTCTGCTCCACCTGCTAGTGACTCTCACACCGAACCTTCTGTTTGAAGCTGCAGCATCTAACTTAAATTATTTTACATACGTATTAAAACTTTCGCTGTCCAAACATGAGACTGATAATCTCTGAAAAAATAATCCATCTCCTCCCTGTTTTGCATTTGCTAAGAAACAGCCACTCAGAACTAGCAGTTAATCAGCTAGCCGCCATGCTAACAGGAAGTTTTCATTCAGTAACTCAGGATTGTTTATTGTAATGGATCCTGTTTTTGCCTTTGAATATTAAGTTTTATACTTGAACTTTTTGGCAATGTTGAGAGGTTTCATTTTGGCTCTGTATTATTCAGCCGCTTCAGAGCCTTTATACACAGTCCAGTCACATTAATGTGACCATCTGTCAAAAGCCAGAATAACCACCTTTCGCAGAGCGAACTGCTACGAGACGTGCAGGAAGAGAGTCACTTAGGTCCCTGAAGGTCTTCTCTGGGATGTTGAGCCATGCCGACTCTAATGCCGTGGCCAGCTGCGCTAGATTACGCGGTTGAGGATCCATGGCGCAAACAACTCGATCGAGATGGTCCCACAGATGCTCGATTGGGTTTAAGTCAGGTGAGTTTGCTGGCCAGGGGAGGACGGTAAACTCATCCTGGTGCTCTTCGAACCACGCACGTACACTGGCAGCTGTATGGCACCTCGCATTGTCCTGCTGGAAGATGCCATCATCCTGAGAAAAAACAATGCGCATGTAGGGGTGGACATGGTCCGCAAGGACAGATGCGTACTTGTATTGATCCATCGTGCCTTCCACAATAATCAGTGAACCCAGAGAATGCCAGGAAAACATTCCCCAGACCATAATGCTCCCGCCTCCAGCTTGGACCGTTCCTGCAATGGTTGCAGGGTGGTTCCTTTCAGAGGTTTCACGCCTTATACGCCAATGTCCATCTGTCCGATGGAGCATAAAACGCGATTCATCTGAAAACGCTACCTGTCGCCACTCAGTGGACGTCCAGCTGCTGTACTGGCGTGCAAATTCTAGCCTTCGTCGTCGATGAACACCAGTCAGCATAGGTGCACGAACCAGGCGTCCGCTTCGGAGGCCCAGACGCAGCAATGTTCGCTGAATAGTGGTTTGGGAGACACTTGTGGTAGCCCCTTGGTTCATTTTAGTGGTCAGTTGCTCAACGGTAGCCCGTCTATCTGCCCGAACGCATCTCCGCAACCGTCGTTCGCCTCTGTCATCTATGGCCCGTGGTGCACCACATTTGCCACGTCGTTGATTTTGGACAGTCCCATTTTGCCATGCACGGTACACTTTTACCACGGCGGCACGCGAACAGTTCACAAACTCAGCCGTTTCGGAAATGCTTCCACCCTTGGCCCGAAAGCCAATGATCATGCCCTTTTGGACGTCGGATAAATCGCTTCGTTTCTGCATTACGCCAACGATTGAAATGTTTTCCGAAGCCCACACACACCCTTTATATACGCTCAACTGCACTGTGCTGCCACCTGCCTTCTGTGATTGGTTATTTAACTCTGAAGTGGAAAGTACGTGGTGGTCACATTAATGTGACTGGACTGTGTATGTTATCAGTCTGTTAAAGATAGTATTATTGATAGCAGTTCAATTTGCACAATGCCTGCTTTGTTTAGTTTTCTTCTTGGAAAAAGTTATTAAAAACAAGTTTTTCTCTAAATTAAGGTGAATACATGGTCCCTTTTTCCACATAATGTAACTGGTAGTGTTTATGATTTAAAAAAATAATTATGTGATCGGTATCGGTGATTGGCCGTAATCGGCCCTCATGCGTGATCGGAATCGGCAGGAAAAAACCTGATCGGCACATCTCTAATAAGGACAATTAAAGAAAGTGAGATATCATGCTATTTATTCACTGAAAAGTATAAATACAGGGTCCACATCATGCAAACGCTGACATAGTTTCTATAAAACTTTAGATTTATGAGAAAAAGTGTTGTTTAGATACTCAAAACATAAAATACATTCCTTGATTTATGAGGACATTTGCACTGTCCTTGTATTGCCCTTAGGTCCCTGTAATGTAAATACGTATTCAGGTCAAAAGACAGGCTAAACCATATGTGGCAGTATGCCCTGTAGGCTTTGAACGCACCACACAAGTGCCTAATTCTAATTGGTTGTGGCGCTCGCTGGCTGCTCGCTGTGTATATAAAGGGCCCTCCCTCACCTGGTTGACATCGCATTGTTTTCCTTCCGGTTCAGACCTCTGCGTTTGTTGGTGCTGCACGCTAGGTAAGGCAGGCTTCATCTCTCTCAAGCAAGTTTATTACTTTTGATTTATTTACATTTTCTGTATAACAGCTGCAAATGAATGCGTGCGCTCAAACAATGCACTTAACAACATACTGATTGCTGATCAATCGTCCTTCGGGCTGCCTGTACAAGCTTCCCACTTCCTCCTTCCTGTAAGACGCACTACTTGGAGCTCAGTGGTAAGCGAAGTGCTAGTTTTTGAATGCTTTTAGATTCCATTTCTAACATTTATTTTTGATAGCCGCTGCTGTTTGTCCTGGGCTGACTATTTGTCCTGGGCCGGCTGTTCGCCTGCTATCCTGGTTGTCCGCCTGTCAGCTGGGTTAATCTGTCGGCTACCTACCTGTCGTCCTGTTTGCTGGCTTCATATCCGCCGCCCCGGCCGGCGTAAAGCTGCTCCTATCACTCATCCAGTGTGGCTGATTTGGGCTGATTGGTGATCAGCTCGGATTCTCCTTAGTGCCGCTTTGAGTGGCGTCCGCTACGACGGATCGGTTCCCCCCAGGACGGACCTTAATTTTGGACAATTGCTGCTTGATTGTGGACTGAATTGTATTATTGGGATTGTAATCTGAATGTTTTTATTTTAAACAGGAACGGTCAGCTCGTGGTGTTGGTGGTGGACTTTCCGGGTGGTGGTTCTACTTCTGGTTTGGTGCACGATTTTCTTTTGTTTTGCCCCGTTTTGTTTGCTGTGTTTCTTTTCTTTTAGGACACTTCTTCGAATTTTCACTCCTGAGTTGTGCTTGAACTGACTTTTAATGTGTGAGGTTTTAAATTAGGACTTTTGAATTAAACTAAACAATTGCATAATAAATAAAATGGTTGAATTGTGAGATTGTCTCAAGCCTCATCTGTAGCGGGTCTGTGTGCCTTAAAGGTAACATTTTAAGTTGTCATTAAATCTTTTTAAAAAGGTGTTTCTAAATTGAAGTTACCCAATTTTTACCACACTGCTCCCGCCACACATATATACCAACACAAACACACACACAGACACACTACTGTTTTTCATGTCTAAAATGAATTGCAAAATCAACTATGAACCAGTCGGGTGCCTAGGGATGAATACAACTCTTGCATTACAGACACCTTTTAATGTTGTCATGGTACATCTGACTTGCTGTGCTCGTAATTTCATTTATCTCGAGGGCTGGGATGCCATTATATCTGGTTCAGACTTTGCAACACACAGCTTACAAAAGAGTATAAACAGCACACGAGGAAAATTTATTCCAAATGAAAAAGCTTTAAAAATCCTTTCCTGGATTTGTCAAGCTGGGCTTAGTTTTCTGCAACATGTTGGCAACAACAGAAAGGAAATTTGGAATAAATAAGCAAAATGCTGCAGGTAAAAGAAACAAAACTCTGTGAGGCGTGGAAAGGTGCCTGACATCTGTCAGATGGCAGGATTGCTAAATCTTATTCCTACAAACCACAGTCGTATCTTTGTTGATACTTTCAGAATCAGAAGGATGCACAAACCTCTGCCTTGTACGCATTAAACGTGCAAAAATCTTTGATTTTTATTCATTGATATTATATATCCAAATATATAGAATCTATTTGTCCACTGTGTGTTCAGGTTCACTGTGTTCATAAATTGCTTGTAAGTGTTACACAAATATAGCAATATTCATAATGGTTTCATTTTGAAGTAACAAGATCCTTATGTTTTTGTGTTTTAGCTGCAGTTGTTTTGAAAGTAAAGTAGAATTTGTTTCCCTTTTTAATAAACATACTGCAGCATCCGGCTTTTACTCCACACGGGCTCAAAAAAAATCTAATAACACATTGTAAGTTTCATAATGCTTGCATAGCCAAGCTTCCCCGTTTCTTAATGATAGAGCAAACTATTAGAATCTGGTTCAGAAAGTCTGAACGGAAGCACAAAACCAAAATCCTACTTTCATGAAGAACAGATTATAGACAGGATTATTCAAATGCAGCTATTCTTCAGAGCAGCAGTGATGTGTCATCCTTATTCTCTTTGTGCCGGTGTATTTTTGTAGTCACTTTTTTCCCCCCTCACCCAGTCCCATGTATTCATACATTTTATACTTGTCCACAGTTAATTTTTAAATGTGTGTGCTAGATAATGCTTTCCTTCTGAAGAAAATACATAAATCTATTTTGCCCAAATTCAATTTGATGTTTTATGTCCACGACTTCATTTTGTTGCTCCTTTTGTAACTTGCCTTCAGACAAAGCTGTTTTTCCACAATCTGTCTCATTAACAAAAAGGGTTTTTTTTTTCTTTGCTGCTCGTCTTTGTGAGAATGGTGACACTATCTGACAATGCACAGTGAGTGCTGACACTCTGCTGACAAGCAATGACGGCAATGAGTGTCGCAGAGAAGCACAAGGTACTTTGTCTTAATGAGCTGCCATACAGTGTGAGTTTTCCTCCACCTGTTATACAAGTTATCTCTCTTTATGCTTCCTGGGACTGGTTTTTGTGTCCAACTGTTTTATGTTTATGCTGTCTTAAAAAGAGAGACAAAGAGCCAAGAAAACATATGCCACCATTTATATTCACTTAGTAAAACAAAGAGAAAATGTTTAGATTATCTTTATTTAAAGATGTGGGGTTCTGCAACATAGTTGTCTCTATTTTCTCAAGTAGCAAAGTCTTCTAAAAAGGTTTTTAGCTTTAGAAAGGTAGAAAAACTCAAAGCTTTCTCATGAAAGAAGAGAGGATTATTGATATGTATTACATGCCTGCCAGGCTGTTTGTTTCTCCTTCCCAGGTAGACTGGAAGTAGGGACAGCAGGCATCAATCTCCCCTAATTGGTCCTCATCAACCATGGCCCAATCAACATCTAGGGAGGCAGTATATAAGAAGCCCAGCTGGGGAGCTGGGAGTCTCTCTATCCAACTGGCGCTGTGAACTGATGCATGTCTTGTTGTGCTTTGTGTGAAGGTTTGTGGTGGGAGTTAGAGGGCGAGGTAAGTTTGGGGTACCCTGTACATTTCATCATGCAGGTGTTTTCTGTTAGACACACTAGGTAAGTAGGTGGGTGCCACCCATGTAAAGTTTTGCTGGAAACTTTTGTTAGATTAAGTAGGCAGGGTTTTTGTTTTCTATTTCTTTTCTTTAGAATAGATGGTAGTTAGGCCCTGTTTTGTTTTATTTTCTTTGATTTGACACCACTTAACCGTCCCTTTCTCCCCCACAGTTTGTACAAGCCTTCTGGGACTTTGGCTATCAATACATCCCTTCTTTTTAAAACATTCACCTGGACTCTGTCAATTTGTTGTGGTTGTCGTGTTGCTCCCCTCCTCCTTACAAAGGGGGGGCGTAACAATATGGATGATATGACTCATCATGGGTATTGCAGTACATCAGGGGTAAGCATAAGATCTATAATATTAAAGTTAATCTCCTTATTTCTTTGTGTTGAGTATTTATGATTTACATTTTGTTTTTTCCCCCTTACTTGAATGTATGTATGAACTTTTCACCACCTGTAATGACCAATGCTTCCTAGTAGAAAAGCTGATGCATCTAAATGGCACATTACTGGTTAAATAAAAGAAATCAAAGTCCTATTTGGTGCTAAATGAAAGTCATTGCATTTTTTTTTTAGAATCTGGACTATATTTAAGCATCTCTAATGCAAAAATAACATTTAGGTGGTGTTAGTTTGTGTATTGTATACTGAACAGTATTTATATGGCAATTTCATTTTAACTACACAAAATGTTTTTGGCGGTAGAGATATGTTAGATTAAGACAAGGGTGACAGCCACATTACTTAAACTGGTCAGTTATGAACTGAATTATTCTATACTGATTATAGTCCTTAGAACACATTTTTGACATACAAAACCTTTGTTTCTAATTGTGAAAAAAATGGGTGTTGGACACCAAAGAGGAGCTTGCCATGGTTACTATTCATGCATGAAATGCCACTAAAAAAAGAATAGTAGGTGTCCTGAGCCTTCCATTCAATAGAACCGATAAGCACTAACTCATTACTTTGCTGATATTATTTCAAAGCAACTATCAGAAAGTAAGATGACTGACTGACTTACTGTTTTTTTTTTTGTTTTTTTTTTCCCTAAGGAGATAAGAGGATGTTTCTACGAACTAGATTAAATTGACCAAGAACCGCCAGTTCTAAAGAAAACAGAGTAAAGATGATACGATACAAGTATGGAAAGTCCTGAAAGAACTGAATCTACATGGTGCTGCAAATGTGATAACTATTTTCTAATGCCATTATGTTCTAATGCTGACATGATTGAAACTTGGCAAAGGCACTAGCTCAGTCTATCTGGGAGGGACTCCGGAGTTTTACTGTCAGGCTGGATCACCCGATATGCAAAGAATCTTGTTTTGAGCAGGGATATGATTCAGCAATTTTATTTTTTCATTTTCCAAAGATAATTTAGAAAAAAAAAACACCATGGCACTCCTGTATATAAAAAATCACTGCTTCTAAGGGGAAGATTCACAAAGTAGTCCTCTAAACCATCTGTTTTTAGATATGGTGTCTCTTATGGTGTATTCATGATTGATAACAGACATTTCATGACATACAGGGAGAGCTATAGATGCCTTGTTTTTTTTTTTGTTTTTTTTTTTGCTGATTCAGTTATTTCCACTTAGTGAATAACATAAATTCTACTTCAGATAAATTCTATTTTTTTCTCATGAGCATTGCATCTGTGCTTTCTGGTGTCTAACCACATGTTGGACTACATATCTGACATAGACAAAAAAAAAGACTTTAGAAAAAAGTGACCTTGTCTCTTTTGGCCCACATTAACGGTCCTCTGCTGCAGAGACACTTCACTAATGCACAGTAATCCTCCAACACAATGACCCCAATCCTTTAAATCTGTCAACAGGGAAGCTGATGCTCCAGATTAAAGATCCAGCTGCAATGATACCAGGGGACTTTACTCTTTTCTTGTCCATAAACTCTGTTATTTATAGTTTAAATTTCCTATAATGTGTAAGGCTCTCCTCGGGGCTTTTATTAGGTCTAAAATGAAATGCAGCTGAAAGTGATTAAAGTTTTTGAGGTGAAATCTTTCTCGATACAACAAAGTCTGCATAAATGTGGTCAAGCCAAATTTTACAAGCAGATATCAAATGTTCCGCTAATATGGCAAGAAAGGATTAACAAAGAGAAAAAAAACAGCAATATGATAAAATATTGGAATAAAAGGCTAAATAAAGCATGTAGTATTATTACTCCTGTCCAGAAAATATGTATTTACCAAATTAATTCTGAACTTGAAATTTAATTATTTTAAACATTGCTGCACCAAGTTGAATATGGAAAAGAAAATTGGTAGCAAAAAAGGAAATTACACAAAACAGTCTGATTCAATGAGATTATATCAAAAGTGCTTTTTATCGTCACTCTAAATCTGCGAGTTTCACGAGTTTCTTGTGCGATGTCACATCTGCAGAGGCAAATTCATGCTGTGCATGGCATCAGATTATCTGGTCTTCTTTAAGCTGCAGACAGCGTTTATTCATCACAGCTTGCAGAATGTAATTTTGAGCTGTGTTCACCTCAGAGACACTGGAAGGAGTGGCAATGAAAAAAAATGAGCCATGAGTTATCGCATGTAGGCCTCCATCTTTGATAAAATATCTGAAATTCTTTAGGGATGGAACCAAGAATACAAAAAAAATGAGGGACAACATCTGTCGTCTTTTTTTTTTTTTTTTTTTTTAGTGCAGCAACACTGAATCCTAAAACTGGCAGGCCCATCGAAAACAGTGGCATTTATTAGAATGAAGACATCAGACCTAAATCACATTCAGGAGTGATTAAGACAATTAAATCTCCTTGATTCCTGGCAAAGCTTTGACGATATAATCCTAACAATTTGCTGTGTTCTTCTTGGAATTCCTACGTGATCTGAAATCAGTGATAGAGAGACAGCAGGCGCAAATCGTGACACCGCACCTACTAATGGCACTTCCGGTGGCAGGTGTCATTTTGCGCCTTAAGTGCCACTGTTTTCGGGGATAGCGGTCAGTGTTGTTCCTTCGGCTGACTTTGGCACCTTCCAAGGGTTGCCGCGACCTCATACTAGCACCCTTAGCACTCGCTAAAAATCGGGGAGGAGGTCAAAAGTACTAGGAGCCGAGTCGACCCTCATGGCTCCTGTAGTCCAGTGGTTTAAGGTTCCACACTTGCAGTGAATGGCTGCCACGTGATTATCGGGGGTCAAATCCCAGGGCAGCGGTGGCAAAGCGCTCGCACTGAAAACCACTAAATTACAGGAGGCACTTCTAGTTTAAGGCTGGAAAAAAAACTACAAGTGGGTGGATGTGATCAAATAGATTGTACTGAATAGATTGTACAACGCAGAAACTACAAAACTAATCAAGCCACATTTTACATTTTTAAATTTAAAAAAAGATCTTGCTTTGAACCTGCCATCCCGCAGCAGCGAGTGATGTTTCGAAATGGCTCTCATTTTCACTAAGAGAATAATGAATAACAATTTACAAGAAAAGAGGACATAATTAACTTTATTAAACACAGACACTGAAAATATTAAAACTATGTAAAAATATATATGTGAAGTGCTCATAAAATTAACAAACTATAAAACACACTGCAAAAATAAAAAACTATTTACAAACATAAAATTTAACAACTATAAAAAAAAAACATCTAATTAAAACACGGGTGGGGCTAGGATTGGGAACTGCTGCCGGATGGCTTTGAGGCAGGGGACTCAGGCTTTCTTGCGGCTGACTTTGACGGAGTGCATGGGACATGGTCCTCCTCCTTACTGATCGAACCCACCGTGGGGCCGGGTCGTTCCTCCTCTTCCCGAGCCTCAGTGGTGGGCTCCCGTTCCGGTGAGGGTGCAGCGGCGGCTTCGGGTCCCTCCTGCTCGTCGGTGGCGGGCTTGGGGAATGCCGGAGGGCTGGCCGGTACCTCCTGCATTTCTGGCGACTGAGCACTGCTGCTCTCAGTCGCCGGCACAGACGACGGGGTAGGCTCAGTGGAGTGGGAGCTGTAAGAGCACTCTGACCTCCGTCGTCTCTGACGCGCAGGAGGACTCGGTGGGGTTGCTCCCAAGGGAACGGACGGTTCCCTCCGAGGAGTCGGACTTCTCCTGACGTGTCATGCCATCCGGGAGCTTTCTCGGCTGACCTTTTGGGAGGGAGAGAGACAGAGAGAGAGAAGGGGTTGGGTTCCTCCCTGCCATTGGGATGGCCAACATCCCGCAACAGCGAGTGATGATCCCAGATGGCAGCAGGAACACTGCATCCTTCGACTTACGTTGATGAGGAAGCCCTCGTCTTGCTCCTCATCCCTTGTGCTCCAGGCGTTGGCGACCTCCTGAACAGTCATGTTTTGGAGGACGCCGATCCTGTGTCCGTACAAGCACGAGATGTATAGGGAGAGGAGCGCGAAGAACTTCCTCATCAGATCCCCGGAGGAGTCCTTCTCCAGCTGGTCTGAAAAGGGGGAAAAAAAAAATTCAAGGAAATCCATTCAAAGGCCTGGACACAGGAACGAGACACACACACACAAACACTCGAGGTGACAAAAGTCTAACTCACAGAGGACCCGAGGGATCTCTCCCTGCACCTGGCCCGGCAAGCGTGGAGGTGACGCTTTGGGACCAGGTGCCTGAGCTTGGCCCTCTTAACCAGGATTTGGCGGATCGCCACCCATCTCCCCAGGCTGGAGACGGATGATGAGAGCGCCCTGTGCACGGTGACGAGGGTGCGCTTGGAAACCCAGGAGGTGTGCGGGGGGTGTCTCCTTAAAAAATCCCATGAACTCCATTACGTTGACAAAGTAGGATTTAATGGTGGGAAAAAAAACAGAGTTAAACGAGAAGATGCCAAAAAACATTCGCCAGCGTACGTCGGAGAGGGCCTTACTCGTAGATCCTTCGCACGTTCTCAAGCACCGTCCATGTCATGGATCACCTCCCACCGTTGGCCAGGAACCTGAGGAAGTGGTGGATCCTGGCCAGCTTGGAGCCCTGGTTCTCCACCTGCTTCCTCCCGTGGGTGGAGCCCTTCAGTTGGTCCCAGTACGACTCCATGTACTGGACTGCATAAAAGATTTCTTCAAAAATTGAGTTTTGACTGAAGTTCAATCTGGAAGACACTCTAGTCGCACCTGCCTCCTCAATCAGCGCCTCCCTCTTTGCAACCTGGACCTATCAGCGTCGGTCCAAGCCTCGCTCCAGCCAGTTATCGTTTGGGCTCCAGTTCAAAAGGACTTCCACCCATGGCCTCCTCTGCTCACCAGCTGCGATTGACCCACATCCGCCCCATCTCCACCTTCTGCTCCCGGTACTCAGGCCTCATCCTCCTCCGACCAGCGCCACCAGTACAGGCCCCGGGGGGGGGGGGTCTACATTCCTATGCTGCTTCAGGAATGTTCGTCGAGCTTATCGAAGTCCAGCTCGACGTCCCCGTCCGGGGCCTGAACGCCAAAGAACTTTGTGTCTATGTGCATGATCATTTGTGTGTATTTGCATGTTCATTTTGTCATTAAACTCTTTTAATCGCTTTTCTCTCTGAGTCTCTCCAGATTGAATTCATAACTCAAGAGTTGGGTCAGAAATTTACTGGAAGTCTACAGCTTGAACACTTCTGTTGGGTCAGGTGTTGGGTAGATTTACCCAAACGGTTGGGTTAAAGACGAAACTTGGAAGAAGCCCGCCCCTCTTCACAAACCTCCATTTTCAACATGACTGCATATCGGGCTTCTCCTCTACTTTGAAATAAGACATGGTAAGTAAAAAGAAGATAAAGTTTCAACATGAATAGGATTTTATAAATGAATAGAATATTTTTTTGATATTTATTTTTACAGTTATTTAAAATATTTATTACGGTAGGTTGATCTGACAAAGAGCTTCGGTGTTGCTACAACACGGCTGTTGGGGGTGTAAAAAGATGAAGGGGAAGGGCGCAATTGATCTAGTTTTAAAAGAAAAGATAGTTGACGGTTTGTTCCCTGATTTTCGCGGGCTTAGTTCACTATGCGCGCGCATCCTCAGCGGGCTGAGGCTACGTGTTTGAACACCAACAGTAATGGCGGAGGAGAGCGAGCAGACCTATTAATAAAGTGGGTATATTATGCTTTTTGAAAATAAAATAACTTTTACAAATCTATTAGGCAATAAATTTGTTGTGTAAACCTGAGTTATGCGCTCGGTTTATTCACATATAGCTTAATTACAAACATGCTCGGACGGTTTCGGACTTATCTGCTCCCCTGCAGCCGCTGGCTCGTCTCGCCCGCTCTGTCAGTTGACCGGGTCATCGGGTGCGGCTCGTTAAGGCTCGTTTAGCCGAGAGAGAACGACCGTCTCCCGGCACATTGCTTTCAAACTCCCGCTGGTTTTCGGCAACGAGTTAAAAGCAAAAATGAGACAGTATCTAATGCTAATGTTTGCTAATTTTATTATTGTTACTATTAACTAATGCATTTATTTAAAGTTGTTGCCAAAAGTTATTCAGCACTAAGTTAGTGTTTTAAGTTAAGTTTTACTTCTAAATTAAATTACATTTTATTTTATTAAGTGCTATATTTATTTTTTGGAACATAAAAATTACTCTGAACATTTGAAATTGCTGGTTATTTACAAGTTATTTGCAGTGGAGACAGCTATAAGATTGAATTCAGTCATTCTTAAAGTTTGATTTGTGATTTTGTCTTATATATTTTGTAATTTTACATCCAGGATCTTCAGGAGAATTAAGCGAAACCGAAGACCTTCTGTATGGCCAAGAACATGATCTGCTCCCTCAAGGTATCGAAGGTCAGAAGAAATCTTCTCTAAAATGTTTCTATGCTTTTTAGTAACTGCAACATTTTAACACTAGCTTATGTTTGATACAGAAGATGTAGTCCTGCAGCTGCTGCCAGTACTCCACCCTACTCCACCTTACTAATTTGGGAGAAGAGTTTCAGACCCATCAACCTGGAGGTTCAGAAGGCTTCATTGATATCCACCCTGTAAGTCAACATTCATCTCTGAATCATGCCCAAATCGTTTACCGTTTAAATAAGTGCTTCACTAATGGCCTGTTTTTTCTGTCTTCTCTCTCCATCAGGTTGGGACAAACCTGGTGGCACATCTACAAAATGCGACAACCCGTATGTCCTTATGCAGGGAGACAGAAAAAATGCTAGTGTCGTTAAAAATGCTCCTTGTTTAATGGCTGAAAGTTTTACTTGTAGTTTGCTTTAAAACAGACTTTTTAGATTAAATGTTTTCTAATGTGTAGTAACAGATACTTCTGGAGTTGTAGCCAAATGAGTTGAAGTGATTTAACTATATACTTTTGAAACAACTTAGGTTTTGTAACTTTTGTAAATAAAATCTGTTGGCTCTACATATGTATCACATGGAAATAAAAGAAGCTTTAAATTCAGATTGTTTTTAATCCTGTTTTTATATAGTGAAATTTAAGATACATTTTTTTTAAACCCAACTATAGTGGTATAATAACCCTTGTGTTTTGTTATGAATTTCAGCCCAATTTTGGGTCAATTTAACCAATTTAAACAATTCAATTTAACCCAACGTTTGGTTAGTTGCCATGACCCAATGTTCTGGGTCAAACCATCAACCCAACCCAGTTGGGTTAAAACAACCCAGCATTGGGTCGGTCCATATTTGACCCAGCGCTGGGTTACAATTTGGGTTATTTTTAACCCAGCAGTTTTTACTGTGTACATCGTCTTTAAAACTGTACCTGCCCACGTACCGACTTTTCTCAAACCTGATCATGGATCCTGGTTCTCCTGATTCTTTTATTCTGATTTAGCCAGCCTTTCTCTAAGATCAGCATTTTCTTTCATCAACTTCTTGTACTGCCTGCACAGGTTCTTGATTCTTTGACAATCTATTGGCTCCTATTCCTCCTAATCCTATTGGCTACTCAGATGGTGCAGTTCTTTCCTAAGATCATCCCGCTCTCTAGACTGATGATCCATCGTCTCCTGTGCCTTTTTCAGGTCTGTCAGGAGCTCCTGGACTCCTCATCTTAGAAATTCTGGGGCATCTTCTTAGGATTGCACCTCATCTCTCACTTCCTTGTATTTGGGCTTTCTCTCACTTTGAGCTCTGCACAAACCGACATGAGCTGCACACTGAGAGCATTGTTTTGACTTTCCAGTATATCATTGTGCTTCCAGGCTACCAGCCCTGCAAGCACTTGCACGAGACTTGATGTGTTCGAATTTACATCGGATATTTTCAACAGTCTGTTTAAGTTTTTGATCTTCTTTCTCCGGTGTCTTGTCCATCCTGTTAACCAAAAGTTGTTCATGTCAAATGCTGTTAAACTCTTCAGTCACAGGTGTGTCACTCCTTTTTTGAGCCATTGGTTTTATCCATGTTGCTGAAAAGTCAAAATTGTTGGTATGTGAAATCAGGTGTTCTTCTGACATGGAGGAAATCTGATATGTACAGCAAATGAGTTAGGATTAAAGGGAGTGAATCCTGAATCCTCATCATCCTTGTCAGAGCATGAGTGACATCACTGGTTTATCAAAGCCACTAGAAGCTTGTTGTGTGTGGGCATGCTGTATTTGATGTCTTGTGGGGACCATCTTACTGGCACATATTACATTGTGGGACTCACGGCTCCCATAAAAGAAAATGTTGTTTGTGGGTTTGGGGTAAAGTTTAGGTCAGTGGTGGAACAAGTCAAGGTCGGGTCGGGGGGTCGGATTAATGACCGGGCCCTATACCCAAATAATAAAGCTCATGATAATTTAACTTTACAACATAGACATGCTCGCAACAGCGGAGCTTACAAGTTTCACCACCACAGAGAGCGACTGTCATTTCTGAAATCCATCAGACATGAAGTACAACAAACCAAGAGAACAACAGAAACATCCGGCTACCTGGTGACTAATGATGAACAACACTAATTCAATAACATTCAGAACCACGGAGAGCGATAGGATCATGTTGACACTTTATCAATTTCAACTCAGAGCCTGGAGCTGCTAGCAACTGCTGAAGCTAGATTTATTGTTGACGAGTTGAACTGAGCATGTAGCAGCACGTGTTGAAGTGGACGCGCAGGAGCAGGCGCCACATGTGCAGCGTGTCGCAGCAGCTCGATCTGGATGATGCTCTTCCAAGCGGCTCCAACCCGAACTATAACTATACTATAACTATAACTCAGCCTTCAGTCCCTGACATCACCGATGTACCACCAACAGAGAGAAAAGGAGATGTAAGCTAGGCGACTGGGCTGATAAAATTTACAATCAGTCTACAGTTAACTCACACATTGTAATAAAATCAGAGTTGCTACCTGTAACTAGTCCGGCTCCTTCGCTGGGCTGCCAATAAAAATGTCCGGTTCATCTCCAAGACAAAATATGCATCCAGTTTGTGGCTTTTCGTTGCTCTCTTTTTTCGATCCTTTTCACTTCGCCGCTCCATTGAGCTCCACTCAAGTTAATTTAGTCCGTAAAAATACTCTAGTTAGTTTGCCATCTGTTGTCAAGTGATGACGTTGGTGGACGGCTGGTGACAAGCTTTACCCTGAATACACTTGGAGACAATATAGACGATCCTCTTGTAATTTTCTATGCCATAAAGTTTAAATGTTAATAAAGCTGTTATGTAGCACATTTTATTCAATATTTTACCCCCACTTTGTCACTAAAATCAGTTGGTCTTGTAAAGTTTTTCGTAGCCATGAGACAACAATGACTGGAGCAACTTACTATATATTCTACTGGGGCACCACCACTCTATGTAATTTTACATTTACCGTACTCAATAGGAGAGGGCCCACCTTCTCCAGCTCTCATCAGACATATAAGGGCTTGGATCCCTGCAGTCATATCCTGCCTCCCATCTGGGCCCCCCCAAGGTCTGGGCCAGGGGACCACCCCTCATAGCTCCGCCCCTGGAGAAAGACGTATTTTAACAGTTTGTAAAAAGGTAGTTAAACTACATCGCAGGCCATTTTGATGTGGACTGAAATGAAAATTAGTTTGACACCCTGCCATGGAACCACACACAAGTCACACACATATTTAAAAGATATTGTTCAGCTTACTGAATAGCACACATAAAACAGGAGAAAATTAATTTGTTTTGTAAATGTAGTACATTTCTATAAACAGCAAACACCTCTTGATCCACTTAATCTTTGACAACTGCTTTATTCCCTCCTGTGCTTCTCTTTTGTCTTTCCCCCCCTTGCTTCACACTTTGCGCACATGTTGCATTTATCTTGCCTGTTGCCCTTAGACAAAGACCGACTGTCTAACTGCTCTCTCCTACTCTTCTTCCTTCCACCTCACCTGCCAATTTTACTGATTCCTTTTGAAATTTGTTTCGCTTTCAATTTTTTTATACTTACTCTGTCTTTTTCTTTGTCTGAAATAGCTGTTTGTCATTCAAATGCATTAAATGAATTTTTAGTTAAAAAAAAATCCTTTACATTGTGTTTTGCTTTACTGCTGGCATCTCACCCTTAAAATAAAATACATTGGCACAATTAGAGTTATAATAATTTTTAATTGAAGCAAGGCAGTTGCAAGACACTAAAACATACATCAAATGATATGTCTTCATTAATATTGTCCTATTTGGAGCATTAAGGCAAATCTTCTTCTGTAGCCCCAAATATTATTTAGATATAGCCAACATCACAAGTTTGTCCAATGTCTTTTATTCTTCTCTAACAAATTTATACAAAATATTTATACCCTAGAAGTCATAAAACCACAATTAGTTAAATGTATCTGGCTTATTTAAAATAAACCTTATATTAAGGTTAATTAGCACGTGGTCGAGCTTACAGCAAATGAGGCTGAAATATTCAGCTTTTTTTTGTTTTAGAAGCCATCTGCTGAGCCAGACTGTTAATGTTATTTTCAGGGTACACCCTGAACAGATCTCCACATCATTACAGACTACTGGACCTTGATGAACTTATATGCAAATAAACAATATGCTACCAGTGTTTCTTAATGCTGGTCTTCAGAGCCCTCAGTCCTGGATGGTTTAAATATGTATGTGCCAGCACACCTGATTGAGGAGTTTAAGGTATGCTGACTAAAAAATATGAGATTTCCACAAAATGTAGTCAGATTTACATGCACTTAAAAAAAAAAAGAAATGCACCTACATCATCAAACCATTGCTCTGACTTGAATGTCTTCATTTGTTTTCTTCTTTAAAATAGAACATAAGTTAAATCCTGCAACTCTAATGCCATACATGAAAATCACAAAAGCTGGAATTAAGTTTGGGAGTGATTATGGAGTGTTATTATAAATGTTGGAAGCAAATCAGTGCTAAATCGTGACGGACAGAACTTCAAAAGGTGCGATTCAGGCATTTCTCACTGCCTGTCTGGACAACTGTAATGTCTAAAGTTATCCCTCTGGCATGTCTGTATGACCACGCTCCATTGTATCGCTCTGATCTGCTTCACCCTTATGCTCCATCTAGATCTCTGAGGTCTGCTGAGCAACTGACCTCGGTTGTTGTTAAGAAAATATATTTAAAATAAGCTAGTTGTAAAACTTAGCCATATCTTCAATAATTAGGTAAAATTCAAATAAGAAAATGCACTTCAAATTATATTCACGGTTCAATTAGAGTAATCATTTATCTAGGATATTTCTAGTGAACATTATACGCTAATTTGAATTAAAATAACTTAAAAGGGTAGTTTTCTTGTGTATGTGTTTGATCACTTGAGATACATTCTAGACAGGGTCATAAAAAAAAACAAACATCTGTCTTTATTTTAATGCTTCCTTGTTCTTAAAAATGAAACTCGCTAAGTCCAATACAGTGTTGAAGGGAAAAAACGCCCTCCCGTTTAAAGTGTGGGACCCGTAACTTCAAAATTTAGATCGTCATCGGGTTTCCGGAGAAACACCCAGGGCGGTGGGGTATTTTCTTCGTAATATTTTGTCGTGGTGTGCGGATGTCTATCGTGTGAGGTAAATATTGCTGGTTTGTGATTTTATTTGAGTTCTGTCAGTATCATTAGTTGTTTGTCTAATAAAACGTTACACTTTTGGATGTGGAGAAACATGTTGCCGCGTTTTTATGGTTCAGCTCATACAATAACAACTTCAATGAATCCAGGCAGTGGAGGAAAATAAATGAGTCAAAAGGTTTTTTTAATTATTCCTCTTCTGAATCATTTTAACACTGTTCTGAAAAGCAGGAGTGAGGCTTGGAGAAGTCTGGTCATTTCCTCTTATACAGAACAAATTGCTGTAGCACTCTAGACAGACTTCTCTCCATTCCAGCCCTTGTTTTCTCTGCCTTTTAATAATGTGACTTTAACTTTTCATATCAGTTGATGTTTTCGATTATCTTACAAGTGTCTTCTTGTGTGTTTTATTTCTGTACTTATATCCTTATCTATAAAATGTATGTGGTCTTTGGTAAAAAAAAAAAAAAAAGTTTAAAAATTGCATTCCTAAACACAGCTCAGTCTGACTGGAATAAATAAGGTTTACACAGAGTCAAATAGTGTCTTCTGAAAGTGAAATTTGCAGTGTGGAGGGAGAAGACGCCAGGACAGTTTCCTGCTTGTCGGAGAAACAGTCCTGTGACCTCAGACAATGTGGGCGCCCTGTGAAGTAGACCAGTATCCACTGGGACACCTGGTGGTCAACTCCTGACAGCGTTGACTGTATGAACGGCTATTTTCTATAGCAAACAGAACATAACAGAGAAACCAATGCAGTAAAAAATGGTTGCATTTTTTAAGTAATAAATACAATTTTGCCCTTAGTGACATTATCATGGTTAAAAAGTAACACAAGGCCATTCACATCATCACAACCCTATGTCATGTATTAGTTTCCATTTTTCCTTTTGAACCAGCCATTGTGTTATTGTGTTATTTATTCAAAAGAAAATCAGAAAAAGACAATATTCAGAACATATTCAGAATTAATGTATTGGCGTCAAAAATATTATTTATTTATTTATTCAGCGTGACCCTCCCACCCCATTCATGTCATTGTAATCCCCTTAACTGTTTTACAAGTTTTGCATATTTACTGTGTTTATATTGTTTTCTACCAAGTTGGATGGACTACTGGTAACGGCAACAAAATCAGCCCTTGGATTTCTAACTGAAACACCAGGCACTTAAAATGTTGTAGTGCATTAAAAAACAACTATTTCAATGCATTTGGCCATTAAGAAAATATATTTAAAATAAGCTAGTTTTAAAATATAACATGACTTGATGGAAATAGCCTAATTATAGTTTTAAAAATTATAACTTATTCTGGCCTTTTGACCTTTATTTTACCTGTAGTTAAGGCAGACTAAGATCTAAGACCAAGATCTAAGTCCTTTTCCCTTTTGTCTGTTTGGGAGACAATCATTAGGAAAACACAGCAGGTGGTTGACTTTTGCTGCTTTCTGATGTCTTGACACCCACAGGAGGAGGTCTGTGGGCTGGGCACTGCAGTATCAAACGCTGATGCGGTGGTAAAGCGAGGTAGTTACAACATGTTGCATGAAGAATAAAATGAAAGAGACAGAAAAGAGGTTAAGGTGGGGGTTTGCAGAAGCAGAGTAAGAAATAAGACATTACCTTGGTTGTGACACGAGCAAAGATGGAGTGCCTTTGATAGCAGGCTCAAGTCTCTATCTTTTTGATGTCAAATTGGAGATCTGAGAATCATTTATTCATGAGTCTACATCTCTAATGCCCACTGCTTGGCTAAGTTGTTTGTAATGCTTGCCTCAGGCTTGTGGAGTTGCTTAATTGCTCCTGAATAATTTGTTTTGTTTGCCATTGTTTCAGGTTTTGTTTGGCTGCAGAGAATAAATTTGCCACTCTATCTTCCATTTTATCAATGTTTTAGTTTCTCTACGTGTCTCCCGTTGCTTTTTTCTTAAAAACCCAACTTGGATCACTGACCAACAACTAAAGGCTTTAGAGGTGTGTGCAGAAGTGAGACAAGCATGTGTGTTTCCTCACCGGTCTAATTTGGATGCTTGTTAGGTGCAGCATAAAATAGGAAGAGATCTGAAGCACTATGCTCAGTAGCTCAGTTTAATGACAACTAAAGGATTGGTGGCATAAGCAGGCTGTTTTTAAGTTTACATTTATATAAAAAAATAGATATGGAAGAAATACTTTTTATAAAATGTGAGTAGAAGAAATGGAGTTGCTTCTCCTTATATGTACAAGCCACAAAAACTTTGAAATAGTTTTGTGTGTTGATTTTTGACACCATTTTATATTAGGATAACTTACAGACATGATTTCCCAAGATACACATCTGTAAAATAATTGTAGAACTTTCCATTATTTTTGGTAAATATTTAAAATAAACTCAATTACCAATAAGTAATCAATCTCAATATTCACAGTCAGACGACTGTGGCCAGTCTGAGACAAATGGTGCCATGATTGTTTGAGAAAGCTTTTTTTTCCTGCAACAACTAAAACAAATCCTTTAAAAACGTTAATTAGTTCTTGAAATGATTGGAATTAGAAGCTGGAAACAAGATAGCGACGTCAAGAAGAGTATTCCCCTTGTTGAATGTGCAGGTGACAGATAAGTTCACCATCTCTAAGTGTTTGTGTCGTCCTACGTTTTTTTTTTTTTTTTTTGCCGTAAGGTTTGTATAAAGCTTACAGTGATTGTGCCTTTGGTGTCATTATTTTGTGCTAAACAAAAGAACTGATATATTTAGCTTCTTTGTTTTCTTTTTAAAAAACAATTGTAATCTTTTGTGCATAATATTTGACTGAAGGTATTAAGAGCCATTGTGAAGAGCCCAAACAGCCACATGTGGCTCTGCAGAAACAGACTGCAGAGCCCTGCATTAATAACTAGTATATTTCTTTAAATAATTTTTTTTTTGCCTGTGTGAAATTGTTATGAAATCAAAAAGTTATTTTGTATACAAGGTCTGATAAAGTCAAAAGCCTGTCTCATAGCAGCAAAATCAGCACCAATAGCTATTATAAGGTCCTGCAAAATCATATTTGTTTGTGACAAAATGTTACTTTGACAAACATGAAGCAGAAATATAGATCTGCTGATTGATAAAAACGTTAAAGGCATTCACATTTGACCATCATATCAGTGCTGGAAAACCCCTGAGTTCAATTTCTGGTTTTTCTACTTTTGGCTCTTAAGTAACATTTTAGAGAAAGGAGTAGACAAGAAATAACCGCACAAACACATAAAAGTGCAATTACAGCATATCAGAAAATTCACCTCTGACCACACAATACACACAGTAAGTGTGAATCACATGAAAGAGGAAGTCGAAATAATGTGATAGTGCAGCTTATTTAAAAGACTAATGACAGACAGAAGAGTGTAGAGTACTGTTTATTGCTGCCTAGGGGGAGACTATGCAATTATTCTGATGGTAACAATTAAAATATTGAATTAAAAGAATGTCTATGTAATGAGCAATTGACTATGTATTGTGAAGCAGATGTTTAGGCTTGATTTGGCTGATCTTTTCTCTTTAGTTTATGAGGAAATTCTTATAATTTAACTGATGATTATCCAAAGCCACTCTGTAGGTCTCACTTGAGACTCCCCATTAAATGATTAGTCGAGAAACGTTTGCGAAGTTTGAAGTCCTACAATTTACCATAGATGTTTTAGACAAAATAAATGTTATTAAGCGCTTGAGACAAAATGATGTGTTATTTTATCCTTTGTGATTCATAAAACACAGCAGATGGGAGAAGATTCGTTTGAGATGCGAGTCAGAAGTCTTGATAATTCAGTCAGATACATGCTATGCTTCTGTCAAAGAGCATCAGCATTTTCCTTTGGTAAAAAGGTGAGACAGAGAACAAGCAAGTTTCACAAGGACAACTTTTCTTTTTTAATTGCAGCTCTCATTCAGATCTTTGCAGTGTTCTTCTATTTAATTTACCGTGACTCTGTTACAAATGAGCCGAGTCGAATCTTCACTGAATTCAGATCCCAAAGAATGAGTTGGGTTTTGTGTCACGCTAACATATTTTTGCCAATTTCTTACCTCTTTTTTTTTACTGGAAAATGTAAAAAAATAGAAGTATGTGCCTGTGGAGGTTTGTGTGAATATATTTAAATAATTTGTCTAGAATTCCTTTGGCGGTGCCGTTTCTTTTTATTAGTGGAAATAGTTAAAATTGGGTTGGAAAATGTTGCTTAATTCTAAAAGTTTGAAACTATTTATTATACAATAGAGATCACAGAATGACAATAAAGCTAGCTTTCTCACAGTGGATGTTTATTTGACTCCTCTCTCTTCCTCCTTCCCTGCCAAAGCTAATGTACCTCATATTACAACTTCAAAAGTAACGGTTCTTGAGAATTTGAGATGTAATTTTATTGCTTTTTGTAGATCTTGTGAACCAGTTCTTTCAAAGATCACTTCATATATGGCATATGTTTCACCTATTTGTTTTAATGTTTCAATGAAGCTGTTATTTTCTGCAATTTAGTCTTAATCCAGTCTCTCCTGTACTATTGTTATTTTCTTTTTACATTATTGTAAACCAGATACAAACAATCATGTGTGTGGTCAGCCTTAAAGAACATTTAAAAACACAATTATTTCAACAGCAAATGAGAAGTCATCCTAAAATGAATGATAGATGTATGAATATCCAATGCTTTATTTTTTATGTTAGATAGAAAATGACATCCTACTGAGGCAGTTAAAATATTAACATTGTAATTCTTCTTTCCTTGTGGTAGTCCATAACTCACCCGTCATTTCAGGCGGGTTTCTTGACACTCCCAACACTTATATAAATCTCAACAAAACCTGAAGCTCACCCACACAGTTTTTTTTAGTTATTTTGCTTTCTTCAGCAGTGTGTGGGTATATGAAGACTCTTCATGATTGACACGTCTCTCACTCTCTCCAGTAGGCGAGAAAGGTTCAGCAATATTTAGTTATGAGTATTGTTCTTACTCGCTAGAGCAAAGGTCAGCTTGGCACAGCTTGCCTTGGGGAAAAGCCCCTTTTCCTAACCATGTGAAATAATGAGATTGAATATCTTATGAAACTAAATCATTGTGAGCTGATTGTTAATTTGTGAGAGACCGCATTGCTCAACAGCAGTAGCTGCATATGTTTTTTTCTGATTTTAATTTTATCTTACCATATGTCTGTTAAATACAACTTTCTTGCAACAGTAAATCCACCAAGATGGGATGTTTGTAATTTAAAGTTTGTTTCCTTGCAAAAATAACTCTGTTTCAGGAATTTTTTTTCTCATGTCTTTCCCAGAATAGAGTTTATACGAGGTTTTCTGAACGTTTTCTTATCTCGTTTTCAAAGAAAATGTGTTTACTTGGTACATGTTTCTTATCAGTTGCAGCAGAACCATGTCAGCACACAAGCGTGTCTTTTTTTTTTTTACTCTCATGTTTCTTGAGTTAAAAGACAGAAAAACTGGCAGTGAATCAACTGCACGCTGAAGATTTTCTGATTGCTGAAGCACTTTGTTTTGTAACTTGCAAACAATTTTAGTGGCAAAAATCAAATGAGCATGACAAAGTCCGAGCAAAAGGTGTGCATCAAAAATATACTTGACCAAAATAAAACATCAAAAATAATTTGATTAAACAATGAGAATCTTTTTACAAATGTTTTATTAAGCAAACCATGCTGAATTGCTTTCATGTGTAACATTATTTTGATCTAGGTCTTTAATTTTCATCCGAAGCACATTTTTATTTTAGCTCCCACTGCTGCCTTGAGGTACCTCACTTTGTAATCTGTTGCTTGTAGCCTTAAAGCGATGCAAAGCTGATGATGCCATAGAAGATAACACTGTATATCGCACTATTTAAGATCATAGAATGATGACTAAAAGCCCTGAAATCCATTTACATTTGAGTTAAATCAGTTCAAATAATAATAGTAATTTCCTTCCCCGGATTAATTTTGATGTATTAGGATAGAAACAATTCTGACTATACAATCATATTAAATAAATTAGAATGGGTCGCTTTAATGTGTTTCACTTAGTTAATTGAGTGACTGTTCAACATGAACGTTTCAATAATACTCTAATTTATTGAATGTGACTCTAGTCATCTTTAAAGAAGCAACTAATCGTTGTCATAAGTCTCGACATGCATAGAAGTCATAGATTTCATTGCCAGTAGGGACACCTGCTGGTTTACATGTAAGATTACTCTTTTGTCGACTCAATCTGTATGTGTTACTTTGGGTTTGCCTCTGCAAGTTGAATATTATATCTTTTTTCACAGGAAATAATTTGATTTGTGAGTCATTGTAAGTGTGAGGCTTTACAATAGTCAAGCATTTCTAAAGTTTACTTCGTCCTCTTTTATTATTCGAAAAAATTTGAAAATCTATTTTGTGCAACAGAGCTGCTTTAAATTGTTCCAAATTACCCGGTCTATCTCAAATAACCAAGAATTTGTTAGAATTCCTCACAGAGCCTATTCATGTAAACAGGTGAATATTCATCCAACCATTGTCTACACCCACTTATCATTGCAGGGTCACTCTGGGGCAGGTGCCTATCTCTAGTATTTGTCGGGCAAGAGACAGGATACACCCTGCCAGTCCTTAACCATCTTAACTTAACCATCAACTCCAATTGGGAAAAGTCAAAGGTTCAGCTTGAGATTTATTTAGCTGATATTTCTGCAAAAATGCTGCGAGGAGACATTCTGATTGGGAAAACCATTCTGGCCAGAATTCAAGAGTAAAACAATATTCCAAGCAAAAGTTTCACTTCTTGCGAGACGGATTACCATAAAAGTATTTAACATGATTATCCATAGCATCTAGAAGTTTATATAGCAATGCATAGTCATACTAGAACAATGACAAGGCCATGCATAAACTTAGGCACAGTGGTGCAACCCTAAAATAGGCTAAAAATAAAACAACAACAGTCACAGCATCAAAAGACCCCAGAGCGTTGGGTCGTTCCCTGTCAGTGTCCTACACTTTGTGTCTATTCACAGTTTTGAGCCTAAGCAAGCAGGGGGAGGGGAAGCAGGTATGAGGGGTACCTGCTCAAAATTATTGCCTCTAACATTGTGTAAAAACAAAAATGTCCTAAATCTAGTGTGTACTCCTCAGTTTATCTTGTATCTGCTTCACTGTGATGTGGTGAAGTCTAACCTCACTGCTGCAGTTTTTCCACAAAGTGTTGAACACAGAAGCGTCCTAACTCTCTGTGTCCCCCGGCGTCCGTTGCCAACCCCTCGCCGGTGTCTCAGAGGCTCCTTTGCCATTGACCTTCCTCACTTCTGTCTTTCCACTGCAACTAGCACTACAGGCTGTGTTCTTTCAGAGCACCTTCCTCTTGGCCAAACACTCTGCTGCTCCCACTTTCAGCCCCAGACTCCCACCTCCTCAGCACTATGCTGGTCTTCCGCCTCCTGCCACTACTTTTAGGGATTCCTATGTGTAACCTTGTCCCCGCCTTTGTCCCCCATGCCATCCTTTTATCTTGTGTGCATACGTGTACATGCAGGTTGTACAATTTACAAGGTGTGCACATTTTTTTTGGCTAAGAATAAATGACAAATTCTGAGTACATAATGCTGAGACAAGAACGACGTGACAAAAACACCCAAAGTAAAGAGAAATGAAAGAGAGAAACTTTAATTTCTATTCCCTTGGACAAAAGGTTTAGAGGGGGCTTCTTGCACATCTGGATAAATAAAGAAAGGTGAAAAAAATTGCTTCTGCTGTATGTGTTGTCCCTATAAAAATGGTCGTTTTCCTTCTTCCTTTTGGGAGAATAGAAAAGGAATGTGTTGCACTGGGAGACAGATGGTTGAAAGCAGATTTCTTTTGTTGGCGTCAGGAAGGAGGTAGCAGGAAATGAAATAAGAAAGTCATATGACTCGAAAATAAATAGAAGCAAAGAGATTATTTTCTGAACATAGTGTCCCTGTTTATCCTTTGATTAAAGTTGCACAGCTGTTAAAGTCAAAAACAAATGTTTCTTATAGGATGAAACAATAAGACCTGAAGCAGAATGTGACTTTTTCCCCTCAGATCAATATTTTTTCATATTATTTGTGCCAGTATGATTTAAAATATATCCTTTTTATAGTATATAACAAAAGGAATAATGCCTCCTTAACTTTTTTCCACTTTCTGTAACCTTATAACTACAAATGTCAATGAGTTTTTATGCACAAAGTATTGCGTCATTGCACAGTAGAAAACAAACTATGCATGATTTTCAATTTTGTTTTACAATTAGAAGTCTGAAAAGTGTGTCATGAATTTTTTTAGCCTCCTTTAGTGCATATTTTACAAGGTGAACTTTCATTGTAGTTAAACCTGTAAGTCTTTATGTCCATCATCTTTTCACATATGGAAACCTTTCAGTGAAGACTGTTTATGTTCAATGCTGTCATCTCCCAAGATTTAAGAATTTATTTTCTTCAGACATCATCTTTGAAAGAAAATGATCATGTTAGCTAAACCGTCTTGCGACTGTGAATTTAACCCTGAATTTTTAAGAGTTGAACTGTGACTGTAAATAAACTGAGTTGTAATTTGAGTAAGCTGAACTTAGATCTTGTACTTTTGTAACGGGAAACTTACACAACACCGTTTCACTGTTGGGCTACCAATAACAAGAATGTCCTGGTTCCTTTTGCTATCTGCACAGCTTGTTCCACTCTTCAGTCTCACTTCAATTTGTTCCTATGTGCGCTATGGATAAATGACATTTCTGTGCTATTTTTTTATCCTCCCCTGTGAATGATAAAATGGCACCCTGAATTATTTCCACATTTAACTCTATTAATTGAGCTGCCATGTGCCCCAGAAAGTGTGTTTCCCATCTGCTGCTGAAGTCTCATTCTGGTCGACCATTTGCATTCTTAAGATATCTATAGGCTAGGAGGCTAAATGTCTGTCTGTGATTGGAAATGCCTACAGTAAGAAGGTTAATTGAATCAGTTATCTGTTTACACTTTGCCCCCAATTACTGACTTAATTGTATGCTAAATCACTGAGCAAGTCAGCTGGCACTCACACTGAAAGCAGATCTGTTTTGCCAGAACATAAAAAATATAATTTAAAGCATCTCTTCAACTAATGAGTAAATAACCAACTTTTTAACAACTTTACAACAGTATAAAAATAGCAGGATTATATATATATATATATATATATATATATATATATATATATATATATATATATATATATATATATATATATATATATTTATAGTCTACCACCCGGGAGACCAGGGTTCGAATCCAGGCTGGGGCTGAAGTTACAACAGTCAATTGAGCTGTCAGTGTGGGTCCTTAGGCAAGACCCTTGGAGCTATATAGCCTACCTCATACCATGAGAGACACTGATAAGCACGACATGCCGGCTCAGACGTCGCCCGGCCAAACAAGGTCTGCGTCAGGTGCTGGGGAACCAGAGCACCTAGATGAAAAATGGGCTACTGGAACAAGACGGAAATGGGCGAGAGGTGAAAACATGGATCTGTTGGAATGCTACTACTCAAGTAACCCTAGTCAGAGGGGCTACATGCAAAGACTGTGGGAGGAATGGTTACTTCGACATCCCCAGTCAACACTAACTGCTAAGCAACTAGTGGCTCAGTGTTCCAACATCCGCAAACGGCAACTGCTCTCACAACTTGAGATTGACGAGGTTCAACACAAATGCTATGGCAAAGGGGAGGAGCCAGAACGCCAGGTCAGAAGGGAGTTAACTACCCACCCAGAGACTGGGTATGTAGCCCCAGTAATGAACGAATCATCAGAGCTGAACGAGGCAGCAACTGACCTGAGAGAGAGAATCGTGGCCGTAATGAACACCAGACAACCCCGACGCCAATTACAACGGCTGAGTGAAGCACCACCAGAAAGTCTAATTGAAGATGTGAATGCGGCATTGACAACGATCCCTACCAACACCATAACAGAAACCAATGAGCTGATATACAACTCAGCATCAGTGATCCTTGAGATGCTTGGCTATAAGAGCAATCATGAGACCCAATAACCACCATGGAAAAGACGGTTAGAGGCTAAGATCAAGATAACAAGGAGGGAAGTGAGCCAACTGTCAGAGCTCCAAAGGGGTGCAATGAAAAGATCAGTACACAAGAAGTACAGCCAGATGTCCATACCTGAAGCACTCGAAACTGCCAAACAAAGGCTCCAAGCCTTGGCCAGCCGCCTGAAGAGATACACAAGAGAGAATGAAGCCAGGAGGATTAACCGGCTCTTCCACACCCAACCAGCTAAAGTGTACTCTCAATGGCAGGGCACTAACAACAGAGCAGACCCACCAAGGCTGGAGACTGAACAATACTGGAAAGGCATATGGGAAAGGGAGGTGACCCACAATAGCAATGCAAAGTGGCTGACCTCTCTACGAGAGGAACACAGCAACCTCCCTGAACAAGCCCCAGTAACCATCACTGTGGCAGATGTCCAAGAAAGAGTCTCGGGTATGAAAAACTGGACAGCACCAGGACCTGACATGAACAATGCCTACTGGCTAAAGAAACTCACTGTCCTCCATGAGCGACTGGCAGCTCAAATGAACCAGCTGCTACAAAATGGGATTCACCCTGAATGGTTAACTGAAGGTCGCACAATCCTGATACAGAAGGATCCCTCAAAGGGTTCAATCCCATCCAACTATCGGCCAATAACCTGTCTCTCTACAACATGGAAGCTCATATCAGGCATCATAGCGGCTAAGATAAGTGGTCACATGGATAAATACATGAGTACGACACAGAAGGGCATTGGCAAAAATAGCAGAGGAGCCAAACACCAACTCCTTGTAGACCACACAGTCGCCCGAGACTGCAAAACCCGACACACCAACCTGTGCACCGGTTGGATAGATTACAAGAAAGCCTATGACTCAATGCCACACACTTGGATCATTGAATGCTTAGAGATGTACAACATCAATAGGACTCTAAGAGCCTTCATTGCAAACTCGATGGGGCTGTGGAAAACCACCCTTGAAGCCAACTGCAAACCACTTGCACAAGTGTCCATCAAATGTGGCATATACCAAGGAGATGCTCTGTCCCCACTGCTGTTCTGCATAGGCCTGAACCCCCTCAGCCAAATCATCAACAAGACTGGCTACGGATACCGACTGAAGAATGGGGCCACAATCAGTCACCTCCTCTACATGGATGACATCAAGCTGTACGCTAAGAGTGAGCGAGACATCGACTCACTGATCCACACCACCAGGATATACAGCACTGACATTGGGATGTCATTCGGACTAGAAAAGTGTGGTCGGATGGTTACAAAGAGAGGAAAGGTTGTCTGCACAGAAGGGGTCTCACTCCCAGAAGGAACAATAGCAGACATAGAGCACAGTTACAAGTACCTGGGAATACCACAAACAAATGGCAACCTCGATGAGGTCACAAGGAAAGGAGCCACAGCCAAATACCTCCAACGAATAAGGCAAGTCCTGAGAAGCCAGCTCAATGGCAAGAACAAGATCCGTGCAATAAACAGCTATGCCTTACCAGTAATCAGATACCCTGCCGGAATAATTAGCTGGCCAATGGAAGAGATAAAAGCCACGGATGTTAAGACTCGGAAGTTACTAACCATGCATGGAGGGTTCCACCCCAAATCCAGCACCCTGAGACTGTACACAAACCGTAAGGAAGGAGGCAGAGGACTAGCGAGTGTGAGAGCCACTGTCCAGGATGAAACATCCAAGATTCATAAATACATCAAGGACAAAGCCTCAACGGACGATATGCTCAGCGAATGTCTCAGGCAATGGGGAACAGAGGATGAGGGGCTAGAGGTTCCATCATGGGAGAACAAGCCCCTACATGGGATGTACCACCGACAAATAACTGAAGTGGCTGATATCAGGAAATCCTACCAATGGCTGGACAAAGCTGGACTCAAGGACAGCACAGAGGCTCTCATCCTGGCTGCACAGGAACAGGCCCTAAACACCAGAGCAATAGAGGCTCAGATCTACCACACCAGACAAGACCCAAGGTGTAGGTTGTGCAAGGAGGCCCCTGAGACAGTCCAACACATAACAGCAGGGTGCAAGATGCTGGCAGGGAAAGCGTACATGGAACGACATAACTAGGTGGCGGGCATAGTGTACAGGAACATCTGTGCAGAATATGGACTGGAAGCCCCGAGATCGAAGTGGGAAACACCCCCAAAGGTGGTGGAGAATGACCGAGCTAAGGTCCTGTGGGACTTCCAGATCCAGACAGACAAGATGGTAATGGCGAACCAACCGGACATTGTGGTGGTGGATAAAGAACAGAGGAAAGCCGTTGTGGTGGATGTAGCTATACCAAGTGACTACATCATCAGGAAAAAGGAGCACGAGAAACTGGAGAAATACCAGGGCCTCAGGGAGGAACTGGAAAAGAACTGGAAGGTGAAGACCACAGTGGTGCCTGTGGTCATCGGGCACCTCGGGGCAGAAACCCCCAAACTGGAGCAGTGGCTAAAACAGATCCCAGGAACAACATCAGACATCTCAGTCCAGAAATGTGCAGTACTAGGCACAGCCAAGATACTGCGCAGAACCCTCAAGCTCCCAGGCCTCTGGTAGAGGACCCGAGCTCAGAGGATGAAAGAGACCACCCACAGAGGGTGAGAAGGGAATTTTTATATATATATATATATATATATATATATATATATATATATATATACTGTATATATATATATATATATATATAGAGAGAGAGAGAGAGAATGAAGGATTTCATACTTTTAGCATGCCCAATGAAATAAAAGACATAAAGGTATTGCTTCACACACACACTGTATGATATCATAGGACTATAAAAATAAAGCAAGATATCAGGAGGAGGAATGTGAATCACCACAGACAATTTTTAAGATGCTTGAATGTGCCGCGTTCTTCTGTTCAAACACTTATATGCATGTAAAAATACCATGGGAATGTCTAGCCACCATGAGACAGCAATGAGACAGGTTATTTGTCCCAAAGATGAACATGTTTGGTATGAAATATGCATATCAACTCCAGAACAAAAGAAGTTGTAAAGATGCTGCCTGAAGCTGGTTAGAGAGGAGCTTTATCTACATAAAAATATGTCCTTTACACATTTGGGCTGAAAGGCCATCCAGACAGAAAGCAGCCATTATACAAGGAGCATAAAACATAAAAACCCAACTTTCAGTTTGTAAATCTACTCATCTATTGTTTCTGCAAAAACACAAAAAGGGGGCTCAACAGTACTTGCAAACAGTAAAAGCACACATGGAAAACAGTGAATGTAATATGTAAAGTGGGGAAAGAATCCAAGCTGAGGACACAATCTCAGCTTTGAAGTACGGGGATGGTAGCATAGTGATGGAGGGCCTGGTGCACTTTATAAAACATAGTGATGAAAAGAAGAAGAATAATATTAATAAAAACATTATTAGGAGACATTAGACATTTAGACTTAAATGGGCTGTAAAAATAAATATTGATGCTTTTCATATTTAAAAATGAGTTAATAAGTGGCTAAAAAACACAAATTATGTTTTGAAATGGCTTTCGGAAAACATTGGGCTCACTCATAAAGAAACTTTACAGAAAAATGCAAAAACGTATTTTCAACAATGCATTGGATGACTATTTTTGTTAGGATATATCTTAAGAACGTAAAACATCATATACAGTAAAATCATGAAATAGATTTACCCACACAAACTTTTTTTAAAGAGGGAATTCTAGATGCTTTGTAGGTTTAAAGACACAATCAGATGATTTTATAAGCTTCAGTTGAAACCAAAATGAAGTTCCCAAATACACAGAATCTAATTCCGAATCCAATCTCAAAGACTGCATGAAACTCATTTCACATTCTGGACTTTGTGTCGGAAAGTTTTGCAGAAAGAATGAGAACAGAGGTCACATATCAGCAACGGCAGGCCTGTAAGCTGCTGAGCTATCAGTACAGTAAGCCCCAACTCACTGACAGACAGCGAGAAGAGGCTTGACACGGGATGTCAGGGCGGCAAATAAATGTTTGATTGGGAAAGTGGGCCTAAAGAAAGGAAGCATGCAAAGGCGGACAAGCTGACACCACCCAGATAATGGAGCTGCCAAAGCCTGTCCTACATTATATCTCACCTAACCAAAACACAATCACAAGGAAACACAAGCAGCCCATACACAAATCGGGACACACAAACACAGGCATACACCCTGGAGATTGGTATTGAGCTTGAGAATTAGACAGCTGAGAGAAAGACAGGTGGGAAGAGGGGGGAAAAACAGTAGCATGTAGGATGGGGGGTGAGAAGTGTAGACTTTATTGATTGGAGGCTGTGGTATAAGATCCACTTAAAAAATCACCTCTTCCTCCCTATGTGTCACTAATCTCGGCTGTAAACCCCTACAGCTGGGCTGTAATTTGATAAATCATCAGCCTGAGATGAAGTGACAATTGACTTGACAGCACAGGCGCCTTCCAGGTTCTGACACCTATTATCTAATTCGTTTTTACACGTTAAATATATAGTCCCTTTCCACCGTGACCTTTTGTTAATGATTTGTGTTGCCTGGAAAACACTGGGGTCACGGACAAGGTAGGCACTATTGCCACTAAGAGACGGATGTGGGGGGTTGTGAGTGGGGGTGGAAGTAGACTCTTGAGGCAAATGTTAAATTGGTCTGAAACAATTGAGAACATTGACCTACCGCCTTCAACCAGTTATCTGGATTGATTATGCACCAAAGTGCCCTTTTTATCGTTCCAAACCTAATAAAATCCATTCTTAGGAGCAGAGAATGTGTTCTTCATGATAATTTTTCACTCATGCACCCAGAGACGACCACGTTGCACTCAGAACACAAGACTGCAAAAGAATGAGCAAGATTAAAGACGTTAGTGTCCAGCTGCTAGATTTGCTAGGTGTAATCTATTCACACAACTCATTATGAAATAGGAACAGTTTGATGAGATACACCTCTCATCCCCATTCAAACTCGACTGTAAATTAATAGTACATTTTAAAACAAGGTGGGAAATGAAAATGAAAAGAAAATAACAGAATAAGCCGTCTATGTCCGATTAATCTATGTAGCATGTTTCACTCAGTGAACTGAGTTACTGAAATAAATTAACTTTTTAATGATACTCGAATTGAATGAGTCTGCAACAGTAAACAAACCTTAATTTTGTTTTGACAGTCAGATGTACCAAGGGTTCTGTCGTTGCAGAAGGAAAAACTCAAGCATGGAAGGAATTACAACAGGCTATAGAGAAATAATACCGCTTGTCCTCAAAGAAGTTCTGGAAAACCATGAATGCTAAACTGCAAAGCAGGTCCAGCAGGAGGCAGAGTCTGAGGCAAGGCGAGTTTTCCATGCTTAGACTGAGAGGAGAGGTAAGTGATCAGCTGGAGGCCCGGAAATTCATGAGATATTAAGTTGAGTTTCTGATTCAGGAGATTAAATTGTTGAGTCATTGTTTTTGTTGGGGACAAAAAAGGCTTTTTTGAGTGGAATTTTGCTACTATTTGTTTTCTTTGTTATGTAGATGGTGATATTTTAATGTGGATTTTTTTAGTAGGCCATTTGTTGTATATTGAGAGTCTGATTTTCGTTCAGTTTTACACTACAATGTGTTTTAGGTCACGACTCAATTCAACAATCCATTTGTGAGTTTGTAAGGTTGGAAGTTACTTATTTAAATTTGTGTATAGGGCACACATTGCAATACAGCTGGAGACGTTCAGGGAGTTTATATCAATTTACTTTGCAAAAATATTGCATACGTATGCTTTTACATTCTTGAAAAAAGAAGTGATGATGGTGGTATACATCACTTTCTGACTCCGGACCCATCTGAGAAAGATCAATAGATTCTCCCTCAGACACTTAAGGCTGATGTACTGCTGACTTTCAGGCTAAAGTTCTCAATTTACTAATGAGAAAACTTGAGGCAGTGAACAGGCTTTACTAAGAAATCAAGCCACAACACCTTTTTAGCAATTGTCTCAGTTAGTAATTTGTACACTTTTTTTTCTCAGACGATGATGTTCTATTTGAAAGCAAAGGTTTGTGAAATTTAAATACTAAGCACAAATGACAACACATAATTATCCAAATCGGCAAAATGCAATTTTTTGGAATGATACTTCTTAGAAATTACCTATGTAAGTTCCCACTAGAATCTTGTGCAGTCTCACTACTCAGTCTGAAATCCCATCCGACTTAAAAACGAAAACACGCACTAATCTAAAAACATCCCAACAAAAGTTTTAATCTCTTATTTATCCATTTGTTTTAACAGTTTTGTTCCTTCTAACACCGTTTACCGTGCCATCATGTGAAAAACATTTTTTTAATTGGCTCTATCTCTTTAAATATTGTGTATTTTGCCTATTTTTTTAATTGCAGCAGTATATTTCAGAGCATGGGGACACTAGGGATGTATAAACAAGTCTATAATCACTCCTCCTTTCTGAATCCCAGCTGAATTCTTTAACAAGATTCTCATATAACAGCATGTGAACATTTCCAGCAAGAGATAAAGAGATCAGATTTATCTGGACTATTCAGTTCTGGAAAAGAGTAATGTATGATTCTGATCAAAAACCTTTTTATTGGTCTCATTTATTTGTTTTTGTTCTTTCATATCCTTGTACTTGAGTCATATGTCAAACTAGAGATGTAAAAAAAGTTTTAAAAGAGTAAAACTAAAAAAGAATAGTCCTGGATATTTCCATACAGTAGTTTATCCTCAAGTCCATACTGAATCACTCTCTTAAGGGAAAATAGTTCCAAAAGATTATCCCTAAATGTATTTTATTTATGTGAACATTTTCATCCCTTTTGGCAGAGTAATGCTTAAAACCTGCTCTAATTTTACTGCATATTGGCCGCATGATGGTGTCATTTTTTGACATAACCAGGATAATGAGTTCCACTATAATAATCTGCCCCATTAAAATGGTGCCAATTTATGGGTTAACTTGACTTTATTTTAAAACAAAACCTTTGCTATGTTTAATGGCGTATTCAGTGGACATTAATGTGACACTTGACTGTGATTGAAGTCTCTTCTGAATCAGTGTTGTAGCTTTCGTATTAATCTTTGATGGTCTATCGGTGGTTTTAATAATCGTTTATTAATCTTTTTCTTTCAGTCTTTTATTATCAAATGAAGTGAAATGATAGCTATGATTAATCTTAGCCGGACATAGAAATAAAAAAAAAGCTGAGAAAATTCAGAGTCGAAATATGCACAAGAGATGAAAAGCAGCCATTTTTTTTTCCTAACGTGTGAAAATATGTTTTGGTCACACTCAACATTGTGTTAATTCAAACTGCTTAAAACTTAAGGTTTTAAAACAGTCTTTTTCATGAGATAGTTTATTATTTAAAACAGACTATCCGTAAGTAATTATTTCTAAAGTACAAGTCACAAAACTTTACAGCGTAGTACTCAGCTGGAAAGTGATTAAAATCGCTTCTTGTGAGGAATTATGCCCCACACTGGACTTTCCTGATTGGCCTTGTTAGTGCAGTTGATGTAAGGTGCTCTGAGACCTTCAAATTGCTATCAGTGGTCAGGCCTTGTTGGTGATTTGTTTTAATCATTCATGATGAGATTCCAACATTATGTGCACCCAGCTCATTTAAAATAAGACCAAAGCAGTCTAAAGGGAGCAGCACAAATTAGCATGGACATCAACCGGTCGACCCATTAATGATCAGGAAACCTGCAATTTAGCAACAACACGCAGCGTGTTCCTTTGTTTGCTACAACACATGTCACATTATCAGTTGATGTATTTGAGATGCACCATTTTGTTTCAATCACTGACAACTTTAATGAGTTTACTCATGGACATCATTAAGCTTATTTTAGGCCACCTGAATCTTCCTTAAAATGTCGCTAAGCCTCTGACAGTTCTGGTAATAACATATTCATACTCCTACATTGGTATGATATCAACATATATGTGAAAGACAAAGACTATGATTCAAAATTGATAGTAATACATATTTTAATTTGATGAAATCGATTCAAGACAGACCTAATGTTATCATATCTGCGTTGCCACCCATCCATCTTTCCCTTAATCTGGGATTGGGTTTAAGAAGAGAGACTCAGACTTTCCTCTCCACAGCTCCACGTGCCAGCTGGGAGAAACATATCTCAGTCTTTCTCTGGATGTCCTACCAGTGGGGCGTGCCCAAAACACCTCACCAGGGAGGCATCCTAACCAGATAGCTGAGCCGTCTTAATTGACTTCTCTCTATGTGGAGGAGCAGCGGTAAAATGTGATGAAAGTGGATAACAGGTCATCATACAAGACTTTCTAAGTCCATGGGTACTAATAAGCTTCTGTTATCTAATAAGGTCTCTGAGTTTACACCAATTATTTTTTGTTCTAACGGTGGTTAGGATACCTTACTTTTAGGTTTAGAAAATTTAACAGGTAAAGTAACAGGGAATAGGACATGACCTGACTACAATCAGTGATCTATTCTAGGTCATTATTGACTAAGGATTTTAAATGGTCAAAAATCTAATATATATAAAGAGAAACCGTAAAAGGAACTTTAACGGCACAGTGCACAGATGGAAAAGAAAATATTTCCATTGTTTTGTCTGTATGCAGTAGAATGTAACAAGTCTAGCAACAATCTGTGCCGCTCAATAACGCTTGACCATAAACAGTGACAACTTTTAAAATTATAGGAAACAGTGGAAGGAAAACCATCAAGTACCTTTTAGGAAACCCAAATGCTAATTTCTTTCCCAAACACAGGATTACAATAGACTTAAAAACACAATTACTGATAAGAGATGAATACAAAACTGATGCCATGGTGCACAAGTGTTTCTCCGAGTTGAGCACAAGGAAGTGTTGCAACCTCTTCTCCTGCTTGAGCTCAATAAGGCCATTACCATTGGGGATTTCCAATAAGCAGCTGCACACACCTAAAAATGCCACCATATATTTCCCCTGTAATGAATTAGTGGCTTCCTGTTCAGAGCTACAAAGTCATTTAGCATCTTCCCAAGTTTGATTCAACTTGCTCCCTGTTTGTAGGTACAAATACAGCCAAAGTCAAAGGAATCTTTTTTTGTTATTGTCAGCAGATTATAAATGAGGGGAAAACAATGCTACATTCAAACCTGTTTTAATTGCACGATCCTAACCCATAAATCAGGTCGAAACAAAGGCACATACTGAACGTTGGATTATTGTTTTCACTTTATCTACACAAAACCATTGACAAGCAAGCAGGCAAGCAGCAGGGCGACAGGAATTTAGCCTGGCCAGTGTCCATGCTAAACATGAACAAAGGAACAAAGAGGTTAAAGAGTTTCCAATATTTATTGTTCAGCACCTCGTTTCAGATATGGCTGGCGTTAAAGCACTTCATAAAAGAAGTTATTGATGATAAAAGAAAACAGAATGAATAGCCAACTTGAAATCTGTTAAAAATATATATTTTTTCTACGTGCCTTCTTTGCATAATTTATGCAGCGGTTGTGTATTCTGGTCCTTTAGGGCAATTGTCCTCCAAGTTTCAGGGCTTTCCCTAATTGAATTCACCATGATCAAATCGATACATGGCTAGCAGCTACTGCAAAAACACATAGCAGAATTACACTTCTACTAAGCCCAACAAACAAACCATCCTTCAGTTGAACTCTCCGAAAATAATTGTAGGATAATAATGGAGCATCATTTTTGTGATGAATGGGGAATGTCGGAAATATAGTAAGTGGAAGTTAACGCATTAACTTAATTTCGGGAGCAGGGCCACGCCCAAACCACACCTCTAACTCTTCAAGCGGCCTATTTATACTCTGCTCATCCACTCTCCTCAGTCTGTCGTGTTTTGTCAAACCCTTACCCTTTACTCTTTTCATTTAACACTTCTTTATTCATAACTGTGCATTGTTTTTTCCTTTCACCGTAAGTTTTGTCTGGAGGCTCCTATGTTGGCTCGGGAATAAATAAGAGGAACCGCCTCCCGAAGACATACCCCAACTCAGAGTATCCACATCTCAAGCCCTCCGTCATTCTCCCTCCATACCCTCCATACTTTCATCCCTTCATCCCTCCATCCTTTCATCCCCTCATCCCTTTCTCCCTCTCCCCTTCATCCCTAATGCATTCATACATAAATCTTTATAAACGCATAGGTTTGTAGCGTGGTCCTTGCTAGTGAAGTATTTCTTAAATTTTAAGGTGTCAAATTGCAAAGTCAAATTTCTTCTAAGTGACTTTTGACATTTACAGCATTTTTGTAACAACTGAATGTAAGATAGTTACTGATTTTGCTATAAGAAGGCACTATATGGCAGGAAATACATAGCACCTCCACAGCCTCCTATAATGCAGTCCTGAGTGGAATTAACTTTTGAGCACAACACGCATTCAGTCTGTCGCTATATATGCAACGGTGGCAGTGGTAAACCCAAAAGACTTGCAGCTGTAATAGCGGTGAGGTGTTTTTAATGTATAGGTAATTTAATGATTGGTTGAGTATGTAAATGCTTATTTTTCACATTTAATCTGCTAAAAGAAAATGTCAAAACACCCATTTTCTTCAACGTTCCAGTTGTGCACTATGTTGTGTTTGTCAGGCCCTAAACTCTTCTGGAGCTGCGGCTTGTCTGTCTATTAAAATTCTGATAAAATACACTTTTGTTTATGGTTGTTATCTGACAAAATGGGGAGAATTTCAAGTCAAGGCACTGTATGTTCCCGACTAAAAAAGATTGCAGAATATTTTGGTGAAACATAAAAAAAATGACTCAAATAATCTTTCCTTAGTCCTGTAGTGCCACATTCTGGTTGTGATTTTTTTTCTAGAATGCCTTGAATTCTTAAACACCTGACTTTTACTTTTGTACCACCAACAAAGCGAACTTCTCAGGTTTTAAGTGAAATGTCATTCAGAGTCCAATACAACAAGCTTCATATATTAAGTTGTGTTGATAAGGCTGTATGCAGCTTTAAGAGATCTACATTTTTTACAACAAAATGGAGAGATGTTGTGACTCACATGTAAGGTAGGGCATTTATTCGACACAAAAAAATCTGATCTTGTAACAAGACCTTTACTGTACTGTAAGGCTTGTACTGAAAAAAAAAAAACCCATTCAGCTGTTCACCGCTGATTTCAGCAGTGTAATTGGTGATGTCCGTCACACAACACGTCAAAAGAGTGAAATAGGAAGGAGAGAGGGCTGTGTTGAGCACTGTTGTCATGGCAACAGTCATAGGAAAAGTTTATGAAATGAGAAAAGTGGTGATACATCGACATGGCAAATGTCAGAGGAGATGGTTCATAATGGTGTGAGGGTTGTGTTCCATTATACCTGACAGGAGTTGCCGGTTACTTAGTGAGCTGGAGTGCAGACTCAGAGATCTTTGTGTCAGCAGGAAAGATACATAGAGCTGGAGCATGGAGGACACAGGCAGATGTCTAAGTTGGCAAGAACTGAAGAAGGAAAGACAGCAGCAGCAGTTGGGAGCGCCTCTGTGACAAAGAGACAGAAAGTGGAGGAGGGAGGGTGTGTTTTTTTTTTTTGTGGCTCAAGATGGTAAAAAGTCTTGATTTTCTGGATCGTCGAGGGAACTTTTTCCCCTCTTTTCTTTGCAGAATTGCTTTATTTCAACAGGATTAAAAGATTTTCTCCATCTAGAGGAGGATGGCGGGTTTTCAATAGTTGTCCAGCTGCATCACTAAAGTGATTATGCTTTATAAATTCTAAAGGATGCTTTCAAAAAAAGTTACCAATGTGCAACACGTATGTTTGGCCAAAAAGTAAGACAACGCCTCAGGTTCTGCTCAATAAGAACAAAGAAATACCTGCATAAATACCCAAATATTTGAATTCATGTCTTTCAATCTTGAAAGAGGGGACAAAGTCCACCATATTTTATTTTGACAGAACAACATGACATTTATTTTTTTTTCTTAAATAACATGGGAACAGAATCTAATAATTCTTAGGGGATCATTAGAAAAGCAGACCATTTTTCATGGTGCATGAAAAAAGGTATTTTCCAACCCAAAACAGACATTTTCTGTTTTCCAGCTAAGAGTTATGGCCTCAAAATTAAAAGTTAAACTTTTATCTCAATTGCTTCCCATCTAGTGTGAACCAGGCTCTCACTTTCAGCTGCCGGCTACAGTAAAAGCTACCAATGGTGACAACTGATACTAATGAACCATCTACATAAATAATAATTGGTAGGCTGAGATCTGATTATCAAATCACACAAAAGAGCAAGAATTGCCATCATATTTAATTAATCAGGCAGCCAATTCTCAAAATAAAAAAGATGCAGTAGAAAAGAATGAACCAGAATCACAAATTCATGAACTTCATGGTTTAAAACATCTTTCAATCCTATTATAGCTTTTTGGGATACAATTTAATTGGACGTGAAAGTCTAGATATTAACTCAGACGAAATACTATGGAGCATTATGAGAAGATATCGTTTTTCACAATCCTTGTTGCACCTCCTCCAAAAGATGTGCAAATGTAATAACAGTCTCACGCTTAAAAAAAGAAGATATTTTGAAAAACTGTTAAAATGAGTACATTTATTCAGTGGGGAAGAGGGCACATGAAAAAAACTCAAAAAACAAAACAATAAAATTGGGAAATAACATAAAAAACAAATAATTAAAATGATAAAAGATAAAAAATTTTAAAATGATCAAAATATTTGTAAGCACAATTAAAATCTAGCTAAAGAATGACAGAGAAAAATGTTAACAGATAATAATAAACATAAGCCATTTTAAACAAATGGGTTGTAAAAACAATCAACCTAGATTTTACTGATTTCAGCTGACAAGACTTACTAGTAACTGTTAAGTTGTAATCCAGGACTTCTTATTTCCCTTAGAAATAAATATGACATAACACAGAGACCAATTTCTCCAAACATTAAACACAAGTGGCCTAAAAGATGCTGGGGACACATTACATGGCTTTGGATCTGGTATTTGAGGTTGAGCTTGTAGGTCTTGGATTCACAACCAATGCCAGCTTTAATAAAAAAAATGTTAGCTCTTTGCAGACAACAATAAAATGTTTGATTTTATCATACAAATAAACATCAACAGTGAATAATAAATTGGTTTAATCATTCAAAAATGTCAGTTCGGTATATTAAGCTCCATTAACTTTATGTGTAATAATGTTAACTGTTTGGTTTATTTTAAGTTGATTACTATTTACGGGTTTCTTCTTGAATATCTAAGCATCTCTGTGTTCTTTTCATCATTACGTGATTGTAATTTGCTAGTTGAAAGTTTTGAGTTATGGCCAGTGAATTTATCTACATAATGTTGTTGTTGTCCAGTTACAAATAAAATGTTAAAAAAAAAAGCGTTTGTTCCCAGTCTCTCCTTTTCACTGGCTATCAATAACACACTTAGCATTTGGACAGGTTATCAGTTCCAAGTGTGTCCAGAAAAATCCAAACATGTTTTTGACAATGACTGAAGTCGGGTTGGCTCCACCCTCAGACTTGTAGACTCCAGTCGCTAGAAGGGCTAGAAGGTTTTTATGCCATCTCACCTTGTTGACTTGGTACAAACTAATAACTGAGGGTAAAATCAGGTGAAAAATCTTGTAATGTGTCCCCAGCTTTAGTCCATTTAATCCACACGAAATAGATTTAATTACATTGCTACTTTAAATTTGCCCATATCCACAATTTGAGCAAAACTGTTTCAAAACAAGGGCAATTAAGTTTATCTTGCCACCATACTCAAAGAGGAAATTGGTAACATGAGGTAAAAAAGTCTCCAAAGCTTTGGCTTAAAGCTTTTAACACATTTTTACCAGAAGTGTCCATAAATTTGTGGTGCGTTGCACGCGATTGTCTTTTTGTGGTTTTGGTAGGAATCACAGTTTTTCCTCTGCAGAAATTCTAAAATTGAAATGAGATGCCACTCAAATTCAGCAGTAAAGCACTTTTCTATATTCAGAAAGTGTGATCACCAAGAAAAACACAAACATAGAAAATGTGAGGACCAAGAAACATAATTCAATTGATATAAACGTACAAGTCCAGAACTTAACCATGATAAGGGAATTTAATAATACAGTACTAAATTGTCTCCAAGTGTAACGGTATTAGTTATCTACATATTTTCAGATCAGACACACATGGCTCCTCATAAATAACATCATGCATGGATCTGAGTTTTGGAGACTAAACAAAACTAAAACCAAATCAAACAGCACTTTACAAAATGTTACCATACATACAGTAACTCTAAATCAAACTCTGCATTTATATACAGTACAAAATGCTTTAGATTGTTGATCCATAGGCTCTACAATTACCACCGCATAGCAAATGGCCGACAATAACTGTAGAAAATAAGAGGAAAATATATTCTGAAATAATATTACCACATTTAGAACAGTAAAACGTGATTTAAAGAAAAAACAAGAAGTAAAATCAAAAGAGAAATATCGAGCTTGGTAGAAGACAAAAAAACATACATTTAAGTAACAATACAGTTTTCACTTTTGAGCCTTTTAACTATGCTGCTTTGTGGAAATTCAAGTCTTGGAAATTGTTGTTTGACCATGTCTGAGAACCATCATAGAATCAAAAGTAACAGAGTCATCTACTCAGTTTTCAAGGTGAGTTCTTCAATTAAACTACAGCCATCAAATTGTTTTTTCACTCTTTCATATATATATATTTATATATATATATATTTTTTTTTCCATTCTCTCCCTCCTTATGATGAAGGCATTCAGGTGAGTTTCTCTTTTAGTTCCAACGGAAACACCCAGAACCTCTTACGCTGTGTTCTTAATTGCATTCTCATTAAGCTTTTCCATGTAGTTCCTTAGATCCTTTGAGTCCCCAAGCTCAATGTCTGGACAAACCCATTTTATATCACTGGTCTGCACCAGTGGCAATGGGCTAAGCACTGGACATCCATTGCTAGGCTTTACATTAGAGAAAGTGGAGAACTTCACTCTCTTCCTCTTGGTGGTCGGTGAGTTAAGTGATTCATTCCTCAGATCTCTTCCACTTGAGCCACTTCCGCCGCCATCCGTAATACTGCGCTGGATACCTCCATTTAAAAGCTGACTTCCTTCCTCCAAGGTACCAGTCAATTCTTCATGCTGCTGTTGCTGCAGACAAAGCCCCTCCTCTTGGCCAAGCCAAACCCAGTCATGAGCATGGGGCATAGTCTCCGTGGCCTCTAGAGACAGGTGTTTACTTCGGTACTTATATGTATAAGAGATACAGTTGATGAGAAAAACGAGGATGGCCAAGCAGAAGACTCCCAGCAGTGCATACATGCCGATCTCCAGATCCGTCAGGCCGCGTCGTGATGGCAATAAGTCATCATCGGTACTGCGACTCCGAGGCAGCTCCGGGTATTCAGAAAAGTCATTTAAGTTTCTGTTCCCACTGTCTGATGATAAGCGACCCCCGTTAGGTCTCACTGGAACCTGGCCTCGAATGGTCGTGGCTGCACGGTTTATTAGCCCAGTGTCCATGTCGGAGATGGACCCACCATAATACGGAGGATCCGGACGTGTCCTTTTGTCTCCGGGCTGCCTGTACTGCTCCTCTGACTGACCAAACCTTACCTGTACATTCACCATTCCTGTGGCTAAAGCAGAGCGTCGTTTGGACTTCTGGCACACTTCCAATGGACTTATCTCAACACGCACAAGCAAACCTTGGCCTTCACCCTTGGCAGCAACGAGAGGCCACTTCCACTTTGCACTCTGCTGCACAACTACCACCTGTTCATTCAGAGATGTGGCTGCCAGGATAAAATGGGCAGGATTGTAGTTGTCCAGAGGAGTCATAGATCCATCACTGAACTGAAGCCAGGCACTGATGAGGGATTCCTGTGAAAACAAACACGCAACGTAGCAAATTTAAACACCAGTACTGTGGAAATTAGCAACAAAACACAAATAGAAATCTACAGATTCCCCTCAAATGAGGACCAAAATAAACCAGAGGCACAAGGGAAGCAGTCGTGGGTTTTAATTATGGTAAAAAGGCTGAATAATTCTCATGGGTCATGGCTGTTCCCTAAATTTCAAACAACATGAAGAAAACTTTAATATATGAGAAATATTCTAAGAGAAAATAAACCAACACTAACTCTGAGCCAGCAATGAACTAGTTATAAAAATTATAATTCACAAAATCATTTTTTATAACAGGCAATACAAGGACCTAATACTTTTAACACTAATGACACATCATGACAAATTAAAAGAACATGGATAGAATCTTACCTGCGTCAGTGACTCTATGACTTCCTGTGTGCTTGCAGTAGCAACAATGGCTCTGTTGCTTCCAGGGCTCAGTTGCAGGGACAAAGAGAGTCCAGAAACCAGCTGCACCCCGAGCTCCGTCACACTCACTTTATCATCCACCACCCTGATGCTCCTCTCGGCCAGGACTGACGACGTCAGAGGGACAGAACCTATAGCAGGCAAAATAAAGGTTTTTAAAACCCATGTCTTCTTTTTTCTAATAGTTCGTAAGCCACATATTTTACTATTGTACTGCAGATAAATAATAATAAAAAGCCCCACAAATTTTGAAGAAATTTTTATATATTTAACAAGTTAATTAGATATGCTCTATAGAAGGTAGCAATGCTTACAGACTTGTTACATATGGTAAAACCTCATGTTGTGTGTGCACAATTATTAGGGAAAAGAGTATTTTGACCATGTTATTATTTTTAGGTATATTTTTAACCACAAACTGGATACACTTGAAAGTTTATTGGATTTAAGCATAGCAGGTGATCTGTATCTGTATAATGAGGAAGTGTGCGTCCTACTGATGTTAACACCCTACGTATATCAAGGTGTGAATAATTAGTCAACTTCTTTCCTTTCGTCAAAAATAGGCTAAAAAAGAGATTTAACTGACTCTGAAGAGACAAAAATGACCAAAAGTGTCTTAGTGAGATGCAGGACTCTTGAAGTTGCTAAGATATTGAGGCATGATGGTACAGAACCATCATGCAAAATGCCAACAAGGTCACAAGAATCGTGTTGAGAAAAGCTGCAAATTAACTGCCAAGAATTTGAAAAGAATAAAGAGTGATGGTACGGTACCAACAGCTCATTATCGTCCAGTTCTGTCATATTCCAAAACTACAACCTGCCTGGTGTACGTAGAAGTACACAATGTTTAGAGCTGGCCAAGGTAAGGAAAGCAAAAACCTGACCAACAAGACAGACAGACTGAAGAAATATCTGAAGACAGATTTGTCAAAGGTTTTCTGGACCAATAAAGCGAGAGAGACTTTTGACAGACTAGATGGATGGGTCCACGGCTGGACTGGTAACTTATGGCATGATCCCCTTCCTGACCTGAACCCAGTTGAGAACTTGTTCTTCTGGGCTTTTCCCATAAGTCTTTCACTGTTATTGAAAAAAGGGGGAGGGTGTATGGGTCACTGATTCTTTCTGTTTGTTATGTCAGAAATGTTTGTTGGAAAATTCTGACTTGTGATTTTCTATCAACCAGAGGAAAAAAAAAAGATCCTACATGTTCTTTCTTGAGCACTCATATTTGAGGTTTATTAACATTTTAGGTTGACCAAAAGCACTAAGAGAAAATAACAAATATAAGACTTCTTCAATCATTGAGCACACAGGGCACATTAGGCTCCGATAAAAAAAAAAAAAAAAAAGCACATACTTGTGAAAAGATGCAAAGAAAAAAAATCCCCCAAGCCCACAACAAAACTACATTCTAACCCACACCTTCAGAAGGAATGCCCCAACTTTCAGAGTAGCCAGAGGTGTAAGCATGTAAATAGCTGTGATATTGTTTTGAGATGAGAATCTCTTCCATCCGCTCCAATTAGGGCTCCAGTATTTCCTGCAGCCTTCCCCACAGAGCTGCATTTACCAGCCATAATGAACTGTCAGCACCGATCACCGCCTCATTTGTCCAGACCCAATACCCCGTTTCCCTCCTTTTGTATTTTCCCTTTTTTGTTTCTCACACAGTCAAAGTGAATGGATGAATACCCTTGAATTGTCAAAAGCAGACCGTGTGGTCTCAGAACCGCACATGCATTTTAAAATGCCTAAGCAATTGGTTATGATTTGTGGGGACACAAAAGCTTTGTGAGAAATGCATATGATGAGACGGACAAAACCTAAAAGTGCAACAAGCAAACAACATGTTCCACTTTTGTTTTCCTTCATTATTGACTGGTTCTTTAGCAAAAGAATAATCTGACACCCCAATGCTACGAATCTTATCAGAACTTGCAATTTTATGTTTTTATATATAATGCTACTTTTATGAGGTATATAAAATAAAAACTCATGTTAACTTGTTGCTACCTAGACGTTAGAGGCATACTTGAACTCTTAAAGTGACTCTTTAACCACTGTGTAAGGGAATAATAGGGTGCGTAATGTACCTATTAAAAGACTCCAAGTATCTTTCAACCCTAATAGAAAAGACTTAAAATCTATAAAAACGTCTGACACCTCAGAGAGAGCTCTGCTGATGCTCTGTTTCTCCTTCAAAAAAATCATCTTTTCTTGCACCTAACATCTGAGTACCAGCTAGCAGCTGTCCAGACTCTCCAGTGCTTATATCCCAACGTGTCGAGGCTCTTTTTCAAGATTCTGTAATGGTACTTCTTGTCTTTAATACCAGAGCCATGTCTTGCCCGCATCCCATCACAGAAACTGTGGGTTCTGTCTTTCACCTACATCCATAATTGTGAAATTTCCCCACAAGGCTTTCAGGTGTGTCAAGACCCTTCCTCTAAAATCAGTTTTCAAGTTTACAGATTTATTCATTCTGTCCCGAGAGAGCAATTAAAGAGCCTTCCCAGCCTCACCCTTTCCCTATTCAGACCTGTCAAATTCATGTCTTATAACATTTCTGTATAGATCAAGGAAGCTCCACTATGCAAAACCCCATGAAAATCCTAGATCTAGATCTAGGCATGAGCAACCAACAATATAACAGGGAACCCTATTATTACCCAAACCACGTGTCTGACTCACACACTGACGTCTGCAAAGGTTATCAGCACAATACGTTTTGCATGCAAGTGTCCCGTCCGTAACCTGTCAGAGTCCTTAAATGGATTCATTCTCCCTTTTTGCAACACAATAAAACTTTCAGCAGAGTAAAATATTGATAACATTTTAAAGATTCAGTGCACAGGACCGTCAGTTTAAAAGTCAAGCTGCATTTGAAACCGTGAATCTTTATTGAATCAAAAAAAAACTACAAATATGTTCTTTAACTTAGAGTGTTTAAAGTGTTTGAGGTAATGTGACACACACACACATTCATATATATATGAATGCAAATAGAAACATAAGAACATGGATTTTTTTAGAAACCAGGAAATCCCCTGCAGCAGAGGTAGAATTTTATGGCCTGTGTTTCAGCGATGTATTCGTCTTGTTGTGTTGTCTTGTAAATGTCAAGCCGGCGTTGATTTATGGTGTGAGAGTGACATCTGTAGTCTCCTGAGCAAGACCTTGATTGTATCATTAAATAAATAGAACTGTGATTGTTTGTGAATCTTTGGTGTGTGTGTGTGTGTGTGTGTGTGTGTTTGTTTTAGAGAGTGCGTGTGTGTGCACTGAGCTACATGGTAAAAAAAACCTGATAGAATGAGATGAAACATGGCGCAGGTGTAAACTTGATAGGTTTAAGTGTTTATGCCTCACTGGAATCAATCTGTCTGTTTTTCAGGCTTGTTCCTTTTTCGGCATCAAATTTGTTATTTACTTCATGGAGTTAATGGCTTTATTTTATGATTTTTGTCACTAAAACAATTGATTGTATGACTCTTATTAGTGTCTTTACTCATCTGATTTGCTTTGTCTTTTTGCTTATTGCCCTTTGGTTGGATTTTTCTTTCTGCAACATGTATATATATTTTTTTAAGATTGAGTTGTTTGCCATCTTTCTCTTTGTCTGAATTTTGCTTCATATCCCTTGTTCACATCCCATTTTGGTTAATAAATCCCCACACTCATTTTGAGCTAAATATATATGATATACAGTATATGTACATGCATATATATCGTATAGTGTTCACCTCCATCCTTAGATTTTTTTTCTTTAGTCACACTTAAGTGTTTCAGATCATCAGATTTGAATATCAACTGATATTCAAGTACAACTTGCTTTGCAACTTGTACTTGCAAAGCAAGTACAAGTTGCAGTTTTAAATTATGATTCCATTTATTTAAGAAAGGAAGCTAATCAAACAAATATAATCTTTTGTGAAACTGTCATTTCTCTTTTTGTAAAAGAGATCTCAAAATTGCAACATGTTATGATCAAACTAGAAACAACTGCTAAATAAATTCTGTGTGATCAAGGCTAATCTTTTAGCTAGTCATGGAAAAAAGCCATATATCTGTTTGAACTGTATGTTTTCATACAGTAAATTAGTACATAACATAAATCTATATCTAGATAAAGACTTGCTCAACCTTGCCCTAATTGCATTGCTACAAACGTTTACATCTAACATTTTACCTGAGTTGTAAAGCTGAAGTTTTTATCAACATCCTTCAGCACTGACCCTGACGTAGATTTATTGAGGCGTCTGTTCCAACAAAGACTGGGAAATGTCTTAAATCATTTTTATATGTGAATTATCTGTCTCTCTGTAGCATGATGGATTTATGGTTTGTTAATCCATTAACAATTAATGGACAACAATGATTGCTTTCCTAAGGTAACTAGGGATGTGTGTCCACTTTGATATTGTTACTCACCTGCACTCACAAGAACAGCAAAAATGCCCAAACTGCTGTTTCTATAGAAGCGCTTTCCTTTATGAATCATTTAATCAAGCCCAGTTGATTAGCAGTGCCTAAGTGCTACTTGTTCTACAAAAATTGTAAGAAACAGGAAAACATACTTATTTCTTCATTACAGCTTTTCCATTTTGCTTTAACTTCAGAAAAATACTAAATGACAGTGTACAATTAGTCTTGAACATTGGAGAATAAATTAAAATTATGTTAAATTAAAAACTATCATATGTAGAACATGCAAACACTCCATAATATTCCCATTAGAGTTGTTTTACAAATGCTGATGAATAAATAGCCATGAATTTTAGACACTATACTTCCAACTCCAACATATAACTCAGCTAAGGTCACAAGCTTGCTCACCTTCAACTTCAATCAGAGCCATATAAGATTTTTCATGAGTCCTCATATAACAAGTTTCTGATAATCAGAAGACTTGTTATTGCGTTCAGGCAGAATAAACGCAATCTTTAACAATCTCTGCTATTCGGGACAATGTTCATGTTGGAGACAGCCTTCAACACAGCAGTAAAGAACAGAAGCCTGTAAAACACTGACATAAACATCACATCTAACATCTCATTCCTGTCTAGACCTCAAGGTGACTGTTTTTCAAATAAGAAGTGTCACTGATAGTTTTAGAAAGTGGCGGCAATAAAGTGATGGAAATTGTTGTTTCCATTGTTGGGCATGTATGCGAGTATACCAGTGTTTTCAAAGAACAAGGTTGGAAAACACAGCACTAAAGTTAGTGTGTTTATTTTAAGATGTACAGTTCAAACATAAAAGTGCAAAACAAAACCTTTATGCATTATGCTCATCTTGACAACGGAGTTTGGAGTACAGGAGAATTTCAGAGGAAAATTCAGAGTGGAGAGAAGGTTTACACTGCACATTTATTCACTGTAATTGGTGATCATGACTTAAAAATGTTGAAATGTTTCATCTAATCTCTTTATCTCAGATTGCCACATCAGAAACTCTGCTTTGCATCAAACGAATCTTTGTGCATCAAACAAATCTTTGCTCCAGTAGTCCCTGGTTATTGTTCTGCTCTGCAGGTTCTCCAGAGTGGCGGACATGAAGTTTGCCGACAATTATTGCAAACATCTTACTATGCTTGTGAGAACACAATATTCTTATATTCTTTTCCCATTAGCATTACCAAAAAATAAAATAAAAATCTCATCTTGTTCTTTTTTAGCAAAGCTCATGTATTGTCTTACAAGCTGGATCCTCAACATGAAACTATTACTCACACTACCTGCAGTTTGGTGGTTCCAGAACTCAGTCCAATTAGCACTTGACTCTCCAGGAGCTCGGCAATCGTCGGGTCCTGCACCCTGAGAGACTCCTTGACAAGCTGCGTGACATCCACATGCCAGTCCGTACCCAGCAGGAAGTTTTGCTGACCCGGTCTGCCCTCTTCCATGGCTCCTCTAAAGTCCCCTGCATCTGTAACAAACTGTGTGAGGACATGCAGAGAGGTGCTCTGGTACTGGGCAACACACGCATTCTCTGCCCTCTCTTCTTGTCCATAGGCACCATCCTTGTCATCGGTGACTCTCTCTATCTGTGTGGCAAAATAAGAGAAATGGATTTAATTTTTTAGTTAATTAGTGAAGCAGATGAATGTTGGACACCATTAATATATGTCAAGTTGATTCTGAGTTATAAAGCATAGTAGCAGAGGATTTGCGTTGCTAAAGATGTCTTTTTAAAAGCTGATCGACTGGATGCTTGCAAATCATGTTTTTCTGCATGCTTGCCTGACTTTTCAAAAGCTACTCTGGCAGAGTTTTTTTTTTTTTTTAAATCTATTAAAATCAACTTGCAGAGGAAAACTGCTGCCTAGCTTGCTTTTTCATTTTCTTTAAAAGGGCAACTGATATTTCTCAGTATGTCTGCCATTTATTTGGCCCTCGGCAAATGCTTTGCAGATACAGCCATCTCGGAAAGCATGTGTTGTAGCAAATTAAAGTTCCTCTGTTGAAAGCATTTTCAAAACCACTGGTTGAATTTTGGAACATATTTAAGGTACACCTTACGTTTGATGTAAGTTAAATGATCCCTTTTCACATTAAAACATAAGGAGCAAAGGTAGGAAAATGAAAAGGCTTAGAATGACTAGAGGACACACATTTTGCCCGCAAATCTCCATTTGGTTGAGTTGTGTATATAGTATTGTTTCACTGCTAATGTCATAAAGATAAAACATTATTTGAGCTATTAAAAATATCAGCCATTTCTGCTTTGTCGTCAGTCTTAAGCATTTTAGAATAATTAAATAATTTTAATTTCAGACAAAGAGAAGCTTTCAAATGCCAATTTCATTCATTAAGGATAACAAACTATCCAAACAAACCTGGCTCTATATGAACAATTAATCCCCCCATTTCTTAAATGATTATCTGTGATTATTCCTAATTAACCCTACTCAATTACTGCTGAATAAAGAATTTTATATATCAGCTGCCTGATAAACATGAAGAACGTTAAAAATAACTCTAAAGGCAACACATCATGCCCCAATGTAAAGAAAACTACACATGTAAAACAAAATCATTCCTGTTTTTCAAGGATTGGTGAAACACATAGTTTTGTCCTCCTAGACTTGCCATAGAACTAACAACATTTGAGAAAAGAAAGATCCTCAGTCTAGCGGGAAGTCGCTAGGTTGAACAGTCAGGTTGTTTAAAAATAACATTTTGTATTGCATCAGGTTATGTTTGCCAGTTCTCAACATTTCTTTGTTGCACTGAGATTTTTATATGTTAGAAAGGGGTCTGAACGTTTTCACAGGACTGTTTTCTAACTTTCTTTCAAACAACTTTATTTGTGATCTAATATTTTTGTTGTTTCCCACAGTGTCAGTGTCATTTATTCCTCAATTTTCAGACGTGACTCTCAGATTTTACCCAAAATTTGCTTAATTTCTTCACTTCTCCTTGTTCACTTCTATCCTGCACCTTTTATTCTCTGTGCTCCAAGCTTTTCTTGCTTCCATGCTGGTCAGGTGGCCAGGGGGAATGACCGTGACAGTTTCTATTAGGTTTAATGAGGCATGGCTTGTCAGGCAGAAAACGTGCTGACAGGTTAACATGTTGTGGCCCAGTGGCTTGGCTTACTTCCTAACCTGTCTTTACCGCATCCCCCTCCCCCTTTCCTTCACTTGAGTTGAGGGGACAGCGGTCCACATGGAGGTGACATTAGGGGCTGACAGCAGAAACATGGGGGTCAGGGCTTTGTTTTAACACTGAGTGACACATCAGCCAAGGTATTAGACTTTAATGAGGGGCCTTTTTAACTTAATGGGTGAGCTTTCTCTTGCCCGGATTGGACAGACAATGTTGGTCATTTTATTGTTACTCTCTCATTTACTCGTCTTATAAACATTCTTTCAATTACAAAAACTATACATTCTTTATGTAACTGTAAGACCTCTCAGATTGCGTGAATTTCAAAAAAAGGACCTAAATTATATCTGTAAATGTTTCCATTTGTTAGCATGGTATAAGCATATTTTCTCTTCAATGCTGTGCTCTAGATTTGGCGATATTTGGGATCTTTGCAGATGGTTTTAATATATGCTTAGCTTGCTCAAAATTCAATCAATATAAACAACAACAACCAGACTGAAATATTGGCTTATATGAGCTCACTTCTGAAAATGAACATCAGCATTGTTGCTTACTGGCTGATGAGCAAGAAAATGCTGCATTACAAAACTGCTTAGCTCGGCATAAACAGTCTTTGGAAAAGTGTCATTCATACTAAAGGTTTAATATAAAGACAAAATATATATAATGGGAAAAAACAAACAAACAAACAAACATGATCTGGTCCTTACAAACATCTAAAAGGAAGTAAATTGGACCTTTTGTGTACCAACACACATACCAGACCGCAGTGTATTACTGAAACACAAGAAAGAAAATACATCCCATGACCCACTAGTGTCCAGAAAAGACTCTTTCAGCAATAGCTTGTGGTGGTTGTATTCTGTGGGATACAACCCTCTCATTAAGCCCAGTGCTCTTAACAACACGGCTTTGATTCATTGGGGTTTGCAGAAATTCATTCATGCACAGCTCTAATAAAGAGTCAGTCAGACTGAGGTCTGAACTTTGACAGTTCCAGTGAAACACTCATTTCGTTTTGAGCCTGTCTGTTGATATTTATTGTGTTTAGAATCACAACTTTTTAAACCCGAGTTATTTAAGTCTTGTTATTTTAGTGGAAAAGAGTCATTCTGCAGGCAGGCAGGCAGGCAGGCAGGCAGGCAGGCAGCAGGCATCCGTCCGTCCGTCCATCCGTCCGTCCGTCCATTTTCTAACACCCTTGTCCCTCAGTGGGGTCTGGAGATGCTGCTGCCTATCTCTAGCTACGTTCCAGGGGAGAGGCGGGGTTCACCCTGGACAGGTCGCCAGTCTGTCGCAGTCTGCAGGCATCCCTTTTAAGTAATCTTTATCCTGCGATGAACTTTCATATTTAACAAGAGTTATGTAAGGTCTGTAGCTCTTGGGTATTGTGCAATCTCCGAGAACACTGCATGACAAACTAAGCTGCTTGGATGTCTATTCCTAGGAAAACTTTTGTGAATGTTTGTGAATAAACTTTCAAATGGTACTTGAGATTACTGATGTTGTTTTACAATGATAATTTATTGTATAAACCTTTATTCTCCAGAACATTGCCAAATGCCTATTTAAACTGGGTGAATAAACCACTGCAGAGTTTCAAAATCATTATAAAAATATAGTAATATTTCTCATATGTATTTGAAACTATTTTTGTATAATATTTTAATATGTAGTAGATATAACCCCATAAAGTTTGTGTGAGGACATTATTTCCCAGCTTTATCTTATCTGCCTTTGTCCTGTAGTGTTTTTATTTTTTTATTTTTTTTTAAAAGGAGGGATCAGTGATAATGCAACAGAAAACCATGTCCTACCTCCTGCTGCCAGCACTAACAGGGACTCTCCAGCCCTTTATCTGACTGAGTTCGGGGTCAGATACATCTATGAGCAGTGGTAGGCGGGGGATCCATACACTCATCTCCAGCTGTGCGCTCAAAAAACTGTAGGTGAAGTTGAGTGTCACCCTTTTCTTTCCTCTCGTCTCTTTTCCATTGACATACACGTAATCGCAGCGCTCGGATACCTGAAGACAGAGAAAACAACACAAAAACAAATCTGTTTCAGACTGTCTCTTCAACAGAAATAACATCTATTATGAACAAGAGGTTCATGCGTTCTTTGTTTTGAAAATTAGGTGCATTCATAAAGCTCATTCTTTGGTATCAAGGAGGTTTCTCTCATATCTGTGTGTTTGTTTTTGGACCATTGTTTTTGGCAAAACTTGTGAGGATCTCAACTCTTAGAGTTTTTCTGGTCAAAGTCACAGCTGAGAACATGTTTGCTCTTATATATATTAACTATTTCACGTATTAGTTTACTTCTTTTATTCATTTGGCTTACTCGGGTTGTTAAACACTGGGTGTGTTTCATTGTGTGTGTATTGAGTAAGCACTTTTTGCATGGACGTGGGTGTATCATGTGTAGATGAGACATACATGTCCATGTGAAAAGCATTATTACATGGGCAAGTAGCGGGAATTTGATCCAACTGGACAGATGGAGCCCTGCAAAGACACCAACCTGTTTTATCCAACTAGAGAATAAAATGCTTAGAACTAAATAATGACCAGCTGGATGAAGCACAAATCCAATGAGCTATCAAAGTCACTCAGATGAAGTTCCAACGTGAAGAATGGTATCAGGACATTGTAAATATTGTCATTATAACATTCGCATAACCTTTACAAGAACATTCTGCATTTGCAATACAGGGTATTTTCAATGTTTTGATAGAATTTTCTCTCTCATTGTAATCCTTTTAATCTATAAACCCGTCACAAACGTGATTGGCACAACTGTTAATTTCAGCACAAATCCTTAGTAGTGACAATCGCCTCTTTCTAACAAACCAGTCAAAAGAAAACTGTCATCCGTCTTTGCGTACGACTTGGCAGCTTTAACTCTCGAATGGTGCGAGATCATCCCATCTCTCTGAGGAACAAAACTGACAGCTTTGTGTCTGTCAGCTTCTCCTCCTCCTCACTTTCATTACTTCTTCCTTATTCTCTCCCACTCATCGACTTTTATCATCAGTAAAGTGAGCATTACCCAAACCTCACGCATGTTGAAACCTAATTAGTGGTTTAAAGTAATATGAAAGCTGTGGGATATTTAAAACTTTAGAAATTGTGTTTTATTAAGGCAAAGTCAAATAAAGGACATAAATAAAGCTGCATAATTTAGACGTTTCTAACTAGACCTATGCAAGAGTCACTGTACTGGTTCATATATTAATAAGTTTTTTTTTATCCAAGTTGATCTTATCCTAACTGATATAAAAACGCCTTAATGTAAGGTCGTATTATGTAGGATTTCCTGTTGTGTAAGCCAAGCCACTGGGCCACAACATGTTACACATAATGTTAAATTTCCAAACAACCTGTTAAACTTCTTAAAGCTTCTTCAAAAGAAATATGCTTTGAATGCACATTTTACTCTATGTGCTATGTGTGTTATGTGCTTCAATTAAATTACATCATATGTGTGACTAGTAAAACAATAATGTGGAAAATAATGGTAATAATTTAAGGGGGGAATGTTTCCCTTTTACCCATGTAACAAAACACTTAATCTGTTTACAATGTCATAAATCATCACCATGACGATTTTGAATTTGTACACGAAAATAATGACACTGAAATTTTACATCTTGTAGTTACCCACTTTATGTCGATGGATGAAATCACTTTGATTAAAAAAAAAAGGATTATAATATATATTAGGAACCCAAAATTGTTTTCAATTAGTCCTTCAGAGTCTCCTTTCTTATTTGTGTCTTTTTAAGACTTAAAAAGAAAGAAGTGAATCTTCTTTATCTGCCTCTTGATCGTATTAAGGTTTTCAAACCATTTTTAACAGGAAATCTCCAGTTTTCCTCAGCTTTGTTATTGCACTCCAGATGCATTGGAATAGTGTCCCTATTAAGGGCATTTTAAATGACGGCTTTAAAGATGGAACAGAGATTGTGCCATATTCTGCTGTACATTAAAAGTGAAACTCAATTTCTCTCTACCTCTTATCAGTGGTGACACACACACACATACACGCATGCACGCAAATCTGTGTCAGTTCACTGTGGACAATATTAAGTGTGTAGCCAGTCTTGTACCTTACCAATCATTACAAAGGCATGAATGGATGAATGAATCAATGACTTTAAGATAACTGGCTAAAACTAAATTAAGGTTCTGATCGGCGTGCCGTACAGCACAGGGCCATGTGTTGAGGGCAAATCTATATTAAAAATACCTCTGAGAACCCAGTGAAAATAAATTGCATTCACCCCATTTTAAAATTGGTACAAAAAGAAGGGTTACCTCTGGAAAAGACATGGTTCTTGGTATAAAGTTCAGTTAAGTAGCCTCAAATAACAAACTGAGAATTATGAGGGGTAGCTCCAGACTGAAGTTATTATTAAGCTTAGAAAAACTATATATTATTACTTATGCATTTATCCCATGTCAGACAAGATCATCTCACTATTTCTAGTTAAAAGACACACACACACACACACACAAAAATCACTGTTGATTAAAAGCCAAGTGTAGTGCAGACACCCATAGAGAGAGCCAAAGAGGATCCATTCTGATTTGGAAAGAGAGTTTACTCTCAAACTCTAAATAAAACAGTGATTTGTCGGGATACAATAAGATCAAAAACTGTGTTATTTTGAGATTCCTTTGATATTAGTTGTAAAGCGCGGGATGCTGCTTACTGCTCCCAAAAGCAAATGTGTGAGCTGCTGGAGCACCCGGGCCCTGGCCCACAAGGTCAACATCACAATGTGTGGTATCATTTCGGTGGATAATGAAACCCTCTGAGAGATGTGCCCTGTCGCTTCTCTCCTCTTTGATCATCTATACTACATATTTATCGGTATATATACATACGTATTTTGCCTCCAAGAAGCCAGGCGATCCTGTAATCTTTCACAGTGCTTCTGGGCAAAAGTTTTGTAGGTTTTCTTGAAGGTCTTTCAAAGTTTTTTCTCGACTTGAACTGAGCTTCGTTCATTTGATCTTTGCAAGTAATAGTCAGCATACTGGTGGGTATAGCATGTATACAGCTTATTGACAGTGAGATCAAGAGAGTTTTGTTTTTTTAACTGAGAAGGGGCACGGTCTACTAAAACGAGACCGGCTGGCATGGAACACTTTGTGTTGCAAGTAAAGGTGAGTTTTGATGAATTTCTCCAGGGAAAAAGCAACCATAGTTTATATTTTAGCAAATAAGTAAATAAATAGAAACAATCGTCATGATTTGTGAAATTAACTAAAACGTTTTTGAGGAACGGAACATGTTGTGACAATTCGAGTTAAACCAGTAGAATCGGGATATTCTTTCAATTAGTTTTCTGAAATTGTATGCAAATTAAAATGATCTTTAAATTATGTTGACATTATCAGACTGAAGATTAAGAGAAACAAATAACTTGACCAATCACAGACTTTTATAAATTTTATAAACAGTATGCTTAAATATATTTTATAAATTATCTTCACACATGACTGTTTCTGAAATCTAATGGCCAATCAATATAAATCTAAGCACAGATTGAACATTACAGATTTTGCATTGGGATGTCATTTCAGTGCATGTGGATGGTAGATACCAGGAATTTATGAATTATCGGGCGAACTGTTCGGAAATTTTCTATCATTTGATATCTTAAAAATGGACTAGGGGAAACCACAGTGTTGCAGTCAAAAGCTGTTTCCTGGTTGCTAAGACAGAGTATTCAAGAATAAAACACCATCTGAACAAATGGAGGTAAAACATCTGTTAGACAACAAAGAATACATTTAAATAGTGTTTCCATTCCTGTTATTGCTAAGAGGTTGCTACAAATTCCTCTTATTTACTTACCAGAAGTTGAACATCTAGTATAAAGGTGTTTTTGCAATTTAGTTTTCAACTTACTGTAGTTATTCTCTGAAAGATTAGCTTGCCAATTGTTAAAAATCATTAAATAATAATAATTTAAAAAAAACACCTGTGGCAATTTTTATGTACGAGTTAAAACACTGTAACCCTTTGTCCGATTGTGTAATCTGTAACTTCTTCCGATCGCTTTTGAAAAAAATTCCTTGGCTATAAATGAATCGCCTAAAACCAGGAAAGGTGAAACCAGGAGCTTCATGACACACTAACCTTGATAACCTGTTCGTCTGTTGACTTGCACTCCACTGACTCTGTAACATCTGACACAGCACCATCTGTCCCTACAGTGACCACCTTAACAGGAACAGCCACTGTGCGCCCATTGAGGACAGCCGTGTTCAGGATCTCAGTGTCCTGCAGAGAAACACAAGGGGAAACATTGGTAACATTAGACAAGGTCCCATGAGCTGACTAAGGCTAAATAAATCAGGCAGTGTGGAGAGGCAATAGAGGCTGCAGAAGAAATAAAGTGACAACCACAAATCTGCTAAGAAAGAAGATAAATTGTTACGATTTTCCCTTTCATATCATTTCATGTCAGCCAGGTATTAACTGTACTTTTTCTCTTCAAGTGTACCCAGTTATGTAAACATAGTGCATCATCAGAAATCACACACACACAAAAAACACACATCCTTCATTTACATAGAACCTAATAAAAATCATATTTCTGGCAGATGTTTGGTTTAATCCAAAGTAACTTCTGCTTTTCTGTTGTTTTTGTGCTCAAGCCTACCATATTTAGACCAATGACTAAATGTTATTAAGAAGGAAATGGATCTCCAGAACTTTTGGTGTAACTATTGGCTATATATGAATCATATTTTATAGCTTAGCTGTTTCAAAATGTGTCACAAATATTGCTTCCCATTCCAGTAAACATAATGTTTTTTAACGTTTGAAAACTGGAACCCTTTTGTTCTCAAGTTTGAGCAAAAAAAATATATTTGGTAGAATGTCTGAAAGAGAAGTTTTGTTTCAGTACATAAAGTCACAGACAAGAAACACTGGGGGTGAAAAGCTGCAAGACTGTGCCCTTAAACTTAAAGACAACCTTTAAATGCCACGTATTTGAAGGTCCCATCTTCTGCAATTATAGTAAATAGTCACCATCTGAGACCCTTCACATGAAGTGCCCCTTTGAAACATGCTCAAGTAGCCCAGAAAATGGCAGGTAGCTGTCAGTGGTAATATTTACTTTCACGGAGATGGTATAAAGCAAAAAGGGTGTTTTTACTCCTTGCTTAAAGGTCTTTGGCACCAAGTAAAGATTATTTTTCTTTCCACCAATCGATTGAGAAGAAGTGTGAAAAATGGCAATGACATGTTGTGGACAGCCTGCTGACAGTACTTGTCTCACAGCTACAGCCAAACAGGAAAAACTGCTCAGTAAGCTTCTGTGTTTACCGATTTAAAAATCGGTTCTGTAAATGCCGGGTCTCTTGAAAAACATGAATACATGCAGACTAGAGAAAGATCGAGAAATAAGATAAATATTTAGCTTATCGTCATGATGTGCCAATAATAAATAGACATACACAATGAATACGAAAAAAAATACTTTTATTTGATTATTGCCATCGGTTGGCATCTTCTGATGCATATAAACATACAATCATAAGTTCAGTGTTCTTTTTTAAAACATCTCAAAATGGTACCTAAGTATACTGTATGTTACCTCTCTCGTAAAATGATGCATGATATATTTTAGAATGTACAACCAAACGTGAAAGAAAATGACTTCCTTTTGTAGATGGCTTAAGTGAAGTGGAATCAAACTGGAGTTGTTTCTTTGCAGGGCTCCTGCAGCAACATCTCAAGCATAAAAAGAAAAAAAAAATGCATATAAAACAGAATGACAATGATATGTTCAAGTAAATTGCAGCCATTTAAAAGATATCACAAGATACACTCGAGAGTGAAAGGCCTTACAGAAGAGCGGGAAAAAGATAATGAGATCAATTAAGACAACGGCTGGTAATCCTTGTGCTCCCAGTGCTTTGTCTGTCAGAAGATTTGGTATAACAGTGGATCCTGCACATCATTAGCTCAAAGAAAGGCTATCAAGAGGCAGAGCAGTTTAAAAGGCAGAGGCGCACTTGTCTTCAGATTTTGCTTTGTTCACTCGGAGTGTTGCTTTTTGTTATCCTCAAACTGTTTGTATGGTAAAATGAATGTGATTTAAGGCTCAACTGAAAATGAAAAAGCTTCCCATCTTACAATGAAAATTATTCTTTTTTTTCCCTTTTTCTTTTGAGGAAAAATGACAACTAACTGTGTTTGGCTGCTTCTTCCTTTTTTGTTTACTGAATAAACCAGTGTAATTATAAAACTGTGAAGAACAGAATGAGAACAAACACAATCCCCTATAGGAGTTCTCAAAAATACAAAACTCTTGCTCACAAATGATTTCTTTATTCCATCCGCAGGAAGTTTTAAAAAAAAAATGTTAGTGTTTCATGAAAATATCGAAGGAAATAGTATTTCACATACGAGTCCCGCTTTTTAAAACTGTATTTATTAGATGTATATAATTTTAAAATGTGTGGGAATTTTAAACCCAATGTGTGGATGTGTTTGGCCTTTCAACAGGAAAACACAGGCTGTTCCAACGAGCACAATGTGTGAGTGGTTTTGCTGTTAAAACTTAGACTAAAACAACACTTTCTTTGTATATTTCAAGTTTCATCATGACATTGTTTCTGTAGGCTTTTCAAAACAAATTTATTGCGGTGAAAAGTTGGAAGTCCAGCATAGCTGTAGTTTGTACTTAAACTAATTTTACTCCTACAGCTTGAACTTTGGGCCACAAATGGTGCACATTTGAAAAAAAAGAAAGAAAAAGAAATACAGCGAGTCTCTTAAATTGCATATAAACAGATGTTTCATTTAGAACAATAAATTTGTCATATTACAATGCCAGTTTGCAGGCTGCCAACTACGGAGTCAGTGGTTTTCTCTTCACTATGGTCTCTTTTTGTGTTGATGAGGAAAGAAAAATGCTTTTGTGTTTTGTACAATTGTTTGGAGCTCTGACAGTTGTCAGATTATTATGACAACAATCTGAGTGTTACAAAGGAAAAGGACATAAAGCAAAAATACATTAAAAAATAAAGAAATGGGTAGAGAAGTAGTTCAATTAAAACAACTGACTAAAGACGAGCAGGTTAAAAGGTTTTCAATAGGTGTTGCAAGAGCTTTGTCTGAAGTTGTACCTTACAAGAGTGACACAACCAGTTACAGGCAATTACTCATTTAATTTCACAAAGTCGGTTTGGACAAATTTATCCCTTAATAAAAAAAGCCACCATTAGAAAAGAAAAAAATAAATAAAACGGCTTTCACCTTAGCTACCATGTCTGATCTTGCCAAGTTTTTTTTTTTTTTTATGATCTGAAACAAGTACGTTTGACAAAAAGTAAAAACAGAAGAAATTGCAAAGGGGCAAAACTTTTTTACAGCGCTGTAAATCATCATCCTCGATGGGCTCTGTATTCTGTGCCTCGACGTTTGAAGAAAAGCGTCTGCTTTTACCTAATGAGCCATTAGGACTGAAGCAACAGTCAAAAAAGGTCTTAATGAGCTCCAGCTACTGATGTTGTAGGTGCCATACCACCAACATAAATAAACTTCATCCCACTGATGACTTTAAGCAGTCTTTTTGTTCACATTTTAAATGAATTTTAGGTTTGCGAAACGTATGACCGGACAAAACACGCTTCAGTCAGATAAGTCGTCTACCTATTCACTGCAGCTTCTCAATTCTCTTCTGGTGTTGCAGATATGTGACAAGCATATCTTATTCATGAATTCAATTTGAACACAACCACTGATAAACATCCACGTCTTCAAATGGCTTCATTATTTACTAATACAAACACATCTTCCACATACACCCACCCACTTATCTGCATGCACATGGAAACAAATTAACTTTGACACACAGATGCATTGGAACCCTTGATGGCCAGGTTAAAAAACAAGCATACCCCCAATCCCCCTCACGCGGCATCTTTTTTTTTTTTTTTAACCACCTTTCATTGCACTGCAGAGCACAGGGCAAAAAAAAAGAGAAGAAAGACGATGAAAGACAGGAGAATCGATAAAAGGCCATTATGCTTCTGTGCAGCTGGGTACAAGGGTGGAGCGTGTGGGAGCTGATATGGTAGAGAATGAATCATGTGTTCGGGAGCAAACAACCTACAGACGTGCTGCTCAGAGGATCGTTACTGTATGTGAATGTGAGTGGGCTGAAGGACAAAATCTGCTCTTGTTATTTGCCTCAGAGCAATATTTCCATTAGTTCAGGTGACTTGCTGGCCATGGATGTCTGAGAGTGCTTTTGGATTTGTCACCTACTTGCAAAGTGTAGTGCTGGCCACTCATACATTTACAAATCCACTTAAGACAACGGTGAGGGTACAGTGTAAGCATATGATATCCTGACAATGTGCCCGTCAGAATTATGCAAAAGAAGGCATTACTGATTACACTGTAGTGCAAAAACAGATGTGAAAAACTACAACGCATTCGTTCCTTATGGAAAAAAAAAAATATTGCATCTAAACTGCGTGTTTCCCAAATGATGCGTCTTGATGGGCAAATATCATATATTACAACTAGAAAAAACAAAAATGCTTGAAGTATGAAAGGTAAATAAAGTATTTTATTGTTCAAAGCACACAAGTTATTTTAAAATGCAGTTTGCTGACAGAAATGGAGATGCGCACACACACGCACACACACACACACACACACACACAACACCTAAGGAGAATTTAGAGAACTCAATTAACCAATTAACAGTCATGTTTTTAGACTGTGGGAGGAAGCCAGAGTACCCAGAGAAATCCCACACATGCACAGGGAGAACATGCAAACTCCATGCAGAAAGACCTGGGCTGGGAATCGAACCCAGGACCTTCTTGCTGCAAAGCTGCAACGGATGGTGTGTGCTTTTGTTTTGTGAAAATGAATTCATAAAGTAGGCTGATTTCTCCTCACGGCATCTCTTTCAAAACACTTTTTGTGTCCCAGACCTACTAAACAAATAAAAACGTATGTTTAAGGGAAAACACAAATCAAAACGGGGGACGAGGAAGGAGCGACACGTGTCATGCCGTGCCAGTGATGGCTTTCGTTTAAATCATCCTGAATAAAATATACGCAGCTCAGATATAAATTACAATTTACTGCACATTTTTTAAATGAAAAAAAAAAATCCCATATTAGATTGATGTGCATTCAAAATATTTCTCTGCTACATGGGCAAGATAAGTTATTATTAATCCCATACATTTATTTGAATGGATAAGAGGACAAGGAAGGAGCTTCACCTAAATGTGGCTCATGAACTTAGCTTAACCCTGGCTTACAATTTATTATTCAGTAACTGAAAATATGCTTTTGATCCACGGAAGTACCATGGCTGTAACTATTCACTATCCAGCTCAAGTGGAGGGTTGGCTCACAGGTCGGGAGCATGTGTGCATAATTTCCAGTGTAAAACAAAAAAAAGCACTTGCAATGTTTTCATCTGAAACATTTTTTCGACAAGCATAGTGACATCTGTTACAATCTTTAACAAATGATAGATTCAATAGATTTTGTGCAGTAAAACTACAACACGTCTCCTCTATGGATAAGCTTAGATGTGATTTCAGCCCATTATTTAACACAAAATGTCTTAAAATACTGAAGGTTCTGATGATGTTATTTGCACAGTATGATCATTTTTCTATAGTTCTTTTACAATTAAATTCAAGTCAAGTCTATTTTCCTGCTACAGATTTGTGTCATCGTGAGATTCTTAAATAGAATATACCGGAATATTTCCCTCTTTCAACAATTAGATAAAGTCTGCAAATACCACACGCTCCCAAATCTACACCTCACTGTTTTCGAGGCAATATTCACCACCATTCTACCTCCAACCAGTCAAAGTCAAATTTTTCATCTGTTCGCACTGTTCTCCCAATATTTTACTGATTAGTTCAAATGATCTGCTGCAAAATAAATTTACTTGATCTTCTCTTCAGCAGTGTAGTTTTGCCGAGTGAGCTGGTATATATATTATTCCTCTGTCAGGGATCTTAGCACCTGGTCGTGGATGGCTTATGGATAAATTATGTACAGTTTATGTCCAGATTATGATGTATTGTTTAGCAACAAGTGAAAGTCTTGAGAGAGCCTTTTTTATTTACCCATCATTAAATATTTGTTGTCCAATACCTTGGTATCTATTTTTATAAGCCATAAATCGGGATTAAATCCACCAACATTAACTGGCATTGACGGATAACAGGATTGCTTATGTGAAATAATACATTTAAGTGATTTTACTTGGTTTCTATACCTGTTCTGCAAGTTTGTTTTTGTATGATTATCTCTTGTGCCATTCCATTTTAATATACATGACTTAAGTTATGGACTTATTTGTTTTTGATTTATTTATATGCATGGACTTCTTGAGTTGCTAAAGATACAGGGTGTGAATTGCAAGTCAACAGCCCAGTTAGAAATAAATGTTCTGAGATATTTGTCTTTTCCCCTTCTCGCTGCACATTTCCTGTCTGACTGCCTGAACGGAGCAGGGGAAAGTGGTTTTGCACAATGTTATATAGGGATGGTTATGGCTTGGGGAAAAAGGGACAGTAGTCAAATTATTTAGCATTCAGATGGTTCAATAAGAGATGAGCTGCAGATAGCTGAAATCATATTAGAGGTGAGGAACAGAAAGTAAAAATAAATTAGACTATGTTGAAGATATAATCTTGCTAAATGTCCAGATTTACTTGTAATTCAAAAGGGCAAAATAAACAAATACTTGTCCATTCTTTCTTTATTTTTTTCTTTCAGGTGAACATGTTAGTTGATGTTCTGTTATGGCACAGCATATGTAGCTGCAGTGTCAGCAAATCAACAGTTGGTGGCAGATTGGGGGCATTTTGCCATAATCACTTGGAGAAAATACCACTATTGATTTAAATGAGGGCCTGCAGTGATTTATACTCTCCTCATTAATTAGATATTGATTTATAACTTGTTTGCCTGGCAAATCGGTTGGGATTTGTTATTGTGTAATCTGAGCTCTAAATACATTTAAAGAGATTAAATATTAAGCCTCTGTTCTCTTCCAGTTCTATTCTCACTCAAACATTAGAAAGGAAAAATGCCAAAGCCAGAAATGATAAATCAGCCGTCCGTGGTAAAAACCAGTCTGTATTCTGTAGACCTCTTTCCTGTTTCTTTAGAATAAACCAGAGAGCTCTGTTGTTCTGGCCTCTGGCCCTTGGCTGACCGAATGAAAGTCTCAAGGTAAGCCAGTAACAAACACATCCAAAGTAATGACAGAATGAACATAAGTGGCAAAAGCCTAACTGACACGACCCCCGAGTGTGGGAAATGAAACATAGCAAATTATTTCCTGTTGATCCGAGCAACTATTGTGCAAAAAATAAGACTTAAAACATCAAGGAAAGTTTATTTTCTTTGAAAAAGAGAGAGGATTGGTTTCCCAGTGCATGCAAGTTGCAAGTAATCCAACCAGAAATAACACTTAAGCAACCTTTTAATCACCGTTGTACCATTCAAGACCAGTATGGTTCTGAGACAACATTTTCAAAGATCTTGTTGCAGTTTTGGATGAATTCTGGATTTTTAATCACAAGATCAGTGAAGAACACAGATGCAACTTTTTATTGCAACTTAGTGTGAAACTCCAGGGTGCATTTAAATTCAACCAGTGACATTTTTTACTTCCGTCTACACAGTATGTGGAGAGGATGAAAAGACATGAGGGATGAAAACGCAAGAGAGAAACATTTCCCACTACAAACATATGGATGTTTTTATTTTTCCTGCTTTTATAATATACAGACAGAAAAACAGTCCTCCGCCTCCATTCACTATGCCTACAGCTAATGCTAAGTTAGCTAACAGCTGGATGTGTGTGCTCTTCAGAGTTTTATTGTCTGGCTTTTCCCTGCTTCACAGGTTTTACTGAATAAGTGTTATATTGTTAGAGTCTGCTTACGTACAAGTGACTAGTTGAAAACGATGGCTTAAATAGTGTGATGAGTTAGTTCAAGGTAAATGTTAGCTTTAGAATCGGGAGAATATCTTTAAACTTTTACAGCAACGACTATAATGGAATGATTTCAGCAGTCCTCTTGAAAATGCTTTCATTAGTTTATGGTCTTTGTCACAACGCCATAAAAGTCTGGGTTTGGATTCGGTCTCAAGTTATCGCCTGGCCTTCACAAGCTTGATTCCTCAGGTCTGCCAGTGGTGAAGTCTGCATGTGACTAATATAATCCAACCAAAAATATGTGCTTAATCATAGTTATTTAATGATTGCAATTGTTCCATGTTTCTGTGATGTTGTTAGTCTAATCTTCTCAGTTTCTTACCCTGCTCCCCACTCGTTATTTTGCTGATTGGTGCTCACCTGGTTTCCATGTAATAGTCACGTCTGCACAGTATTTCATCTCCTGGGCTTTGATTCTACTGTTGCTCCAGCTTAATATGGACAAAAGACTTACGTGTTAATATTTATGGTATAAACTGTAAGAGTAAAGAATGAAACAGACTTGTAGGTACCAAGGTTCTTTTTTCTTTACATTTCTTCTCCAAACAACAAGAACACAGCTGTTTATTAATCCTAAGTCCTAGTTTCCTCTGCATACCTCCATCTGCCAGGCGCCTGTATGCAGTGAGAAAAGAAAAAGCAGCTCAATTTGGCCTACATAAAATAACTCTAGAAGAATGTGCTTACATATGATCACAGAAAAGTTAATGCAGAGCTTTGTGTTAATGTCCTTCATTATAATACTGAGGGACAGTGAGCACAAGGCTAACGATATAAGGTTTGAAATAGAATTAGTTTCAGAAGCTATGAATAAAATGCTAATGATGTACTGTAAAGAGCTATGGGGGCCACACTGGCTGTCTCTTCTAATGAGAGAACAGAGAGGCACAGCGTGGCAAGAGGGGGATCAAAAATTCATGGGAGGATGCGGTAAAAAGTGGCACACACTCTGCTGGCAGGTCTTCCCACTGTCTTTTAAGATTGTAAATGAAAAGCTTTCATGGTTTCTCTCCCCATCTGCTGTATTAAATTCAGGTTGGAATTGATGTATTTTAGTACTGCAGTTTTATTTCATTCTCTCTTAGATGCCAAAGGAAACACATTTTACTTGGGGAAAAAAAACAACAAACATTATTTGTGGTTATGATACAGAGCAGACATTTTAAAGGTGAGTTCAAAGACCTTGTGTTAATATGGTCATTTATCTGGACTTTCTTACAGTACAGCACTTGGGTTTGCTATTTTTTTTTCTTTTTTTTGGCTCACTCCAGGTATTCCAGCTTCCTCCTACAGGCCCCAAACACAACTATTAGGTTAATTTGTCTCACTGAATTTCCCTTAGGAGTTGGTGAGTGTGTGCATGCATGTAATTATGGATAGAGTTGAATGAATATCTGGGATTTTTTAAAATACAAACAAAACAAAACATCAAAAAAGTCTTAGGATGATTCTGAAGTAAACGTATGTGTGTCAAGTTTGATTTTCTTTTAAAACACCAGGACTATGAACTTCTGTTCTGTCAAAAGTAACAACAGATTAACATAGTATTACTTACAGTTGCAGTATGTAACTTATATAATGTTTACACATTTCTTAAAACAGTCATTACGTTGTGGTAGTAGAAAATGAGCCATTCCATCTGGGAGAAAAATCAAGCTCTTCTGGCTCGTCCCTGTGGCCCTACTGCCATCCGCAAAAATACGCCACTTGGTCAGAAATAACCAATCAGAGCAAGGATGAAGCTCTTGGCGCTGTCAGGGGCCAGGCCAATCACTTTACAGTTACAGGAAATATGTTTATCTGCCATCATAGGTGGGCATGTCTTCTAGCCTGGGCATTCACTGCAGGTCCAGTGGCAGGGAAGGAGTTGCAGCTTAGCAAAGATTAAGGGGAAGGGTGTGAGGAGTGCATACACAAGGATGAGTGACACCGCTAAGACCACCCTCCTCCCAGCTCTGACTGGTTGGTTCTGACTAATTTAGCTCAAATTGCTCAAATCAATAGCTTCAAGACCCGGTTCTGGGTCCCCACTCTTCCTTGAGCCTGGGGAAGCTGATTCGGATATGCCCCCGTCAGTGGCATTGCTTTTGCCTTTCTCCAATGTATGCATTATAGAACAGTGGCAAGAGGAAAGAAAGCCATAAGATATTCATTTTGCAGTTTGCCACAAGACATGCAATGGACACAGCAAACATCTGGAAGATGTTCTACACAGATGGGGCCGTACTTAATTTGCGTTCCGTAGGCAAAACCTAATGTGTGGCTGAAAACACACAGAGCATGTCAACTGGGAAATATCATCTGTAGTTGTAGTTCACTCATTTTTATGTTTAGACATTTTTGCCACCTGGTGTTGATTTGTTAGATTAAATCTCCAAAAATAAACAATGTTTGTGGTGGAAATATCACCAATTGTAGTAATGTTTCTGAGTTTTAAAGCATTATAAGTTTAGAACCAAGATAGACACAAAAAATACTCCACACCATAAAACCTGTAGAAAACGGATAGACTTAGCTACTGTTTTTATGCTAAACGTCTAGATTTGAGTCGGGAATTATAAAGCGTTCATTTTTTAAGAATGATTGAAATCAAGATAAACCGAGACTCAAATCTCCTAGAAATTGCCCCGCAGTAGAAAATTCCCAACAAAGATTTTAAAAACATGCCAAGCTGAAGCTTGCCTTCTTCTCTGAAGTGTTTTACTTTTGTGATCTTTGTGATCATTCTTGCACTTTCCCTTGTGGTGCCATTAACACAGTTGTCACAGTTTTCTCAGAGTGCAATTTTTAGGGCTGTCAAACTTAAACAACAAAGAAGAAAACTACAGATTCTGGATTTCACATTCAGCAGGCAGCTATAGTCGTAGCGTGGATGCGTACTCTCCTCCATGGGAGTACAGGTCAGAAGCGATCACTGGGAGATGAAAGTTATATTAAATACAGGTTTCTACCACATGTAGGCACAGACAAATACTGCAGAGTACCAGGAATGAAAGATGTGTCTACAAAGTTGAATGCTGACGTTAAATCTGAACTAATCAAACTGTTTATGTGAGTTCGACTTAGCTTTCTTGTAGTGATTGCTTTGGTCTTAAAAAGCAAGAGTTACTGTGAACGCACTTTTGTCCTTTAGTGGTATAGTGCACCTTGATGAATAATGAAACACTTGGTATTGATGTCATTTATCTTAAAAAAAAGTAAAGATAAAAATCTGGCCTCTAACATAAAATAGTTTCCTGATGTTTTTTTCTAATGTTGCCTTACAAAACACATCTGTTGACATGCTGAGTTGTTTTACTTGTACTCAAAATGCTATTTTCTTTTAGCTCTGATGCATGCAGATGTTTCTCTTCAGAAATTAAATCATCATTTCAAAACTGTTGTTGTTTACTAAGATTATTTTTGTCTGATATATAAAATTGCTTGATGATATGTATGCTCTTTTTTTTGGTAACACAATGGATTACAGCTGCAAATGCAGTAATCTACTTCAATCCCACTATAATGATCAAAGTGTAAACATCAAGTTAGAAAACAAAAACCATGTTTGTCTTAATTTCTACCAAACTGAAATGATAAAACTGAAAGTTCCCAGGTTTGACAAACTTTTCAGTGACTGTTACCACTAAAAACAAAGAATCATTAAACAATTACAACTATTCTGATCTCATCTTTGCAGAGATTTTTCTTTCATTAGGAAATTAAAAATCAATTACACAACAGTTTATCGTGTTTACTTTTCATTATCAGAACATAATTAGTCTTATGATGCCACCTGCAAATTCATCAGCGTTTAGAAGATAAAAATCCAACGTTAATTACAGTAACTTCTCAATCAGCAAGCTCTGTACTGCATTCAGCGTCACTGTTGTGTTAAAAACAAATGTATTAGAAGGGCTGAATGGTGACGAAAGAACTGCAATCACAGTTCTTGTGTCTACTAATAAGTTCCGTTTTAGTTTAAACAAAGCAAAGTTTTCAGATAAAATGAGATGGGGGCAAAAGTGCCTCATTACCAAGTCCCTAATCACCTCTAAAAAGTGTTTATAAAAGTCAACTCAAAGAAGATAAATACATACAAAACAAAGTCAGAGGTCTTCTCAAAGAAAGACTGCTTTCACGTCACATTTAGGGTTAATAAAGCTGGGCTATGTAAATAAATGTCAAATTTATTTACATAGCACTTTTAAAAACTACCTGAATACCTGAAATGATTTAAACGTATGTTTTGTTTCAGGGATTTTTTTGCGTTAAAACAAATCTATATATTTGTTTTTTTTCCTCCATCCAACAATTTGGGCCACTGCCCAGGTAAGCTTTTGTTGAAGTCAGTTAACAAAGTTTAAGGTGGTCTGAAATTGGCCACAAAGGAGCACAGAGTGTGCACAGGGGTGTCAAACTTGAGCAGCAAAGCTACTTCTTTCTTACCATGGCCAGTGGCACAATCCCGCCTAGGTCCTGCGGTGCTAGACGGATGAGGGTCTGCACCTCACTGGTCACTGTGCGGGTGAGTGGATATTCCACCTGCCATGTCACCTCCCTGTTCCCCTGAGTCACCATCAAGCCGTTTACCTCCAGATCCACCTGCAGAACCCGCTGGTAGCCCACTGCTTCAACTCTGTGGAAGACACGGAGAACAGAAATGAGGCACAGAGTGAATTCAGCTAAAAGAGAAGGAAACAAAGCAAAGAAAGACATGAAATAGTCATGGGCCAGAGGAATAAGATGAGAAGCAGGAAAACCGTTTTTAAAATTGTAAACATGAATGAAGCAGAGGACAATGGAGGGGAAAAAAGGTGGATGAATTCAGAAGGAAGATGAGTAACAATGTTCTCGTCAGAGGTGATTTTGTAAGACTAAAAAGAGTTTGCGTGCTTTATGAGACGCGATCTATACCATTCTCTGATATTATGACAAAAACAGCATGTTTCCTCAAACTCAAATCTCTACAATCTGTTTTAAAGATAATCATCTCGCCATTGATATTCACTCAAATAAATCCAAAACCCTCATGCTGTCAAAAAAATAGCAATCATCTTTTTCCAGCACAGTATGGAACATCTCTCTTTGAGACTACCTGGGCCAAGAAAATAATTTTCTATTTGCTGGTGTAGATACAAACAACAGATTAAAAAAAATGAATGCAAAACAATATATTGCAACCATATTAAATTTGCTGAATGCTTTATTTGATTGAGCCAATGCCTTCCCTGTAGGTGTCAATGTCAAAGCTTGCATACCTTTTCCAGCAGTGGCATGCAAACAATACCCACCATCTCAAAAATTACTATTTGTCTTAAAATGGCACTCATGCTTCCAAAAAGGCAGAAAAAACAACAACTCAAACCTATTGTATAATATTGAAGAACAAAAAAAGGGGGTAAAAAATAGTCAGAGTGCATTTTTTTAAACTATATTATGATCAGTGCTTGGGCAATTTAGGGGACAACTAGAACAAACCTGGAGAGAGTTCAAACTCAGCAAGAGGAGGGGGCTATTTGGACAGAGAAGAGATCCAAGCTTTTCATTAAACATATTTTGGGTAAGTCTGTATTTACGTCTCCCTCCAGCTCTCCCGTATGTTCACACTTGCGATGCGAGCCTCACTTCAAAGCGCATTTTATTTATTTATTTTTTCAGGATGGGCTGCTAATAAATAGGGAAGAGAAGAACACTTACAGAAAGTGAGAATCAGTGTGGATGAGGAGGGCAGAAACAGCGATTCTGGGTCAGTCGGAGAAGCTTTTCAGTTTCAGCTTTAGATGCTTTAAATAATTGGTGATTCTGGTGTGCTAAGCAAACAGGAATAAGAAGTTTTGGTTCGAATGAACCCAGGGGAAAATTGGAGGGAGTTTGGACATACTGAGGATTGTAAGACTTTGAGAGTTCTCAAGAGAGGTCGTGCAATCATCACAATTCACAGTCAGTTTATATATTGATAGAAATTCAAACATCTCTCTTAATCAAAGCCACTGTTTTTTGAGTGCATTCAAAATGTAGCATATCGTCTCGGCTCTAAGAACTCAAGGGAGCATTACGGTACAACCCACAACAGGATACCAGTTCACAGTCATGTTTGACTTCACCAGACCGTGAAAACTACAAGATGTTGGCATACATCACCACTAAAAGGAAACCAGTGTTTTGACTTTTGGGGTTTGGATCTAGGACAGATATATTTCCAGAGAGAAGTTTACATACACTACATTTTGTGCCCGGATTTCATGTTATTTAGAGGGATAAACACGTTGGATAACGGATGGATGGATGTTCTTTTGTCAGCGTAGGTCAGCTATTTAACCAGTTTCTTCAACAAATTTTACAAAGACAATTTTTTTAAATAACAATAATACATTTTTAACAGGATTGATCTAGGATGTTTGGAACAAACTAACAGTTAATATTATTCCGCTTTCTACTTCCTTATGCCAGTTTGTAATACATTTTATATAGTCTTGTTGGAAATCCTAGGGTTTAATGACCTCACAGTTGATCTGAGGTAAGTTAAAGTAACTGGAAATAGTCCGACTTCAATACACCCTTGGTAGTGAAACGTCCCCACATAGCATGCTACTGCCACCACCTTGCTTTGCAAATGTTAGTGTTTTGAAAGCTTCTAGATTTAAAATAAATACAAATCATTTAACATTTTCCATAGCTAAATATTTAATTCAAAGCAATTGTTTTGCCATCTTCACTTCCATACTCTATTTTACATTTGATCGAGTGTCCCTAAGCACATTTCATTGCTTTATTATTTTTAAGTACTTTTTTTTCTAAATATTTCAAAAGGAGACACCAGTGGTGGCGTTCTGCCTATCTCCTGTTAATGCCAAGCTTTGTAGTCGATGGTTACGTATTTGATTTCATGAGGCAGTTTAGATCAAAGTGTAGCAATTCGTTCACAACTGTGTGTTTCTACAGAACTGCTTTGAATTGTTACAAATGGGAAGAAAAAAGACAAGCATTTAGTTTTTGAGATGGCTTCCTCTTGAAAAGTTTGGGATTAATTGTTAAATATGTAATGCATTTTAGAAACCTGAAGAGTTTCAATGAAATGTACTAAATCTGTAAAGAAAATCGCTCCACTATTCAGCCTGAATGGAGTCGGAACCTCTTTTGGTGGCTATAAAAGTGCACTAGCTTGAAGTGCAATATATTAGACGACTTTATGCAAACATCAGGGTGCATGTCGGGGCTTAAGTGTGTATTTAAATTTGACAGTAGGGATTATGAAAAAATCTATATCAAAATCAAATTTGCGAATCAATTTGCATTTATTTGTATCTGACACTGATGCGACAGTGAGAAAACACTGACCTCAATGAAGCACCTGGTAGATTACATGCATTAGGCTGCTAGCAACAACTGGCTGCACAAACATCTTAAACTGCAGAATGGACAAATCCATCACAATGAGATTGGTTATGTATTTGTGTACATATTTACACAGTTCTGCATACATTGCATATGGATATTAGTGCCACTACGGGTAGATATAAAGAACAAGAAATAACATTGTTAAAAGTAAAAGTAAAGTGAGAATAATGTCTCATCAAAAGCTGTGAACTGAATTATATCCATCAAGTCGACCACTTTTTAAAAGTCCATTGTATTTCTGAAGCAGAATTTTAGCGCAATACAAAGCTCCACAACTTTATACAGCTTGACCCATGCTGAGCTCAGGAATAGTGACTGTAGTAATTATGTAGTTTGCACTTTTAGTGTGCAATTACAGACAAATCAATTATCTGCAACAGGCATTCAGGCTTTACAACGAAGCTGCAAACAATAAGAGCTTTAGTGCTGAAGTCTACAATACATTACTGCCTCTCTCTCTCTCCTGATATGTCTTCTTTTCATTCTGGACTCCATTCGTTTTCAACCCTAATTCACCCTGTCTTGCTGACCTGCAGTGAGTTGTTGCTCTCAATAGAGGGCAGTACACTCTCTATGCTTCTCACTCCTCTGTCCTGCGAGGCGGGGATGATGAATGCCTGAAGCACATCGGCCGGAGAGGTCAGACTGCTTCTTTGTGTCTCACTAAAAACATAACTGCCATGCTTCCCCTGTTTTATGAGCAATTAAGAAACTATTTCACACACTCTCTTGTAACTATGACCTTTTTTTCACTCCTTAATGAGTTGATTGGGATAACAGGAAGAAAGTGGCCAGAGAGGGAGATGATAAAAGTAAGTGGAAACAGAAACGGATAGAAAAAGCAAAAAAAAAAAAAAAAGTCTGCGGGGATTACATAAGTGTCTGCACTCTCAAAAACAGGCAAATAGTAACAATACCCTGACTTGACAACAAGGGTTTGGGGTGGAATGAGGTGGAAAATCAGTCATGACAATTTGAAAAGACTTTTAAGCTATGTCAATTCGTCATTTGTTGAGACCACAAACAGACAAAGGTAAAAGAATCAGCTCAAAAGAAAAATACTCATGTTTTCAATTTTTTAAGATACATTTCAAACACCCTTGTCACAACAAAAGGGACTCTGGGTGAAAAGCAGCAGCACAGGAAAAGAAAAGACAAATGCAATTCCTTTTTTCAAAAACAGAAAAATAAGAAGTGAAGCTAAGTAGCACATCAACCCAGTTAACCAGGAATTGAAGTTTTTTTTCTCTCTCTCTATTCACTATTAACACTTCTGTGGATATCTGGATGTCAGAAAGGCAGCATAAGAAAAAGTAAAGTTTGCTGTCTCTCATGGAAACCCAAGAAGGAGGGCTCTGTTCATGCTCTTCAGTGATTTGGTTAGAACTGGTAACAATACATCAAAGGCATGAATCTGTTTCAAAAAGTGAAATGACAGTGAATAATCACCAAGAGATAGAGAGCGAATGTTTGTGTGAGTCTGTTTGCTGGCATGCTTACAGTACTTTGTGAATGCATTTAACTAGGATTTTATTTGACAAACCAACGAAAACTGAAAAAAAAAAAAAACACAAAAAACACAACGCATAAGAAAAATCCAAAAAATGTTATGTGCATTTGTGTTTACCCTCATTTAATCTGACGTCCACAAGTAAAATACGGTCCAAGCAGTTCCCTTGAGAAGACATCTAAATAGTAATTAGGGTTCACCTGTGCACTAATCTGTGCAAATACAGCTGAGGGCTTCAGACATTTGTTGGAGTACATCAACTTCTTGAAGACCAAAGAGATCAGCAGACAAGTCAGAGATAGTGTTGTGAAAAGATCTGAAGCAGGGTCAGGTTATAAAGCAATATCCCAGGCTTTGAACAGTTCACAGAAAACTGTTCAATCTATCGACTTAAAATGAAAAGAGAATGGAACAACTGCAAACCACAGCATTAATCACAGAATAAGCAAAAATGTCAACCGTAACTCTGGAAGAGCTACACATATTTGGTGGGACGATACGTGGAAGCTGTTGCTCATGTACTTAAAAATCTGGCTGTTATGGATGAGTCACAACAAAAAAAACGTCACTGAAAGACAGCTGCAAAAAGTAGCACTAAAGGTTTGCCACAAGTCATGTACAGTAGAGCACACAGCAATGATGTGGGAAGGAGTGTCATGTGAGGTCAATGACAAATTCAAATTTGATTAGTTATTTATATAGCCATTTCTTGGCACTTAATTCTGGAAATGTCTAAATTAATTCACTGATAAATGGAACAAGGAGCATGACCAGTTCTCAAAAATGCATGTGTTGTTTAAGTATGTATTATAGGGCTGTGTAATAATATCGATTTTGCGATATATATCGATATTTTCTTTCCTAGAAAAAAAATCGATATTCATCCGCAAGTATCGTAACATCCAACTGTCATCTTGCTCACTCACTGCTTGCTTCACCAGGAGAGTGATTAGGTCACCAGGCTTAGAGTGATTCCTTCAGATGTTAAGTGTCAAGGTTAAAAAGGTATCAAACTATTCAGAGCAGGTACTTGGTGCACTTTATTTACTTTACAAATGTATGTAAGCTACAGTTTGTACTGTTTCAATCAAAAGAAACATGTTTTCTCACCACTTCTTTTATTCATTTTGTTCAGCTGTCGACTTTAAGTCTGTGTCCAACCAGAACCAGGTATTGTGTAGTTGGAACTTTTAATCAGTTTTCAGTTAAATTAATTCAATCCAACTCTATAACAGTCACAAAATGTCACCAAAATCACTCTGTCCCTCTAAAATCTTTCAGAAAATCGCAAAAGTGTATCGAATTGAATCGTTTGCTGAATATCACAATATATATCGTATCGTGAGCAGAATATTATGTATTGTATCGTGAGATTATTGCATCTCTACAGCCCTAATGTATTAATTCTTCTGCAGTAATTTTTATCATCGTTGAAGAAGAACAAACATGGGAGGCTCAAAACACCATGGTGAAAAATACTTTTGTCTTTAATGGTATTTCAATGTTCAATAACATACAAACACAAAATATACTATAGGGTATATACTTGATTTAACAAAAGTATTCAGAACTTTTTAAATCAGACATTTTAATGGTCATCATGCCATTAATAATGTGTTAAATATCTACATTTTTCAGGGGATTTGCAAGGGCCACTCCTATCTTTAGTTTGTACTCCTTTTAAAGGGCGACACGGTCACGTTCTGTAGCTTTCACCTTACAGAAAAACACTGAATGCAGATGCACAAGATGCTTTCTTCTAAAATACTGTCAAATTTAATAGATTAAATGGAATCTATTGCTTTAATTAAACCTTTTTGTGAGAAATCATTTCTTGAGCAGATTAATCTACAAATTAAGTTTTGTTTTTCTTGTTTGATATGCTTTGAACAGGATGTTTCTATTTGTGACCCATTGTGCACGGTGTGTTTACACCCCATACTTGAGCAAAAGTGGACCAGGACACCTGTGAGGAGAAGCATTCCAAGAAAGATGAGATCGACCTGCTGGCTAGAGAAAATAAAGCGTAAGCAGATGGAGAAATTGTGCGGACATGCAGTAGACACAGCTGTCTTGGCCATAATTGAATCCTGACGCGCGAGACCAGCAGTCATTCAAACAAAAAGGAGGTGTGATGACAGGCCGGATGAGCAACTCCTGCTGCCCATCTGTTCAGGCATAAAGAGGCATCTCCTGTGTTGATGTTGCCTGAATTAGCCACATGTTCTTTTTCAAATTGAAATACAGGTGGAAAAACGTAAAATGCAGAGTTTGACGTTCTGTCACTTTATTTAACAACCACCCCTCGAGCTGTTTGCAAGAACTGTCTGGAAAAACTCATCAGGAAGACTTTGTAGTCAGCAAATGAAAACAGAGAGCCTCTTTCTTTTGGGCATGCTTTTGTGTTGTAGGTGTTAAATGAACCTCAGAAGCTATTTTTCTTCAAAGATGGAAGCAACATGGTTTTATTCCAAACATATTTCTTAAACAACAAATAAGGATGTGCTCTGTGAAATCTTACTTACGCAAACAAAATGTATAAATTTGAAAAAAAGGAGTCAGGCAGTAAATGCAATCATGCACTCATAGGTGCCACCTTTGGCAACACCTAGTGAGTTGGTGTGACTTCCTGTAGTGCTGGCTGATAGCCTGACAGGCTTAAGCTAAAGAAGTCATAGAAGATGGGAATTATATGGTATAAACAAATTTACAACTTGTGCATGTATTCATTTGCACAGCCCTTTCAAGACATTTTGTGTGATCTTTAAAAGAGGCTTTGATCAGCTGTCGTCTGGATTTCCTGGAGGTCTTTCACAGTTTTATTCAGAAACCCAGGCTAGTTTACCAGCACATTTTCTTTGCCGCTAATTTTACCTGATCATAAAAATACATGATTCAATATGTGCTTAATGATGTGTTACCTGGACAAATAGAGGAACTAAAATCTGTCTTCGAACAAAAAGTCTCTGGAAACCATACAAGAAATACACCAAAAATTCTGCAAAGATTTTAGACATGTCTTAAGATCAACCATGCTTTTATTGCTGTTTAGCCAACAAAGTAATTTTTATCATATGTTGCTGTTTTTTTACAGCTAAATAATATCTACTTTACTGTACCTAACAATGCTGGTGGAGACTGTTGGATGTATAGATCACATATATCCAGCCAATATGTCGTATTTCTTAAATGTGAGGATTTGAGAAACAGTAAGACACCATCTCCACTGCCATTGGAAGAGAGAAAAATCTGATGTAAAATAATAAAGAACTAGAATTAATCTCCAACAAACTTGTTGCAAAATGACATCAATTTTGTTGACAAAATTCTGCTGTTAAAGCAATTCGTACCTGCTATGACGAATAACAATTTGAAGTAATTTTCTATACTTTATTCAGACAAGTTAAGCAAAATGTGAGTGGTAAGCGGTCTTTACAGGAGGTCTCTCTAAGTTATTTTGGTGTGATTGGGGGATCACAATCTTTTATGATTTTGTAAGAGTCAACTGGCCTAAAAAGGGCAGAGGACCACAATCAGCAGACCTAGGGTGCAACATAAAGTCTTCAAAATATATATTTTTACAATAAATTATGACATTTGAGCATCTTTACATTCATCTTAATGATTCATAAAAATATGTAGTTACTAAGCTTACACAAAATGGTTTTAAAAAGGGGTATGAAAAGGTTTATTTACTGGTACAAAAGTAGTGGATGTAGGTTGGGATGAAATGGCTGTGTACAGAATGCACATAATTGATAAGAACTGACCCATAGTCACTGTAATCCAGTCTGAATGGCTCCCCAAATAGACACACATTTGAAATCTAATTGCTATAAAGACCTCAGGGGGAATCTGGTAATATCTCCAATGAATAAAACCTGACTTGAACAGAAGCACCATCTTCCTCTTACAATACGGCAACTATAAAGGTCAGTCTTACTCTAACAGTTCAGCAGGGCCGAGTGTAATGAGGTCATTTAGCCAACTGTAGTTGATGGTCATTAAAGCACTATGATTTATATATTAGGATCTAGTGTAGCAAAAATCTTAATGCGTCTGTGTGTGTGTGTGTGTGTCACTCAGGAGTTCAAGCTTTTCTCTAATGAGTTTCAGTATTTCAGGTCTTATATCAGTCTCTTCTGAGCGATGATACTAATGAGAACTTATTAAACGTAGAAGGACTTTCCTTCTGACACTTCATGTACCCTACGGGCGAACAGCAGAAGTATGACGCAGACGTTCAGAAAAAAAATGCGTCAAAGAAATGTTTTAGTCCTTGTTTTTAAGCCAAGAGGTTCCACAGCAACTCTGTTTGGGTCGGTAAAGAGGCGATAATCAGGGAGGAGTTTGTGGAAAAAATTATAGGGTAAACAAATAAGGTACACAATGAAATTAAACAGAGCAAAAAAAAAAAAAAAAAGCACACGACAATGTGAAAGTAATCACAGTTAATTACTTCCTGAGGACACCTCAGCGCCACACTATGGCTGTTATTAACAAACATATGCTACTTTTTGCAGACCTGCTCTCTAAACCCGTGGTTTCTCAGTAACAAGTAGCTGTCCAGACTGTTTCATCTAACATAGATGTATTTGCTGGAGTGGTGGACAGTGAAATAGGAGACACAGAATAATAAAAGAAGCCACAAAATGAAAACATGTCAAGAGGCAGGTGAAACATAGAATAGCCAATTTATGTATGAAGGAGATTTCCCTCTGGATCTATCAAACCTTCGACGCTAACCCTGTCTCTGTCGGTTCAGATTAGTTTGTTTCTGAGCAAGCCTGTCAAGTGCAAAAGGAGACAGTGGCAGATGTTGAAAAAGAAAATTGAGAGATATTGCTGTTCTCCTCCAAATTATGTTTGGGTCTTTCTGTTTTCTCAATATTTATCTGGAATAACTATTTTTATTCTGTCACTGACCCCCATGTTAGCTGACCTGCTTTTACCTGCCCCCCCTCCTGTCATTTTTGCCACTCTACTCTACACCCTTTCTCAACTCATCTCAATTGCCTGCTGGTCTATTTTCTTTTCTCCTCTCCTTGCCACATTTTCTGTTATATTTCTCTCAAACAGTGTGTGAAATTAGACAATTTGGGCTTCTTGTATCAAACAGATGTGGCTCCAGGCATCAACCAATCAAGCTATAGCGGTGACAATGCCACAGAAAAGAAAAACAAAACAAAACAAAAAAGACAATAAGAGGTTAAAACACAAGAAAATCAAGGAATAAAAGAAATGGCAAGTTCTTAAAATTGTAAAATCATCTTACTTTGTAGGAGAATTTTTAAAAAAAAAGCTAAATAAAAGTATATTGTAAGTTGTTTCTTATTCACATTGGGAAAGTGTGTAGAACATTTTTTTTTTGTTAATGGCATCAATGTCATCTTCCAGAAGTGAGAGTGTATTAAAATATATTTAAACTCACCAGGAAAAAGGTAAAAACTTTCAACTGAGATGTCGCTTAGAATCTCAGGTTTCTTCACTTTTGTAAATTTTCTACATGTGAGATTTTCCTAAAATATCAAAAATGTGTTTTTTATACTGTTTTCCCAATCCCAATTATTTGACATCTGTTGCCTATTGTCTGCGTATTTCTTAATCAAAAACAAATAATCTATGGTAAACAATAAATGATATGAAGACATGCTTTCTTTTTCCAGCTTCCTTTCATTATGCAAGATTTTTATCCAAATTATGCCTATTCACAGATTCCCAATGATGTGAACACACTGAGCTGATTAATTTTATTTCAGCTCTGTGTGATTTTGATCTCAATTTACGTTGGAGGTAATAGAATAAATTAAGGAAAACGATTTGAAGTGTAAAATGCCTCTGGTCTCTGGAGTTTTACCACCATGGTCAAAGCTGCCTATCCACAGGTTCAAATAAAAAGAGAGCTTACCTGCAGCAGCTCATAAATCTCTCAATACTTAATGTTTCTGTTAGTTTGCTATTAAAGAGGTTAGATGGCTTACCAAATAGGGAGGTCTATGAAACATAAGCTATTAATGCTTCATGACAACTTGTTCATGCTTGCTTGTAATATCAAAATAACATCAATTTCATTTAAACTGACCTCTATAATAAATGGCTTTGGGTCATTGAAATCATAATAATGAAAAAAGAAAGATGCTTTTCTTTCAAATAAATCCATTTTTGTTGGTTGTGTTTTTTCCAGATCCTTAAGAGTAGATAGTTAACTTGCGTTTCCATATTTATTTTTTACATAAATGCATATTAAAATTTTTAGTATATTAAATATTCTCCTTTGCAAGCAATTAAAATACATAAATGATTTTAAAAAATTAGATGTTTTTGTGTGAAATTAACCTCAGGATATTATTTTGAATTTATAATCTACAACAGTTCTGTTTCAGACAGTCTGTACGGTTCACATCCAATGCAAAAATGTTAAGTTTAGTCATTTGAGACTTGACACTGACTTAGGGTGAAAGACTTATTACTTCACTTGGGACAACCCAAGGGAGAAATAATTGTGAATTTATCTGGATAATTATATGCTGCCAGCGTACATGACATAATAAGGCTGTGAAAGGTTCATGCAACAGATTTCTGCCACTGATATACCTGCAATAAATATTATTACACAAAGTGTTGCTGTCAAATATGCCTTTAACTGATCTTATGTGTCTTAAAATAAGACTGTGTGAAAATCCACCCAGCAGTTTCTTTGGGAATTTTATGCTAAAGAGAAGCATGAACTTACTTTACTTTACAGTGTATGCAATTTTAACTTCTGTCATAGAAGAAAAACTTATTTTTTTACTTAGAATCCTACGGAGGAATACTGCTTCATAGTTCCCCATTAGGCCACAAGTGTCATCTTTAGTATCATCAGATAAGATATTAAATATTTTATGAAAGTAAAAATAGCTTTAATATTCTGTCTTACTAGCAAGAGGATTGGGAATTCCTTGACAGCAAAGTCAGAGAGAGACCACACAATGTTTGCCCTAATGACACTACCTACCATTATCACCTTTTTACTGTTTGTCACTAATCTCCTCTCAAGTAACAGATTATAAACTGTGAGAAAGAGTGTATTTGATGCAACATAATCAGAAAATGGGAAAAAAAAACACAATCCCCTCATTGATTTCTGCGAGTTCAAGCCAAGTTAGTGAAATTCTGCAGAGGGCTGCGGTACTCATCCTCTTACCATGGACAATAGGGATCAACTTGGCGAGACTTGCTAATCTTTCCCTTGGTGTCTAAATTCTTCACCACAAATGACTCTTCATCTTTTTCTTACTACTTACAAGCACACACAGAGATGACAGGAGTTATATTAAGTTGTTCTTTTCATTACTTGCCACTCAGTTGTCGCTTGGTACTGTTAAATCTCATGATGTGCACGATTCCAGGCTGTGTGTGTTGTGAATCATCACAGGAAGTCTTTACACACGCTGAGGTTTCTTTTGTACTTCTGTCATTTCAACTCACTTCTTTGGCTCGCCCCTCCTGCCTTCACATATTCTCCCCGTTTCTTTTCTTGTTTTGAGTCACTCCATCTCCCAACGTGCCATAACAATGTGAGAACAAAGGAAATCTACCATTAAAATCAAGTTTGCCCTCTTGAAGACGATCGTCTCCACTCTTTTACACCCCCAGAAAAATTCAGTAACTGCATTCGGCTTCAAAATAAGACGCAATTGAACCTAACCGTGATGATCACGCTGGGGAGTGGTGTTAGACTGTGTGGCTCAACGCAGACAGCTTGTTTTACGCTGATGATACGCTTAATTAAAATTCTGTTAAGAATGCTCCCAGAAAATATATCACTTTCATCTTTCTATCAGTAGATGGAAATCTACTACAAAGACTGTCACTGTCATTTTAAGGAAGAGACAAGTTAAGCAGTAGCCAAATGATGATTAATCATGGGAAATGTTCCAGCATTCCCATCATAAGTTCACAAAATGTTTTACTTTCTAAAGTATTTTGCATAATTTAAAAGTAGAAATATATATATTTTTGGGGGGTAGACACTTATATTTATTAAAAATTCATACCTCAGTCAATAGAAGCTTGGTGCTTTCAAAAGGATTGTTAAGGAATGTTGATAAAAGTGTATTTGGAATGCGACTGGCAACAATAAAGCTTTTGACTGCAAATTTTACGTTTTGCTGTATAATCATAACACGCCCCCTACTGAACTCTTTGGGGAACACACAGTTGAAAGGGTGTGAAAAATTTAGCAAGACAGTATAGCAACGTATTTCCTTCAATGTCAGCACCAGCTCATCAACCTTATATTATTTCAGTCATAGTGTCAGTGCTGGTCTGCACCAGCTGCTTTTAGGAGTGACGTACAATAATATCATCAAGCTAACTTATCAAATTTTGGTTCCATCATGGATCCAGAGTGATTACTTGGCACAGCATGATGGTATTGATGTATAATATTCCACACTGATGTAGGCTTAAGAACAAATGTTTATTAACTTAGACAGCGTTGATTTTTTTTTACACTGTAGAAAGATTTAACACGAGTTAATCAGAAATATGAAAGGATGAGAGAGTCATCAAATTCTGTTTCTTTGTAAACTTTTATGGCCTAATTTCCCAGAACAAATCTCTTGTTTATCTTTTATCCTATCAATAAATGTGACAATAAATGAAATGTCAGATTTGCCTGCTTGACCATGACCTTCAGTGAACAAATAATAATAAAAAACCTAATTCAACCACCAATCAAATTCATTCAATTGCATTATTAACCCAGGGTTAATAAAAATACCAACCTCAGCCTGACTTATTGTGACTTTAAAATTTACTTCTGTTCTTTTGCCTATTTATTTGTTAAGATAACGGGGATAATTTGTTATCTCTAGATTCTCATCTTTTCCAAAGGATGAGAGACAGAAATGCCACACATTTACTTTTCTTAGGATTTGCTCATGTGTTATGGTACAGAAAACATTTTTTGCAAATATAAATTCAAAAGTGTTAATTTAATTGAGATCGAGTTCAAGCTGATGGAATGTTTTATTTCTCAGTGAATGCGTAATAGCAGTTCATACGTATTTAATTTATACATACAATTTTAAAGATATATATTTCCTTAAATAGCAGGGGAGCTTTTTATCTGCCAGCTAATATGACCTTTTCAATACATCAGTTTGAAGCCTTGAAAACAAAGCTTAGAAAAAAGGTTTTTCTTTTTTTTTATTACTCATTCATCTGAATATCTATTCATTCCAACATAAATTACTGTAATCTGTGCTAAATGCACACATTTCCACATTGCAGCTATGCGCACCCATAAAAATGTGCCTCCGAAATCTAGGGAAAAACTGCTTGAGGTGGGTTTCAGAGACAGTTTCCAACTTCAGGGCGAGTTCCATTAACTTCTCCCCTGTAAAGCAGGTTTAAGTTGTTAGTGTGGGACTTCGTGCTGGAAATCCTCAGATGACTTCTTGTAGTACCTCAAAGAGAGCTCAAATGCATTAAACAGGAGCCAGGGATTCAGCATATGATTTATTAGAAGATGAAGAGGATCAGAGGGTTCTGAGCCCAGGGTCCCAAGGCCAATATGCCTGCCTTATCAAACACTACCAGGCTCCATGGCCAATCACCAGCTTGACTGTAGACACCCCCAGCATTGCTGGCTTTGGTAGCTGATAACTTAGGTATACCCTACAATACAGCACTTTTAAGAGGAGAGGAAGACAGGGGGGTCAGGGGGGGGGGGGGGGGTGTTGGTGAAGGAGGGATGTAAGAATATTTCAATATTTAATAGGACATAAAGGAAAAAAAACAAGATAAATGTAATTTTCATTGAAATATGTTACGACAACAACACAGACAAGTTACCCTTGCATTAGTTATTAGCACATTTGATTAAATCCAGGTAATATAGCCAGTGAAGGCCTTTACTCATCATCCCTGGAGGCTTAGTCAAGGAGATTTTTGAAACAGGCAAATGTATCAGGTATGTCACAGTGAAGACTTCAGGGATATCACAGAATCCAGAGTAATTATCTAATTTATGCTTTGAGGTGTTGACAAATAAGTACACTAAAGGAGGTGGAGGATGGGGGATAAATCATCCCTAAAGCTATGAATGCTGTGGGCATAACTGTCAATTAGAAGAGTATCACTGAAACTTAATAAATCTTAGGGAATACAATTCAAAAAAGCAAAACTAATGCTACATAGAACAGTTTATATTTGTTCAATTTGAATAGCTAACTATGGTTTTAGGTGAGCTCTGGCCTCCTTAAAAATGTGTCATTCACATAATCACTGCAAACTTGTACATTATAGAAAGAGATGTGTTGCAAAACTATGAAACAAAAGAAACAATTATACAATACGGTATTACTTATTTAAACAAAACAGATCATAAGTTAGATGAAAGTTTAGAGAGCGATCAGAGAACCACAGTCATATTTTTGGACTGTGGGAGGAAGTCGGTGTACGCAGAGGGAACAAACTTTATGCAAGGGAGGATGTGCAATTTATGTAGAAAAGTTCAAACCCAGGACCATCTTCAAGGAAACTGTTGCGGTCTGTGCTACAGTGCAGCCTGAGTTTCATAACAATTATATATAAATCAAAACTTTCCTGCTTCATCAGCTAGGCCAGGAAAATTATTGGCTCAGTTAAAAGCTCACCGTTTGAGCTGTGCAAGGCCTCATTGGTCAGGAAAGCCACTTGAACTATTCATATCTTCCATATTGAAGAGGAGTCTTAAATTAATGGACACTGTTTTGAGAGAATAATTTTATCCCTAATGTTATTTAAATTTTTACCTGGAACACGGCGTGTTGCATTTAGTAAATGTGAAACTTAATTTGACAAAAAAAAGATGAAGTCAGCTGCTGTTTGTTTTGAGGAGTTTTCTTTTTTACCAGCTGCATCCGGCTCCTTCTTTACATTTCAAATAATGTGGAAGCAGCAAGAGGTTCTTTCACACACACAATGTTTCATCTTGGCTTGTCTTATAATGAAAGTGTGGCATTGGTTTGTGTTTTTATCCACTTGCATTCTAATTGTAATAATTCTTTGGATATTGTAAAGAATAAAGCATTTTTAAATTAAAAAACAAAGTAGGGACTTTCATTTTTGTTTTTTCCTAGCGGTACTTATATTGAAATTATATTGATATTATATTGAAATCAAATCAACTTTTGAAGTTGTCTTGACAGCACAGATTGGGGGTCTTTAAGAGAAAGCAGAGGGCAAAAGAAACTGTACCAGATAACATGGCATTAAAAGGCTTTATGAGCAAAGCAACTAAATTATTTTTAGACAAGCAAATTTAATAAATAAGCAAAAATAATGCCTTAATTCCTTAAGCAAATAATTATCAATTAATCTAAGTGCCTCTTTTTAGATAGAAGTAATGATTACATTTTAATTGCAAATTCAAGAACCCACAGTCTGAAGAGCAAATGTATGTAGAAGCTCATGATTCAAGTCTCATGAAGGTTTTCACAGTGATTTAGTTGGCCATGTCATCTGCTTGTGTTCGTCGACTGGGTTTTATCAAGTCCAGACTCACGCCAGCTCTCTACAAATTTTCAAGTATACGTCGTACTGGCAGGTTTTATGGACATGCTGATTACCTTTTAAAGAAGGACTTGGAACCTTCCTACACTGCCAAAAGTACGGCTACCCTTTTTTATCGCTGCAACTTCTCTCTGTGCTTGATTGGCCAGCAAACTCATCTGACCTGAACCTTGGAGAATTTCCAGAATATAGTGAAGAAGAAAAAATGAGACACCCGACCCAACAATGTAGATGTGCTGAGGGCCACTTTTAAAGCAACTCGGCTTTCTGTAAAACTTCAATCTGACATGCTACACTGCTTAATAATTCATTTAATGAGTAGAGCGTTAGCAAGTATTGAGTGTATGCACTGTGCAGTACAGGGAGATTTTTATGAAGTTTCTATATTGAAAAGTCCTTTTTATTATGACTTTTTGGGAAAAGAAACTACATTTTGTGTATGTATTGGCTGTGAGCCATAATTATCAAAATAAATAAAAATGGCTCTTGATGCGTCACTCTATGTGTTGTAAAACTATATGGTTTACACTGTACTTCATGAAATAAATAAATTTTTATTGACATTCCCAATTTAATAATATGCATTTGCATTATGTTTAGTTGGTGTCTATCATTGAATATTTTAAAGGCTTAATAATCAATCTTAGGGTATATGCCATTTGTGTTAAAGAAAAGGGAAGCCCAGTGGAAGTCATGTCCCACTCATGCTAATTAAATTACGTATGATCAATATTATAGACAAATTTATCACCTAGATGTCTACATTTGACTGCTTGGTATAAACAAGCATTGAGAGAAAGAGACTTATAAGCGTGCAGGAACACAATGTTTGGCTAATTTAAGGATGCACTTAAATGTTTCTAATTTACAATTGTATGCTACCTTTACCTGGAATGATATGAAAATTGTAGTTTTCATATAATTAGACCACCTAGAGAGGCAAGTGCTTCATCTCCCCTATCCATCATCTAAACTATGGTGACTTTAAAAAGATTATATTCAAGGACATGCAGGGAACTTTGTACACTCAAATACTTGCACCTGCAAATTTGCATCTAATTTCTGACAGACACTGGCTATGTAATTTTCCATCTCTTTCTAAAATACACAAACCCTCTAATCTTTCTGCACTGCCTGCTGCAGTTAAAGGGCCCCCCTTTAAAGCTACTGTTAGATGAAAAGATTAGAAAACTAAACAAATTATTTCTATTAACTTCTCCGAAGAAAGATGTAGTGCCAATGATAATATGAAATCTACACAAACGCAAAGTCTACATGTAGAAGCGCAGGTAGTCACAGCAGGAAGGCCGTTATCGTCTATGGGTCTTGGAGACATGTGGAGAGTTCCTCCACTGGAACCAGATTGCACTGACAGGACCTTTGATTTAGCTCAAGTCGTAAATGCAGTCCTACAAGCTCCTGCTAGCTCTGGCCATTGATTGTATGCATTTATGCAGCCTGTGAGTCAAGCCCAGTACAAGCACAAGGCCCTCTGACCTCTACCAATGAACTGGAAAGGACTGATTATTGAACTTCCTTCCCATTCGATCTTCACTCATCATTGTTCTGTCAATGACTCCAAGTCCTAACGACTTCATGAAATGGAGCAAAGCTGCCTTATAGATGTGTCCATTATCATAGGCTCACCGCAAAATGAGCAAAACATTGTTTTCAAGTCATTTCCTGCACATAAAATACCAAAACTGTATTGATACACATAATTTTAGTGAACATCCTCAATGTAACAAATTGAATATACTGACTGTATTCACTGAAAGATGTGCCTTTTTCTCTTTACCAAATAAAAAAAGACAAAGAAACCACATTTACCTTTGACGGTAGTCATTCAAACAGTCAGGTGATAATTATCTGTCATTTTATATTGAGGGCAAAAAAAGAATCAGAAGCTGTCATGGAGGTGGAGAGGAGAAGTGATGAGAGAAGATTATCACCCGTACAAAGCCTCCAGCAATAATTACCAAATCACAAGAACAACCGATAAAACTGGTCATTAGGGTTTCAGACTGAAATTGCACAACATACATATTGCATGTTTTATATGAAAAACATGGAGGATTTAATCAAATGTATTTGGGTGTGCTAACAAAGTCAATTCTGGTACACATCATGCAGTCATTACTGAGGGCGATTGTGCCATTCTAGCAATATTAAAATACTAATATGTTCCTTGTCTATCTAGGTTGCTGTCAGTGTGTGACCTCATTAAAAAGTAAGGTTAAGCTATTATTATAAGCCCGGGATATCAAAGTGAGCGGTTTAGGCTCAACATCTTATTCCATATGTCATTGTCACTGTGTTTTGTTCATAAGTAAAGACTAAAATGATGACTTGGGTTAAGGAAGACTGCAATTTGAAAATGCTTTTATAGTATAACTTTTGGTGATCTATAGAAAACAGGAAATGGCAGATAAGATAAAAGTTTACAGCTTTGTTGCAATTTATTTCCAACCATTGGCAGCTAACAAAGGAATGGTGATTTCTATTGGTGTTAAAACAAACAGTTTTTAATAAATCTGGACTGCATTTTAAAATCTCTAGTTACATGTTGGGCTGCATGGTGGTGGAGCTAGCATTGTATGAATGTGTGGTTTATCCTGGGGTACTCCAACTAAATTTCACAGATCAAAACATATGCATATTAAAATAATTGCTCTCACTAAGTCAAATCTGGACCGGAATATTGCACATTGATTACAGTTTTTTTATTTTTAGCCTTCTGTGTGAAATCTTTAATTTCTTAAAAAATAAAAAGAGAATCTTAATTGACAAGTATTATATCCTACGATGGATGTATTGTTACATGTCAATTCAGTAAATTGGACAGATTGTACTCCGAATTTTAAATTAAAGACATCCATTTAGAATCTGACCTGACCTTGTAGTGTTGAAGAATGGCCAGAAAAAACAGTATATTAAAAAACAAAAGTGACCTTTAAATTTTTAATATAAAACTTCATTGGATTCTCTTGTTGAACATTTGTAAAAAGTGTTCTTATATTTTTATACTTTAATATTCAAACTTTTACCATTCTTTTGTGAGATGGACATTTAAAAAAGAAAATAAACAAAAAGATGACTGTAATTTAAAATTCCTCTCAAAAAGGTTTCAAGTAAATCATGCCCAACACTAACCAATGTCAATTCATAACTATGTTGCTTTCAGCAACATAAATGCAGTACAGATTTGAAAGACTAATCTCTCATATCCAAATATGAAGCAAAAAGGTTAGAAAACAACTTTTAATAACACTGAACACTAACTGACATTTGTCTATAATCTATTGGCCATTATCGTCTAGTGGCGTACTTAAAGGCATTTCTCAGACTTTTCCATTTAGCAGTGTGTAAATTAAATGACGCCTGTCATCAAGGATATAAGAAAAAAAAAACTTTACACAAATTGTTTGCAATAAATGAGTTATCATTGGACTGGAAGGCATCCTCCGCTGCCTCCTGACCTCTACTCAGAATGCTGCAGACGAAAAAAGGGAAATTTGGTTTCAAATCTTCTGTGTTATTTAAGATGACTATTCTTCCATTAGTTTTGTGTGGAGTGCTATGTAGTAGCTTAATCTGTTCATTTTCGGTCTTCAATAGAAGAAGTTTTCTCGTCCCGTTTAATAATGATCAATTATAAGGTATACAATTTTATTTTTTCATTTTGATAATTAGTTTAATTTGATTTCTTGTGGATCTGAAACAGAGGAATGTTTTTGCTTCCCTTGCCCCCTCACCAAGAAGGGGTGAGGGGGCATTAGGAAACACTCTATAAATACAAGGGAACTGAAAGAACAGCAACTAGAATAGATCCAATTATATATTTGAATTTTAAAAAGATTATGCATTAATCTAGATCAAAATGAAAAACATGCTTTTGTAATCACCCATTTTGTCATTCATATAGACAGTACTGTAACATCATAGGATCCCTGCAGTTACGATCTGTTTAAGATGAAATTGAATTATACTGAAGCAAAGGTCTACAATTTAAGTCAGCAGGTAGTTTCTTATAACAATGAAAAATCATGTATGGTAGAGTCCTTGAAGGAAATCCTGCATGAAGAGATAATTATTTGCTAAAGCAATCTTTTCTAACTCGAATCTTTATGAGCTATTTATATGAGAATTGTGATTTTCCACTTCCCAAGGAACAGAGTATGCTAATCATTTAATTCAAAAACAACTCTTCTACCCCTACTCACTTGCTTTCTTTGTTTCATGGAAAAAGACCCTTGGTGGCTCATGTCATTCCCGCAGCAGATGGCTGGGGCAAACACAGAGTGACAAGCCTCGATTTCACAGATGCCTAAAACATGATTCAATTAACTGTCAGAAAACAATCTAAATCATTAACCTATTTAAAGATTCAAACTCGGCAAACTCAGATGGGTACTTTTTATGCAACTTCCTGTAATAAATACGTACAGTGTATCCAAACCCCAAATATTTTACGAATCCTGCAAAAGACATATTTAAGATAAAATGCCAACTCTAATACACACATCAACATTCATCAATGTTTTGTTGCTTCATCAGTCAAGAGCTGAGGTTTGGTGTTCTTTGGTTAAGAGGCTTACATCTTAGTGTAGGTAATACAATGTTTCCTTGTCAGTGTTTCAGAGTAAACCTTACGCCCACATGCTCACAGCAGGAGTCATCTCCAGGAGCAGCAGACTGGCTGCGGTGGCATGTTTCTCAATCCCTTACACTTTGAAGGTGAAAATTTGCTGGAGGGTTCTCTTTGTTCACTTGTTTGTTTGTACAGGTTTTTGTGGAAGACAGTGCACTCGCTTGGTGCATGCACACAGGCGGGACAAATCTTTCAGAGATAAAAAAAAAAAAACATCTGATGTTTATGCACTGTGAAAGCAATTTTATATCTCAATCATACCCCAAACTGAAACTTCCATTTAAATTAGTAAGTTAATTTAAGATATATTTTTATTTGGCCCAAGAAAAGAAAAAGTTTATGAACTGAAATATACATGTGTATGAATGAAAATGTAGAAATTCTTTGATTTAGTTGTGGAATATTAGGTGGCCGTCCCTTAAATAGCCTAAAACACCACTCTAGCACACTACAGGAGAAGACTAAGAGCAGAATACCGTGTTCTTTCGAAGAAATTTATTGCTTCAGCAAATCTAAGGAAGACTTTTTTTTTTTAGAATGGGCCATGCAATGACCCCCTTTCCAAGAGGTAGTGAATTGTAAAACTACCAAACAAACCCTCTTGGTCATAAACCCACACAAGAACAGCTACACTTCTGAGGAAAAAGAAGAATAAAACCACTTTATCTCTCAGACTTGAAACTATGCATGTCTGTCGTGATCATGACTCCTGGTGAGGTGCATAAAGGAACATATAAGAATCCCAGATGAATGAACTATTGAACTGTGGTGGAGTATCTCTATAGGGATCGTAGCGCCATCCGAAGGTCAGTAGTGAATTGAACCAGAGAGTTGTAATGGATTCAATAACTTCTCCCCAGTAATCAGCGAGGGTTAATGGTAAACTTTGATCTTTTGCATATTTGACTTTTATTGTGTTAGATAGAAAGGCATCTTTTACTCCAGCTTTTTAAATCATTTGGTATCATATTTGGTATCAACTTCATTTAAAATCCACAAACCTATATATTGAAATGAAGCATTCCTCTTTAAGTCCAAGCTATGCATAATGCAAATGTTGACTCGTTAAAAGGTAGGAAAAAACTCAATTAACAAAAAGCATATGCACAAACAACGTAAAAATGCTTGTGAAAATAACAGATAGTTAAAAGAAGCACACTGAACTGAACCCTCAAAAACCAGGTCTTTTATTTCTTAACCATGATTACTGTAAAATGAGTGTCTCTCCCAATATCACCAACACAAAGAGGATGAAACGGTAAAGGATCAAAGAAGCCACAAAGTCATTATCCATCCATTTTCCTACACCCTTGTCCCTTTAATGGGGTCGGGAGGTGCTGGTGCCTATCTCCAGCTGTCGTTCCGGGCGAGGGGCGGGGTACGCCCTGGACAGGTCGCCAGTCTGTCGCAGGGCAACACAGAGACACACAGGACAAACAACCATGCACTCACACCTAGGGGCAATTTAGACAGACCAATTAACCTAACAGTCATGTTTTTGGACTGTGGGAGGAAACCGGAGTACCCGGAGAAAACCCACCATGCACAGGGAGAACATGCAAACTCCATGCAGAAAGACCGGGGCCGGGAATCGAACCCAGAACCTTCTTGCTGCAAGGCAACAGCTCTACCAACTGCGCCACTGTGCAGCCCACAAAGTCATTACTCAGTGGATTATGTGAAAAAACCTTGAAACTTTTAAAACAGTACACTTATCCTGTTGGCTTTTTTTGGTACATTTTAACAGTTTTCAAACTTAACCCTTTTCTTTAGGTTGCCATTTTTCCTGTTTCTACCCTTACTGAAGATCAGACATTTAGATTTTACCATCGCAGTTAAATGCAGCAGAATGTGTAAGAAATAAGGTTCCCCTCCTTGATTTAATCCGTTCCTCTCTTACTCTTGTGTTCCCTAGCCTCCTGCCTGTGACCCAGAAACTAGCTAACTGGTTATAGTCATTAATTTAAAGAGTGTCTCAAATTTGAAAAAAAGAGAGGAAGCTGCAGAAGAGAAAATCGTGTATTCTTTACCAGACTTTTAGCACCTGCTTTATTTAAAGGGGTCATGACCCATTGTAAGCTGGAAAGTAAATATATCTGCTGACATGAAACCTTTAACCTTGTCCATTGGAAAGATGAAGCTACAATGTCCTGCATGATATTTTACCAGTGTTGTTCTAATGACTGCTGGCCCACATATGTCACATTTGGTCAGCTCGTTTCTTGTACCTGTTCTTATATTTGAAATAGGGAAATAAAACAAGGGCAGAGAGATAAAAGACAGGATGTCAAGAGAGGAATGCTTGTTACTTTTGAAATGAAAAAAAAAACTGATTGTAGTCTCCTCATAATGGAGGCACTATATAGAGAAAATAAAACAGCATAAATTATTTAAAGCATTTACAAAATAATGAATGGAAATATATATACAATGCGTCTACACTTAAACCCAGAATTATTAATGTCCCAGTTAAAAGTTATGTTTTTGTTTTTATCAGCATTTTTCTTCTTACTGGAAGGAATATTAAATACTAATATTTTTAAAACCAAGTACCAACTCTAAAGATTAGAGTGGTGCCTAGCAGGTTTTCTAGTCTGAAAAACTTGGAGCTCATCAACGAACTTAACTAATAATAATAATAATAAACTTTGTGAAAATAAAGTTTGATGGGTTCCAATGCAGAAAAGCACTCTTCCAATTGTATTTGAGAAGGCCATAGGTAATTATTATTTTTTAATATGGAGAATTTCAATTGACGTCAGAAAATAATCTCATGCCATGTCCTATCAGAAAACAAAGTTCTTGTTTGTATTTTGTGTCTTTCACTTTCTATTCTATAGAAGGTGTGTGCATTTATTTGTGTATATTCTCCATTAACTGATATACAAGCATTGCTGATTATCCAATGCTAAAATCAGGACTTTTGCAATCACCACGGCAACTCAAGGAGACAATGTTAACTGGGCTGCTTCAACTTCCAATAAAAGGGAGCATTTTTGATTGTTCCATCCAACGCCTTAACCCTCCTATTATGTTGCGGTTCAAATTGACCCGTTTCAAAGTTTAAAAATTGTTAAAATATAGTTAGAAGTATTTTTTCTGCATGAAACTTTTTGTATTTGTCTTAATAGGTGCCCTCTATGTATAAAATGAAAATGGTTCATTTTACACATTTGCTGCCCCCCCTGGGTCTATTTGTTACATCGATACTGTTCGGGCCAATTTGACCCGGCAGTCAAGTTGAAGGGTAAAAAGGTTAAAACAATGTTCAATTCTACTTGTTTCCTTGCACCTATGAGACATATTTCACCACACACACACAAACACCACACCACACACGCATGCACACATACACACACACACACACACGCACACACACGCACACACACACACACACACACACACACACACACACACACACACACACACACACACACACACACACACACCTAAACACACACACCTAAACACACACACAAACCCAGTCTTTCACTGTTCTCTTTACTTCACTAGGAAGCTGCCAGAAAGCAGGTGTTCATACAACTTTTGACAGGAACCTTTTCTGTCCCCTGGACAAACTCCACCCACACTGAGTGACACTCAGTAGAAGTGGGGGGAGGAACATAAATACTCTCCGCAAGGGAGACCTAAACACATTACACACTGAAGGTACATGTGATATCGTCACTGTCAGAGATCAGGAAATGAGCAGCAGGGAAATAAAAAGATGACAACCATGGAAGAGCTAGAACTTCTTGTTGATCATGTCAGGACCAACTAGGATGGCAGAAACTCATGTCACAGACATCACGTCAGTCATTGAGCTACTCAGGTCTAGTGCAATACAGGACATCATTGTGTTTTCGGAGAGAACTGGAAGGAGCTGGACCAGATGCATTGACATGCATATTTGGAGGTCCTCATTCTGACCAGAGTTTATAAGTCAAAGGATGAATCAACAGCCAGTCTAAGAGATGCAGAGACAGGCAGGGTAATATTTCGGACCATAATGTTTCTGGAGACTTTTCTACAGAGTATCTGATTTGACAATCGATGGACAAGACAAACTAGCAGCTAATAGGACATTGTGGAACAAATGGGTTGTAACTTCCCCTGTTCTATAATCCAGGCCCTGATGTCACAGTGGATGGAAGACTTGTGGCATTCATAAAGATCACTGCTGGCATTCAGAGGTCGCTGTTCATTTAGGCAATATATGTCTTCCACACCATATGACATAAAAATCTGGGCATAATGTGATGAAAACCCCAGTTATGTTTTGGACATGCAGGTTTAAACTGGAAAACCAGCTGGAGGATCATCTTTAGGACTCATTTGTCTTGATTTTAATCAGTGGGTCAATTTGACCCAGAGCAGAAAAGTGTCTCAAATTCAATTATAAACATAACCCCTTCAAAAAAAAATCTAAATTAATATAATTTTTTTTTACAAAAAGTCACTTTCAAGGATATTTAGTGTTATTTTGTGTTTAGGTTTTTTCAGTGCGCATAAAAAATGTAAATCACATTTTTTTTATGTTCAAATGAGTAAATTGTCGACATTGATCCTTTATTTGTGAGAAAAAAAAACATCATTGGACAAATATTGATTGAAATGGTTAGTATTGGAGTTAATAATCAGATACAAAAAAGTTTTGGAGGAATATTTTTGGTTTCTGACACTATAGCATCACTAAACACTCCCCGGGTCAAATTGACCCACGAACATTATTGCTGTACCTCAGAAACGAACATAACAGGAGGGTTAAACAAATGATTTCTTTCTTGAAGTGCAGATGAGAATCACAAGTCTTCAAGCAAGTTTGGCTGATTGTAAAATTGTCTATGCACAGAGCAGAGTTTGGTAAGAAAAAAAAAGTCAAATCCAGCAAATAATAACCAACATGTTACACGATGATGATATATTGTGTTCTTATGTAAATACTTGGTAAGATCAGTCACACCACACAGTTTATAACAAAATCTGTACTTTTATCTCCATCTTTAACATGGAACAATTTTAAAACCTCAATTTAAAAGTCAGAGTAATGTAGAAAAATGAACATCTCCCTCCAGTTTAATCATAACTCTTACCTTTTTCTGTTGACACATTTGGGAAAATATCCACATCTTTATAAATCAAAAGATCATCATTTATTGTGTAATACAATTGGAAACTCTGTGTAACACTCCTCATTGTAGGGAAATGTTGATGTCCATACCAACAGCACTAGACGTAACAACAATAAGAAAATCATATTAATAAAATAAACAATTTAAGACACTATTTTGTCCTGTTTCTAATGTCTAGTCAAATGAGTGGCCTTATAATTTATGCAACCATCTCTCAGGGAGAACTTTAAAGAAATACCTTTTCAAAGAAAATGGAAGAACATATGACATTGATTTAATACAACCTACTTATTACTTGACAACTGCTGATAAAAAAAAATAAATCAGCTTCACACTGACAAAAAAAATGCATGCATAATTTAAGATCTGGCATTGAATTTGTAAACAATCAGATCCAAGTCGTTACTTCCTGACAATTGTGTTAAAGTGACTTGCCCGACTCTCTATGATATGTTCAAGTCAATCCCTCTAGTCTTCCAATCTACCATCCCTGACCATGCAAACCATGAGCAGAGTAAAGACAAAGATCATAGCAGCTATGAGTGTTTTTAATTAAAACACATGATGATCTTATTCTGGTTTCCAGAACTTTTCAATCTGGCACAGAAAGAGTCATTTTAAGGTGTCTAGTGTTCTATTGGGCTCAGTGTCAGTGGAGTTCACTGATATTCCCTTAAGTCAATGTTTTTTATTTGGCAGTCTGCTTCATGTTTTGTTGAACTACAAACCTTTAACACAGCCTGGAATCCCAAGGGAAAATATTTTCTCTGATTATGGTTTTATATTTTTCTATCTATTCATACCTCTCTGTATGCCTGATCTTCAGCATTTTACATAAAAGATCTCCCCTGAGAAAACTGAATATCACCGTATTCGACTGCAAGAGAAGCATTATTAAACTCATTCTTGATGTGCTATCTTCACATTGATGTTAAAATTGTGAAATATTTGATAAATTTGATGAATATACAGCTATTTTTTGTGCCATTCTGTTAGTAATTCAGGTCAAAGTGATGGGTGAAGGTCTGGGGCTGGGGTTATATCTGGGAAACCTAAGAGGAGCAACTGCACCCTATTCCTTGTAGACTGGGGTAGATTGTGTGATTGGGTACAAAGCAGATGCCTAGAATATTTTGTACAGTGTTGTCATGGTTTCTATTAAATGTAAATATTTGATAACTGTCTGCAACATCCAGATTTGAGATCTGAAAATGGAAAAATGTGCACCAGATGTAAACAGCAACATCAAAACCTTTTTTTTATTTGGTGGGTTGAGTAAGTGCCTGAATGTTTATGGTAGGTTTGGGTCCTGCTAAAAAAATTTGCTTAGAGTTGTTGATATCTGTATAGAAACTTGAAAAATGCAATGAAAAATAGGGGAAAAAAGAAACTTGCGGTATTTCAAACTGTCATGTGGCTCTAAAATAAGAACATTTAACCATTTTATCTCTAAAAATGTAAATGCTAATCTCACGACATTTACAGTAGAAGTCTAAATTGTACTTCTAACTTTGACATTTTCTGCTATTAGAGGTTTTTCTGGATCGAGTTTGCATGCACTGCAAACCCATGTGTGGGTTCTTTTTGTTACTGCAGCGTTCTCCCAGTCCAAAAAATGCATGTTGGTCTCCCGTAATTTGCACTTTGTGCAGGCCTTACCCTGCCTCTAGGACAATGATCGATGGAGATGGCTTCAGCCCACTGCAACCCTGCATGTATAAGCGAGCATAAATGATGCATGGATGGATTGTTGGGGAAAAATAAAAAATAAAATTATATATATATATATATATATATATATATATATATATATATATATATATATATATATATATATATATAAGAATTTTTTTATTTATTTTAATTTTATTGTTTTTTTCACATAAGTTCCAGGAGGTGGCGGACGGTTAGAGGTAGAGCCAAAAGAAACAGTGCAGTGAAAATAAATATTTGCTCCAAATAAGTGCGAGTAGAAGAGGGCTTATTGAGCACGTCACCATAAGCGTCACAACAAATTATGTATATTCCTGTGCCTTCCTTGAAGATTTTAATCTACAAAAACATGCAAGGAATATAAAACTAAAAATGTTGTAGTCTGCTGTGCACTCCATTTGGGGTAGAGAAAGTGCACTTCATAATGCTTTTAAGGAGTGTGTGTCACAACATTGCCCTTTTTGTTTTTTTTATTGGTATATTTCAGTCTTGGCTGAATCAAGTAAAACATGACACTTAGGCTTCAGACTTTTTTGACTCTGACTTTCCGCTAACTATTGCTTTAGAGAAAAAAACTCAAAGATCTCTTCAACATGTGTAAGCTGATTTTTGCCAATTGAAGACGAGGCATGCCACAGTGTTCTGGACCAAAGAGGTTTCATAGCACAGGTTGGGAAACCAGTTAGGAAGGGGGTTTCAGGAGACAAGCTGCAGGAAACTGAGGGACTAGAAACTCCCCTGTAACTGGGTGGGATGTTGGGTTATTTAATACCCGACTCAGTCTTGGTGGTTCTAATGATAAATAGAAAGTAAATTACCCTAGCCTTGAAAGTATTTACAATGTAATTTCTAAGACTTTGGGATTCAGTATGGTGAAAGGTAAGGGCTCTCTCTTTATCATGTTAGGGAAGCAAATAAACCATTTTGTACAATGCATGATTTCACTGTTATTAAAGGAGGTCCTGCCGATGTGCATGCTGGGCTTCTTTAATTGCTCAGAGGGACACCTAATTGAGCAGAGCTATTACTGATGCTGCAGCTGCTTTTCTGAAGGAACAAGTCGAAAAGTCACGCTGTTGTAAAAAGAATCAATCTGTGTTGCAAATGGGAATAGGCTGTTTGTTGCTCAAAACGAGCAACTTCTGTCTCATTATGCAGGTGACCATCCTGTCAAATTATATACAACAGTAACTTTTAGCTGATGGATCAGCAGTATGGGCTGTTTTTCAGGAAGACTGAAAGGCCATCCCTCAGTCACAAATAAATCAATCGGCATCCCTTGTTTTACAAATTAATCAGCTTGATATTTTATTACAGCAACACAATCAATGATCACATCAGCTTAAGCTGGTCATTTTGTGGGGTCTGATGATTTAACTCCTAAAATTTGAAGGACATCATAATTTCACCCCACCTCACCCCATGACAGAACAGTAAAGAATTGGTCTAAAAGAGCACATGTGATGTTGAATACTCTCCTGTCATACTCTTGTAGTTAAAAGAAAACCAGCAAACTGAGATGAATGATTTACTTTAGTGATATGTGTTTTTGAAAAGCCGCAGCGCAAAGCGCCAGGTCGCCTGATGCAAATAAATTATAAATACAGCATAAAAATTGTAATCGAAAAAATACAAAAAACAAACAGAAAAAATGGTTTGCTGGGAAAAGCAAAACAAAAACCAGCAAGGAACAACACAGACACCATCTCATCAGAATACATAAAACAAAAACATTCCACTACATCACATTAGGTGTGTATAAGGATGTTCTTATAAAACTTATATGTCTAAACGTTTGACATACACCTTGCCTGATAACAATGCTTGTATGTAGGATAAAAATGACAATACATTTAAACACTTAAAGATAAAATAAGCTCTATTTATATAAATGTCCACTTGCCGTCTAAAAACAGGTTTTGCCTGTTATAGGTCAGTTTGTTGGTGAGTTTAAAAGTGCAAAGGAAAATACCAGTCTACACATATGACCTTGACTTAAACAGTTCTGTATAATTCCATGTTCCTTCTCCTCAGTGGGACAGCAAGAAAGATGCATGTAAATGATAGATGACTTGTCATTCATCACTGTCATCACCTTGACATGCAGGAGGAAATAACAACCCAGTCGGGGTGTGTCACTTCCTGTGTGCTGCTATTCTCTTCAACTTAAGTCATTTACATGGCCTTGCAGAATGTCAAATTCTGTGAACACTTTGTTTTCATGGTTGGAAACTTGTAATCATCAATCACCTCCGCAAACGTTCACAGCTATGTGCACAACCTGGTTTAAAAGGTTTGAATGACACTGAAAGATCTAAGTGTCACGTATTTACCTGACAGAACCCCACTGGTTTCTATGTATGTAATGGTTAACTTTTAATTGATCATTTAACATCATGTTGCATCCCTTCAATAACATAACCCATTTATTACGTGTGTATTTTACTTGAAGAGAAGTATTTTAACATACATTGCATTTGTTCCATTTCAGATACAAAAAAGTTTTCTTATTGCCCGTTTAAAACAGCTAAAGGATAAATAAGATTCCCCACCATAGCATTCAGCTGCTCTAAAGGGAAATTTAGTGGTATTGTATAGCATTACAGGAAGAATATAAAAGTGGATGGAAAAAACACAACACAAATGCAAAATGTTTTTAAAACTGTACAACCACAAAAAAAGGAGTTGCAGCCTTAAATTCAAAGTTTAAAAGTAACTAAATATAAAATGTGCGTGAAATTTTCAAATATGAAGGTGCATCATGTCATGTATTTAGATAAGTCTTGTTCATAAAGAATGAATGACGTCAGATGCTGCCAAAAATATGGTTGCAAAACGTCTGGGTGTCAACAGAACTGCAGCAAAGACATGGTTTTCATAGCAAGTAAATAATTCTTTGTGCTGCACAGTCCAATAAATAAATACACTTTAAAAATGTTGATGTTTCAGAGTTACTTAAGATAAATAATGTTTTTCTGGGGAAAAAAAGTTGAAAACACAGGAATGCGTAAGACTAAACCATAGCTCTTAATCGCCTGAAACAAATATACAGCTCTACAGGTTGCTTGAGGGCCTCCAGGTTAAGCTTCATTTATAAATATTGAAATCTTTACGCACTGGTGTAAAACTACTGTAATTATCAGAGGCTGCATATTACAGAATATTTGTTGACATAGAGAACACTCACCATATTATCCGTATCCATTAAGCTGAAGCAAAGCTGACACTTTGTTGAACAATGCATTTCGGTGGCTACACTTGGCTGAGAATCTGAGCGCTTTGCAGTGCCAAAAAAAATTATTTCTCAGATGCTGAGTCATGCCCAGATTTGCTTTTAAGCAATCACTTACTTACTGACAAATGCATGACAAATAACATGTCTTGTTTCTAATAATTTGCACTTTTAACTAGCAGAGAAAGAGAGGCACACGTACCTTTGATTGAAGCTGTTCTCCTTCCTATGACAGTGCAGTGTAACAACCCTATGACCCTCGCTTCTGACATCCTGACTGACTGTCCACATAACTGGGTTACTGGCTCGAGCTCCCAGGAACACCACTCCATCCTTCATCTTGACTCTGAAACACACAAATTATTGGCTGATGAAAAAGAAGACGGTGGTGCTAGGATATTACATAAAATGTCATCAGAAACAAGTTCTCTGCAGTATTTTATACTTGTTTTTAACCAGCACTATACTCCTCACTGTAAGACATCTACACGAAAAGGCCTTAAAAGTTTTTGATACATGCTGTATGCTGCTAGACCACTGCAAGGCCATAAAATGTTTCTAATATACCCATTTAAGCCAGCAGAAGAAAGCTGGTAGCTCTTTCGGGAATCCAGCACATGTCCTGTATTCTTCAAGCTCTCCTGAAGAGCCTCATCTCTCCAAAATTAGACTGACACTTTTGAATAATTAAAACTTGAATCCAAAAGAAAATTTACTGCTTGCAGCCACTTGTGAAAGGTTACATTTGAACTGTAAATAAAAAAAGAGTTCTGTCATATGGGTGTGGAGACAAGACTTTGCATAAAACTTCCTGTGGGTCACCTATAGAAAGTCATGTGTGACATTTTGCTGGATGTCTTCCAATTTTGATGGAGATCTTGATATTGTTTTGTGGTGATCATGCTGTGGTTTTGCCCCATCTTTTCTATACTGGTGCTACAGTCCATCATACAAAGCCAGCTGCTTTACCCATAGTGTTGATGGTTGTTGGGCAATTACTAGCTCACTTGGTGACTCAGAGTTACAACGGGGCAGTTCTAATTCAGCCTCCTTGACACCAACAAGAGATACAGAGACAGACATGAGGTATGCATGTCTCTCTGAGTTTTCTGCAAAGGTCAAAAGTCTGGATCTTGTCTCAATATTTTTTTTTTCATTTGAATAAAAATGTCTAGTTTTTCAGCTCTTTGTCCCCGTCAAACTTTATGTTCAAAGTAAAGATTCCGAGGTACCCATTTCTGCCAGGAGTAACATTGACAAGTGAATAAATAAAGGAAAGGCTGAAGGAAGCACACACACACATTTGTGGAGGGTAAACTTTAAAGTGATCATGACGCATTACAGTCGATAGTTTTACCTCAGCCCCTGAAAGTGGAAAAATGCCTCCTGTAGATCCTAATGACAAGACAACCCTCAAAGTTTCAAGCCTCCTTTGGAATGCCGAAGCAGGACTAAGCCTATAAACCTTTTTTTTATTAACAGTTATGAAACATAACAGAAAAAAAGATGAATCATTAGCTGTGTAAAATGGGATTCAGGATTAGCAAGCTTAAACCAATTAGGATTCATTTTGTAGTCAGAAACATTTTGTATATACTTCACTATACCTTAAACCTGAGAGTAATGTAATGGCAGGAAGGTAATTGTCTTCCTGCACCTGGGGTTTGTAAAGCACTTCAATTTCTGCACCACCTGCCCAAGCCTTTTTTATCCTGCTATCATTTCCATTATTCATGGTCACAGTATGTGGGCGGATATACAAATGCTGTAAAAAGTGTGACCTGCTTCCTTTTCTGTTTACTGGGATAGCTCTTCTTATCTTCTGTTGTCACATTAAATTATCATAAAGTACAAGAGTGGTTTTTGCTTTTTATTTTGCCTTCACAACTTCCTCAAACTCTAAAACCTCCAAACTAATTTATGTGGGCAAGATAGAAGACAAGGTCTGGTCCAAAACACAGAACAAAAAAAGCTTAGAGACTTTTCATCTAACTCCATTATGAATATTGGGTCTACTTCATTTTGAATCCGCTAAATACAATAAAAAGATTAACACAAAAGCTGTCCTGGGTAGATAATGACATGACAGTCTATGCAGTGGTGCTTAGAGAAATACAGTCATTACCTTGTCTAAGTTCAACCAGTCACCTTTGATCTTATCCAATCTCTGAACAGTAATAACTGTCCTTGTGGTTGCTGCTCCTTAGAATGAGAGTAAAAGGACATTGGTGTGGAAACTGAACATAGTTTCCACACCAACACTGATTGCTCTTTTGCTCACTGTTTTCAGGTTGTCACCTTATCCAAAGCACATAAATGACTGCTATCATGTGACGACACTCAAACTGGCAAACAGGGAACCAGGAAGACTCTTCCAATTGAGGCTGGTTGCAAATGCCACAATAGTGTAGCAAGAACATGGAAAAAAGGGGTTATGTTTCCTAGATTTACATATGAGATGCACTCTGTTGCATTATCACTCAATGGTGCCAAGGCAAAAATTACAATACACTATAATATCCGTTTACATGTTTCAATATTCATCAAAAGACAAAAAAACAAACAAATCAAAAACAAGCATACTTGCTTGTAGAGTTCCAAGACTGAAAAATGTTTTAGTCTCAAGTAACCAAGGACATTGTTACAAACGATTTGTTACATTTTTAGTAGAAAAATAAAGGACACCTATTGCTGCCACAACCATGGCTTTTATGTGCTGTCTGTGGTTTACTGTAAGCAAATTCAGCAGTGGGTCTAAATTAACAATGACAATAAGCTTCATAGTTTCATATTTAAGCTTTAAAGTGCTTGTTGCAGATCAGGGGCATTCCTAGCCTGTTTGGTCCATCCATATCAAAAACTATTATAATTGCCATTTTCAGAATTAATTCTGAAATCTGTTTTTACAGGCATTTTACTTGACACAGTTACATTATTACCGCAATACATTTTACATTATTAAAACTGCACCGTTATTAAGGATGGTCTAAAGAAAAGCATTGGCTAAAATATCTTCACCTGTCAAACATTGTATAGCTATTTTTATTAAGTAGAAATAGAGCAGGCATATTTCATTCATTGTGTTGATTTATATAGTTTTAAAGTCAATTTCAGTATTGTCTTCTATTAACTCATTACTTTAAAACTAAGGTAATGTGGACACAATCCTGCTAAATTCAACAACACACTGTGAAAAGGACAAAACAAATCTCGCACTGATGTGGCAAAAGTAGCTATAATGCTAAACCTAATTGCTAAACCTAGCTAACCAGGAACAATAAGTAGCTTCTGTGTCATATTTCTTTTTTTCATGCTCTACTGCAAGAAAAGAAGTATGCATTAGCTACATTGAGATAACTCCTTCTCCCCCCCAATACCCGCCTCTATCTGTCAATGTGTAAGAGACAGGCTCCCCCTATAGGTCGCCAGTTCATTACAGGGCACTAGTTTAGATAATGTTTTGTGATTATACTTGGCATTTCAGAATAAATTTGCATTTAATCAGTTGCTTAAATACATAGTTAGATGAACTGACCCACAAAGAGATTTAATGAAGCAGTTTTGAAATGCATGATTGGGTTCTCCCTCCATTCCTTCCTATCCCTCATGCTGTGCATCACATAAACATTGCAGCATGTGACACACTATATTGAGCAGTGGGTCTAAATTAACTAACGACAAGTCATGAGTGAGATTGGTTTGGTTAATGTAATTTTTGGTAAGGGAGGGCAATCACTGGAGTTTCGAGAGGCAACAATAAGGGAAAGCAATTTGAAAGAAGGCTCACTTTCACGTGCATCAGCACGTAAAGATGCCTCATTAATCCTGTGAAAACCTCTATCTGTAAAATGAGTATTTACAGATGACAGAAAAGGCCATTTTAAACTGCCCCTGTTATAGACCTGATTTGACTTCTAGAAACAACACCGGCAGAGGAACAAAACAACACTCCCTCCTTTCCGAGCTCCCTTATGAATGTTGAAATGTTGTTTATTGATATATATTTAAAATGAGCAATGCAATGATGTCTGTTATGTTGAGCAATTTGAGCAACATGGCTGTGATATTAGGTTTTGGGAGTCCAAGGTAACGTCTGACACAAAAACAAATCTTTGTTACAGATTGATAGTGTGGGACCCAAGTGCCAGCATGTAGATTGAAAGTTCAGGAAGACATGGTGTATCTTTATGAATTTGAGGTACAAAAAAATAAAATTAAAAAGCAGGGCAACTTAACCACATGCATGCCCACGGTAGAAATCAGAGATGGATTTGAGCAGTGACTGAGAACCCATATACTGATCATGTCCTCATTATGGCATTTGCTAGAGGGGAGAGGAGATTTATTTGGAAGCAAATAAGCAATTTGTCCTTAATGTCCATTTGGTAGAAGAAGGAAAAATTGGCAAGCATAAGGATTTGAGTGCATTTGAAAGGGGCCAAATTATGATTGCAAGACAATTGGGTCAAACAATCTCCAAGACTGTTTAATACCCGTTTGTTGGTCTGCACCAGTCAAGGAGTGATTGATCCAAGGTTGCCCAACAAAAGGAGCAAAGATGAACAAATAACAGCGTTATTATTGGCTAAGGTTCATTGTGGTATGTAGGGGCTGCTGATAGGTGTCCCAAATGGGCTGATCTCACAAACAGACTGAATGGCTCATACTGCTGAAAATCTTAATGTTGATCCTGAAAAAAAAAAGTGTTTGGTCAGGTTGCTAATGTTAAGATATTCAGATTGATCAGAATATTTCTCTAGACCAGTGGTTCTTAACCTTTTTTGAGGTACCGAATCCCTCAGTTGCATATGCACATTCACCAAACCCTTCTTATTCCCCCCCCCCCCAAAATACTTTGAGGTATTCTGATGTAGTAATTTAATTATATTAGCTGTGTTACCACCCCCACGCCACTAGAGGCAGTACCAAACCCGAAAAGATGCGACTAAGGAGCCGATTTAGACTATAGAATTTGGTAAAAACGGTGAGCTTTGCTGAAGTAATTAAAGACACAATTTCAAATCCCTGCTGAGAGTGGAGCTCCTCCAATCAGTGTGTTGACACATCTTCAGCGGATCTCCTATTATTTCCACGGGAGTCTCCGGACTCCTCGTCATCATCTGCACCTTGTGAATACATCCCTGCAGAAGCACTAACCTACTTATGAAAATAAATAGGAGACAGGAGACATCAGCAACTGTAAACTGGTAGCCACGCTGCGCTGCTCTGTGGCCGAACACACAGAGAACGAAAAGAAGCAAGGAGGCTCCGCCTTTATTGTTTTTATAAGCGCGTAACCTTCCGCTTCACAAAGTAGTGCCAATACAAATACAATAGTGGCAAGCATCGTATTCAACACAGAGCTCCTCCGCAGCACTGATTGGCTAAGCAATGTCACGTGATCCTCTGATTGGCTAAGCAATGTAACATGATCCTCTGCAGCAAGTGATGGCAAAGCAGGGCATCATCACGACTTTACACAAGTGTGTCTTTACCTCCGCGGCAGAGGCTCCGCCGAACCCCTGAGACCGACTCACCAAACCCCTGGGGTTCGATTGAACCCAGATTAAGAACCACTGATCTAGACAGTAACTTATATTTGAAATCTTTGCAAGTCCTTACACATTGTCATACAGTCTGAAAGTTGACAGATTAAAAACAGTATAGCTGATAGTGTGTCAATAACAACTTGATTGCTTTGCTAAATTAAAACCTGAGGAATAAAAACCTCCTCTGGAGGGGGATAACAATAATGATTGAACTACCATTTGGTTAGAAAAAAAATAAATGTTAGGAGTATTAAAACCAAAACCACAAGTTAAGTTAATGACAACCTTGTAAGAGATCAATGTGTCATCCTGGGGACACAGTGGATATCCACACCAATATTCCTGGCTGTCAAGCCTTAAATTTATAGGATGTTTCAATTGGCAGGTGTGTGACAGGCACATAATCTAGCACTGCCATCCGGTGAATAATTGCTGAAACCGCTGAACAAGACATGCAAAGGCCTTGACAGATGCAGATCATTACCCTACAGTAAAGACTGCATCACATCTATTCTGTGTCCATTTTCACAGTAGAAGTAGGTATTATTGTTTGCTACCGTCCACCCAAATTTCTATTTTCAACTCATGATCCATTTTCAAATTAGCGTTGAGTAAAGAAGTGATCAAAAGAAAGTGAATCCTTTTAAAACACTGAAATAAAAGCTTTGATGAATTTATTTATGGGTAGTGACAAAAAGAAAATGCAGATGTGTTTATCAGGTAAGCATATCGGTGGGAAATAAAATGGACTGTTGGTTTTTGAGCTCGTCTGAGAAAATTTCCCGTCTTGGTTTGTTTCTTTTTTTTTTTGGAAAAGAAAGTGTAAAGGTCTTCATAGTCAGCTCCAGGGTGGAAGAATAGCTTGAAGTTAGAGGTGTGTGGGCAGAAAGACAAACCAGCAGAGTGGATCAGATAAGACAGGTATTCCATCACGCAGATGAAAAGGGACAGATGATGGGGAAACATTTGAAGAAGGGGAAGATTTTGATAAAAGATTTTATTGGATAAGTGGTTCGAAAAAAAAAAGAAACCACGTTCCCCAAGAGTTACTGCAGCACTCTTGGAAAACATGCTGTCTATGCTTTTCTTATATTTTAGTTAACAGAAGAAACATCAACTCCACCTTTCAGCAAAATTTCATTGAAAGTACAGAGAAAATACAATGATTTTATCTACAGGACATGTAAATTTGGTTAAAAACACAAAAAGTGAAACATTATCTTAATAATGTTTACTGATTTGTAAATATGGTTGAATGATGAGTAAACAAATCCTCACATTCAATAGAAATGAACATTTAAATATATTTTCATAGGCAAAAATAACAAGGACGAGCAAATTTGAAAAGCTATACAATGTCCATGGAAAAAAAAAACACAAAATATTAATATAACCAAAGACCAAGAGGAGAAAATATGTTCACTATATTGCAGTCTAGTTAGCAGATAATGTACATACAGTGCACTGCTGTGCCAAAGCACCATTTAAAACCTTTTTATTATGATTTTATGTGACAGACAAACACAAAGCAGCACATACTTATGAGGTGGAAGGAAAATGAGAGGTTGCCTTCAGAATCTCTGCAGTGGAGAGTCTCTGGAAAGTGTGGCATGCTTTTGTACACAGTTTCTTTTTATAGTGGTAAAGCATTTTGTTATTATTATAAATACCACTATTCTATAAAATATTAGAGGTTTGCTAGTGTTAAGAAAATATATTTAAAATAAGCTAGTTTTAAAGTGTAACATGACTTGATGGAAATAGCCTAATTATAGTTTTAAAATTATAACTTATTTTGGCCTTTTGACCTTTATTTTACCTGTAGTTAAGGCAGACTAAGATTTAAGACCAATATCTAAGTCCTTTCCTTTTGTCTGTTTGGGAGACAATCAATCATTAGGAAGTTTCAGCTTTCACACTTATGTGTGAAAGCCATAAACCAGCAGCAGATCAGGAGAAGTTCTCCTTAGACAATAGGGACAAAATGGCTTTAGAGAAAGGGTCAGAGACAGGTCCTGGTTGGATGAGCAAAGTTCCACCCTATTTGAATAAATTAAAGAAAAGAGGATAAAACTTTTCACACAGAGTAACAAATCAGATTTTGCTCTTTGCAACTTCTCCAAGAACGTTCTTGCTGTCTGTTTGTCATTTCTATCTTTTGTCTTTTCCTCTTCTCAGGTAAATATATGTGTTGTTTGTGCTCTGAGGTTTTCTGATGTTTTGTGATGTGCTTTTCTGGTGATAGTTTGCATCTGTCTTGAATAAATGCTGATTATTGTGACGCTGTTGTCTCTGCGTGGTCTCAGTCCTTGCACACAGCATTTTTCTGAACCCGGGCAGAGAGGATAGAACGAGAAAAGTTTTGCAATTTTATTCTCATAACACTAGAGAACAATGCTGCGGAAATAGCACCATGATCACCAAGGACTGCAGACAGTAACCCAGGAGTAATGTTATAAAAAATTTCACCAGGGCTAGATTATAAAATTAAATTCCAAGCTGTGAATATCTGACTCTCCATGAAATGATCTGGTGATGTAAAGAATATGGCAGAAATGCGTTGTTGAAAGGGCTATAGTCAGTTACACAATTCTCATCAGCTTATGAAGTATTGCTTTCAAATAAATACTTCCTGCATAACCTAATAAAAAAATGCAATAAATAAATAAAGAAGCAGTGCTGTAAATAAATAAGTCAACACTAATGATTGTGTTGTAATCAATCCTTACTGTAATTACCATAAACACCTTTGATGTAACATAAATGACTCCAGACAACCAGCTAACTGAATAGTTTTTATTATAAGAACTTGGAAAAATAAACCCTTAGCTCAAAATGAGGCTACACAATACCTCAAAATTATCAAAAACCTAAATATGGAGAAATGCCATTAATTCCCAATGTTAAATGTTTCCCCAAAATAACCAGCTAGTAAGAAAATGTTCGCACAACGTCCGTGAACGTAGTCTGAAAGTCGAACGTCGAATGTCTGAATATTCGTTCCCAATTGATTTTATTTTTTGCTGTCATTTCACTTGATGTAGTTTTTATATCTTTAAAACTTTTATGGCTATTATTTTTTTAACAAATTTATATTTTTTCTTCTTATACAAAGTGAATTTTGTTTGAACGTTCTGGAACGTCTTCTGGACATTTTTATAAATGCTGCTTTAAAAATCTTCCAAAACAGGCATTTCAAAGAGCTTCTCTTTATATCTCCCTAAGTATTTTTAAGATTTTTTTATTACTCTAGCTGTTATTCTAATGCAAACATCTCTGCAATGTATGCATAAAAAAATAACTATTTAATTTACCGTTGAAAACAAAAAAAACATGGAATTTACTTATTTATTCCCATTTTATACTTTACTCCGTGTCGTGTTATCGATTGGTGGAGGTGATCTTATTAACATCAAGAAGACAACAAAGAGGAAAAAGATGTGGCCGACTTCCTGTTTACGTGCAACAGACTGCCATTGCCATTGACTACGGTTCTTACCTCGTTTCGCCATTTTTTCGGACAATTACTGAGCAGACATTGCATCTGGACTCATCTCTTTCAGTAGGTTATTATTCAATTCTATTTTGAGAGTAAAACATGTGTAGTTCATTGTTTTGATTATATGTGATATTATTTTATTCTGTGGAAAATGCAAGTCTCTTTGTTTTTTCAGCGTTATTCTTGGACGGTATTTCTCCAGTGGTTCAAATCAGTGTTTTTCAACCCTGGTTCTCAAGGCACACTGCCCTGCATGTTTTAGGTATTTTCCTGCTTCAACACACGTGATTTCAATTGATGGCTGATTAACAAGCTTTTTCTGAACTCCCATCATTTAAATGGGGTGTGTTAAAGCAGAGAAACATCTTAAACATGCAGGGCAGTGTGCCTTGACCAGGGTAGGGAAACACTGACATAGTTAATCGTGAAATATTGGTGTAGGACTTAAGTCTTAATGTTCATTGCCGGTGGCTACTTTGAGCAGGTAAAATGGCGGCAGCAGTTTCACTTGCCTCGACTTAACTGTTTTGATCGGGTGTGCTGGAGAAGCTTATTCTGTGGGAAGTCTGCTGCTTTTTTGTTATTCCTGTGTTATCCATGGGCAGTAGTTATTCATAGACTGGTTGACATAATTAATTGTACAATATTGCTGTACTGACCTCAGTCTGGCCTAGTTTACTGTTTGTTACTGGTAGACAAAATGGCGGCAGTGTCACTCACTTCACTGTTTTGATCGGGTGTGCTGGAGAAGCTTGGATGGAAAGTGTGCCGCTTTCTTTTGTTTTTCGTGTTATTCCTGGACAGTAGTTATTTCTGGAGTGGTTCTCATTTTTAAATGTGATATTTTGCCCCTTTCGCCTAGAGTACACTGTGTGTGCTGGATAAGTTTGTGTTTTCTATTGTCGCTGTGCTGCTCTTTTGTATCACTGACTTCGCACATAGATGGATGGATGGATGGATGGACTTCGCACATTTTTGCCTCAACTATGGCAAAAAATTATTTACTTCCCAAATCTATCCGTTTGAGGCACGCTTCTCTTGCTGCCAAACGAAAATTTACATTTTTAAATGATGATGGGGATGATCATGATCCTGAAGATTTTGTTGAAAGTTATCCTACATTTCAACATGAAGGCTTTGCCATGCTTGGGAATCACTTGAAAGTCCATATTCTTTCCATAATAATAGCGCCATCAATGAATGCGAAACTGAAAGTATTCCTGTAAATGAACCTGGGTCATGTGCAGGTGATTATCATGGCACTGTTAATTTTGACCATCAGGCCAATCACCCTTACGAATTGCCCTTTCAATCAAATGTTCAAATTTCCCAGAACTCTGAATCAGACCCAGATTGCTCTACACATTCTTCTTCCTCAGATACTGATGATGACCAAGAAAGTTGCCTTGGTGATAATCTTGCTGAGTGGGCTGTCGGATTTCAAATAAACCATGTTGCTCTCAGAAGTCTCTTGAAAATTCTTAGAAAATTTAAACATCTTGATCTTCCAAAGGATCCAAGAACCTTGCTAAAGACGGATTGTAGCTACTCTGCAAGAGTGGTTCATACTATCATTTTGGTGTTGAAGAGGGTGTCGTTAATAAACTTCAGAAATGGTGTCTCTCTCTGAAAGTAGTATTATGTTTGCTGGTCATTGTTACCAATTGCAAATTTCCACAGTAATTTGTGATGCCCCTGCACGGTCATTTGTGAAATGTGTAAAGGGTCATACTGATTATTTTGGTTGTCACAAGTGTAAGCAGAGTGGTGTTCATTGTGAACGAAGCATGACATTTCCTGAAACTAATGCTGACCTGAGAGAAGATGGAGATTTTGTCATGGTGGATAAAGATGATGAACACCACACAGGTCCTTGTCATTGGAATGTTCTTGGGATAGGTATGGTGACTCAATTTCCCTTAGATTACATGCATTTAGTCTGTTTGGGTGTCATGAGAAAACTGTCTTGTGGAAATCTGGCTCTGGTGCTACTCGTCTTGGTCCCACGCAGATCAGTGCCATTTCAAAGTCGATGGACATGTTGAAGACTGTAGTTCCTCTGGAATTTGCACGTAAACCACGGTCTCTTTGGGATGAAGATAGGTGGAAAGTCACTGAGTTCAGGCAGTTTCTGCTGTACACTGGGCCTGTTGCTTTGAAGAATGTGCTTGATGATGCAGTGTACAAGAACTTCATGTTGTTTTCAGTAGCAATGCGTTACTTGCTGTCACCAGCACTGTGCGTGGACTATTGTCAGTTTGCACGTCAACTTCTGGTTCAATTTGTTGAGCATTTTGGCCTTTTGTATGGGAGGCAAAACTTGGTTTATAATGTTCATGGCCTCATTCACTTACCAGATGAAGTTTTCTTGCATGGTTGTTTAGAAAATATTTCAGCATTTCATTTTGAGAATTTTCTTGGAAAAAATGAAGCATATGCTTAGGAAACCAAATTCTGTCTTGTCACAAATCATGAGACTATCGGAGAAAAAAAAAGGTCCCATGTTGATTTGCCAGAGGTGAATGTGGCCAAAGGGCAGCACTTTGATGGTCCACTGCCTTTGGGTGGCAGTGTGCTTGCTTATCAGCACTACAGAGAACTGCACTTGGACTTGGGATGCATAAAATCTGCAGATGGAGATAACTGTGCAGGTGAATGGACAGGTTGGTTTGGTTCAAAATATCATGTCTGGTGATGAATGGTTTGTGCTTGTTCAGTTGTTTGGCCAGTGTAGTGATTACTTCACCTACCCAGTGAGTTCTAGGACTTTGTCAATTTATAGGGTGTCCCACCTGAGGCCAGAACAGATACTAGTCAGAGCTAGTGACATCATATGTAAATGTGCTCTCTTCCCTGAAGAAAGTAAGCCCACATTTGTGGCTCTGCCTCTGCTGCATTCATTATCAAACGCTAATCCAAATAATTAAAATTTCCAGCCCTCGATACTAATTTATTTTTGGGGCGTTGGAGTTATTTTGGAACTTTGGCTTTCTATTAAGACATGTTTAAGTGGCATTTTTCATTTAGACCCGTTGGTTTCTGCTCAGTGTTATTTTGTCATTCTTTGAGGATTCTCCTATTTGTGCTTTCTGTGAGAAGCACAGAGAACTTTTTTTATTTCTGACTTTGTAACAGAGTGGGGGCCACATGTCTTTGCAGACATGGGGAAAGATTAACAAAAACAAAGGGACTCAGAGCCTTGTATCCCAAGCCCCAACTGAGTTTTGTTTCTTTTAATATAGAAATGGCGTACGCTGTGGTGGAATTCCTATGCAAAGAACTTGTTAATGGAGAAGAACAGATCATAACGGAGGTAGACATTGTGGCATCATCCTGGATCCATGGTGATTATAAGCTCTGTTGGTGGCCATGTAGCATACGACGGCAGAAAAGATGGCCAGAAAAAGGGTGGACGTTGGAGACCCATCAGACTAGAATGGATATGAGATATGAGCTGTGTCCGAATTCAGGGTCTGCATCCTTCGAAGGACGGATTTGTAGGCCGATTACAGACTCCTTCAAATGCGTCCTTCTTTTCCCCAGATTTGAAGGATGGGTCCGGTGTATCCTTCACGGCCCACGATATCCCATAATTCATTACGGGTCAGAATTATCAACAATGGCGTCAGACAGTGATGAATGCTGTAAGTAAATTTCTATCTATTACATTTTAATTTACATCAAATTTACTCAAAAAAAAATTTAGGCAAGAATGGACTAGTTTAATTGTCAAATATATGTTCGGTTTATTAAGTTTTCATAAATATATTAGTCCGACGTTGTCGGTGATCTCTGTTACCGTAACATTATTAGCCAACTCAGCTTCACAGTTATCAGCTGGCATGGTGACCGAGGAAACGCATGAATGAATGCAAGACAAACACAGATATACATACACAACGTGATTAATATATCTTGTATTGAAATGTTTTTTTATTCCCCACAAAATCATTTCGGTTGATATGTCATCGTCCTTAACTGTTATAACAACGTGTTAATCGTTATATTTCAGTTAAGATATAACTATAATGTCTTTACTGATAGCCAGAGATTTGATAATAATGTAGTTTATTATTGTTTTTGAACAGCTTTCTCTACCAAATGCAATAAAGACTTAATGTTGAAATGTAAGTAAATCTCAGTATAAAACAAAACACTTGTGATATTTTGTTATTTTCGCAGAAATATATAAACTTATCTAAATGTAAACCTGGTAGCCAAGAAACGTACTTTAATGTTAATCGAGACATGTCACTTTACATCAATTTGACCATTTGTTTTAGGGAACAAGGAGCAGACGGAAAATTTGATCTCCCTCAGGGGACAAAACAGCCACCTGTTCACAGGGACCAAACATTCTGCGATATATATATATATATATATAATATATATTATATATATATAATATTATATATATATAATAATATTTTATTATATATATATATATATATATAATAAAATATTATATAAATATTAAATATTATAAAATATTAAATATTATATATATATATATAATAAAATATTATAATATATATATATAATATAATAAAAATATTTTATATATATATAATCAAATATTATTTATATTTTAGATTTATATTTTTAAATATTTTAATAATGAAAGGAATATTTTTTTTCAGAGAAAGCCACAAAACATTGCACAGTAAGCTTAGGTATACACAGTATTTGTTGACATGACTACTAAAAGAGGAAGAATAGTGGTATCTTGAAAACAATGCAGCAGTTTTCTTGATAGAGGTAAATAAAACTGTAAAGTTATTTTACCTCCAGACTACTGTCGCAGAATGTTTGGTCCCTGTGAACAGGTGGCTGTTTTGTCCCCTGAGGGAGATCAAATTTTCCGTCTGCTCCTTGTTCCCTAAAACAAATGGTCAAATTGATGTAAAGTGACATGTCTCGATTAACATTAAAGTACGTTTCTTGGCTACCAGGTTTACATTTAGATAAGTTTATATATAGAGAAAATATTTTATTATATATATATATATATATATATATATTATATATATATATATATAATATTTTATTATATATATATATATATATATATATATATATATATATATATATATATAATAAAATATTTTCTCTATGTTCTAGGTCCATTATAGAGAAGATGGGCCTCCAGGATGTACTAACACTGTCTCAGGCAAAAAAAAGAATGGGATAATCTTAAAGAAATATAAAGTGTGTAATATTTTGAGACCACAATTAATTTAAAATAATTCTAATCAAAGTTTAGTGTATTGCTGTATTTGTCAACTACTTTTTTCTCATTTATTCTGTAGGACTGCAAATATCCTGGCTCAGGAGAGGGAGTGAAAGTGAAGCCCACTGCTGCTACTTGGCCTTGGTTTGTACAGATGGATGAGATCTTAGGACAGAGGTCTTCCATAAGACCTCCTGCTCTAATTTCCTCATTACTAGATGAGACTCCAGGGTCAAGTGCTACAGTGGGTGGACAACAGGAAGACGAAGATGCTGTTATTAAGAGACCAGAAGAGGCGAAGTGAAAACTCTGAGCTTATTGAAATAATAAAAGAAGATATGAGATTACAAAAAGCAGAAGATAGACGGGCAGAGGAGAGCAAGGAGAGACTTGACAAATTATCAATTTTGCAAAAAATAGCAGAGAAATTATTATTTAAAAAATAAACTTTTTGAACACTTTTCCAGACTATGAATTGATCTATTAATGAATAAATTAAAATGATGTACAGTCTAGATCCTGGTGCCATGACATCACAATGTAGTTGATACTTGGCGACACAAGTGCTTTTCCTATTTTGTCTTGCACACCACTCATTATTATTTTTTTTTTTTTATCATTTATATGCCTTTTTTAGGAGCTGTACAAAAGAACCACGGAGCAGAGTCACTGCAGGACATGGAAATCCAGGCTGTGGTGGGAGACTGGCTAAAGCGTTCAAGGAATTGCAAAGACTTTTGTGCTACTGCAACAGCTAAAGGAGATGACCATGCCACATCTTAGGAAAAACTGCACCATCACATTTACATACACACCAGCGGACGGGAACAAAGCAATTTTAAGAACAGTCAAGGCTCCCCCCCACCTCCAGTCTGTTTTTTGGGGGAGGGAGAGTTGGGCATGTAACAGTGTAAATATATATATATTTATTTATTACATTTTTAAATTTGATTTTTAAGCAGTGGCTGATTTTGATAGTGCCTTCTGAAAACCCGCTGTATTAAAATTGATGCCACTTGACTTTTCTTTTTAACGCAGGTTTTATTGTATTTTTTTGTACATATTAAGAAAATAAATTTAAAATATGCACGTTTTAAAGCTTAGCAACATGTCTTGATTGAAATAGCCTAAATATAGTTTTTGGACTAATCTTTAGGTTACCTGTAGCTATAGCAGATTGTCTGCTAAATCTTTTGATCTGCCCTCTGTCTGTGTGGGAAAGAATCAGAAGTTCCAGCTTTCACACTGATCTGTGATGAGCCATAAAACACCATGAGTTCAGGCCAGTGGAGGAGAAGCTCTGCTTCCACTTTGTTTAGATAAAGGTGACAACTGATGTTTGATCTTGAAAACAAATTGTAGCTGGAAAAAAACTCTAGCCGGAGGCTCTGCCCTAGATACAGCTGTGAATATCGCAAAACAATTGCTTCTGAGGAAAAGCCACAGATCCAGAAAATCTCCCCCATGACCAGCAGCCACAGCCTCCCACCTGTCCTCCATCTTCACTCCCACCTGTCCTCCATCTTCACTCCCACCTGTCCTCCATCTTCACTCCCACCTGTCCTCCATCTTCACTCCCACCTGTCCTCCACCTTCACCATCTCATCCACCAGCTGCTCTGTGTTCACCTGTAGCTGTTTAGTCCAAACAGTACCTCCACTAACCAACTCCCTTCAACTGGAAATTCCTCTATCAGGTAAATTTTACCAACATGTAAAAACAGTGACTACACTTTGTGTATGCATCATATTTTTAATTGAATTATTCATAGATGTGAGGCATTTTTGGATTTGATCAGTTGACGACATGAATAACATGCAAATAAAGGTTTGTGTGGTGGGAGTTTTGTCTGTTTTAGTTTTCCTGCGTTAATCCAGGTGAGCAGCAGCAGAGACTCATCTAAAGCAGGACAGAGGGTGCTGACCTGCAGGCCTGAACACCCCAAGTCTACATTGTAATAAATTTTATCATTCTTTGCAGACTGAAGCATTCTGTGTAACGTCTTCAAAGCCTTAAGGAGGTGAAGGAGACAGCCTGGGAAACACCAGGATGCTGCAAGCCGTTCTGACCCGACTGACAGTCACTGGTTCTTCTGAAGAGATGGACTCACTGGATGAGCTTTCTGCAACATTTTATCCAAGATCCTTTCAAACCACCAAGCAGAGCAGCAGAGTTCTATTCAGACTGGGTGGAGAGAGAAGAGAAGTCTTTCTGGTCACCAGCTCTTGATGACTGAAGTATTTAGTAAGTATAATCTCATCCATCCATTTTCTATACACCCTTGTCCCTAGTGGGGTCAGGAGGGTTTCTGCTGCCTCTCCAGCTAATGTTCTGGGCGAGAGGTGGGGTCACCCTGGACAGGTCACCAGTCTGTTGCAGAATCTCATGTGCCTTTCAGTCTAAAATTGTGTGAATTGTTATACATTATCCTATACCTGGACTTTGTTATGCATGTTTCTCTGTAGCCAATTAAACGTTTTGTTTCATAAAACCATGAATAATAATAGTTTAAAATATGTATATATTTGGTCTGTTTTTTAGGGGCTGTACCAAAGAACCAAGCGTCTGATTCAGAACACCAAAGGTTTTAAGGCTCAAGTTTGTCTGGTTTGTTTTTTTGTTTTGTTTTTTTATTATTATTTTGTTCTTGTGTCATCGCTCATAAAATAAGTTCTGGTGTAAATATTTCTTTAAAAATTATATTTTTAAGCACTGGGTTACTTTGCTGACTTTGCTTTGATGTTTTATTATTGTGAGTGTCTTTTCTAAAAACCCATTGTACCAAAATGTATACTGTGCTGTTTTACTTTGTTCTAAGAAGGTTTCATGTCTTTTGGTACATATGTATAAATAAATCTGATTATCATATTTTGTTGTGGGTAGTCTTTAATGTTAATACTATAAAATTGATAAATTCTTTGCCAAGTGTTTTACATCGATTTTACAGTTTATTAGATTAATGTCTTGGAAAGAGAAGACAACTGTTCCATGTGAAAACAGTGAGAGTGGGGCTAGCTTTCCTTTTCTACAATTTGTTAAAACATTGGATTAATATCCCATGGTAATGGAAGACAACTGTTCCTCATGAAAACCTTTCATTCCAATAAAAGTGATGCTATGTTAGCATTTCCACGGACCTAGCATAACCATTATATAGCTTTTTATTTTTGAATAAAATGCGAAAGTCCGCCGAAAGTCTAATGGTGGTCGATTTTGCATCCGGTGGACGTCCCGGGAGGACATTCTGCGGACGTCCTTTGGAGTTTCATTTGGATGTCATCAAACAAAAGCACCGGATGTGAAATTCAATGCTAGCTTGGTAGAATGAAGCCGATAAGGCACTTTTCCTTTTCAGTCCCGTATGTTTTACTCACTTTAACTTTGTTTTTTATGGAAAAACCCTTCTTTTTAACCGTTGTTTTACTATAACCAGAATTTAACTTTTGTCCCTAAAAGAGCTCCATACCTTTACCGAAAATGTACAGATTACGCATGGGCTCTCTCTCTCTCACTCTCACACACGCGCACATAATGTCTGGTACCGGTTAAAATGTCCGTTGCAGGCCTGATGAAGCTGGGGTGCGATGTCGCTACGAAAATCCTATTCTCCCAGTTTAAACCAACTCGGACCTGCTCGCTCAGCCAACGTTCTCTCCGTCAAGGATGCTTTGCGAGTCCAACTTCTTTAAGCATAACTCCGCCACACGAGTTACAGAACCTCAATCATTTAATTTATATGTTTCTAGAAGATAGGTTTATAGTTTATGCATAAACCCGGACCAATCACGCTGGCGCCTCTGATTTAATCATTCATCAGTCGCGTTGGAGCCTGCGTCGCCATGTTGACATTCGGATAAGCCGCAGTTTTCCTCCGTGCTTCTCACTACAAAACACTTCGGCAGGTATCCTACACACCGTGTGCAGGTTTACTTGTGGAGAACATGCACGAAAAAGTCCAGCTCCTTCTCCCACCTCAACCTCTGCAGGAATTAGTAGCGGGCTCCATTAGCTTCCTCCTTGTCTTCTCCCGCGTGCTTCTACCTTCTTCTTCCCATCATGCCATTGTCCTGTTTTTTGTTTCCCCACTCTGTTGAGTTCACCTGTCCCTCGTTAACCTAAACTGCTTTCACAGATATGAGATTCAATACAGTCTTTAAACTAATAAAATAATTGATGAAACAAGAATATACTTCTGTAAGTACACAAGTCACCTCCAGAAAAGCTTTGGCTTTCTGCTTTTTTTCATTATTTCTCATTTATATTTTTAATATACCTAAAACCAACCATGTAAATACAGTATTTTGCAATGTGTAAGAGACGGGCCGTAAATACATGGTTTTTAAACAGGTGCTACATATAATTTCTGAAATAATTTTAAATAGGCTACCCCTCCCCCTTAAATTGTTTAACTGGAGAGTAAGCCAAACTGCACTGAGCCCATGTTCCTTAATTGACACCTGCGACCAAATCCTACTATGAAATAAGCACAGAAACTGTTGAGAATAACAAACAGGTTTTCTTGTCTTCCCTTTCCCTCTCTTTGCTCCCCTTATTGGGAAAATTAAATTAAATAGTAGCCACTGACACATGAACCCCGGCTGGGACCTGGACCAGTAAATTAGGATTGTGAAGCAGGGCGGGCGGGCGAGGAGATGCCCTGAGTCAATTAGCTGGTCGGTGAAGTGTTTTTAGGGGTGAGTGAACCACCGGCAGATGTGGTGATAAAGAGGGAGTTAATTCAATTAATGAATTTGATGCTGCTCCAGCCATTATCAGAGCCAGTAAGAATTGCTGGTGCGGAGCAAAAGCTGCAAACACAAAACAAGATTAACACTGTCTGATTAGAAGGGTTCGCCAGGCAAAGCTCATCTCTATGCACACAATGTACTGGGCCTCTCCTTGTATCACTCCTTTGTCTCACTTTCAGCACATCTCAACTCCTATCTCCATCTGAATGTCTATCTCCCCCCTTTGAAACAATTAGCTTTTCTCCCTCTTTCAACTAACCTATCCTTCATCGGTGTTCTGTGCTAGATTCATTAATTTATTCATAAAAAGCAATCAAGATATCCTACACGCTGTTAGTCATGCTAATTTGTTTCATTTAATTTAACTTACTTCAGTGAGTAAACTTTCATCATGTAATTTAAAGGTCTACTGACTGAAACATCTTAATTAAATAAAGTGCCTACAAGTAACTAAGTTTGTTGCAACTCTTGATCAGTTCAAATTTACAAGCTGAGCTAAGTATAGAGTTGTTCAAATATATATTAAATAAAACGTTATTCATCCCAATTATTGACAACATATTCCACATATTTCATTTAAAGTGCGAAGATGGAGTAAAGCACAATAAAATATGTTGAACATGCAGCAAATATTTCTATCTTACCACTTCTAGTCTGCACCCAGAAATACAGTCCCACTGTTCTACTTGGATTGGCTTGACATATTCAAAGCCATAATTTGAAGGGATGTTAGAAATAATGGAAGAAACTTTATAAAGGTTTCAGTCCTGAGAAGGAAATTAAAAAAAAGATGGGTGAATGATTTATGGTCTTATAAACTAAACTAAAAATCAAATTCTTGTTTTTAAAGGACTTGGAGGGGCCAAATTAAAACCTGTGGAGTAACCGGCAATGATCTGTGGACAAGAGATGTCCTCAAAATAAGCAATGATTTCCACTAAAGAAATCGCTTAATTATTTTTATTTCAGTTCTTTATTTCATCTGTGCTTATGAGAAGTGTAAAAACAAGTGCACCCCTACATAGCTGAGAGAAAAACTCTTGGTGAAACACTGATTTAATTGAGTTGGACACTGTGTAACGGAGTTCATACAATAAGATAAAAGAATAAGAAACAAAACTACTGAATGTTTTTGCAACCTCTCCTCTCTTAATGTTAATGCACACCCTCTAATTTTATCTGGAGGCTGTTGAGTAAAGCTGTGTTAAATTGGCTTAGCGCTGAATTTTAACCTTTTGAAATGCTAACTTCACCTCACTTTGGAAAAAGAAGAGGGAGGGGGAATCTATCACTGGCAAAGATCAATATCTGTGTTATCAAGAGAATAGAGGAGATGGGTCTGTTTTGAGAATATCAGAGTTGAGAAGAGTTTAAATATTCTTCTGAAAAGGGACAGGTGTAAAAAAAGGGATTTCTACTAAGTGTCACTTAGTTATACCTGAAGTGGATTGATTTCAGTTCTTTGAAATTTGGTCGATGTTGACTGTCACCAAACAAGAGACACAATTACAATCAGGTGGCCATACAAGCCAATGTACTTTACAACAAAATGCTTTGACAATTTACTTTGGAACTACTGGGAGGGAAAACGTATTGATAGTTTCAGGCATTGTAGCCATTGTTTGACGCCTCAAAAGAACAATTTGGTGTCTCATCTATAGTAAGAATAAACATCTCTCACATTGTTTATCTTCTCTTTGGCTGGGAGAATGACTGACATGTGGAGTCCAGATGCTAGCACTGGAAAATCCTTGGCATTATTTAAAAAAAGAAGGGATATAAAGCAAACATCAGAGGGAGAACAGTTGACTTCAAAAGGGGAAAAAAATTGGGCAATGTGACTTGTCATATAACAACATTGACAAATTCATGATAGGTCAAGAGCAACTCCCATATCCTGCAGAGCCTAAAGGAAAGGTTTGTGTTAACATGGCTGCATAAACTCAGCCTTTGATCGTGTAAAAAAAAACCCTGATCTTATAAAGTTATAAATAGTAATATTTGCTGATCTTATTTAAGCTTTAGTTCTAAGAATTTCCTTATTTCCTGTCGAAGAAATAGCAAACTAGAAGATAATTCTAAGGTCTGAAAAATGTTAAGGTATTGATGTATTTTTATTCAAACTATACATTTCAAGTCACCAGGATGAAATCATTTCTATGGCCACACTTGTATAAAATCCTCCACCTGGGCATGCAGACTGCTTCTACAAACATTTGTAAAATAATGTAAAAATAATGGTTGCTCTCAGGAGGCCAGTGAATTTCATCATAGTATCATGACAGACTGCCATCTGCACAAAAAGTATGGTGGTGAAATTGCCTCGCTTCTAAGTATTAATCACAACATGTTGGTTTAATATGACAAAGTGGATGGGATTGGAGATAACAGCCACTTATCCACGGAGACCATGTAAAATCCCACAGTGGTGTCAGCGGATCCTGAGGCCAAAAGAGTAGAGGTTACCAACTCTCTCAAGAGTCAGATGTTACAAACCTTCAGCCTTCTTACAGGATTCAGATTAGCTTAAGAACAGTACACTGAGAGCTTCATTGGTTAGATTTCTAGGGACATGTAATTGTATCTGAGCTTTACTTCAGCTAGTTCAATACAAATATCAAGTTTATTGGTGCAAGGCACCCTGGCAAGGGACGCTAGATCAGTGGAGACGCAGTTTCACCATCAGTCTCTGGAGGTATGCTTCATGTGCACAAATGGATGGATTGATGTTGATTAGTTTTAATCAAGGCGGTTGCTTGTATTCTACTCAGCTGCAGCAAAACGTTTGTGTCACATATAAGAATAATGAGCAGATTTCAGAAAAAACTGGCAACAATAAAACATATGCTAGCATTTTGCAAAGAGAGCTAGGGGAGGATAGAATGGCAAGATTTCATTAACAGAGATTCTCAGCAATCACCTTAAGCCAAGTTGCTAAAAATTCAATTCAATTACATATGTTCCATTAAGATTATTTTAAAATCCCTACAATGTTTCTTGAACAACTGCATCATCACTGTCAACACCAGAGGGAAGAATTAAGAAAATGTATTTTTTGTTTTTGCAAGCAGATAGAAACATAGTGCCACACCACTAGCAAATGATGGAATTATCTTAAGGTTTTGTAGAATGTGGCATTTACAGATTTTTCTGGTTGGACTATGAAGAGAAAACAAATAAGATGGAAAGTATTAACACTCATACTAGATACTACTGAGCCGTTGTCACAGCCCAGCAGTATCTAAGCTTGTTGGGACACAAAGCTGAACTATCTGTTTATTTCTTAATTGCACTTTTAAAAACTTTAAATATTATGATGCTATGTAAATCTATTCGTCATTGGGGAAAAACACATTTTTCCCCAATAATCTGTAACAAATTCTTTCGTAAGATCAAGTGTCTTATTTGGCATGTCAAACATTTTTTCTTAGGGTCAAAATATGCTTGAGTCCAAATCTTCATAATTTATATCAAATACAAAAATAAAATACAACATCTCTCTGAATAAAAATGGGTTATATATGGACTTGAATATTACAGCGATCTCTGTGTGTACCGACTGTGTACTTAAAGCAAAGCCAAGGGAATGATGACACCAAGGGGTGTGACAGTGCAATATCCAATGCTGCATAAAGAGAGTCACCTCCAGTACATCACAGCTTGACTCTCATTACAATGTAATATTCCAAATGTAAAATTCAAGAACATTACTAGTCTGGTGAACAGACATGTTGGACATTTCAATCCTCAATTGAGTCACTGGATTTGTGGATCAAGCACGGGATTTTAGATGAGAACTCATTTGAAAACTATGTCATGATGGTTTTTCGTTCTTATTTTTCTTGTTTAGCAGGAAGCCATGCCAATCAGGGTGGCAAAAACTTCCAATTTCCAATTTGCTCTAATGTTGGATTTCAGGAACCAGCTACCACTGCTGCTGTGCTGTAGATTACAGTTGAAGGAATGAGGTCATGTTGTATCAGACAGAAGCCTGATCCCTATGGCTGCTATTTGAAAGGAAGCCTAGCCAGTTAAACGTAGGATGCAAACACACACAGTCAGTGCTTCCAGTAAAACCTACTTGACACAAGGTTGGATCCAGGGGATAAAAATTAGACTTTGCATTTGCTCTGTGGGGTTGGATGGATGATCCTGGACTGATCCAATATTTGGAGGGATGTAGAAAAGGCCAAGCAGTATAATCTCAGGATACAGTATGGCAGATTATTGCAAGTTGGTAAACCTGATGTAGAACGGGTTACACAGATTAACTCTGACGCTGCTGTTGGTGATTAATTTGTCACAATTTGTGCAGTTACTGTATGGCTCTAAATTGCACATTTACCTCAAAAGGCTTCACAGTTTGTTTTGTTTTCACATAGAATATTTCAACAAGAAAACTCATGGAAGCAACAAGGCAATTTAGACACAAACGTTATAAATTGGTTCGTAGAGCAACTTTTCCCATTGGACTGGTTGATAAATGCACTTTCTCGAGCTTTAACACACATATCAATCTACAACATCTTGGCATTTAAGTCCTGTTTAGAGTGGTTTCATAAAATTTGAAATTTATATCATTGTAAATGTACCTGATTTAGAAGATTTTAATATTCTTTCTTTCCACCTTTTGAAACAGACTCTTCCCTGTCCATTTTTACATCTCTGTCTCTGTTTACATAGAAACTAATCTGATGCACAGTACTGGATATACATTTGCCAGTGTCTAAAAGGAATGTTTTTCATGCATTTTCACCAAACTGAATGGTGGTTTTGGCAAATATGTGTAAAACGTGAAAAAATAAAAATGTCTGAGTGCTTTTCTGATTATCCCCTTGTTTATAATGTGCTTTTTTGTATGTATCCATGTTTGCATTTATGCATGCATATATCTATGCATGTATGTATATAAGCATAAAGAAAACTAAGCAAAATGTGTCCCCTGCTTGATAACTTTCAGTTCATTTGCTTTACTGTCAGAGAAATGAAGCATTTATGCATCAAATAGAGTAACAACATAATAACCATAACTGTTGTGTATATATAAATTACACTCATCTAAAACCATTACTTAAACAATTAATCTTTGTGTACGCTAAAGCTTTTTAATCACAGTCTTTACAAATGGCTGACTATTCGTTATACCCTCTAATTAGATCATAAATTGTATGACCACATTGCTGTGCCAGGTTTGACACATACAAACAAAAACGTTAATGGACCAATGGCGTGGACGGCATAAACAGTAAGAGCTAAAGCAGTTGAAAAGAGACTAATTGCTTTCTTGTTCCTTATTCCCAAACTCACAGAGATGTTAAAGCTGCCATTGTGTGGTTTTTCAATGGCAGGAATTGAAAAATAGATACAGTAAGTTTTACAGCTTCACCAAGGTTGAGGGCAGTCATTGTACATGATGAAATAGATAGCTGGCTAGGTACTAGTGCTGTGAGAGTCTAAATGTCACTTGTTGTTGTATTTGGCAGTATTGTGACATTTCTGTGTTGCTCCGGGAGGCAAGTTGATTGCAGGAGTAGCAAAAGTGAGAATAAAGATAATGGCCACCATGCAAATCCAACAATGCCCAACTAAAGGTTGACATTATTGTGACATTGAACATTTTGCAAACATCAGATAATTGGCTCTGTCGGAGAAAAAGCACACTACAACAAATAAATAAATTCTGTCCTGATTTTTTCATGTTACTCTTTCGGCAGGGAAGAAAATAAGCACATAATGCAGTTTATACTATTGGGTAATAGAAGGTAAAATTCCTCTTACATCAATTCAAGTCTGATCTGGCATGTCAACCATTGTATAAGATCAGTATGAACTTCATTATTTGCACCAGTGCGCTTACATGAATAGTAGCTCTCAGCAGACTTCACATCATATAGGAGACAGGGAAAAGCTATCGGTGAGGTTTGCCAAGTGCAAATTTGTGTTTGTGCTAAAATTGTCATGGTAGTTGAGTGAATAGGTGTGGACAGGGAGGAAAAGACGTGATCTCTCTTGGCACTTGTTTTATACCTTTTTCGGTTTGTTTACAGATAGTGGTATCAGCAGTGTAAGCAAAATTATCTAAATTGAAATCATGTAAGGATTTATGGACCAAATTGTTTCTCAGAAGGTTTTTCAAAATAACACTTGTTTTTTTACTTTTGGCACAAACAACAAGAGAATTTTTAAATTTCGTGTTTCGCACTCCCGTTGATAAGAAAAGAAAAAGTTTTTTCCTCATTGCATCTTTCCCAAACTCATCTTTAAATTCTTAGGTGGAGTAGATACACAAACAGAAAAAAATTAATAAATAAAATTGCATTGTTATAAAACTGTAGAAAACAGAAAAAAGTAAACCTTATATTACTAGAAATTTCAAAAAAAATCCTGACTAAGTACCTATTTAGTAAAATGATGCCTGCTAAAAGTCTTCAGTCAACACTCGTGCAAGAACTGAAGTTCAAATGGCAAATGACTGTATGGCATCTTACTAAAGTAAAGTTGGATTCAGTACAATAAAACCTAGTTAAAATATCGCTGATGGAAAATTCCCCCAGTTCTTTGAATGAAGCTGTTGCTTAACTGGAGAGCTCCTTCAGTGGCAGACTGCTGCATCCTAGTGCACAAAAGAGCATCATGCTGGGTTCCTCCTTGTGGATCATATAAAAAATATATTGCAGTTCACAGTGAAATGTATGGAGTGATTTGAACGTTACTCTATGAAACAATAAACTTCTTACTTTACTGTTGATTTTGATAGACAGTTGAGATGCAATGATAACTGAATGACAAAATGTAGCTGTGGGATTTCTCTTTATCTTTTGTGTACGTCTCCAACATACTAGTTCAAAGCACATTGGCATTATGATTAAGATGAAAACTTAAAGTTGTTTACTTGGTTTCTTTGTGGGGGGTTTGTATGACAGTAGAGAGATAAATGTTAATTTTTAAAGGCTTTTTATACATCGCAACCATTGGCGCTAATGACATTGGTTGGCATAGCAGAGAACAGATTTTGATTTATTTAATTCACAGCATAACTTGGTAACTATACAAAATTTTGCTCATCAACTGTTCTTATAAAAAGCTGTTTTATTTTATTTTACCAGAATAATGAGAACTCATTGCCACCTGTGACCCTTTTTAACTGTCACAGCCTTGAACAACAGTAACATTAATACGGAAAATAACTTTTGACTTTTCAAGCAATCTTAAAAGCCAGCATCGAGTGTGCTCTATGTTACCAGAATAAAAAAAATGACTACCTCAAAGAAGTAGTCATTTTTTAACCCCTCAGAGAAGATTTTCCATTTCTTAAAAAAATGTTTTAGCTCTGGTAATAAAGTTAAAATAAACTATGTAGAAAAAATTACTGTTTGGACAAACATGTCACACTTCCCAGACGATGTTAAAATAAACTTAATGACATCTTTTTTGTGTGTAAACAACCGTGCAAGACAACATTATCCTTGCAAAACAGTTTCATCATGCACTGTTCATGGTGTTCATTTCAGAGGACGTGCCTGACATTCCTGAATCCCAAGCTAGGATGAAATTTAAATAAAATCCAAGTTTTACACACACGCTGACAGCAGACATGGATTGTTTCTCTTGCTCTCTCTCCTCATTTCTCTCCGTCAACGTGTAGATAAAATCCACAATAATTCTGCACTTTACCTTCACCTTTTCTGAATCTTTAATGAAAATCTGCAAAGAAGAATGCAATACAAAATTTTACACTTTTAACGCAGCTGCTTTCAAAGTTAAATTTCAATTCCAAAAAGCAAATATTTGCCCACAGTGTGAGTGCTGCGACTTTCTCGCCGCTGCACTCTTGTCAGTGCTTACGAGAGTGAGAGGTGTTCTTCCACTTTGTTGTGTAAATAAGCTGCCACTTTCTCCGGCAATTTAAATGACTCCATGGCACACTGTAATTGTCAGGAGAGATGAGAATCAAACAAGCTAATCTCACAACTGATTGTTTCCGCAGCTGTTGAAGATTTTCAGCAACCCTGTCTTTCTCTTTCTCTCTCTTTCTCTTTCCACTTTTTATTCATTTTGGAGACATGATTTTGTCTTTTTTTTATTTAAGGTTTTCTGCAGGAGTCTGACTCAAAAATCTTAGATAAATGAAAATGATGGTGACAATAAACCTAAGTTTGTTCCTTGGATTTCATTATCCAGAAGGCAATAAAGACAATCAAGCAAAAATAAAAATATCAAGCAAGATATTTATACATGCCGAGTAAGGTGCAACTACTACTGATATGTGCAAAAAATAAAATTGATGTATGGTACATACACCGTTTACAACTGTGGTGTACAAAAAAATATACAACTGCAACTTATTCATTTCATAATAATTACATCTGTAGTTCTTTACACCTACATGCCTGTGCTGTTTCTTTGCCAGCTTTTATTTGCTCACTTGTATTATTAAGCTAATTTTCATCTCTGAAACGTATCGACTTGAACTGTTTCCTTAGCTACTGTTATCAGATATTTAAGTGGTGAATTCTCAACTTGAATTAGTTTTAATATGTATTTTAATGCACAGTATGTATAAATGTTTTAGTTGTTATGGACTACTGGATACTCATGTATTCATGCATCCACATATCTTTCCCTCTATCTATTCTTAGAGATATTCATTATAGGAAAAATATAAACTGAGTATTTCTTCCTCCACAGATTTCAACACATCCTCTGCAAAATTGATATAGAGATGTGTCATGGACCACTGTGGGAATTTCAAGTTTTAATTAACTTTATTAGTTTCACAATATCACATGTTTTAAATTTGAAACAAAAAGGTATTACACCAACTATTTCTACTGACAATGGATTAGCAACAATTATTCCTCTTGCTGCTGAAAAAATTCCATTTAATTATTACAGTAATAATAATCTCATCTCAAAACATTTGTTGTTGATTGCCAGCAGTGACATCTTTTAAATCACCTATTATTTTGTAAATGGGGAAAAACAACTTTACTTAGGATAGGTGACCAAAAATGAGCACGGAAACGGAAAATAAATTACTTATTTTTCCATACAGTTTGTTTTAAACCTGTAAGTTAAGAAGACATTTATTTATCTTGAATTTAACTAGAAACTGGCCCGTACCAAGCAGACACCTAACAACAACGCTGGTTTGCCCTTACCCTATCTATGGTTTTACTGTGAGGCATATAAAATATGAATTTCATTATATATGCCTTTCTACAAAGATTAATCAGAATCATCAGTATTGCAAGATCTCACACAGCTATTGGGACACAAAACATACATATAAATTATCTTATCTTCCAAAAGATACTTGACCAAGCAGTGCAAATATCACCTAATTTGCTAGTGGATAAACAGAGCCCTGGGTCAAACGTCTGACCCAGCTGACCCCAAAATGGCATAAATAAGAGAAATTTCCCAAGTGTTTGGTATCCTTGGAAAAATCCTTATAAGAGGTATTTTATTTCTGTTTTTAGCAAGCACAGTACCGGTTATTATCTGGCATGCTTTCTAACCTTTTTATTATGAAAAATGCTTTGTTCCTCCATCTTCTACTCAAATTAAGCACAATTTTCTAAATTAAAAATACAGCAACCTCAATACATTTAACAAAATAAGACCCAATCACCAATTTGGACAAAAGCTTTATAGCTCATGTTACATTTGCTTTCCCAAGGTGCTTGGTAACATTGCAACTGACTAACTTTCTTCTCCACTACATGTTAGCAGTTCTTATCAACCAGCACCATGCCCTCAGCGTTGCTCTCACTTCACAGGGCTACCAACACCTCAACTGCCGGTGGATGTTTACACTGATCCCTTTATAAGAAGAATTCCCTTTGGGATGTTCTTTCTGTTTGTGCGTGTGTGTGTGGGTGTGTAAAGCTCCCTTGAGCCACAACACAGTCTGTCTGCATCAAGCTGTGGGGAGTGACAATGCTGGGTCTGTTCTCCCTGCCAGCAGTAAAACGCTGTTTGCCAGCGAAGGGGAGACCACTGATCATTTAGACCTGAACTGACCTTATCAGGAGGAAAAATGTTAAAGGTAAAAAGCATGATATGTTTGTAGTTGGCGTTCTTTTTTATTAGAGACTAGATTAATAGATTTTGCTATGCCCTTTAAGTACATATACCCCTTGATGTTTCCCGTACCTTTCAAGTGCGACCACAAATGTTTGTGTATTTTGTAGGGAATTTAAAAAAAAATTGTGGGAAAATTGAGAATATCAAAGGAAAAGTAACACATCGTTTTCCAATTTTGCAAAACAGAATGCGTTATGTGCTTTTGTCTTTAATCCTCGTACACCAACACCCAAAAATAAAATGCCAATGTAGCAAAATTTAGGGTGGATTAGGTTATAATTAAATATCCTATGCTTTTAACATATCATGGAGTGCTTTTCAATTCACCAGCCAAAAATGGACAGAGTACATCACAAATGCAACAACAGTTTGGTTTTTATGGATACGTAAGACAGTCTTTGTTAGAAGACTCCAGTTTTGAGTTAAAAGCCATGGAGGGGAGATACTCAAAACTTGTGAAATAGGGCATTCTGATCAGGTTAGACCAAAGCTCAACTTTCTGGCCTACACTCAACAAAAGCAACTATGAAATGGTTTGGATCAAAGCCCATTTCTCTTGTCGGAGAGATGATTTTGCTATAAAATGCTTGGTCTCTACAAGAGAAAAGCTGGTAAAGTTTTCCCTTAAGACTTAATAGGTTCTTTCAGTGAAAGGTGGTTCAAAAAGGTGTTAGTTGAATTTCCAATGGTTACATAACCATTTTAAACTTTCTATTATACAATTATTCATTGATTGGTGTTGGTTTGTCAAACAAACTCATCATAACCAAATTGAAATTTGTGGTTGTAGAATTACCAAATGTGGAATGGTTGAAAGAATATTCATTTTGTGAGGGATTGTATTTTATTTCAGTTTTTGTCAGGCGTCAACTAATTATTTTCTACATCTACATTTAATGTGAAGGGATTTTTTTTGTTACTTTCCTGCTGCCACTTATTTTCATAATTAATTTTCTCCGGAATTACATATTTTCAGTTTTATAATAACTGTTTTTGTTTCTACATATAATTTTCTCCCACACAAATATTTATAATTCTTTTTATTAAAAGAGAAAAAAAAACTACAAATATTTGAAAAAAAAAAAAAGTACAACAAACAGATAAAAAAGAGAGAGGAACAGCTTGTTTCCTAAAAGTGTCAAAACTGAATAAATTTTCTTTACTCAGTTCAGCACTAAGCAGATATTATTTAATCATAGGGTCAAACCCACCCTATAATCATACTTTTGGGGAACTATTTTGAGTGATAAACACTGATGTGTACTCTCCAATTTGTTAAGTAGTTCTCAGCAGCACTTACAAAAAAATAGAAAACATGCAAGTTTTTTTTTTTTAGACATGCTATGCTTGAAAGAGTCTGTCACCAAGCAAAATAAAGAAATAAAAGCAGCATGCTGACATCTCAGCTGGGCAATCTGTCAGCCAGGGCTTTAGTCCTTTTTTGCTTCCTGTTGCTCATCACTCCACATCTCTTTCAAGCCCTTGACAAAAACCAGCAGGAAGGAAATAGCTAAGACAAGACTATGATATATTTTTTGACACATTAATTAGTAGGATGCTTGCATTAGTAGACTGAGTTACAATATAAAAGATGTTTGTTCCATGTTTTAGCCTTGTTTGGTGCCAATCTGTGTAAATAAAATGTACACCTCTCCTGGAGTCACAATAAGATCTGAAACGTTTCTTTTCACTCACACATGCGAGTGATCAAAGAATCATTTAAGCCTACCAAGAAAACTAAGAAATTACTTTCTCAAATGTTATTTAAAGTTTGTCTCTTACATTTGTTCTCGCAAATCTGTGGGTGAATCACCAAGCACAAGAAGGTCAGAGATGTTTTTTGGTATGGTTGTTGATGCGAAACAAGCCTGATTATATATACATATACTGTATATACAGTATATACACATATAAAAAAAAATTCCCTTCTCACCCCCTGCGGGTGGTCTCTCTCTCTCTCTTTCATCCTCTGAGCTCGGGTCCTCTACCAGAGGCCTGGGAGCTTGAGGGTTCTGCGCAGTATCTTGGCTGTGCCTAGTACTGCACATTTCTGGACTGAGATGTCTGATGTTGTTCCTGGGATCTGTTTTAGCTACTGCTCCAGTTTGGGGTTCTGCCCCGAGGGCCCCGATGACCACAGGCACCACTGTGGTCTTCACCTTCCAGTTCTTTTCCAGTTCTTCCCTGAGGCCCTGGTATTTCTCCAGTTTCTCATGCTCCTTTTTCCTGATGATGTAGTCACTTGGTATAGCTACATCCACCACAACGGCTTTCCTCTGTTCTTTATCCACCACCACAATGTCCGGTTGGTTCGCCATTACCATCTTGTCTGTCTGGATCTGGAAGTCCCACAGGACCTTAGCTCGGTCATTCTCCACCACCTTTGGGGGTGTTTCCCACTTCGATCTCGGGGCTTCCAGTCCATATTCTGCACAGATGTTCCTGTACACTATGCCCGCCACCTGGTTATGTCGTTCCATGTACGCTTTCCCTGCCAGCGTCTTGCACCCTGCTGTTATGTGTTGGACTGTCTCAGGGGCCTCCTTGCACAACCTACACCTTGGGTCTTGTCTGGTGTGGTAGATCTGAGCCTCTATTGCTCTGGTGTTTAGGGCCTGTTCCTGTGCAGCCAGGATGAGAGCCTCTGTGCTGTCCTTGAGTCCAGCTTTGTCCAGCCATTGGTAGGATTTCCTGATATCAGCCACTTCAGTTATTTGTAGGGGCTTGTTCTCCCATGATGGAACCTCCAGCCCCTCATCCTCTGTTCCCCATTGCCTGAGACATTCGCTGAGCATATCGTCCGTTGAGGCTTTGTCCTTGATGTATTTATGAATCTTGGATGTTTCATCCTGGACAGTGGCTCTCACACTCACTAGTCCTCTGCCTCCTCCATTACGGCTCGTGTACAGTCTCAGGGTGCTGGATTTGGGGTGGAACCCTCCATGCATGGTTAGTAACTTCCGAGTCTTAACATCCGTGGCCTTTATCTCTTCCATTGGCCAGCTAATTATTCCGGCAGGGTATCTGATTACTGGTAAGGCATAGCTGTTTATTGCACGGATCTTGTTCTTGCCATTGAGCTGGCTTCTCAGGACTTGCCTTATTCGTTGGAGGTATTTGGCTGTGGCTCCTTTCCTTGTGACCTCATCGAGGTCGCCATTTGTTTGTGGTATTCCCAGGTACTTGTAACTGTGCTCTATGTCTGCTATTGATCCTTCTGGGAGTGAGACCCCTTCTGTGCGGACGACCTTCCCTCTCTTTGTAACCATCCGACCACACTTCTCTAGTCCGAATGACATCCCAATGTCAGTGCTGTATATCCTGGTGGTGTGGATCAGTGAGTCGATGTCTCGCTCACTCTTAGCGTACAGCTTGATGTCATCCATGTAGAGGAGGTGACTGATTGTGGCCCCATTCTTCAGTCGGTATCCGTAGCCAGTCTTGTTGATGATTTGGCTGAGGGGGTTCAGGCCTATGCAGAACAGCAGTGGGGACAGAGCATCTCCTTGGTATATGCCACATTTGATGGACACTTGTGCAAGTGGTTTGCAGTTGGCTTCAAGGGTGGTTTTCCACAGCCCCATCGAGTTTGCAATGAAGGCTCTTAGAGTCCTATTGATGTTGTACATCTCTAAGCATTCAATGATCCAAGTGTGTGGCATTGAGTCATAGGCTTTCTTGTAATCTATCCAAGCGGTGCACAGGTTGGTGTGTCGGGTTTTGCAGTCTCGGGCGACTGTGTGGTGTTTGGCTCCTCTGCTATTTAAGCCGATTTGGCCGATAGTTGGATGGGATTGAACCCTTTGAGGGATCCTTCTGTATCAGGACCTTCAGTTAACCATTCAGGGTGAGTCCCATTTTGTAGCAGCTGGTTCATTTGAGCTGCCAGTCGCTCATGGAGGGCATTGAGTTTCTTTAGCCAGTATGGTAGTGATGGTTACCGGGGCTTGTTCAGGGAGGTTGCTGTGTTCCTCTCGTAGAAAGGTCAGCCACTTTGCATTGCTGTTGTGGGTCGCCTCCCTTTCCCATATGCCTTTCCATGCCTTCAGTCTCCAGCCTTGGTGGGTCTGCTCTGTTGTTAGTACCCTGCCATTGAGAGTACACTTTAGCTGGTTGGGTGTGGAAGAGCCGGTTAATCCTCCTGGCTTCATTCTCTCTTGTGTATCTCTTCAGGCGGCTGGCCAAGGCTTGGAGCCTTTGTTTGGCAGTTTCGAGTGCTTCAGGTATGGACATCTGGCTGTGCTTCTTGTGTACTGATCTATTCATTGCACCCCTTTGGAGCTCTGACAGTTGGCTCACTTCCCTCCTTGTTATCTTGATCTTAGCCTCTAACCGTCTTTTCCATGGTGGGTATTGGGTCTCATGATTGCTCTTATAGCCAAGCATCTCAAGGATCACTGATGCTGAGTTGTATATCAGCTCATTGGTTTCTGTTATGGTGTTGGTAGGGATCGTTCAATTAGACTTTCTGGTGGTGCTTCACTCAGCCGTTGTAATTGGCGTCGGGATTGTCTGGTGTTCATTACGGCCACGATTCTCTCTCTCAGGTCAGTTGCTGCCTCGTTCAGCTCTGATGGTTCGTTCATTACTGGGGCTACATACCCAGTCTCTGGGTGGGTAGTTAACTCCCCTCTGACCTGGCATTCTGGCTCCTCCCCTTTGCCATAGCATTTGTGTTGTACCTCGTCAATCTCAAGTTGTGACAGCAGTTGCCGTTTGCGGATGTTGGAACACTGAGCCACTAGTTGCTTAGCAGTTAGTGTTGACTGGGGATGTCGAAGTAACCATTCCTCCCACAGTCTTTGCATGTAGCCCCTCTGACTAGGGTTACTTGAGTAGTAGCATTCCAACAGATCCATGTTTTCACCTCTCGCCCATTTCCGTCATGTTCCAGTAGCCCATTTTTCATCTAGGTGCTCTGGTTCCCCAGCACCTGACGCAGACCTTGTTTGGCCGGGCGACGTCTGAGCCGGCATGTCGTGCTTATCAGTGTCTCTCATGGTATGAGGTCGGCTATATAGCTCCAAGGGTCTAAAGACCCACACTGACAGCTCAATTGACTGTTGTAACTTCAGCCCCAGCCTGGATTCGAACCCTGGTCTCCTGGGTGGAAGACTGGTGACTTACCCATTGAGCTATTCAGTCAGCTTATAACATTTGTCTCTCTGCAGGAATATCTGTCTTTTTAGAGGTCCGGCCTGGTCATGCGTTCCTTTGCGACAGCAGATTGCAGAGCCAGAACTGAGTCCATCAACTTCCTTGAATAGTCCACCATCTCAGGAAGCCCTTCCTCAATGTTGAGTGACATTTTGTCCATTTCCTTAACAACTTCATCTGCTCTCTTCAGCTCTACATAGACTATTTCTTGCAACTCTATAACTTCAGATATGATGTCCAGCAGGGTGGTATCAACAGAAGAATCCTCTTCGGAAGAACTGTTTATTGGCTCCTTCCCCTTCTGTGCTGGGACTTTGGAGTTAGCATTCAGCTCCTTCACTCTGTCAGCGTAGCGAAGTGTGTTCATTGTGTATTCGCATGAGGCCATTGCTGGAGACACCATGGCAATCATGCAGGTTCTGGAGTTTTCTCCAATGAAGGAATCCCTGAGCACTTTGGTCAATGTACTCATCCGAAAAGGAATGTGATCGCTGTTCTTCCCCAGAGAGCGAATACACTCCTTGAGAGCCAGCAGGCTGCAGTTGATCTCAGCTGTCTCCACCATAGTGCTGAGATCGTTGCTTCTGATGTCCGTGCCACGCTCGTTTCCCGCCAAATCGATCAATGACAATTTGCCGTGCAAAGTGGCAGCATGGTTATTGCACCGCAGGACAATCTGGAGGATGGCGTGGGAGCGGGAGGAGTTTGCGTTGGCTGAGGTCTTCCCTGATGTTCTGCATGCACTTCCGGTCTGTATAATCTTGATGACATCTTCTGCTGAGGACACACAGACCTCCTTCAGTCCCACCAACTGGATCTGTTTCCGGTCATCCTCTAAGACACGCAGCTTGGCCTTCTTGTTCAGCAGATCATACACTTTGCTGTTGTAAATCTCGAAGAAGCTCACGTAGACGCGCAGATCCAGAGTAGCAAACCTTCTGTGGTCGAGATTGGTGAAAACATCCTGGGCTGCTAAGGCATAGATTCCTTTAGCGTTGTTCTGCTGCTTTCCTGTGAAGTCACCTCCCATTGTATGGGTCTTGCCACTCCCAGTCTGGCCGTAGACAAAGCAAGTCGCCATGCAACCTTGCAAAATGGACTGCACCAAAGGTTTGGCTGTGAACTTGTAGACCAGCTCGTTGGTGGCATCCTCATCAAAGGAGTAGTCAAAGTGGAAGACCTGGTTCTCCAAGCACTTGGTCATGTCCACTTTTTGCTTTGGCTCATGGACCAGTAACGCACCTTTGCCAGGAACGGACACCACATCAATCTCCTTTTTGTTCAACTCCTGCTTGTTTAGAGGCCGTTTTCGAACACACACAAATCTTGTGAGGCTCAATCGGGTCAGAAGTGCTTATCGGAGTTATTTCCAAGGTTTCTCTAAAATCCTGGATCATCTCATAAAACATTTGATTTGGTCGAGATGACTCTCCTAACTTTCCTTTCTTGGGTTGCATGTCAAAGGGCTCAACGACACTGGAAATCCTTTTGTTGCTTTTGTTTGTTTCCTGAGGAGCCACGGGTCTTCTTCTGCCTCTTGCTGAAGGCAGAGAAGGCAATCTGTCAGGCTCGTTTTCTTTGACTGACTCATCAACAGGCGGCAGCGGCTGTGCTTGTTTGGCTTCATTTCCTCTCTGCGGCTGAAAAGGGGAAGCCGAGCTGGTAGGCTGCACTGACTGGTTCATTTCAGGACAGATTGTCTCTGGGTTCCCCTGAGAGGACGTATTGCTTGTTGCCACTGGTGACACCACAGCTGCTGGTGGCTGGAACAAACATGTCTGCCGTGTCTGAGATTGCAAGGCATAGGAAGAAAGAACAGGGATACAGGATGAGCGAAGTCGACCCTCATACTTCTTGTTAGGAGCAGCAGAGGGCAGTTCAGCAGCTCTGGTGGCAGCATTTACATGGTCCAAAAGCTCTGGATTTAAACGGCACAACTCGCTGATCTCAATCTCCTTCGTTCCGCTCCTTTTGCTCTCCTGCCATTGAACCTTTGCCATAGATTTTGAGGCATCAACTGATTTCACGAAGGCTGAATGGATTCGACCATCACTGCGTCTGATCTGAATAGAAAGCCCAACTAAAAGTCTGGAAAGATTGTTGTCCATCTTTGTTTCTTTTTGCTGCTACAACCAAGTGCACCGCCAAAGATTCAAACAAGCGTTATTTATATATATATAAATATAAACAGGAATTACTGATTAAACTACAACCTAAGACACCCAAATTATTACACTCTTTTCCATTTAAAACGTGAAAACACATGATCAGTTCTGACCCTTGAATGAAAAAAAAAAACATGTTTGCCTTGGGCTTCTTCAATTGGATTCTAACAGAACCTCCCATGTAAAGCTTTCTCTCAGACCTTTAAGAGTGAGATGCATAAACCATCAGTTTAATATAGACATGGAAAATTAATCTATACGAGGAGTAGGCCTGTAAATTCATTGCAGTGCCTTTCATGATTTTCATGAATTTGTAAGCAGCTACTCAAATAGAAGAATAACATCAAAAAAACGGAAATGCAGCTTGTTGTGTCAGCAACCTGCTTTGTGTATTTGTGCCAATTTGTATATCACGAAAAGCAAGATAAGGAGATAGAAAGGGGACCATAAGGGGCACATAGCAAGGATGAATGGAGAAAATTCAAATGAAACGAGCACATATCCTCCAGTGATTGTCATCCACAACTTAATAGGAAGTTTGAAAGTTAGAGAATTTGGACTGATTGAAATAAATGTGGAAAAACGTATAAAAGAGTGGCAGACAAAGTATGAATGATTTGTAATCATGGTGTAAGCTTATCAACTGAATGTGTAAAGTAATCTTGTTTCAAAAGTATACTGTAAATATATATATATATATATTATATATATATATATATATATATATATATATATATATATATAAAAAATTCCCTCCGCGGGTGGTCTCTTTCATCCTCTGAGCTCGGGTCCTCTACCAGAGGTCTGGGAGCTTGAGGGTTCTGCGCAGTATCTTGGCTGTGCCTAGTACTGCACATTTCTGGACTGAGATATCTGATGTTGTTCCTGGGATCTGTTTTAGCCACTGCTCCAGTTTGGGGTTTCTGCCCCGAGGGCCCCGATGACCACAGGCACCACTGTGGTCTTCACCTTCCAGGTCTTTTCCAGTTCCTCCCTGAGGCCCTGGTATTTCTCCAGTTTCTCATGCTCCTTTTTCCTGATGTTGTAGTCACTTGGTATAGCTACATCCACCACAACGGCTTTCCTCTGTTCTTTATACACCACCACAATGTCCGGTTGGTTCGCCATTACCATCTTGTCTGTCTGGATCTGGAAGTCCCACAGGATCTTAGCTCGGTCATTCTCCACCACCTTTGGGGGTGTTTCCCACTTCGATCTCGGGGCTTCCAGTCCATATTCTGCACAGATGTTCCTGTACACTATGCCCGCCACCTGGTTATGTCGTTCCATGTACGCTTTCCCTGCCAGCATCTTGCACCCTGCTGTTATGTGTTGGACTGTCTCAGGGGCCTCCTTGCACAACCTACACCTTGGGTCTTGTCTGGTGTGGTAGATCTGAGCCTCTATTGCTCTGGTGTTTAGGGCCTGTTCCTGTGCAGCCAGGATGAGAGCCTCTGTGCTGTCCTTGAGTCCAGCTTTGTCCAGCCATTGGTAGGATTTCCTGATATCAGCCACTTCAGTTATTTGTCGGTGGTACATCCCATGTAGGGGCTTGTTCTCCCATGATGGAACCTCTAGCACCTCATCCTCTGTTCCCCATTGCCTGAGACATTCGCTGAGCACATCGTCCGTTGAGGCTTTGTCCTTGATGTATTTATGGATCTTGGATGTTTCATCCTGGACAGTGGCTCTCACACTCGCTAGTCCTCTGCCTCCTTCCTTACGGCTCGTGTATAGTCTCAGGGTATATATATATATATATATATATATATATATATATATATATATATATATATATAAGTGATACTTTAAGGTTGAAATGTTTGTCTTTAGAAGAATGTAAAATATCCCTGATACCACAATGATTAAAAGCAAAGTAAACTAAAGATATTAAAAGCATTCTTTACTTTTAGTTCAGGCTTTAAAATGAGAAGACACAAAATGCTATTATTTAGATTTTAAACACGTATAATAGGATCCCATAGCAATCATTTGTTACTCTAATTTGTCGCTTTAACTGATTTATTGAGAGAGCAGACAGTGAAACACTTGCTTGTAAAAGTTGTAGCAACTCAAAATGTTAAAATAAAAAGGAGAGAGGAGATAGTGACAATTCTTAGAAATGTATTGCATTAACTCAGATTGAAATGGCCAGCAGGCATCTCTTTAATTGCTTCACATGCATTTTTTCAGGTATGAATTGGAGGTGTATGCGGCAAGATGTTTCATAGGTTTCTGCCTCTAATGGCATGGTCCTACTCATACCACCATTACCATGTCTCTGAGCTCTCAACATTGCCTACTTCCAGGTACTCTAGGTAGTTTGCTGTTATGGAATAAGACAGAAATGGAAGAAAACGAATTCCTGGTAGGAACATGTCTTCGACAGCTAATTAGCATAATTTTTTTCTCAAGACGTTTTTACGACTTTCTGCAACAAAAAATTCTGTGGTTCTGTGATCAAGTCCCAAAATCTTACAATTTCAAGAGTGCTGCATCCCTCTGAAACCCTTTTTTGTTTTTTAACTTTTTGGAGTAAGTTAATTCTCCTTTTGGCCCAATTTCCCCAAAGAAAAGAAGCTGCCTAATAACTACGCACACATCGGTATAGGGGTCTGATCTCCTTAGGCCACACCCTTCACATACACATCCACAGGGAATTTACAGAGGTTGCACTTGTTTGAGAACCACTGGTCTATTATAAGGCATTGGAGCTAGGCAACACCTGTAAATAATATATCACTTGTTTTTTGGCTTGATCATGAGTCACGATTCCTCAAAATATGAGCGAGGCTACTGTGCATTTCTAATCTCTGCCAAGGTTGTATCTCCTCCCTACTGGTCGGTTCTGGCGCACCGCATGGCCATCGAGGTAACCAGAGACGTAGAAATAGAGTTGAGTGGTGGGGTTTAGTACCCTGCTTCTCTTTCTGGCCTGGAGACTGCTCTTCCTGTGCCTCAATGCCAGCCTACTCCGTGTCTGGCGAATGGCTAGGTTGTGGGGGTGCCTGGTGTCTGTCTGCCTGGGGCTGCTGTGGCCTCTGGTAGCTCAGGCTACCTGCACAATCCTGCTCTTGGGCGCCGAGTGCTGCAAGGTTTCTACTTTTCTCACTGTTGTAGCATCTTTGCAATTCCAGCTGACATAACACACACACATCCCTATTTCACACACTTCTAATACCTACTGTGCACACAGAGACACATACACGTGTGTTCACAATCATGCATCCATACAAATAATTCAACAGGTTGAAGGTCATTCAAACGCAGGTTTATATTTTACTAATGCAACCCACCTACTCTGATGCAAGATGCAACATTGATCCAATTAAGACATTCAAACTATTAAGATGTCATCTCCACATATCCATTTGGTTGACCAATACATAAATAAAAACAAAAGACAATCATAAAACAAGACAGTCATCGCAAGAGTAATGTACTCTGTCTCGACTGTGCAAAACAATGTGAATAACACTGGGTTTAATGCACACATGCACTACACAGAGCAGGAGGGAATTATGCTCACTAAACATACTTTGACAACATGTCAGGTTTTGGTTTCCTCATGTTTAGAACTAAATAGTTTGCATTTTTACACACAGACAAGCATGGCAAGATAGGGAACAGCAGGACAGCAGCTTAAATCCCTTAGAAACAGGCAGCCAATCATAATCAGATTCTTGAATTTATAGTTGTCAAGTTATTTCAATTTTATTTAATTTAACTAAATACTGCAGAGGATAAATAGACCCAACTTAATTTCACTTACTCAAAGAATCCCCAACTATCGTTTTTTTTTTTTTTTTTAGAGTTTTGTTTCTTGAGCTTTAGTCTCATGTTGCCACTTGCCATTTAGATGTTATTCGTAGCTTTTTCTCTCTTGTAATAATTAATGTATGATTTATTAAAATTTTAAAAGTGGGTATTCTTCTTTTATTTTTAAACCTGTCTCCCCCCCCTCCCCCCTTTTTTATACCCTTTTGTCCTTTAGTCATTCTACCCACCAGTGCTCTGACTGGAGAAAAAAGGAATTAAAGAGATCATATGAGTCTGTATGCAGATACAAACAGATCACAGCCATCGGTAGACACTGACACACACGCAGTCATGAGTCCCCCTGAGCAGCTTGAGGCTTATCCACCCACAGTGTTAGTAGCCCTGTAGGATGATAAAGGCTTGGTTCCAAAGTATCAGCTTATATCTTTAGATCAATGGTTGACCCACTACCCAGATGAAGCCACACAGACCAACACTACACAGCTTAAAAGGCCAGTGAAAGGCACTGTTCAAAACAACATGCTGGATTTTGCATGGGTCTAATGATTCTCCCCAGATTCCCTTTCTGTCAGTTTGTCAGTCTTTTTTTCTGTTGGTCCCTCTGGGTTTTTGCCATTGGATTTTCTTTTTCCCTTTTCACTGCTACACGCTCAGCAACTAGGCTTGTGCCTGTGAAAGAAAACTGACCTGTTTAAAGTGCACAAAAGACTCGGTTTGATACACTTTTACGACCATTCATGAACCATTATGACTAAAACAAAATAGTCAGAATACACTTTGTATTCCCTGGACATTAAAAAAACCTTTGAAAATTTTACCAAATTCATTGGTTATAGGCAACAAACTGAGGCTTAAGCGCCGCCCCAGTGTCTGTTGTTTAGAGAAGGCTTAGGAAGGTTAGAGAGTATTTGTTTGTTTGTTTTAATTCTTGACTATTTTCCCCACAAAATATTTGTAGATGTGATCATTTTGCATAGGAGGTTGGAAATTTAACCATGTGATGTCCAAAATGCAGAACTATAAAGAATTCCTTCTACTGGAACTAAGAGGCCAAGGCCAATTCCAGAGAAACATAGCCCCACAGCCCTGTAAAAACCTTCAAACGTGACATATTGCAGTCAGGCAAGTGCCATTCTCCTGGCAACAGCACTGCACTCAACACTTAGAGATTTAACATTTGAATAAAGGTGTTCAGTGATGGAAAGCACTTTACATGCTGCTCTTGAGGTAATCTGAAGGTTACACAACGTTTAGGAGTCTTCAGCTATTCGCTCTTCAGAAAGTTGGGGACCTGTATGTTGGTGACTACCTCCCTCAGGATTTGATGGCCCTCCTGTGATTTTAAAGGTTCCAATTTATCTATCCATTTATAACTCCATTTGACCAAAGTCTTTAAAACAAAAAAATCAACACAAAGACACTTGAATACTTTTCTCAAGGTAGAGATTGATCCCCAACTGTGAGGGAAAAATCAATCTTTTTAAGTTGAAAAACCACAACCTCTAGTTGAGTCGCCTACTCATCTTCGTCTTTTCAAAAATGGAGGTCATAGCTGAACAAGTTCAGAACAATATCACATGTAAATAGGAAATATAAACAAAACTAAGTCTTGACACAGGATCTAAGACGAGGGGGAGCATGGACATATTTTAAGTTGCACAGGGAACAAGCTTGCCTTTGTTTTTTTATGTTTTTGTTTATGTTCTCCTATAAATCAGATGATTTGCAAAATTACGAAAAATACAGTAAGTCTGAATATAACACATTTTACACATGTGAAGGTAACTAATACAGAGCCACAGAGTGAGGTTTGCTGCAGCGAGTGAATGAGAGACAGAACATCAAATTTCAGAGGGAAAATAATGGCAGTGCCATTTTGAAAAACTGGAAATGTCTTTGAAGTTATGCTAAACAGCAAGACTACAGAGACTGGGAATAAGAATTTGGAGGAAGCTTATTTTGTTTTAATAAAAGAAGCTCTGTAGTAAAAATGTATTCATTACAGAGCTTAGTGTAGAGTTTAGCTTAAGATAAATATGTGGTAATTTTTATGAAAGGTGGATTAAATATGAACACGGTGTCATGAACTATTAATTATCCACAGTCCACGAACATCCCTAGTTAATAAATCAAATTCACCCTTTAACAAGAGAAAATGTGGATCTCAGTCAGAAATGTGGTGTCTGTAAAATGGTTGTTTGATTTATGAACAACATTCATCATTTACTCCAAAAATGTACAATCACCAGTTTATTTTCAGAACAATTTTTATGAGATAAAGATTATTTGCAAAACTTGAGTCCTTAACTCCTGACCTTTTAATATGCAAGTTTGAGACATGTCTGCAGAATTATTTTGTAACTTAAGTTTGATTCAATTCCGGTTCTGAATCAAGTCACTAATTGACACAGACCTTAAAAGATATGAGTAATACAAGTAAAGAGCATGCGAGCTCAAGGGATCACTGTAAAAACTCATGGAAACACCAATGAAATACCAATTAATAAAATAGGAACTGCTTGTCCATTTCAACCATCCACTGCTTATACTCATTTATCTTTGCAGGGTCAGGTTGAAGTGCATACATGGTATGTGCTGGTCAGGCCACCTGTTGTGATCTGTGTTTCTCTGTGTAGTTATTTTGAGATTTTCTGTGTTTAGTCCTTTTACTATAAGTCTCTGTCCTGTCCTCCCTGTTGATTGATCCCAGCTGTGTCTAGTTTCCTGATTACCCTCCCTGTGTATTTAGTCCCACCTGTTGTCTTTGTCTGTTGTCGGCTCCTCTGTGTACGTCATTCTTAGTTTGTCTGCATACCTTCACAGTCATGCTTTCAAGTCCTGTGTTGGTGTAGCTCTCATTTTCATTCTTCAGTTTTTCAGTTACTACCGGTATTTAGCTTTCTGCCATGCTGCCTGATCTGGACTGTTTCGAGCATCTTCATTAAATTCATCATTTACTTCTACAACCTGGGTCTCTGCGTCTCTCCTCACCACCTCTCACTCACCACTCCTGACATCACCGGTCCATCACAGGGCAGTACAGAGACACACTGGACCGACAAACCGTGCATGCACACAATCAAATCTAAGATAATTTTACCTTAAAGCTCAAAGAATCACTAAGTTTAAGTTAGCAGAGATCGTGTCCAACTGATTTGCTACAAATTACCATTTTTTTTTTGTTCTAGTGCATTTTAAGAAGGTTGCATACATTTTCTTGGCATTAATAACTATTATGTATTTGCAGCTTTACAGTAAGTTCTCGCTTAGATGAAAGAGTGTAATAGCCTAGCAACTGTTCCAGCCAATAGTGTTCCTCTGGGGTGAGCTTGTTTCTTTCCACTGTGTGTGTTTGGGTGGATATATATATTATATATATATAATATAATTGAAAGTGTGTGTATATATTATATACTTTCGATGATAAGGGAATGACAAAGACGACTGCACATACAGAGAAGGAAAGGTTATGAACCAACAAGGGGAGAGACAGCAAAAAAAGAGCAGCAGATAAAATATAAGAAAAAGTACAGATAACCACAGAATGAAAATGGAAAAGAGACATACCTATCTCAGGTGACCTTTAACAAAGAACTGGATCACAGTCGAGAGTGGCAAGATAAATCTAATACACTGTAGGAAACATCTTTATTTCAACATTTTCTTCTGCTGATGTTTTATCCAACACTGCCAAAAACAGGACCTGTAAACCTGAACCCTGTTCAGAATTTGAATGAGCTTAGGGCTACTTATCATACTTGCATGATGTTTAAATATGACCAGTCCTTCTGGATCTATTAACATTTCTGCCTTGCTGACCTGCTAAATCCATATATAAAACAACCTATTTTTGACTGGCACAGTTTAAAAAAAAATCTCATACTTCTTTCTACCTTTACACGCTCACATTTTAGAAATTAATTTACATTCATCAGCAATTCTGCCCCCTGAGGGGTTTAGCGGAAATATGTTGGATTGTTTAGTCAAAATTACAGTACAGCTAGGGCAATTTATCTTTTGAAAAGCCTGTTAATTTGTTGAGGAGGAAATAGTGGTTTAATTTGCATGTTGAATAAGGAGTAGCTTGAGAATCTTTTAGCAACCTGTTACACCACTCTCCCCTTACCTAATGAGGCAGGGAATTACTGATTCCTAAGGGAGACTTTAACATGACAAACACGGCGTGACTTTTAGTTGGTTCAGGGCAACTCTACATATTAATGTATGTGTGTGCGCATGTGTGTTGGTGTACGTATATCTGCAAGTACAAAATGTAGATTTAAAGATCCATCACTGTCTACTTGGTTATCAGGGCACTGGGACTAAAAACTTGCAATTAAATGTAAAATTTCCAAATGCTTTCTGAACTCTTTCAATGTTTTCCTTGATCCATTACATCCTTTTCACAATTTTGTCCAGTCATTTACAGTCCATTACCTTGAATTTTCAGTTTGTTTGTTTGCCAACTAACTCTGACTCATGAATCATTCATTCGTAAAAATGTGTCTAAACTCAAGAAATAAAGTTCCATCTCCCTCAAACTGTTACACCTGCTTTGGGATGAAAAAACATTTTGGGCACTAGAAGTAGAGTGGGAGTCAATGCAGTTTTTGGATTGTTCAATACAATAAAATCACCAAAAAAAAAAAAAGCAAAACAACAGATGTCATTTGAAAGTTTCAGGGGCGGTAGCTGATATAACAAGCACTTTAACAAAGTTGCTTTTGGTCACAGATTGCGAGTGTTATATTTAAATATATATATATACACGTATATACATAAAATACTTATAAAAGGCGACCAGTCTGTCACTTTGGTCTGTCTCCACTGAAGTAAATAACACCAGTGGAGGCCGAAGCTTCAATTTGAGCTTAATAATAACAAATAGAATGAAGAAAATCACTTTATAATTCATTAAGCTTTAAAGTTTAAAAAATTATGCAAGTAGAATTGACTGTTTTGGAATTGAATCTGAAGACTACATTAAAAGTTAAATAAAATGTATCACTCACTTAGCTAAAATACCTTGATGTGTAACATTTATTTTAGAATAAAAGCAACAGCAAAAAAGAGCAGAATGTAAGACACTACTGTCCTTTTCCTACCCTACCCAAGCTTTTCTGGAACAAAAGGAGCCCCTGATGCAGGACGTTTCATACTGGTCATGTGTCCACTCATTTCCATTGGAGTGACATTTTGCATCTACGTTAGAAGGAAATAATTTCAAGTAATTTTCTACTGTCTACAAATAGCTTATTGTGATTATGTGACTAATAAATAACATCCACCAGTGGAGCATCACTTGGAGTTCTTTGGTCATACTTTGTAATATTTTAGAAGAAAAAACTGGTGTAAACCAAAATGAGAGCGAAAAGTACATTTCAGAGTAATACATATGCTTCATGAAACAATAATCCAATCAAATAAAATTGTATGTTATTTATCTTCATAATTCATAAAAATACTTTAAAATACATAAATTGACAATGTTATACAGCAAATACCTCCACAGTGATAAACTCATCACAGCAAAGGGCTGTAGCCTCACAATACAGCATCTCAGTCATTATTTTACCACGGAGTGTAAAATAACACTCCATTGCAAAGTCATATCACGGCAGGATGTGTGTGCTTAGTATTTCAAGAAATATAACCCATAAATGTCATGTTTTTTTGTTGAATATTCAGCTGCTTGTTTTGCAGACGTATATCAAAGCTCAAATCTCCTTAAAATGAATAATGGAGACAACGTGGATGTATGCGACTCAAAAGGAAAACTATAAAATAAATCACAATTACCATGCTCCACTTGTTTTGTTTGACTTTTCTCTCTATTATTTGAAAATTGACGTGCCGAGTTGGAATTAATCGCGGTGACCCAAAAATCTTCTCACATTTTTCAATTTTGTGTTCCTGCTGTTCTTATCCTGCCAGTGGCAGGAAACTGAACCCCTTAGAACACACTGACAGATTTCTCTATTTATTTAATCTGTTGAATGGAGCAAATTTCAAGGAGGCTTGCTGGAGTGCAAGGATGCACGCATTTTTCTAAAAACCCTCTCCACCATATGAAGCATAATGAAGAAAATTTGCATTAGTGGTGGAATTGCATTCTCAGAAAATTAACACATTATGATGAACACTGTAGAAGAATGAAAAGAGAGGGGCAAAACTGCTTGCACCCCTAGGAGTTTTTCATATTTTTTCACAAAAAACTTCATGAATTGTATTGGAAGAATTATGAATCATTTTTTTCCCTGAAATGTTTTAAGTACAAACATATGAAAAATTGTGGCATTCATATACCTTAGTAATACTTTACTCTGGTACTCCTGAACAAAATCCAGTGCAGACAAATGCTTTCACTAAAATTATAAAGAGTATGGCAGCCTTAGGGCAGCCTATATCAGCGAAGCAGCCAGATAGCTCAGTCCATGGTGAGTCTGGGGGAGCTCCAGAGAATCATAGCTCAGGTAATAGTCAATATAATTGCTCAATAGTGGTAATTGGGGTGATTTGCACTGATGAGAACAAGGAAGTTTCTCAGTTGGAGTAAAATAAAGGGTGGCCCTGGTATAAACACACTATAGAGGGTGCAAATGATTTGAAAAATAGTTTAGATCAAAGCGTACTATTTTGTCAGCATGGAACATTAACTTATAATTCAGTTAAAAATCAGTGACGGGACTTAAAAATTGAGAGAGAAAAAATGACGCTTTTCGGAGGCACTGTATGTGCTTGCTTTTATGCAGAATGTACTACTGTCAAAACAGCAAGCCCAGCAAACCGATTCATTGCATAAATGATTCTTGATTTCAAATGCATAAATGTAGCTCTTGCATCATGGTTGAAGTTCTGCAGTACGAAGAAAAGGAACACTAGACTGCAACATTTTGTCCAACATGTAGTTATTCAGTGAAAACCCACAGACAGGGAAGTTCAATTTTGAAGAAACATTCTACCGATACCATCTGGCAGCAGCATTGGTATGAACAAAGGCCATGAAAAGAAATTCTTATATTATTTTGTCACAAGTTAAACAAGTATATGAAACATAGAGAATGGATAAGACGTGGAGTACAAATAGTGGGGAAGGAAGCGAGTAATCCATAAATAGTTAATGAAGCCTGAGCAGCTGAGAGAAGCACACCAAAGCTACTTAAACTAAGCTGTCCACAAACACAGCCACACTACAGCAAAAGCAAACATTGGCTGACAGTGTGCAAATACATGCAATGAAAGGAGGAGGAATAACATCACTGCTTAACACAGAATCAAAACCAGCACAGACACTCCTCTGTGAACCACCTCTTGTGATACTGAGCATGAATATGCATCATCATGGAAATATGACGAGTTTTAAAAGTTATGTGATGAAACGTACAGGATCAGGGGAAACTTACCTAAACCCCTGCTTTTGTCACTGAAGGTGAAAGCTACGCATGGCAAAGTCAGCAAGAAATCGTCAACCATCATCACAGGATACGCTTCTTGCAAACTTTGGTACGATAGCCACAAATTGCATGGGTTTTCAAACACTTTGATATCCGAGCATTTGGTTACTAATGAGATATTTCTGATGAATTTTAAGCTGTTGCTCTCCCAGCGGAAAAACAAAACAACAAAAAAAAAGTTCTAAAAACGAATGGGGTGCAACACTGGTGTAAAGAGAAACTGAAGGCGGAATATCGCCTTTAAAGTTTCCATTTGCACTCACGCTGACAAATGTGAGAAACACACAGTGGGAGCACTAATACTTCATGGGAGTTCATCATCATCGGTGTGAGACAAAAACCAATGAGGCTTTTTGGCAGATTTCCTGCTCACCCAACGTTGACAAATTGCCAAAGCCCTCTGTCGCAGCTTCACTTCGACGCTGCTAACTGATTCATCTGCCATGACTTAGATTGCAGGAAGGAGAATAGCCAAGCGGAAATGCATGCCTCTTATACCTTAATTTGCATCAAACAACATGGAGCAATTAAAGTCACTTTGAATGGTAATTTGGTGCAGAGTAAGCTCAATGTGTCATACTTTGTTGAACCTCTCTTTAGTCAAATAAGACAAAAAAGGTTCCAAATGTGCAACTTAGAAAATTAGTGCATATGGCAAGAACAAGAGTATATAAGAGGAATCACTAAGGTGTAATTAAAGTGTTATCCAAACAAAACAAACTACAGTCACGCTAATATGTGGCGTGGATTATTTTAACCATTCCAAATGTGATCAACAATGACAGGGGAAGTTGTTGTGAAGTCAAGCTATCTCAGTAAGATATTGATCCACTAATTTTTTCTCTTAAGTGGTGCATACTAAGAGATAGTTAATCTCCTGCAGTGTGAAACTCTTCAAAAATGTGGTCTCAAACATTGTTTAAGTAAGTCTTATTTACTGTTGCACAGGATACAGTGTCAGCCAGAAGTTTGAAACCAATCAGCATTGGTGTGAATGTGATGTTAATCTTGGTCTTTTAAAGAGTTATTTTTCCAGGATGCATTGATAATGCCAAATATACCTTCAGGAAATTTTAAAAACTACAATAGAGCGTAAAAATGTGAATTTATTGAGGAAGAATTGCTTGCTGAAGGCATGGTGGCTCTTTTGTAGTTTTACATTTTACCCAATCGCTAACGTTTGGCCATGACATGTGCCACTTTGATTAAGCTCACTAGAAAGTGCATGAACTGTAAACAACCCCATGGAGAAATCAAAGTCAATGGGAGAAGTCCCAGACGAAGCACTGAAAGGAGGCGAGAATCGGACGGAATCAATAGGAACGCAATGACCGGCCTATCTTTTGAGCATCATCCAAACTGTTTGAATAGGATTGAGATCTGAGCTATTCCAGATTAAGCTTTAATCTATTCCAAAACCACTAGGGATAAAATGAATCCAGACACAAGCCATCATATGCCATTTGAATTTTCAGTCTTCCTGTGAATTAATATAGTCAACATTTTAGATTGTGTTGAACCAGACTTAGAGTATTTACAGAGTTAATAACTCTGGTTTTCTAATGCCTTTTGCATGTTGCTTTTGAAAATTATTAAACTAACTTGATGAAGAAAGAAGTACAAGAATTATAATGTAGGAAGAAAATTTGACTTGTGAATGTTAAGGAACAAAAGCTGTTCCTAAAGCATTTTTAGAAAACCAGTACTAGAAATGAATCCTCTATTCTACTTAAACTACCCAATCTGTTATAGGAAAACAATCTGTTATAGGAAAAGTTTTCAAACCACAAAATAAAATAAAATAAAATAAAAAAAACAGCCACACAACCTTCAAACTGTGATTGCTCGGGAAAAAAATTCAAATTCAACAATTTGTCTAACACAATCTTAGAACATATTTAAGAATCCAACTCACCTGAGGGTGAAAATTTGCACCGATGAAAGTGTGGACAGGGCCAGAAAAGTCGAGACCGTCTCTCTCTGTCTTATGGGTTTAGAGGCGGCCATCACCACAAAGTTATTGTCCAACTTCAGCTCAGATAATGGCTGCAGCAGTCTGATGCTCCCAATGCGCTGCATAGGTGTATGCCCTGAAAAGTAGCCCAAAGGCCTCTGCTGTTCTGTGTGAACTGGGATGCCCTTTCTGGAGTCCTCTGAGCTGCAGTCTCCGCTGTCCGTGGCTTGAATTATGTAGTAGAGCTCCACAGGAGTGCCCTGAACCTGCTCTGAGACCCGCTGCCTGCCGGGCCTCACAGTTGGCGGGCTGAACCAGCTGGCCAGAGGTTCCAGCTCAGCAACACAAATCCCCAGCTCACCTTTTAGTCGACATGTACCTCGCACCTCTTGGGTCTCATGAAAAGCAAACATCCGGACGCAAGGTAGCTTGTGGACGGTGCTGTAATCATCCCAGTCCCTGCCGGCAATGTAGAACAACACCTGGACCTTCGGCCAGCTGGGATGAATCTGCTCACTGATGATGTACGTGTGGACCTTCCAGTTGAATGTAAACGGAGGCGAAGAGGTCGCCGACGTTGGCGCCGTTGATAAAGTGAGGGACGGTGCATTAAATGGCCCTGTCAGTATTTGCAGCATCTCCAGAGGAACAGGCTGCTGGACAGAGAGCGGCCCGTAGCTGGCGTTGACAAAGGGCATCTGCCGAGCTTGATGGATAAAGAAGGACTCTGTTCGAGCTTGGAGGCTGGAGTTCCTCATTATGTCCTGGTTTGCCTCCAGTAAAAAGAATGCTGACTCAGCATTGAGGATCTGGTAGCTGACCGGTAGGTACATTGGCGTGGGGCCATACCTCTGCAGGCCATCCAGAACAACCTTGCAGTCAACCACTGAAAGAAAAAGAAAATGAAAATCACTTTTCAACATGTTTTGGCAAACCTAAAAATGGTCATTGTACTTTTATTAGTAAGACCCCATATTAGTTGTTTTTCCCTGAAACATATTTTGTACTCAAAGTCTCCAGACAAACCTGTTTAACCTTTCGCTAAAGGTGAATGTCTTTATGTTATAATATTCAAATGGTGAAACAATTAGACATAGTATAGTAATTGTATGAGCGAATTGTTGGTTGATTTCGGAGAGATACAACGAAACAGGGAAGGCTGCAGTAAGATATATTTATATTTTCTTATGTAATTACATATAAACTTGATTATACTACTGAACATGTTGAGTTTTAAGAAACCTTTTGATTTTTACTAAAGTGATTTTTTTTCTAACTGAAAGCTGCAATTAAAGGAAAAAAATGAAATGGCAATAACATTCTTTTTTTCTTCCCCCTCATTTAATGCTGCTTTTACACTGCTTTACTATCTTTTAAAAGATGCCTGCCTCAATTTCTATAATTATATGTGTTTTAATTAATATCCACTTAATTAAAACACACCAGTCTCAAAGCACATTTATGGAATGAAGCCTGTCCTCACTTGACCTCAAAGTCATCACCTTATCCTGTAAATCCTCCTCACCACCTTTGTCTCCACCATCAAGCATAAAACTTCAGATATTTGCACTGATGGAGAAGCCCATTAGGACCAATTGATTTTCTGTCTTGGACCCTGCATGTTGTGTGGAGACACGGAGTGATAGTGATTTGTGACAGGCCAAGGTCAGAAAGCAATGACTGGCTTGTCGGATGGACGGAACGAGTCATAACGGCAGCACCTCTAAAACAATATAAGACAAAATAAAAACTCCAGCTGCACCCCTAAATAAATAGTTCAAGACTGGATTTTACGATTAAAGAGTCAACCAGCCAGGAAATATGCAAATGCCGTTTCAAGATAAATGAGCGACTTGACAAGCCATTTCAGATTACAGATGGCTGAATATGAGGTTAACTCTAATACAGAAGTTTGAAGAAAAATGTACAACATGATTTATTTATCCTTATTTAAAAGGAAAAAAGCAACAATATTCCTAATGTTTCAAAATGAACATTTTAATTACACCAACATTCTTCTAAATGGCAAACGCACAGAACAAATGTAGTTAAATTTAGTAGCTGCTCTCAGGAATTCATCGCACAGAATGTTATGCTTTTCAGCTGTTCTCGTCTTATAGCATGTCACAAGATGATGTTGAAATTGAACCATAAGGTCCAGGCCCAAAATATTCTGCTGCTCATTATGGAGAAACACCAGGAATTCAAAGGATAAAGGGAATGCCTTGTTGGACATATAGTTTACTCAATAAATTCTGGAATAAATCAAATACTCAAAACCATTAAAACTGACTCCTTTTAATGTGGAGCTCCAGATTGAGCTCTGCTCCAAGCTCCCCACATATTACCTACTCTATCTTTGAGCTGAAGCTGTTAATATACAGGTTAGAAAAAGCTATTTAGGCTTTTATTATCAGTGGCAAAAAAAAAAAAAACATCAGCAGGCATACACATTTTCTTCAAATAATTGAGAATCGTTCAGAATAAAATTGTGTTGGACGACCTGATTAAAAAAAAGAAAGAAAACAAACATCCAAACCTAATTACAGAGTTTTCTGTTCTCAATACTCATTGGGAGCAGCAGTAAATATAAAATAAAATAACAATACATATAGATTAGTTCCATTATTTTCTAAGAAACAGCTTCCATGCCTGGACTTTGAACTACTAGAAAACAGTGGAAAAAAAAATGTAGCAAAAAAATATAGAGACCCATGCTATTTGTTCTAAATATATATATGATGTCAAGAGTGATGTCATGAGGCAGTCCAGTGCTTAGTTGATGCTGGATCATGCTGCAGAATGAGAGGATTTTGCTGTCTATCCTCCCCTCTGGGAGACGTGACACACTGTCCTAGTTTCTACTTACTATGACATGGATGAAAACTAAATATTTCAACATAAAAACTGTAATTTGTAACTTTGGATTAAGAATGTGTTCCTCCTTGTGACGCTGACTGGACGATGCAGCTGCAGAAAGGCAAAACCGGTGTGATTTGCAGCCCTGAGGTTGCCCTTGGATTTCATATCTGCAGCTACTATACTTGTAAATCATGGCTGCAGAACTGTTGCTCCAAATTAAACTTAACCCCTGTGGTAAATCCCAACTGTAAAGTCTTGGAGGGGATTTCTTTTTTGGTCTAAGACAGTCTTATCACATCATCATCCTCTAATCATTAGACGGATGTTCGTTTCAGATTCAGGATGTATTTTATTTTCTTATCCAGCCCACAGAGCTTTATGTCACTAGGAAAACATGTTTTAAAATAAACCCTAATTCTTTTTTTTTCTTTCTTTAAATAGGTCTCCAACAGAGACTAGTGGCTTCACATCAAACTACTTCTCATAATCACCTGCTCTTATCCGTAGCGACCAAAGTAGGAACTTCATCCAAGGAAAATAATTCCCTCATCTTGCCATTTCTCTCCTTCTCCTCTCACTCTCACATTATCTTACACCGTGTGTTAATTTTGCAGCTACTGCCATTCCTGATCAAATATATGAAGTTTAAATCTGACTTTATTTTTTTTTCATAAACTTCAGAAAGATTTTTATAAGGTGAAAGTGTAAGAAGAGCAATTGAAAATTGAGTGGGTGGGTTAATATTTTGACTACTTTTGCTCTAAGATTCCAAGCAAGACAAAGATTACCACAAGCAGCACCTTAACAAGATGAAAAGCTTCTTTTAACATGCAACATAAATGGGCTTACAGTTTCCCAATACACAACTACAACCTGCTCCAGACTCTTCTTTGCCTAAACAACTAAAAGTGATTACTGACAGGGTTAAGGTCTCTTAACCCTGTTCCAAGATTTGTTCCAAGCCTACATCCAGAGACACTTTATGCAAAGCTGTTCTGCCACACCACAGACAATAAAAAGCTGGACTCATTGTGTGCCAAAAACAAGGAGGCTCATCACTTCTTCCCCAGCCGAGGGGGCTAAGATCACAACCTGGTTCTTCTCCAGCCTTTGTATTCACCCCTGGTACACAGACGAGCAGCTACGAAAGGCTCGGCGAAGAGACGGTCCGAGGAGCCGTTTCCGCTCCACTGTGTGGGAAGAGCTCTGTGCCCGTCACGGGGAGGACATTGCCAGCACAACAGACTGCATCACGGACAACATTAACTTCTGTGTGGACAACACTGTGCCCCTCGTGAACAAGCAGTGTTTCTACAATAACAAGTCCTGGATCAACTCTAAACTAAAGTCTCTCCTCAAGGAGAACAACAGAGACTTTAGATGAGGAAACAAGAAATAGCCGAGAGCTCCTTGCGTTTTAAATTTCCCTTTACTGTACAGCACAGGTCTCAAACTGAGGCAGTAGAGGTCTCCCGTAACTATGTATGTGGCCCTCCAGAACCTTTTTAACAGTTTAAAAAGTACTAATTGAACGAAGAGACATTTCAACAGTTTCACAGACCGGCCTTTTGACAGCATTAAAGATCTTGAATTGGCCCAACGTGGCACCCTTATTCCCTCTTAGTGTTATCTTTTGTTTTTTATGTTTTTCCCTTTGTGTGAATTTGCAGGCTTCCATTTGCCTTTCACTTTGAGGCTGATACACTTTGAGTTTTTCATACTGACAAACAACACAGGGCATTTCATTTCTTCTTCTTGATCCATGAAAGACTAGAGTTTTATGTCAGTCGATGCTGCATACTTGTCCAGAAGGAGTGAGTGCTGCCAGTCAGTGTCTTGGGGCAATTGGCGGGGGTTTATTAGATAAATATATATTTGTCATTCAGCTGAACATGTACAGTGTTCCGTTTTTCCTGAAGTCAAGTTTCCGATTAGTTGTGTAAAGGTAAAGTAAGGTAAGGTCATTTTATTTATATAGCACATTTTCAGCAATGGAGCATTTCGTAATGCTTTACATGAATTAGAGGAAATACAAAGAAAAGAAAAAAAACAGAAGAAAAGAAAAATAAAAAACAAAAGCACTCCACAATTATAAACCAATAGGAGTTTCTCTAGCTTTTAAGATTGACGTACTAAAATGGTTCCAGTTGTTTTGGGTTGCTAAGTAGATGGTACTTTCTAAGTTTGGTCTAGATTTGTAAAGTATAAAGATAAATGTTGATACTCCATGGCTGATTAAACCAGTTAATCGTTTTATTGTTACTGTGGGCAAAATTTAATCTGTAATATGAAGCGTTTTTATTACTCCTCTGCACACTGACTCCAAAATTCAATTTAAAGCCACAATTCAATAAGCAGAGCATTGGCCAGTGGAAGGAGACTGTTGTGGACAAATCTCAAAGCACGAGGAGGACATGCAAACTCAAAAAATTTATCCAAAGCCTCAAAAAAAAAAAAGGCTGCTTTAGTCATGCAACAGCCCAAACGCACTTACATGGTCCCACAACATTCTCTGCAAATGAGGGTTAAATTATTTCTCAAAACTGTAATGAAAGAGTCTATTCATTACTACTTTTAAACCAAAAACATCTTATGTGAGTCACAATTTCAAAGCCTCCCTAGAGGACCGACAAAAGGAGCTGGATGTCTTGTATGAGCAGCTATTTGTGATTTCTGAATGAAAGAAAACACAAGGTCTTTCAGAAGGAAATCAAAGTCATTCAAATTCTAAACAACCCACACGTTCTTCTGTTTCCTGATGTTTTTATGTCAATCACTTTAGCATCATGAAAAGCTGGGGTCCGTTTGCACGCTGATTGTGTGCTTTAAAGCTGAAAGCCCTTGTTTTGTGTCTTCCATCACTGACATTTAAAGGGTTTTTGATCACAATTTTTTGAACATTCACAAGGTAAAACATTAAAGTTTGATCTTTACATGGCATTTCCTAACTTTTAAACATTTACTCAGTCTCAGGCCCTGGTCTGCGGAGAAACTGCTTAGGGGATCTAAATCATCATCAGCGGACCTACTGCCGGTCATAGCGCAAGGCAACTTTCTCATTTTCAGCCACCGAACAATGGGATGAAAAGGGTATTTTGGGCTCTTGGAGGACTGGATTTAAATGTCAGCTGCTGCTCACATACAGAAATTACCATTGGCAAAGTCAAGGACTTCAAGAGCTTTATCAAAGATGGGTTTTGATAAGGTCTCGCATGCACATTAAAAAGGAAAAGAGACCGAATGTCTCGGAGTCCAGTGAACTGTCTGACCCAGCTCACCAATAGAAAAGCCTCAATCAATGACTTTATGAGCGAGGATGAATGTGTTTGAACCAAAGAATTTAACCGAGACCAATAGTGAAATAGCTGCTGTTCTTTTTATTTCAGAACCCATTAGATTAAAATATGTACACAGGCTTCAGTATGCAGAAAAGTGTTAACTTTCATAACAAGAGTAAGTCTCTTTACAAAAGGTAGAAAACATGGGTCACTGGAAAGCTACAGTCTGTAATTTTGTATTTGTTTTAGTGGTTTAATTTCTTTTAATATATTTAATTTGAAATGTGGTAGGCAGGCAAATCAAAGACAGATGAAGGGATACGTCTTTAAAACTCTAATCCCACTTTAAATTGCTTTACAATTTGATTAATATCTTCTTTTTATGTTTCTACTGTTTCTTCGCTAATATGCTACATCTGACTTCTCAGGCCTCCACAAAACAACTGTATTTATACTAAGAATAAATTCCACACAGAAGAACTTCCTTTACTGACTGACAGTTGTGTCAAGAATTAATTGCAATGGATTTTATTTACTAGCATAAAAGTGAAGGTGTCATTATTTGTAATACAATTTATAATTTTTACCCAAGCGACCGTGACTTGGCTAAATTATGTATAAATAAAGTTTATTTGAAGCCTCAACAACTGAATCTGGTCTGTTGCTTTCTGGCTACTTTGTTTATGCACAGAAACACCTGTTTCATGTTTCCACTGCAAATGTTTCTGTTAACTTGTGTACAATCACACAGGTGTGTGAAAACAAGTGATGAATGTTCATACATAATGTGCCCCATCCTACCATTTCTAAACTAACTGCAGAAAAACAAGACAAGTCAAGCATTAGTAGATTAAGTACATAAACGCCATGATAGTGAAACATGAAAGAAAATGGTACGCAGCTATTAATCACACATTTACGATATAGCAAAGGTCTGCGTTAAATCCACTGAAGGCTACTCGACAGGAAAATAATCCCCTTGGTTAATAAAACGTCTTGGATGATATCTCAAGACAAACACAACACAAAGCAACACTAATCGCTCTAAGTGCCCATCACACGGACCCCGACACCGCAGGAGAGCGAGGGCATAGCAGAGAGCCCGATCCCAGCTGGGGGTTAATCGGATCACATAAAAGCAAAGCACACCTCATCTTTCATCACTAGGCAACACATTTATGCAGCAATCGATAAGGGAATCATATTTTCCCCTTTCAGAGAAATGAGGAAAAATGAAGTATTGTGACCTGACCGAGATGGATGGAGCAGGGCTTCATTTCTTACAGATATCAGCAATAAGTCAGGGACTCGTGTTCCTTCAGAGCTTGAGTTGTTTTCACCTCAGGTTAATCTTATAGCTCTTTGAGCTCCAAAATAGCTTTTGGGTCATTTCTGCCAGCAAACCAAGTTTGAACATAAAGAATTTTAGAACCGTCTTTTTTATCTCAGGCACAAGCATCAGCCTCTTATCTCACCTTTAAAAACAAACACATGCACATATACAGGATTTTTCAAAAGTATTCACACCTCTAACTTTTTGTTATGAAATAGGTACAAACGTCAAGGTGTTTTACTGGGATTTCAAGTTATTGACTAAAACAAATGAGCACAAAACAGAAGGCAAATGAGATGTTTTCCATTTTATGATCTGTGTTTTCTGTGTAGTTATTTTTGAGGTTTTTCTGTGTTCAAGTTCATTTTCCCCTGTGAGTCTGTCTTCCCTGTTGATTGCTCCCAGCATCCTGTTCCCTGATTACCTTCCCTGTGTATTTAACCCCACCTGTTGTCTTTGTCTGTTGTTGGGTCATAGTCTAATGTTGTCCTATGTCAGTTGTTTTCACGCCAGTAGAACTGTATAGTACTGGTAGTGTCAGCTCTCGTTGTTTTAGTCCTGTCATTCAGTAGCTACCGGTATTAGCTGTGTGCTAACTCTCTGCCGTGCCGCCTGATATTTGGACTGTTGGAGCATTGTCATTAAACTTGTAATTTTCTCCTACATCCTGGGTCTCTCTGCGTCTCTCCTCACCACCACACCATTTGACACATTTTTAAAATACAATATCTCCAAACAAAGTCCAGTGCCACCATCTCCCTTCAGAAGGCAACTAATTGGTGAACAGTGTGTGTGACAAATTTTAATTTACATACAGCAGTGTTGTAGTACTCGAGATCGGTCTTGGTCTTGATACCGGTCTCGAGACCATTTTCTGATGGTCTTGGTCTCTCTCAGACTCCACGCATTTGGTCTCGGTCTTGTCTCAGGCGCTGAGGACTCGGTATTTTATTTCAAGACCGGTTGAGACCGCGACTGTGAACATATCAATAAACATGCAGCATTCTATCCAGTTTATTTGTTAACATCTTTGTTTTCAGTGGATGCAAAAACGCACGGATCAAAATCCTTGACTTGCCAATTAGGTGTTTATGTTTCTCAACCCCCGCCCCCCCTCCCCCTCACCTTTCACTCGCACACGGCGCTCCAAGACATGCGCAGTGGTTTCCTATGAGCGGCAGAAGATCTAATAGATCTAACAGCGCTGCATAAATTATAAGAAATCCGATGGCCACAACTAACTCAGCAGCGCTTCGCTTTCACAGACGGTGGGGACTACGACTAACATTTTTCGTCACTTATAAAAGTATCTCAAAGAAAGGTAAGCTCCGTTGACGTGGGGGGGGGGGATGAAAAAAGAAAAACAAAAAAACATGAACGCTGTATGCGCTGGGTTTTTACCTTAGAATGGCCAAGTCTCTGTTATTCCTTTGTCAGTTTGATACAGTAGGGGCTTCCACACTTCCCATATTTGTGTCTTCTGTCACTTTTATCAGCAGTTAAAACTGTTAAATCCATTGTAAACATGTGGTAATCTGTTTTTCCGAGCCGCCTTTAAACGCAACATGAGCTGTGACGCTGGGTTTACACCTGTGAAGGAGACCAGCTGCTGCTGCTGTGCGGAGCTGCACAGGTGTGTTAGAATCATGGCAACAAACCAGCAAAACGCAAAGAACTTTTCACAGTTTCCCCCCAAACTAACCGACTGTTTAGTGAAGCTGTTGATGCAGGTAAAGTTAGCTAAAAGATGACTAGCTAGTTAATATCAATACATCACCTTAAATTTGTTAACAAGTAGCTTATAGGCTAAGTTGTTGTCTATGGTCAGCTACATAGATTCATTCTTGCTTGTTGCTCCTTGGTCAGTGTTCAGTTGAGCATTTCCTCAATTGCTATGTTTAATGGTGCCACAACTGAGGTAAGACGAACTGTGTGCACACTACAAATGTGGCCATATGACAAAATGTGATAAGAAGAAAGCCATTGGTAAAAGAAATCAATAAGAAATCATTCTTAAAGTTTGATACAAGTCAAGGGACAAATATGATCAAGAGTGAAAGAATATTTCTCATTAAAAAAGCATTTTGACATGATGTGATTTGACTAGAGCTCGTCTGTTCATTGAGTTAATAAATGATCTAATATGGAAACTTAAAATCAAAAGATATATTTTGAATGGCACATGACATAAAAATGTACATGCCAAAGAAAAAAAATAATTTCCATAAAGAATTACTAGAAGGCTTTATCCCTTACATAAAAAAATCACAACAATCAGAACTGTTTAAAAACATTCATAAAATGAAACGGCATGATTCATTAGTCACTTGTGTTTTGTTGACAAAATGGACAAAATATGTATCAATGTGTCAAAGATGGGAGACATCAAGTAAAAGGTTGATTACTTTACAAATGTTACCTTTTTATGATGTAGAAAAGAACATCATAAAGAACAGAAGTGTAAAATGACTAGGTAAGAGGATTAGACACATTTTTTGCTTGAATTTTATTAATTCAGACATCCAGCCTACAGGTCTGATATAACATGTTGATAATATGAAATGAGTTCAGATCTGGACAACTGTGGCATGGAAATGCAACTCTTTCTTGGGTGGGCTATAAGCCCCCAGTGATTCAGAGCCCTAAGTATACATTTAGAAAGGGTGATTTAATGTTGTAGTAAAACTGATGTTTTATAAGAAATCCCTTTTTATTTTAAATATGCATATGCAATCCAAAGCCTTTGCTCTTTTTGATCACCAATTCAGTAAAATAAATGTTGAAGCCTGAAAAGAATGAGATAATAATCTGATGGTTAACTTTATAACTATGAACATGTTCTTTCTGTTTGGTGTATTTTTGTTTAGCTTTTTAAATTTATCACTGTCATCTTTGCCAGTGTTTTTATAAAATGTCTACATGAAGGACAAATCAAAAGACAGAGCTTAAATTTCCTTCATTTTTCCCTGCGGGGATGGACATGTGCAGAGTGCAAATTACATGGTCTAAACAAACCTGAGAACCCGTTGCCTGTAAGCTGTCATTTCTTCAATAGCTGGTTTGGTGCACCGCAAGTGGCCTTGGTTCAGACTGAAAGGTAACTGCTGCAAAGAGAGGCATTTAAAATCCATCCCTTGCTGGGAAATAACATATTTCTGTTTTACAGAAATCCAGAGGAAATGGGAATAGAAACAAAAATAAGAAGCAAAAAAAAAAAAAGTCCATCTGGGCATTAGTTGAGCACGACGGGAGAAATTTCAGCAGCTCTTGATTTTTTTTATTTTTTTTTGACAGCTTTAGGAATATTTTATACTCAAGTCACTCTATCCTTTTCCTGGTGGAGGTAGCGAGTTGCAGCAATGAGGAGCACTTTGCCACTTCTGCAGAACGGGAACAAAACCTTTAAAACTTTTCGCCTTGAAGAGCCATTTGGGATGTGAATGGGTTTTTTATGACACTTCTATTCTGCCCAAAGCCTTTGGGCTTAGCGTTGTGCGTTGTACGGTGTCAGAAAAGCGAGAAGGAGAACAGCAGTGCGGGAACTCGCAAAGGAGCCAGTGGCTTTTTGGATGAGATGAACTACGAGACAAGGGCTCTTGAAGGGATAGGAAATGTGCTGAGGAGAGCAGAGCAGCAGTTAGCATTCATAAAAGCGTGCCCACAGGGGTAATCAAGGCTAAACTTTAACTGAATGGACTATGGTTTTGTCATTTAGGACCACAGATTGCCTTGGTAAACTCATGAATTTGACCAGCTCCATCCCTGCCGGAAGTAACCACACTTCTGTAGTAAGTCAAATAAAAGCGGTGACAGTGACAGATGATGTGGCGGTGTGCTTATACGGAGGGAGACCCCATGTCATAAATAACAATGACTTCTTGCACATGGTAATCACATCCAAGTGAATCCATTTAAGCTACACTGTGCATAATACACCTGGGATGCTTTTTTTCCGCACAAATATATAAAATCCGATGCAGTTAAGAGAGTACGAATAATGCAGTGAGTTGACAAAAAAAAAAAAAAAGCAGCATGAGTAATGTTCTGGCATTTCCAGCAAGGTTACTCTGCAGGAAAGTCAATGGGCCTTGGAGATCAGGAACCCCAGATGCTCTACAAAGTCAAACAATGCAAATGATGACGTTAATTTAGCTGAAGACAAAGAAATGAGTTCAACGTAAGCCGACATGAGTAGAACCTTTGTAAGTGTTGTGATAATAAAACGGTTTTATGTATTAAGCCATACTTTCAAATTATGTTGCTTCCCTTTTCTTTTATCTGGTGTGCCAATAATAAGAACATTGGTTGAGTTATTGAATGTGCTTTATGTACCATGACTTCAACAAATTTGAAGCATTAATAATTACGAGCATAAGAACATCCTCTCACTGTTTAATGGCCTCAGATGTTAAAAATGTTTCCTGCCAAAGATCTTAAACCCTAAGTCTAATTATTTGGTCATTTGTGCAGGAAGAGAATTTTATATATGAAAATCTGATGACTTTTAGATGCGTCTCTGCTCCAACACACCTAAGTTGAATAATTAGCAGGGCTTTCTTTTCTTTTTTCTTTTTTTTTTTTTTACATCAAAACAATGTATGAATTTCAGTGCCCATATTGTACTAAGAGGAATTTCTGAATGCTGAGGTCCAGGCCATTAATCGTGTTGCTGAAATCATTTTCTATGTTGGATTGTAACCAACAGTGGTATATATGGAGAGGTTTGCTTTTTGGCTGAACTCTTTCTGCACCACAGCAGACCTGAGCATTAAAGCAGATACATTGTATCTCCATATCCTCCTCCAGCACTGGAGAATACATTACTTAAACTCTTCCACTTGAAGCAAAGACTGACTCCAAACCTGAATCATGCAGTTCACCTTTAGTAGGTGAAGAACCGCAATCTCAAAATCAGGACTTTATTTCAGAGCCGTTTGGTTCAGCTTACATAAATTAGTGTTAGTTTCCTCGGATGACTTAATTTGAACAGATTTTTAACTTTCTTCTGAACTCTGGTGTTGAAGAAGACCATCTCTGTTCTTCCTGAGAAAGTGGGCTTGGGTTTTTTTTCAAAGTAAACAAATCCTTGTGTAGTTTGTGTCCAGTGTTTTAAAGTGTGAACATACCGGGCTTCTTGTGAAAGCCCAATTTGGTTTGAACACAAAAATAATAAAAGAAACCCGTAGTGTGATATTTTTTCCAGCATTTCCTGCCCAATCAAACTTAGTCACTTGAACTTTCCCCCGCAGGGTGCTTCCTCATCTCAGCTGTTTCACACCTACAAGCAAACCACTTCAGTACAAAATAAATCTCTCAAAGTAAATACATTACCTACACCTTGAGATCCTGTCCATGAACAATATCGAAATGTTCAGGCTGTACTGAGAACAAGATCAATGTCGTGTCGAGAATCCGAAAAGATTTCTATCTTTGGTTATGCAAAGACCGTAAATGCATCTCTGTTTGAACACGACTCCCCACAAATTGACAAAAATATAAATATTCTTGACTGATTCTAAAGTAAAATCAATTTTGTAACATTAAAAAACTTCAACAAAATGCATTGCTGAAATATTATTAGTCAAATGGAACAGACAGGCATTTCAATTCATTTCAGTCTAAATCTAAAGATGAAACAGAGTTGAGGTACGATCTTGCAGAGAAAGACATCTTTTAAAGAAAACCTTTTTGTTGCTTTCAACTCTTTGAAGAAATATTGAGGTTTAATGTTAATCTTTATGTTTTGCTGAGCTGGTGTATCTTGATTTTTTTTTGTGAATGTTAGAACTTTTCTCACAGAGGTGGAAATGTGCTGACTAAGTTAGCTCTTTGTTGACATGGCATTCAGACAAATTAGAACAGCTTTCTCTGACTCACATTCACCTTGGCCCTTTATGTAGATGTTACACAAATAGATGAGTCTATGTGGCTAACAAACCAACTATACTGACCTTGTTAAGACAAAATGCAGCCTTACTGACGTTGGTAAAAGCATACATTTAACAGATTGTGCTCGTATAGTGATGGCTAATAACTCTGGTTTAGTACTTTTTGAATTTCTTTCTGTAGAAAGGAAAAAAAAGTACTCCAGGTGTTAATGCTATAAAGCAAATACCCTTGTGGTAATGTTTTACAGAATAGCTTTACAGATTGCATATTTAGGGTGATCCTCTCCCTAACAATTTGTTCTGTCTACTCTGATTTGTCCAAAGTTGTGAAGTGCGGGCAGCTGCTTATTCTTTGCTTGAGCCAAACAGCTTACTAAATGGGAATAATCAAATGTCTTTCATGGCAGGACAGATAAGGAAAGGGACACCTGCCAAACAAACTGTGCAAACAGGCACATTTCTGTAGCAACGTCCTCTGTGGGAGAGGAAAGAATATTTTAGGATTTTGCAGCATTGCTGATGTAAAAAAAAAAAAATAAATTTATAAATAAATAAATAAAATGGCAAACTAAGACGAGAAAACTTCTTCAGTGGAATAAAAAATTATTTAAAAAAAAATGTGACGGAGCTGTGCCAAATCAGTTCTCCGAATGCTGTTTTGGGAGCCAAAGTTCACATTGCCTTGCTTTTCAAAATCATTAATTATTCAGCATCGACCTTTGAAGGAAAAAAAAAAAAGATATAGGAAGTGTTGCTCAAAGAAATCAAAAGTGCTTTCAACACACACACAAAATAAAACATGCTGCAAAATATTGTCTATGATTCTATCAATTATTTGGCATTCTTTGGTTAGTCCCTAATAAGAACCCCTGGATTTCAGTTGATTGTTAGAAACTGTTGATCTGGGAAAAGATAAGACAATCTGGAGTATTTTGGAGGTTCCAGAAAATCCTAAGAATGTATCTTTTTTTTAACTGATTATGTGCGATGGATGTCACGACAATGAGCAGTGATGTAAACATTACAGAGGAGTTGAGCCCAAAAGCACTTAATGCATTTTAAAACAGCCTCCAGTTCAACCTTATAAGCAATTCTTTATACTAAGAAAAATGCTGCTGGGAAGTGAGAATGGCACATGACAAGGACATACAAAGTACAAAGTCACTTAATACACAAATATAACCTCTATAACCTCTTAGCGTTGACTTGTCTGCTTTATACATTTTTTTAAGTTTCTACAGTCTGCAGGATCATCTTGGATTTCTCTTACCCTGAATCACTTTCTGATCTGCAGGGTATTACAAATCATGTCATATCATGTAAGAACTTGCAAAACTACTAAAAGCTAAAAGCACCACTGGCTGAAAACAAGGTTTCACAAATTTTCCAATGCAAAACAAAACAAAAAAAAATCCTTAGATACTTTATATTATGCAATTTTGTACTGAAGTCAATATAAAGGGTAGATATTTTATGTGTTTGTGCAATTGTAAAGAATCTGTTCTCAGGCCTACATGTCATTTCACACGGTTAAACAAGTGAGCATATAATTGCCTCTCAGGACCTACTGCAGTTTGTTTTTCATCCTGAGGCTGCAAGATGCCATCGTGTACCTGATTCAGTGAGCTTGCTCTAAGCTTAACAAAGTAGGTAGCCGTGTTAGAATCATGTCCTTTGATTTATCTAGCGGGTCTAATGCAATTCAGCTTGCACAGCTATGTAAGGAGCCCAGAAAATACAATTGGATGCCTCCACAACTGCTAGGAGTATTGACGACCCAATACATCAGTCTTAAGAGTTGTGCGTCTGGTGTGTGTTGGTAGTGGGCAAACTTACAGAACACCTTAGTCTCCCAGATTTTCCACACTCTGAATACCTACTGCTTACAGTACAACTAATTAACTGAAATACTCAGGGGTTAAAAAAAGCTGTGTGGTGTGTCAGTAGTCATTGACCATTTTATTGGGTAAATCCAGTCATCTGGCTGTAAACACAAATTGTAAATCACTCGGTGACTTTGCAGCAACTCATGGTTTTACTCGCATAGTGAAAATAGGATGATGATTGAACAAGAAAGTGGGTTGATGTGACTTTAAGTGACACATGGTGGTTAGTGCCGAAAATGCTGGTTTCAGTATTGGAAAAAAAAAAAAATAATCCATCTTCACCAAATTTACCTTAATGTAAATTTATGCACACAGAGGAAACCATCTTACAGAGATGGTGGTAAGGTACATTGTAAGCACAGCTGATCTTGGGCAGACTGACAAAAGTGAGGCTGCCATACAATTACCACCAGCAGGCCGTCTGACAACCTCTGGCAAACAAGGCAGGCGAAGTGTCTTGCCAATGACCGAGATGGCTCCCGATTGGGTAAAGTCCATCAGCGCCAAGGTAGATGAGTGGCACTCCTGAACTGGCTGCTTTGAAAATACCAGCAAATAGTCTGTCAAGCAGCATTGTGTACTATAGCAGCCTCTGAAGCTCAAAATTCTTTCAAATATTTTAGAAAAAAATCTGGGAATAAGTAAAGTTTCTGGAGTTATAGCTAACTCCAGTATGAAACTACTATTTCAAAAAAGTTGATTTCTGTATATTTGTTAAAACAGTCGCCATGTCGTGAAAGGATATTATGAAGTAGATGATATGTGAAAAGATTGATGTCCTCCACCTTCTCCTTAAGCTATTATCACCATCTGAAAAAATGCACGGATCCCGACCAAAAGCACCCAATCAGAGATATGTCACCTTTCCACACATTTTTTCCAGTGCTCTTCTTATTAGTAAGGTCAGAGTTTGTTTTTTTTATATTTAGTTTTACATTCTATAGTCTAAGTATATGAACTGGAGCACCCTAGAGGAGTAGTTGCCATGGTATTCATCTGGACAAAAGACTAGCGAGATCACAAAAAGCAACTGAACACATGCTCTTTCTTGAAGAAGCTAAGATTTTTGTGTTTGACGCACAATGTCCCATGTCTTTTATAAGTTTGTATTTGAAGTGTACATCCTTCTTTGCAACAGTCTACTAGAGCACCATCAGACCCAGTGACACAAAAGAAACGGCACACAATGTTACAAAAAAAAGACAAGCTCTGTGGTAGGGAGTGCTCTGCTCTGGAGCCTCTACAACTAATTGTAAGAAGAATAATGTACCAGTTGCTAAGCATAATAGAGAACCCTCCATCCACTCTGTAGAATACACTTGTGAAGTAACAGAGTGTACTTGAAGCTTCTTCACCTTTCATTCAATAACCACCACTACAGGACTACAGGGTAGCTTTATTAATAATTCAATAACATGTATTACATGAGCTTTACATATTTTCACAAAAAAATGTTTAATAAAACATATAATATAAAGTCTGTCATATGCAACTACAGAATTCTGGTGGAACAAAATGTTACATTTATGTGTTTTAGTGTAACAAAATAGGGCTCCCAACCAGACAGCACTGTTTTCTGTTACTCTTTTCATCACTGTCAAACTTTTGAATTGTCCTGTGAAATATGCAAGATTAGCCATCATATCTTAAATTAGCAACATAGTTATTACATTTATGCCAATAAGACAAAGGAAATCCCACAATAGTTATGAGGTGCCACCAGCAGCCATTCAACCAGTTGTCATTCCTTACCAAACAGATGCTTGTTTTGTGAGCTGGGACACAATTGTTGAGTCGTGTAATAACTCCAGGCTTTAGTGGCAACACTAATTTCCCTGAACAGAGTGGTCACAAATGAGTCCAATGGAAAACGCATTTGCTGCGTGTTTTTAGCTGTCAAAAGTTTGCTTTTAGATTTTTGGGGATTGAAATTATTTTCCCTACAAACGGTGTGCACAATCTGTGTTGCATGATATCTACATGGGCTTAGAGTTTAGCTTATGCTGCTTCAACATGTGGTTAACTAGGTGTAAAATGTTATACATAGCTTCATTATTTGGTTGTAAAGATGTGTGGTTGCTTATCTTTTATTCGGTTTTTTATGTTATTTAAATATTTTATATTAGTCAATGACATATTATTTTTCTCTAGACTCCAGTCATGATTTTATTACCAACCTCAGTTGTCCTCTCCATCCTTCCAACAATCTTGGGATCTGATGTCTATTTTAAGTCATCCACTGCTGCCCATGGTAATCTTAGAAACAGCCTGCTACCACAGGATTTGCATCAATTCCAATGCAGGGCTCTGGTACAAAGTCATCTTTCATAGATACAAGTCTGCATCAAGTTGAATGAAGACTTAAACATGAATTGCAGGGCTTTTAGGGGGTTCCCTGCTAAAGTTTTATGTATGTACTGTATGTATCAATATATTAAGATTTCTTGAGGTGGAAAGTATTGTATGGTCTGAGCATACAGAAGGACTTTCTGCAGTGCTTGGGAAAAACAAGTCAAACAATACCTTATTTTTCGGACTATACCGCTACTTTTTTCCTACACTTTGAACCATGCAGCTTATAGCCCAGTCTGGCTTTTCTGTGTATTTTTCTTCCACCACCAGGGGGTTCTTTAACAGGAAGTGAATCATTGGAAGTCAAAGAAGAAAGTACTGATTTTCATTTAGAACAAGCACATGCTAGCAGCAGGCAACTCATATGATGCAGCTTCTACATTGAGGGCTATTGATCTGGCAGTACAGGAGGGAAATAGAGTTACTGCACGTAAACTCGACGTGAACGAGACCATGGTTTGGCGTTGGAGACGGAGAACTGCGTCCTTAATAAATCCACCAATTTATTAGGATGCAGTCCTCTGCTGAGTCCTTATGGAAAACCGAGAGCAACTGAGATACCAGGGGCTCATATCCTGATGCGGCTTAAATATGTACGTTTCCAGTTTGTTTTTTTTCCAAATAAAATTTGTAGCTGCGGCTTATATTATGGTTTGGAAAATACGGTAGTTATGTGTCCCTGAAGACACGAGGAGGATTCCAGAGACCCAAGGTGTCAATGTGTAGCACATGAATGTGAACAATTTTTAAAATATTTATTGTGATGATCTGATACATTTACATGTGACAAAAAAAAAAAGTCAAAACAGACACCTGTAAGTAAGCAAATACTTTTTTACTGCATTGTAGGCAAGTAAAAGTCCTTGTCAATAGGAGGAATTCTGCATGTCGTAATGCAGGGTTTGGTCTGGTGAAGTAAACACACTTGAAACTCCTTGAAGACAACTGACAAGCAGCCTTAGGCAAGTGTCTCCAACAGATATTTAGATCATGTACCCCACTGGTCAAACTACTGATCATCCTCTGAAGGATTTGCCTCTGAAGGTCTCCCTGTGATATTTGAAAAAGCGTTATTTAAGAATTGAGGAATGTGAGCAAAGAGGCGCCGCAGGCAGAGTGGACTATGTTCACCAGTTTCACAGGAGGAGTGCCGTGTCTCTCTGACAGCAGCGAGGTGGTAAACAGTCTGGAAGACAGTAGCCCGGTCTCTGATGACCCGGAGGAAGTCCAATGTACTCTCCAACAGGAGCCGAGGGAGAGAGCGGACTGTCATATGCTGGCTTCTCAGAAACTCTGAAATGAGAAGAACTCAAAAGAGTCTCCCTGCAGCAAGAAATGCTCAAGGCCACAGAGAGTTTTGAATCTTTGACTGAGCCTTCTAGTTAAGGGAATAAGCAGGAAATGGAAATTAGAATGCCAAGAGAAGTGCTGTCTATCATTCTTCCCTCAATCCGCAGACCTAGTTTTTCCTGTCATCATCATCCATCTCTGGCCAGATTCTGTGAGCAACAGTGGCTGTGAAAGGTTTGGTCGAATAATTACCTCGCCACTGAATTTTGTTCTTGCTGAGTGAAGACTTTTTCAAAGAGTTTCTTTTTTTCCCCCTCCAACTGGTCATAAAACAGGATGCTGTGCATCATAAAATGTTTAAAGCACTGTCTTCAGTACATGAATCTCCGCAATACGAGTGAAAGAGAGTGCCAAAGTTAGGGACCATATATTTTAGTAAAATAAATCTGAAGAGGATTCAAGTAAGAGATTGCTATTTATTAGAGTTTATAAACGATGCCACTAAAATAGTTATTTCTTAAATATTTTTTGGGAACTACTGGCCTTTATTTGACATGAATCTGAGCGGAAGGGGGCAGAGGGACACATACAGCAAAGGATCCAAGGACAGGGATCGAACTCGGGACGGCCATAATTGACGCCTGTAGCACCCACTATTACTCTGCTCCACCCCAAAGAGAAAGCAGGGAACTACGTTATAACAGTAGTGGAAATCACTGTGAAGAATAAACTGTTGAAGTTGAACTGAGCTTGAATGTCGTTAGAAAAGCATGAAACTTCCCTGTACATCCCCTTCAGCCTCCTGTTACTGGAGTCGTATGTTTAATTGAACAAAACATGCTGTTCCAGAAACAAGATGTTCTGTGGCTTTGGATATGTTTTCTTAATATACGTCCAAAGCTACTTGTTGTAACATTTCTTTTCTGTTTTAAGAATTTGTCCGGGCGTTGTTAGATTCTAAGTTCTCGTTGACTTCACATTCTTCAGGACTTCTTTTGCTAAGTGTGGCTTTCTCGCATGACACAAATGGTTTCAACAATTAGTTATTGATTAAAGCTTGTTACTTCTTAATTACTTAGCGAATACGCTACACCAGTTGAAAGCCTTTATTTATTGCCTGATCCTTCTCATGCATGACATTATCTTGCCAACTCATTTTGATATATTTTTCAGTAAATCTACAGTTTCCTGTTTGCCTTGAAGAAAAAAGGTTGTTTAGTTTAGTTTTTTTTTTTTTTGACTGCCTTTTTTCTATTTAGTCCTGCATTTGGGCTCACCTTTTGTTGAGGAATGTGACATTTTCTGTTTAAGGGTATTGACTGAAAAGTCATGTCGAGGCTTTTTGGTTTCAAAAGCCATACGTGAGTGGGCGAGAGAGAATTCATTAAGGAAGGCATTGCATGAAATATATTTTGTAAAGTGTAAGCTGCAGCAGAGCCTTTTAACACAACCCAATCCATGGCCACACAACAGTAAGAATAGTAGCTCTTACTTCTTGCTTCTTCATATATTGCAAGTTTGCCCTTTTACACTTTCAAAATGTTTTGTCCTTTTATTTTAGGTTAGGTGTTTTAAATACATTAGGTTGGCCAGGTTTCATAGCAGCTAAATGCAGTTAGTGTGCAAATGTTTCTAGAAATTAAGATCTTTGTCCTTGTCACAGCGGAAGTTGTTCAAAGACATATTAATCTGAAGAAAGTAAAATGAAATCCCCCTTGATTTTTCTGTCCAATAGCAAACTATACTGGCGATACTGGCTTACAAATAAAAAAAATATTTTTTTAACCACTTCAGTAAATAGATTTTGCTCTTGCTATTTCCATTCTCTACCTACTAAAATGACAAACAATAAATAAAACAATACTGAACAATGTCTGCACAACAAACGCCCTTTTGAGCAAATTGTCCGACATCTCATCAGCGTTGTGACTGCACTTAGTTACATATACTCTGTAATCAATTGTATGCTGCATAGCTGCTCGTAAAAGGTCAGTATGACAATTAAAGCTGGAATCTGACAAGAAATGGCATATGATCCTCAAATACGCTTCCTAGAAAATATATATATTTGCCACTTAGGTATCTAAAGACATTCCTAAAATGTCACAGTTAAATCAAAAATAATCATAGTTATTGGTGATATGTGTCAGTAGCTACTGGCCACGCCACGCACAGGCTTATAAAATATTTACATTCAGACTTGGAGAGCTTGATACATTTTAGAAGTGAAGGGGTGAGACGTTTGCATGACAAATACCATCTCATCACATGGAGAAGAACACGGCTATGAAAAAGGTCCTTTTCTCATACTATAGCCAACAGGTTTTCATACGCATTGTTTCATGGCTTCTCCTCTCGAAAGCTAACTAACTACTCTTTGGTTTATGATTGCCTTCTTCACTTTAGTCTTCACCGCGAGTCAAAAGAGTGAAGCTTGCAGGAATCAAAATGAAATAGCTTAAGCCAATTCTAGAAAGGTCAAGCACAGCGTTGGAATGGAATGCTGCCTGAAATCTAATGACAAAAACGGCTTTCGTGCAGAGCGAGACAATCTGCCTTAGTTTAATGTGAGACAACAAAACTAATCTGCCCTGATTGCAAAAAATATATATACAACAACCAGCGGCAGAAATTGGCACCTGCCACCAGCCAAATGCGCGTAAAATATATGTGTGTGAATTTGAGAAACGCACCTGGGTTGGCAATTTGAATGGAAAAAAAATAAAAGGCGCCAGTTGAGGCTCGGGCATCTGGTCAGGATGCCTCCTGGATGCCTCCCTGGTGAGGAGTTCAGGTCCCACCGGGAGGAGGGGAGACCCAGGACACGCTGGAGGGACTATGTCTCTCGGCTGGCCTGGGAACGCCTTGGGGTTCCTGGAGGAGCTGGAAGACGTGGCTGGGGAGAGGGAAGTCTGGGCCTCCCTTCTGAAGCTGCTGCCCCCACGACCCGACCCGGATAAGTGGAAGAAAATGGATGGATGGAAAAATAAAAAAAATCTGCATTCAGTTTGAACTCCTGCCCAGAGGGTGAACTGACACACATATATATGGAGCAGCCTAAGGATGTCATAATTTTGCAAAAAATTATATTAAAATATTTTCTTTTTTGGGGATTTTGGTGTAAGCAACATAAAAATTTAGGTCCAGCTAGTGTTACGTCAGCAGTTCAAACTCCTGCTCGTAGTATAATGATAAGGGGCATTTTCTTGGCACACACTGAATGCCACACTGCAAACTGAGCATTATTTTAATCCCCTACTTCTAACTGCTGCTGTTCATCTTGTCCATCTCTTCTTCCCACAGTGTACCCTCTTCTGATCTGCTGCTACTTCCAGCTGGAAATACAACAAGTCCATCCATTCATCCATCCATCCATTTTCTGTACTCCCTTGTCCCTTGGGGTTGGGAAGATCACTGGTCCCTATTATACAAGTCATAAAGTTAAAAATCTTCTCAAATTGGTTTCTATATTGAGTACACTAGGCAGAAAAAAATAGCTAAAATGCTTCAAAGAAGTCATTTTTACTAAATATTAGTTCTTTGTAATCTTGAAATTAAAAACCTGCACACACAATTTTATTTGCGTTTAATCTCCATACAAGTCTTAAGAATAAAAATATAAAATTACACCTAATAACACTCACTGCTGCTGCTCCAAAGTTTTGTCCTTCCTTCTGTGGATGCTCTTTCGTGACATATAACAACATTTATTTACAGTGACATTTATTTAACTGTCTGGCACATCAGCATCGATCGGTCCTTGAAAATCAGTCAGGAGCAAAAACTGTTTCTTGTCTCTTATGGCTTGATCTCAGGCTGCTGCCATCAGCCCGAGGTACGACTGGTCTTCTCCACTATTGTCATTGTTATGAACTTATTAATCATGTTTGAAAAAATATTGAGAAGTATATTTGGATTTAAAATTATTGTAATAATAATAATTTTAAAAAAAGCCTTGGCCTCTGGTTTACCCTGAGGTTTTTAATTAGTCAGTCTAGTTATTTCCTCTCTTAATTTACTTTTATTTGCATGAGGATGAGGGGATTTGTGCTTCCAGTGCATTTGTATTCATATCACAGGTCCGGGTGTCCAGAAAAACAGAGTAGGCTCTCAGAGAAAAGCACTCTGTTGATGAGAGCAGATCAATATCTAAGCTGCCTCCTATTATCTCCAACCAAACTGGGAATCCAGAATGATTCTCCCAAGTTAATGACCTTTCCTAAATACCAGAAAGAACTCGCTTGTTTATGTTAGTTTAAATCGATCTGACACAGAGTGCGTGCCCCTGGAAAAATTCACTGTATCGACACGGGGCCTGCTAAAATAGAGATTCTCCCCTGACATGGATCATAGCTCCCGAGATGAAGTATGAGTCGGAGCAGGCGCCTGGCCAAGCAAGACAGAAGATCCATTGAGAAAATAAAATCAAAACCAAAACACACTTACAGAAATAAGCTTGCAATATATTAATAACCACTGGTAGGATGCATACAGTTTGATTCATATCGTTTTTTTTGTTGTTGTTTCTTTTGGTGATTTTGCTTTTTAAAAGCCAGCTGATCAGTTCACAAGCATCACGCTGGGCATCATGCCGCACGACTCCTGGCAGCTTGCTATTGCTCCCCTGGCCACTACTAAGCTCTTGTTGTTTTTATATTCTCACTTCAGCAGCAAGAGTCATCAAAGATAAAAGCACAGTTGCTCTTTGTCACACAGTGACAACAGTCATGAAATTTTAACAGCTTGAAGTACTGATCTAGAAGTGAAGAAAAAAAAAATACTCCCTGAGCAGAGCTCAAATTCACTGACACAGATTCAGGAAAGTAAAATGCATGAGTCGGTCTATAAATGGAAAGATTAGTCTCGTCACAGTGTCCCATATTGAGAGATGATAAAATAATATATAAACCATCTGACTGGCCACTCTTTTCAACAGAGGCTTTTACAATGCTGGTTTGGACAGTAAGGGCCGTAAATGTGAGCCAGGAGACTCATGAAGCACTAATATCAACTTTTTCCTGGATTAAAACGTAACAGGATTATGGTGACCAATCAGAAAAGCTGAAAGTTTCTGATCACTGTATTTAAAAAAATCTAACAATTCAAGATTTTAAAGTGAATCCACAAACACCAAATGTTGTTTGAATCTGAATTTACAAACACAGATGGGCGATATTAAGACATTGATTTGCAAAATGGGACACTGTGGAAACATTGATCTGAGAGCAGGAAGCAAACAATGCAATCTGTTCAGAAGATGAGCTGAACTGGGAATTTAAATGGCAAACAACCAATGTTGGGGAAGGCATTTCGAACGACTTAATGATGTGGCCTTGCAGCAGCTCTCTTTTTTTGGGACCAAACCGTAATCTTTTTCTTAGGCTGAGCTAAAATAGTTCTTGGTGCTTCATCCTAAAAAGTAGTTTCATTGCAATCACAATTTGGTTTTCTTAACAAGTCTTGCACCAGATGCAAAAATAATGCATTTCTTTTTTATATTCTTAAAGTAATGTCTGTATTTTGGACTTTTCTTACGCTGCTATGCACATATATGTGCACAATTTAACATGAATGAGGGGCAGTTTATGTAAAGATAACTTATGTAACTCTCTATATAAAAGAAAAATAATGTGACATCAATATGACTGTTACGGCCCCTGGCCTCTTGAGGCTGTGCAGGCTCCTTTTTGTGTTATGCAGGATCAGCTGTGGGAGCACACCTTCCTGATTGGCTGTCTGGGGGCTACTGGAGAGCAGTTGCACCATTGGACCAGAAGAGGATTGTCAAGCCAATCAGACGTTGATGAGGTCCACCTGCACCCTATAAAAGGCTCCTGTGGGGCAGCTAGGTTGGAAGAGGTTCTGAGAAGCTGTTCCCCTTGTTGGTATTTGCAACTGCTTTAGGCAGGTTTTGAACTTGTTTGGTGGTCTTGTTTGTTCCTGCTTGTTTAGTTCAGCAATTTTGACTTTGCTCTAGTTAACTACCAGTTAGAAGCTCGTGTTTGGGAGGCTTGGTGCTCCCCTTAGCATTTTGTGTGTTTCTTTTGTTTTCCCCTTTTGGGTTGTTTTGAGTTTATTTTGAATGGACTCATTTGAACCTTTTTGTTTAATTTGCACCTGACATTCTTGAGTTTAATTCTTTTTGTTTTGCATTAATTGGGTTAAATTGTATTGTTTTGTGAAACTGTCTCTTGTAATAAATCATTTTACACTACATTTGTTCCTCTGGAGCCCTATACCTTGGGGTGTAACAATGACTAAACAATAGATAGAAAAAAAACAACCTTGCAGCACAACAAGTTTAACCTTTATAGACTTTCCCTAAAAGGAAATATGATTTTCTCCTGATGATAAATATTCACAAGATTAAAATTAACAAGTGTAGCCTTTGTGTCTGTGTGACAACAATGCCTATGCTTTGTATCTGCCAACCTCAGAAAATCTAAAACATAACAGTATTTTGGATAATATAATACTGTTTGAACAAGGTAAAAAAAAAAAAAAAAGAATTGTACCGGTATGTTTATTTTTTTTATACCTTTACGCATGAATTCACTTTTAAATATGTGAATTACAGCACTCAATGTTATAGAGCTCCTTAGACAACCAGTTACAAAATCCAGGAAACATTTTCCTGGAAAATGGGTTCAGAAAGTGATCAAAACATGACATTACCTCGTGATTATGATTTTGGTGACAATTAATACACATTTTTCCTGGTACTCTCTTTTCTTTTAGTTTAAAATCTAAGTCATTAAAATCTGTAACAGGAGTTTGGGATCTAAAAAGGAAAATAAAAACCAATCTGAGTTCTATTGCTTGGCAACAAAATCTTGAAAGCTTGCTACACAATGCAGTTTCTTGAATTAGTAACAGTGTTCAAATTGATATTACAACAGAGGTTACATATATTTTGCAGCACCACAAAACTTTAAATGTCACCCTAATAATCATCTAGAAAGTACTACTTTCTAGGTGCGAACGCAAACAGAAAACAAGCTGTAATGCTGTGAACTCTAAGCATGACTTCCTTGAAACCCAGGTATAATCAGAAGATTTTCAGATTGGTTTGGTCCAAAGTAGCATAAAAAGGCTACCAGCTTTGATAACCACCAGAGTCTGACGCCCTGGGAACGAGAACGGGTTGTATTAGCATAGCAGCCAATCTGTCCATCTGTTACCAAATATTGCAGTCTCTCAAAAGCTAAAAAAAATTCTGGCCTGAGATGTTTGCAAGGACTCTGTTCATAGCTGGAAAATCTCTCCAGGGCGCTTATACGCAACTTGGCATCACTGTGAACTCATCCCTCAGCCGCACAAGACGTTTCATACTTGTCATTCAGTCATAGATGAGATGGCTTCAAGGGTCACGCTGTTCTCAAGATGAGGGGTACGCTGTGCTCAGAAATAGAGAGTGGGGACGTGTGGGTTCCCTACATGTGGTGATGCTGTGCGTACACCAAAAAGTGCGGCACGTGGTGGTGTTTGTGTAAACGCAGCCCAGCAGAGGACCTCTAAACATATCATGGACCTGCTTCATAGGATTTGTGTGTGTATCTTGTCCAGCCCACCCATAGAGATCAGTAGGGCGTGCAGAGGAGTGAATGTTCCTAACTGCTGCTGCGCTGACAGAACACACTGTTCAGTGGTTTGGATATGAAAAAAGGAGTTTTGGGGCAGCTCAAGGGACTTTTTGAAATTCAAAACACACAGTGCCATGTTGCTGTAGTGTCATTCAAGATCCTACTCGCATAAAATTAGCAGTGCATGTTTCTAAGCCGACTCTCTCACTCCAGCTTGACGCCCCGCAACTTCTTCAACTAGCGGTGCAAAATTATGACCACAGAATGATCCGGACTCTGATCTACTTTCTGTAATTTGTTGTCAACTACCATCAGATAAAGACTGTAAAAAATATACTTGAATACCATGATTACCAAATCTTAAGCATGACAATAAGATATTTACAGGAAATATTTATTTTGAGCATAGCTGATGGTGAACATTTGCATTTAAAACCCATTTGAAGCACTAGTCAGTCTTTCTTTACTATTACACCAATTAAACCATAATTTTCTTGATATTTTCTTGCCAAACAGCCTGTGCATGAGGTTTTGACATATAAACATGACACTATGTTCACAGTATCAAATCTTGCAGTACAACATGACTAATTTAGAAAACTTTACTTTTCACTGAACACAATTCAGTGATGACTTTTCAAGTCGAAAGACAAACATCACCAAAACCAGCGGACAGTTTTTCTGTTCATTCTGTGGAAGTACATTTCTATTCATTCCTCCATCTCTCGTCTTTATTTTACCCACGATTGTGTGGCAGGAGTAACAGTTCAAAAAGGAGATTTATTTTTCCCGTTGACACTCTCCACTTCATCCTGGAGATCACAAGACATTTTCTGGCCAGACTGAAAATATCCCTCAAGCAAATTCTGGCTCATCTCAGCAGATTCTGAGACGGAGGAACTGTGGTTCTTTTCTACGCTCCACCCGGATCACAGATCTCCTTACCGTATAACTAAGGCTGTTCGGAGATTCCCTACTATCCTTTCCATCTACAAGTACAGCTAGGCTGGGTTTTTTTTCCAGCTGCACTTGCCTCCTCCTCACACTTTTGCCAAAGGTGACAAAAGACGGTTCAAAGACCATGAAATTACTGAGCTTGTTTGGCGAGCAAACTGACCTGACCTGAACCCCATGCAGGATCTGTGGGTATTGACAAGAAGATGTAAGACACCAGAGCCAACAATGCTGATGACCTGAAGGCCACTATCAGAGCAAATTGGGCTTTCATTGCACCTACACAGAACCATAGACTGATTATTTCCAAGTCAAAGCAGATTGAGCCAGTAATTCATGCAAACAAAGGCCCAACCGAGAATTGAGTGCCTACAAATGCATAGCTGGCTTTCCTAAAACATTCTTTTTTTTTTAAATCTTTTATAGTATTCTTATTTTCCAAGACATAGATTTAATGTCAGGATTCAGTCTTTAATAAGACTCCATCTCCTGCCTGATACCTTCATACAATTAAATAATTAATCATTTGCATCCTACTGAAACTGTGGCTTTGGATAAAAGATGCAAAAGAATGTCAGGAAAATTCCACTATGGCAACTGAACTTCTTATAGCGTTGATCTAATTCGCCATGTTTAAGTTCAGGTGTGAAGCATAAACTCAAAAAACTGGTGAAAATGAAACAAAAGAAAAGATTAGTTGATGAAGTTCTGCATTAAACAGTTATGAGATTGATTATATTAAAAAGAATGTTTTTTTACACCATAAAGAGTAGCAATAGTCAAAACAATCTCCATGTATCTTAGAATTAAAAGATAATTCTACCAAATGCTAAGGAAATGTATATAGATTAATGATTTTTTTTGTCTGAATTTAGAAAAACTAATCGTTCATTGTTCTGCCAATTAGCAATTTTAAAAATATGTTTGTCGATATATCTGACAATGTGATGGACTGAGCTGTAACTGGTGTCATGTTTAATTTAAGGATCTAAATTTACTCTATAATAAACATTTAGAGCTTCATTGTATGTTCAGCCCCAGATTTTAAAAGATTCAGCATTAAAGGAAAGAGATAAATGTAGGAATTTAGTTTAGAAAGACATTTACTGTAAAAGTGAGCTGCATGCATCGTTTTAATAATGCTTTATTGATGTAAACTAGTTACATTTAAATGACCCTACAGAACCAATATCTAAGTGTTATGCTCAAAAACATTTCAACCAACATACAGCATGTAGATATTGGCATGGTATTTGCAGCTGGATCTTCATAGCCAATGAATCAGAAACTAATGATAGCTTTACACGCTACCAGCTTAACAGCTGACACCCAATTAAATCTATTTCACTTCCTCTCTTAAAGCACCGTTTATTTTTATCCATAAAGCTGATTATTTCTGTACTTTGTGAAAAGTTTTCCGGATCTTTGTGTTTGTCTCCGGCTTCCATTCTTCTATTTAATTCCAGAGTTTCTACCTTTTCAGTCTCACCACCTCCATGCGTCACTCTTCTTCATCTTCCTCACCTCATCTGTTTTTTTGTTGTTGTTTTTTTCCCTCTGTCAGCCTCTAGGTAAACCCTGGAGAAACAAGAGCTCGATTCCCACAGGTCCCCATCAGCAGCACATCACAAAGACTCGGCAACGACAGCACATATTAACAACTCAACAGCTACCACCACCATATACTATAAAACATGCTTGGGCTGTATGCATAGGTAAGATGTATACGGGAACAATTACAAATAAAGCTACTTCAAATAAAGCGCTACAGGCGCCGTCACAAACCCATTTCTGCATACGGCTTCACAAAGTGGCAGACAAAGACAAACACATACCTTTAGAGAGCACAAACACTATAGGAACAAACAAAGGCCACACTGACTTTGCACAGCATGCTGAGAGGAAGCTGTCACGGTCAGCTCCCGCTCCCACTGCGCTCCGCTCACTACAACCAATCAACAACAGTCAATATTTACAACCAGTCAGCAGAGATGCTCCCTGCCGTGAAATCCAACCATTTCACTGCACCTGCTGTCTGCCTGGCTAATTAGACACATTTATCTTTCATTTAGCCGTGTTTAAAGAGTGGGGAAAGCCGTCAAGGGCAAGCAAGAAGAATTCTTCCGACTCAAATTCAGTCGTGTTATTTGCCAAGTAAAAGTAAAATTTGACCTTTCTCGTATGTTTTTTTTTGTATTGCGTCCAATTATGTGAAGATAAACATAATGTAAAATTTCACATGCACTTATTTTGATTTAAAAATAGATTCAGTTGTCTATTTCACACTTATTTGTTTCAATATTTATCTAGAAGAACACTGATGTCTATCATCAGTATTTGGGCTGCAGTAATAAATATTTTTGAGGTCACGGATTATTTCTATGTGAAGCAAAAATTACATTTAACCTTCAGGTCGTTCGTTTTTTCTATTTAAATTGGTTTTTTTTGCAGTGTGAATGAACTATGGGCATTCATGTAGAAAATGGATTTTACTTTAAAAAAAAATTTATTACATCTCCAGCCGTCCTCTGAATTAATTTAATTACTTTCCTAATATTGAAAATATTGAAAATATATGATTTCAAATCTTTTTTTAACCAACTACATTATTCTCAATGAAGTGTGTTGCCTTGACTTTAACCTGGCCATGCTTAGTTTCATACACTTACTGAGTGGGAAGAAAAAACACTCACATGGATCTGTGAGTTTCTAATTGGTCACACTCCACTCAGGATTATTCAACAAATCATCAGCTTATTTTTAAACACATTTTACCTAGTATGTTGATAACCCAAAGGTATATTTTAATTTTTTTTCTGGGGCCGAAGTCAGCTTTTGTCCTGTTGTAGTATCTCAAAACCCGAAACACAACAAAAGCATTTGATTTAATTATTAACATTGTTATTAACAACAAAGGAAATGCAGTTTTACAGTCTCCAGCGACGCACTGCTAGATGAATATTTCACTATTTATGTAACATGAGGTTCTTGAATAAATGTGTCTATTTATAACATACATTTTCTCCATAATGCATCCATCAACATGAACACAAATGTGACCACAGTTTGGACATGACCTCTTATGAAAACTCAAACAATATTTGATATTGTGTGTATGATTCACATTTCCTTTTATTCTCAGTGCCTGGCAACATCCCAGCAGACAATTTATGTAGTTTTGTTGAAGTGGATCTGTCTGTTCAAACCGTTCACATAAAAACACAAAACTGCAAACTTGACGTGTTTTTTTTTTTTTTTTTTGCCAAAAGTAATATTTGTTTGAATGTTTTGCTCTGAATTGGATTGTTTTTGATGACATTTTGGGTTTATTTGCAACTGCAAACAGTACTGTGTGGGCTACTAGAGCTGCTTCATCATTTCAACATTCTTTCCAATAAATTTGTAAGCTACTGTGTGCAGAACAAATACTGTGTGAAATCCCGTTGCTGTTAGTTGTCTGCTCGAATGATTCTTGCTGTTGTTTAATCTCGGCAGTGTTTTTTTTTTTTTTTTCTGTTTTCATTTCTGTGTCTGAGGTTAGATTGTTTGTAGTTCATGTTACTCTCAAATTTCTTCCTTGGAGAGTCCTGTAAAGCTGAGCCAGATAAAAACTAGACATGTTTGAATACGTCTCACTGTGTTGTTCTCTAGTTCACAGTCTTTTTTCAGACAACAGGATAATCTGACCAAGATGCTCTTCTGGCTCTTCAGTGGGGAAAACATTGTATGTAAAATAAACCCTTGAAAGAAAAAAAAAACACACTAGCACCATAAACATTGGTTACCCCTTCTGTTACTACTTCATACGACCCACTGTCAACAGCATCAGCTCACCTGTCTGTGGTCCATGATAGCAGAAGGATTTGCCTTGGCCATATGTTTTTGAAGCCTTATGTTGCCTTGTCAGAGGTCACCTGATTGCGGTTTAAAATCTCCTGGTAAAACATAACAATCTTTAAGCCCTGCACTTTAGTTCAATTTAGTTCAGTTGTATTGAAGCAATCGCAACAAAACTCTGAAGGTGCTTTGCTGGAAAAACGGATCCAACTTATGCATAGAAATCAGTCACATATTCTCTTAATAGTAGTCTCATAATCTAGTCTCATAGATTATGCTTTACATATATATATATATATATATATATATATATATATATATATATATATATATATATATAGTACATATATTTTTATAACACTTTTTAACAAGGATGCCAATAGTTGTGCAAGGCACTCTATGTTCTCTTCCATTTTAAATATTTGCTCTCCTCATTGTGATAACTGCGACGGGCACTACTTTATAGCCGCTTAAAGAGAAAGCTTAAATTTAAAATTCAATTTGCTAACAAGCCCCTTCAATTAATCTATCACATGGGCATGGGAAAGAAAATCATAATTTTTGCTAAATACCTAATTATTCATGTTCACTGTGTCCGTAAATGAAACAATCAATTAAAAAAAATGGTGAAATTACACATTCAGAGAGTGTTGGGCACCAGGATCAGACGGGTAACATGATTTAATTTAGCTGCTCATTATTCACGGAAATTATCTACAGTGTCTCGGGGTTATCAATCTGTAAAGTCTCAAATCTCTTTGCTCTTGCATATTTTACCAAAAAATTATCTTATTCTAATTGGGTGTCTGTCTGCAAAAGTAGCAAAAGTCCACAATTGGAGATGCATGCTGTTGCTACGCTGTTGCTATTTTAAAATGTAGTTTATTTCAAATGTTTGGAACAAAAACAGGTTTAAAAAAAAATAATAGGGGAAACCAATAAGCATGGATGCATGTAAGTAATTCAGTATATTTAACTAACAAGCTGTTTACAGTCATGTTCCTAAGTTTACATACCCTGACAAACTTTCAGATTTTTGACTATTTTTTTTTAGTTAAAATGAATGTCAAAGACTTCAAAAACTTTTGTAACTTTTAGACAGTGGTCAAGTGCAGCTACTTAGTTTAGGAAAGATAAGTATTAAACAAATCAATCTTTTAATCTCAGTTTTAACTAATTCTGCTGTCATTCCCACCAGATGACAGAAACAACCCAAATGACACACAGATGCAAAGAAGTCAATCCAATTTTTTCCAAATATGCAGCTATGGGTGAAGTATTGGAACGAGACAGGGACTAAGTGCTGAACCTGCTGCAAAAAGTTAATTTCACCATAAGTAAGTAAGTACCCCAGTAAGGGCAGTCAAAAAAAAAAGTTGTTCAAGAGGCACATAGCACTTGTAGAGCGCTTCAGAAAAACCTGAAAAATCCATTACAGCTGCTTCCATTAAACCACAAAGTAATGCACTCAACTGCACAGCCGCTGCACTCAGTCATTGCATTGTTCTTTGGTGTTCAGGATGCTGTGTGTTCACTTCTGTTCTATGACAAAACAATTAACTGTCAATAATTTGATTTAAGAGCATCACAGTAATGGGGCTGAACACCCAGGTAAGCCACATGTCAGATTTTTCTTTGTAAAACATAGTTTCATTTCACTATGACTGCCGTGTTTGTCTTTCGCGTAACGTCCCCAAAAACAGGTTGAAGTTTGTGACTTTTATTTGACAAAATGTGAAAAAGGTTCAGAAGATATAAATACTTTTGGGGAGATGTTAAGATACAAACTGAATGGAGGCATCTGCAGCTCCCTATGACATCAGCAAGCAGACAATATGTTTAAGATAAAATCTGTGATGCCAGATAATCTGACTGCATCCCATCCTTCAATCTCTTTCTTACAGTCAATATCACATTTGGCCCCAGAAGACGGAGGGGGGAAGCATGTTTTATTTTTTGGTTTTTTCCACTTATGATGTACACACAAGGAAAAGCGTGAGGGCAAAGGAGGGAAAAAAAAAATTGGCACTCTTGCAAACCTGGATAGATTCTGCACAGTTAATTAAGATAAAACAATTCAGTTCTGCAGAGATTTTGGCAACGATTCAGCTCTCATGGCACGTGGGAAGCCATTCTGATTAGCAACCAGCCAGCGCTTTCCTCGACATTTTGATGCGAGACAATCTTTTGCATTTTCAATTACACACTCCAACAGGCCTTTAACTACTAAAACCAAACTCATTTGCATGATTGAAATATAATTATGGCATGCCAAAAACACTGTTCTGTTTGGGTTTCTTGTTGCAATCCAATTCAGCCCCCGACCTGCTCCCCACCCACAGAACCCCAGAACTGAGTGTTCTGCCTCCTTGCAGAAATCAATCTCCAGTGACAGGTCCATACGTAAAATGAATCTAAATAAAAGTTTGACTCTGAGGAAAATAATACAGCTAATAAGATCCATTTTGCATTAGAGTACAAAACACAGGAGGAAAGGGAGCAGGCTGGTGAAAACCAACAGAAGTTGACCGATAAAATAAATGTTAGCGTCGCAATTTGTATATTTGACCGAACTGATTCCCACCATAGAATCAATAATCACCTTGTTATGTTCATTTGTAATATAAAAATATATACCAGTCTCACTGTTCACTGCTGGACAACATACACTGCAAATGTGAATATCTATTGATTAAACCAACGCCTTCCAGTGAATTGCAAATGGAAGTAAGAGTTGCCAAAATAAATACAGAATAAAATGTTACTTTTACATACTGGTCTAGTTATTGAAAAACAACAAAAAGCTAATATTTAACATTCTTAAAACTGTTCTTTTTTTAAACATGAGAAAAAAAACTCGACGTGTTACTCCTCTCCATGTTTTATTTGTCAACTCTGCTTAGTCGGTATATTTAATAGCCAAACCAGAGGGGACCAGATGGCCATTTGACACTATCATTTTTCCACGGGTCACCAAGCAGCTCTTGGGCATTAGTTTACTGTTAGCAGCATGCTGATCATCTCACACTGCTATGGTGAGCTTCTCTCACCTACACCATGATGTTTTTGTTGCAAATCTATTCAGTTATTGTCCGCCAGACTGTTGTTGCAACATTCATAAAAGACATTTCTGACCTTTTCCACTCAAAAAAACACTATATTCGAACATGCTGGGTCAGCTTTTGTTTTTGTTCCCTTACACTAAAGTTTAAGTTGCTAATATCTATACCTAATGAAGAAAATGAGCAGCCAAATGGTGTTTATGTTTTGCCCAGCTGGTGACATCTGGGACCCAGGATTAAAGTAATTAAGAGGCAGAAGCATTAACAGATAACATATGCATGAATAACAGTGTGTGAAATAAATCTGGCTAACATCGTGAACTCTTTCCTCATACAGTGGAAAGGTTAGGAGTATAAAAATATTGCATGGAGAGCACAGACGGCAACTTCTCTCCTGTGGACGATTCAAATGCAACTTTTTTCTTTTTGAACTTTTCCTTAAACTAAAAATGTCAGCACATACTTTTATACTTTTAATTTTGACTTTAGTAAAAAAAATGAAATAAACACAAGAATGGATTCAAATATCCCTTTGCACTTCATGTCATTATTGTTTTTGTTATGTTGCCCCTTAAGGTTTAATCCTTCGTGATCAAATACCTTAAACCTTGCTTGAATCTTGGTTTAAGAAGCTATTTCTTTGCTATGTTATTCTTGATTCAAAAGCGAAAAACAAAAACTTGAGAAATAAAATGAAATCAAATATTTTCATAAAGTTTGGCATTTGTTGCAGAGGAGGAAACTGCCAAGAAGTGGAAAGATACAGGCACTACTTCAGCTGTATATATGTAAACTTCTTTTCAAAAGGAAGGTGAAATAACATTTGATTTACTGCAGATGGATGTTCGATTCCTGCATGCTCCGTGAACTGAACTCATATTTGCTGACATTTACTCCAAAAAAAGATTCCTTATCATGGGTCAATCTAGAATTCCTCCATGTTAAGAAAGTAAAATGTCAGAATTGCAGTGGAAAGAATCATTTATGATTCCTTTCTTTCAATGCGCTGCCTTGGAAAAGTAATAATGCTTCTTAGACCTTTGAACATTTTGTCCTCTTTAAATCCACAAAGTTCAATGTGTTGATATAAAAAATGTCAGAAAGGTGTGCATCTGTATTAAGCCCATTCTAAGTCAAAGCATTGCAGAACAAGACCTCAGCAACTACACCTGAAGTCTGTTGCCATGTCTCTACCAGCTTTGTGCATATAAAGACCCAAATGTTGTGAGAGGAGGCAAGATACAGCTTAAACAGGTTCCCAGTTCATTACAGAGATATGCAGGGCACAAACTGAAAGTTTAGTGGTCTTTGGTCTGTGGGAGGAAGAGGGAGAACTGTTCAGAGAAAGACTGTGGCAAGATTTAAACTCAGCATCTTCTTGCTCTAAGGCAACAGCAATTATTACAATGTAGTCCATTTTTTCTACACGTAATATTTGACAAACTGCATGATTTGTGTGTTAACCATTTTCTCTTTAGTTTCATAGACCCCCCCTTGATCAGACGCACTTTTATCCTCACAATTTTCTTCTGATGTTTGCCACAACCAACTCAGCTGCTGTGAAGTGTTTGTCCTTTATCTATTTATATTTAAAATAGCATAAAAGCAAAAAACAAACAAACATTTGGGATGTTCCATCAGAAAGTGCCTCCCATTTATTGTTTTGTGCAACACTTAATTGGCCTCTTGGATATTTAATGCAGATTTCAAAACTGCAATAATGAAAGCTGATTGAACTATGATGGCCTCATTTGTTTGAATCATGAACAACCGGCAGCTAAAACGTAATGCACCACGGGATCACTGATGTGAAACTGTTTCAAGATGAATATCGAGTTCTGATGGATAGTCGGTTACCATCAATCAATACCCGACGGGAGTTTTCCACACATATTCACTCAGAAATAGGTTTCTTACTCCAAATTATAAATTTATACTCTGATCGGCAAATAATTGAAGCACAAATGAAGTATTAAACCAATGTAATATATGCAAACACATCCCCCGTTACTCATGAAGTACAACCTTTAGGCAGCTCCTGCTGAAGATGGCTCTTATGAATTTATGAGAGTGTATGTGCATAAATATGGGCAAAGTGCCTGTGCTCTTGAGTGACTATATAACACTGAGCACATTTATTTATTTATTTATGTGCATTTGTGTGCATAGATCCTCATCCCCAAGGATCAGCATGGCCAAAGAGCACACAGTGGAAAATAACAAAATCAGCAGGCATATGTGTGCAAAACTAAAATCACACAAACCCACATTAATCATTACTACTTGTTAGTGAGCTTTTCCAATGATGGACTCATTTCCCATTCACTAGCAAGCAAATCCTGCCAGGGGCATTACGATGTTCCTCCTCCTCACATCCTTCGACATTCTTCTTCATTACAATGCCACAACACAACAAACATGACCTGCACCGATAAAATGTTCCATTAATTTTATCAGAGCCAATAATAGATTCCCTGCAAATCTGCATGACGAGGCAAGGATCTGACACAAAGCGTTGCTCTGTCGCCAGCCTAAATTATCATACAAAAGAAAAAAAAAGTTGATTTCTTTATTCTATCTCCCCCCACTAACACACACACACACCACACACACACAGAGCCTCCCCCACCCCATCAGACAATTGTGCACAAAACACAGCTGCATCAAAGCAGGAAATTAATTTATTTTATGCTCTGCTTTATTCAGTCACCATGTGAAGTCCCCAAGTTTATGAAGACACACACACATTATAATTAGCCTACAAAGCCTCACTGAATATTCAGTAGTCCAGATCCACGGTCTTATTTTATCGCAATGCACACGAAACTGGAGGAGCCCTAAGCAAGGCCGAGTTATTAGCCAATCAAACACACATAATTGATTTGAAAATATAATTAAAATAGCTGATAATGCATTCAATTTAGTTTCACACACAAGTTTGAAGGAGGCACTGTCCACATGGGTTCCACTGTTAATGATAAAGGATGACCTCGTTTGATGATGATGTTTTTAATCTGATATTGGTATAATTACTCAGTGAAGCCTACTTTGGCACTCAAAATGAGTCTTTGAGAAGAACTTGGATAGTTACAATACTGTCTGCTTTGGAAAAAAAACCCAATACCCATTCAAATTTTGTCAAAGGGCAATAAACTCAAATGTATTTTATCAGGATTTTATACAATAAATCATCAATATTTAATAACACCTAAAAATGATTAAATCTTTGTTTTTTTTAATACAAATCTATGAATCGGTTAAACATCTCTTACTCTGACACCCCTAAATAAAACCCAGTGCAACCAGGTTTGAGATTTTAGAAGTTAGAAAAAAGAGAGCATGTCTGTATAAAAATTTATATCAATACAAAACAACTGTTCTACTAACACTTGAGGCTGTTTTGTTTTGGAGAGTATTAGTGAACAAACAGCATCACAAAGACCTCAAAAGTCAGGGATAAAACTGCTTAGATACTTAAAGTTGTGGTTCAATATTATAATAGAGCACTGCTCAAGCCATCATCTGAAAATGACAAAAAAACCAAAAAAATGGTGGCACAACTACAAAATCCCCAAATCAGTACTGTCCCTCTGCAGTGAAAGGAGAGAATTAAACAGACAAGCAGCGAAGAGTCAAATGGTAATTTTGGAGACTGCAGAGATTAACAGTTCAAGTGGGAGAATCTGCAGGACAATTAGCTGTGCTGTCAATAAGTCTGGTCTGGTGGAAACTGATGAGAAGGAAATCACTGTTGAAAGAAACCAACAAGTTCTGATTAAAGTTAAACTAGTCATGGAGGAAAACTACCGATAACTGTACCTGAACACACCACTTTCATTGTGACGCATAGTGGCGGCATCATCAGAATGTAAGCAATTTTTCTTAATAGGAAAAGTACATTTGAATCAGAGTTTATGGGAAGATTTATGCTGCTAAATACTGCTAGATCCTGGAAGGAAACCTGTTTTTGAAAACTGCGAGTAAAGACTTGGTAATGGGATGGAGGTTCATCTTCCATCAGGTCAACCCCTATAATCATACAACCAGAGCTACAGTGAAACCTCAGACCTTAATACAACTTGCCAGATTTGAAAATTCCTGTTTTGCAAGATATTTCACTTAAAGGACTGCAGAAAGCCTTTCAGCCTCTCGACATGTAAAGCTGGTAGAGACGTACTTCAAAATATTAGCAGCCCTCCTTATGACAGTGAAGGAGGGCTGGAAATATATGCACACCAAACTACTTGATTTTATTTATAAAAGAAATGTATATTAGTGGTTAAAAAAAAGGTTAATTCCTTTTCCTTTCATTTCAGAGGTTTGCATTACTTGTTTTGCTCCATCAACAAAATATGTTGAATGTTGCAGAAATAATGTTCAGGGATGTGAATCATTTTTGCAAAACCTTCTTTTCTTGTTGTTGTTGTTGTCATTTTGGAGGTGTGTTTTTCCAGGAGGAGAAACAGTGCATATGTTAGTCTGGAGGAGGTTTTTTCCATGACAATGCTGGACTCCTGCAGCCTCACACCAAAATCATATGACTGCCACTTATGCCTCCTGCTCAGTAGCCGCTTGTCAGTATAATACTGCCAATGGACTGTTTGCCCTTCATTTTGTCCCAGCTCCCATCTATGAGAAAGAGCACAGGGATTATAAACAGAATGCTTTAAAGCACAGCAGGGGCTTATACTTCACAACACAGGTCCGATTCCCATTGAGAAGACTGTAATACCATACCTGCAGAGCCAGATAAGCCCCTCAATCCTTCCTTTTATTCCTACCCCTATTATTTTCCAGGGTAATATTGCATTGGTAAAAAAGGGAAAAAATGGGCAGAAGTCATTATGAAAGAAAAACAGGATGCAAACAGAAAAACTGTGACAATTCATGATGCAAATTTTCATGTGAATACCCAAATACCCATTTGGCTTGGCATTCTATATATGCACTGCAGTGTGCAGCAGGTTTTCCGCTGCTAAATTCTGAGCAGAAAAGCTTATCATAATCAACTAGCAGATCAGCTCTCTGACAGCTGGAAAGATAAAATGATCTTTCCCAAAACATTTCTATTAGTGCTGATGCTAGCATGCAAAGGTAGATTGCCAAGGAGAAAAAAACAGGCTTGTGATTGATAGCCATGCTTCTGCTTTTTAACCTCTCACTTACATCTTTTCTGAAAATCTAAAGCAGATATGGTGCAGAATTGGGGTAACTCCAGCCTAAATATTTCCAAAAATAAGTGTTGTATAGTAACGAGGTAAAAATACTTCACTACTTTACTTAAGTATATTTTGGAGTACTTCATACTTTCCTCGAGTATGAAAAGTTTTGATAACTTTCACTTTTACTTCACTATATTTCTGATCTTAATTTCATACTTTTACTCCGATACATTTTCAATGTGTGGTTTAGTTACTAGTTACAAAAAAGGGAATAAGAGAAACGCTCGTGTTTTAACCCCACCTACTGATTGACTGCTACAAAGTCGGTAGCTACTTGCCTGGGCTTGTTCATCACCACCAATAGGAAACACCTGTTTCGTTTCTCCCATTAAACACAAAGCAAGTCTCGCGATGAGCAGCAGCCACATGTCCCTAATGCCACATACAGGTGCTGGTCATAAAATTAGAATATAATGAAAAAGTAGATTTATTTCAGTAATTCCATTTAAAAAGTGAAACTTGTATATTATATTCATACATTACATACAAACTCATATATTTCAAATGTTTATTTCGTTTAATTTTGATGGTTACAAATGACAACAAATGAAAATCTCAAAATCTCAAAAAACCACCACACACAGACGTATGAAAGACATGGGTTTCTGCTGTCACATTCCTTGTGTCAAGCCACTCTTGAACCACAGACAGTGTCAGAAGCGTCTTGCCTGGGCTAAAGAGAAACAGGACTGGACTGCTGGTGAGTGGTCCAAAGTCATGTTCTCTGATGAAAGTAAATTTTGCATTTCCTTTGGAAATCAAGGTCCCAGAGTCTGGAGGAAAAGAAGAGAGGCACTTCATCCACGTTGCTTGAAGTCCAGTGTAAAGTTTCCACAGTCAGTGATGGTTTGGGGTGCCATGTCATCGGCTGGTGTTGGTCCATTGTGTTTTCTGAGGTCCAGGGTCAACACAGCCACATACCAGGAAGTTTTAGAGCACTTCATGCTTCCTGCTGCTGACCAACTTTTTGGAGATGCAGATTTCATTTTCCAACAGGACTTGGCACCTGCACACAGTGCCAAAGCTACCAGTACCTGGTTGAAGGACCATGGTATCCCTGTTCTTAATTGGCCAGCAAACTCTCCTGACCTTAACCCCATAGAAAATCTATGGGGTATTGTGAAGAAGAAGATGCAATACACCAGACCCAACAATTCAGAAGAGCTAAAAGCCACTATTAGAGCAACCTGGGCTATCATAACACCTGAGCAGTGCCACAGACTGATTGACTCCATGCCACGCCGCATTGCTGCAGTAATACAGGCCAAAGGAGCCCCAACTAAATACTGAGTGCTGTACATGCTCATACTTCTCATGTTCATACTTTTCAGTTGGCCAACATTTCTATAAATCCTTTGTTTTTATTCGTCTTCAGTAATATTCTAATTTTTTGATATGCTGAATTTGAGATTTTCATTTGTTGTCATTTGTAATCATCAAAATTAAACGAAATAAACATTTGAAATATATGAGTTTGTATGTAATGTATGAATATAATATACAAGTTTCACTTTTTAAATGGAATTACAGAAATAAATCTACTTTTTCATTATATTCTAATTTTATGACCAGCACCTGTAATGACCAGTTGTTGCACCAATAGTTTGTGAAGTAGCGTAATAGTAACGGCTTTTTTTCTTCATATTGGCCACATTTTCTGTACTGACTATTTTTCTAATTTTCAGCACTGACCTTACTTGAAGGGAAACTTAAGGCTTACAAAAACTTTGTATTTTCTGTCCTGGAGGGGAAACTAAGAAGCTGGTTCAGTTGTAAAGCAGGTTAAGTTAACCTTGTAGGTAAAGCACCTAATTTTCTTAACTAAATGATGCCTGCAGGTTTAACTATTAGCAGGTTTAATTTTGCCTGCACTTGGTTATGTACATTATTTTAACTGTATTTGACAAGTTCACCAAAATATAAAAAATGTCATTCAAACTGCATTTGCCTTGTTTTACCTTTTACTTATACTTTTCATTACATTACTTGAGTACATCCATTTTTAGAGTACTTTTCATACTTAAGTACAAGAAAATTCAGATACTTTAAGACTTTAACTCAAGTAACATTTCAGTCAGTGACTTGGACTTTTACCAAAGTCATTATTTTGGAGAGGAACCTAAACTTTTACTTGACTCTGAGATTTCAGTACTTTATACAACACTGCCAAAAACAGATAAAACTGAACTTAACTATGATGCAATTCTGAGTCAAAAAGTAAAGGTATTGCAATATATTTTTTTTAATTTTAGAATGAAATCCCATTCAGATATTTATGTATGAGCAATAGTAATTTGAATAAGAACTTTTATTTAAAAATTCAAAACCAAAGTTGGATAACCCCCAAAATCAAAGCATCCCCAGCAGACAGGATGAACGAAGCATCCCACGCAAAAAAAAAATGTGCGTTCTTTAGAAAGTACTGATGTGGGCCAAAAATAATGTCTGTGTCTACCAGAGTCCTTTGATCTGCTTTCCAGCCCACTTGATTAACCAACTAGACCCATTACAAAACCATGAGCGTGTTTAATACAGCAAAGTGAGCCATAAATTTAAAAGCAGCGTAGTGCGATTCCCCAGCTTTGATGAGCAGACATGACTTTGGAAGCGTACAAGTGCTGAAGCAGAGAAAAACTGCCCTGCGAGTGTCATCAGAATGCAGCAATTGTGGTACCTGCCTTGACAGAGTTTGCAAGAGGAGAGCAAAGAAGACTCTTCGCCAAATGTAAATTGAATATAATGAGTACACCGGGGCTTACTTTAATCATATATGCTTATAAAAGAAGCTCTGCCTTGTAGAGCATCACAATGAAGCTGATAGTAATTAACTCACAGATTTAAGGTACACTCCAGCTTCAGAGGAAAACCGATCCCATTTTGTAAAGATAAAATGTGCAACATGCCATGTATGACTGCACATACCAGGCAAATCAAGTAGCAATTACGTGTTTTCAAGAGGGGATGCACACAAATAGCTGTAGTATTGTGTGTAGTACAAAGAGTAAACACATCTTCCAAAAGTGGAAAATTAATAATGATTTTACCATGTGTTTTTGTCAGGCTTGTGGTTTATTTTGCATAACTCTTATTACCTGTAAATAGCAACTTTTCTTCACAAAAATTAACACAGGCGACTGTAAACAAAACTTCAGAAAAATTGTTACTGAATACCAAATGCATTGTTTTTAAACACAGCACCCCAAACTCAAATTCATCCTTTACCTACTCTTCAGTAATTTTGCTCAAGATAAAACACAACCCAAAAACATGAACTATAACCCTGAAAAGCTTTTTACAGTGATGTAGTGTTCTGATTTGCAAGCAGAGAAGATCAAGTGTTGCAACAGCAGCAGAAAAACCACAATTTCTTATATTAATAAACCAGCTAATCTTGGAACAGTGGAGTCTGAAATGAATAGACAGTTTAATGAAGTGTGTGAATGTTGGACACAAGTTGTTCAGAGGGTTGTTGTAGTATTTGCTTTTACTGGTTAAAGTGGATTTAGAGACATAAGCAGTACAAAGCTGATCAGACAGTGTGATCCTTTTTTAAAATCCCATAAATAAGATTATGCAAATCCTGTTTGTCAACATGTGACATGTTCATTTTAAACTGTAAATGAACAAAATAAACAAATAAATGAAATAACTTATTTAAAAAAAAAAAAAAAAAAAACCTTTTAGACATATTTACGATGAATCCAATAAATGTTAAGGCTGTTGCTGTTTTTTTTATTCTATCTTAATCACAGCAATTGCAGGTTAGCCACTTTTACTACTTCACAATCTGATCAACAAAGGGAAAATCTAGCCTAAGAAAAGGGCATCAGTGAAAATCATGCTTAACTTTACATTTGCGTTTCTTGACCTAATTGTGGCATTGTGTTTCATTGATCATATGACAGTAAATTATAGCTTTCTGTCAAAAAAAATAGAGGAAAAGCAGTAAATAAGTTGAAGTTTTTAACCAAAATAAGGTCACCTAAGCAAATAACATAGCATAACAAAGTATCATTTCATCCCCCAAAATTTTAAATTGGTTAAACTGTTAGTGTGGTTTATAGCCAGTGTCACAAGAAAATGGGTTTGTCTATTAAGTTCCCAAAATGTTTCCCATTCCTTTTAAGTGATGCTACCTGCTGATAAGAGAGCACTCTTTCAGGAGACACTGCTGCTCTACAGACTAATTAAGGATGCAGATATGCGTTAGAGATTTAAAGTCATTCTGCATTATTGACGATACCTCCACAACTACTTTTTAAATAATCTATTCCAGTTTCAGATTTCATAGAAATTGATCAAGTTAAAGCTATATAATTACCAATCAAGCAAAAGCGTTACAAGAAATTACATTTTTTTTTATATATCCTCCTGAGACCCGAAGAAAAAAAGTGTCTTCCAATTTCTGTTTTTTTATGATTTTCTACTTATTTAAGTCAAAATGAACATCTTAGCATTTTATTTTTTTAAAAATATTTTTTTATTAAAATTTTACAGCATGTCCATTGTAGTGGACATCAGGACAATTTCAGTCTAAATTATGAGTTAAATTATGCTAATAAGTGCCAGTTATTAGCAGGAAAATGATGAGGAATAAATTCTGAAAACTTCTCAAAGGGTCTTCCAGCAACTGGAACCATTATGATGAACCAAAGAATACCAAAGCCACACTAATTACCAGAAGATGGGCCACTGTGAATCGAAGGGAGGATCTTAGCTGACTCTCACAAAATGGTTTGACAATAAACCTGTAGTGATGGCCTCCACCATTCATGGGAAAGATCTAAACAATATTTGCAGTTGATGGTCAAACAAAGAAAAAAACTTGTGTCCATGATCTGTAGGACCAAATGTTGGTCATAGAGATCCAACATTTGGATCTGTATGACCAAATGTTGAGCTTTCATCGAATGCCGACCAGAACCAAGAAATGGACATTCCCACCACAGATGCATAGCCCTGGACAAACATACAAATTAATCCTGGTCCATTAATTCCTGCTCTCTCTGGCTCTGATGGTCTGTTCACACCAAACGTGTTTTGAACGTCGGGCCCATCTGGTTTACATTCAACGTCTATGTGGAGGTGTGTTGAGGGCCATGGAGGAGCGTTCCGAGCGTCTAGCGCGGTGCGATTTGAACCGTTTGGACCATTTTTATGACGTTCCACATAGACTGTACCTATGTCTAGCACCTGATGATCTAAACGCTTTTGGTAGGAATGCACCAAAAGTGCACTCGTGTCAAATTTGAAGTGTCAAGTGCGTTTTTGACATGCATAATGCATTTGATGAGAACGCACCAACATGAGTCTGTCTCTTCATCAGATTGTCCTGGATCTGATGAAGTTCCCTACCAGAGGCTGATATTTATTATCCTCATCTTCATCTGGCAACTCCAGATCTCAATCTCGCTCTACTATCTGGTGGAGAATCACGTTTCACTTCTTTCTCCTACAACAATGTGGAGTCATTAAATACACTTAAATAGTCCTGATGTCCATTATAATTGACATTCAGAAAAGGTCTGTTATTTCTAAACAGAAATTATTAAATTGTTTTCACTGGTCAAAATATTAGTATTTGTGTTTAATTAACAAGAATATAAATAATTATCATGGCAAAAATAAAAAAAGAAAGAATTATTTAACTCGTCTACCCTCTTTCCATAAAATGTGGTTTCTGGCAGGTCGACCATTTTGATTTAGGAATAAAAGGGACTTCCCGGTATGCAAACCTATCACATGACACATCCCTGGAAAGCCCAGGATGTCCTCTAAAGAGTACTGTAGGGCTAGAAAGTGTAACTCAAAGTATGAACAAAAAATAAGCTACAACAAAATGTCCATTATAATGGACATAAATCTATGGGCCGGGTCTCAGGAGGATATGTATTGTTAAGAGTAAATCTAGCCTGAAAAATGCTTCCAACACCGTCTCTTACCTTAAATAGAACCGTCATGTGTCCCCGTACTCTTTGAAAAGTGAATATTGTACCCTTTCTGTATTCATGGAGATTACACTCTCTCACACTCGCACATTGGCTGTGAGAGCCCAAATTACCTGCTAGAAAATGCTGGCACCAGAGACGCCCCAGACCGTTACCAGGAGTCCACACAAGCCCCGCACTCTCAACTTGATGCCCACAGCGAAACAAAGCGGATTTCACGTCTCTGCTTAAATCCTTTGGATTTGGATACATCTCCACTCCCCCCTATATGGACCTTTTAAGAACTGGTTTATCCTCTATTACTATCCTCTATTACTGTGTTCAGATCTGGCCATGGGCATGCTCAAAGCAGCACAGTAGGACAGTTCCCTCAAAAGGGAAACTGGGACAAGATGACTAAATAAGACAAATCATGATCTTACTGCTTCTGTCTTGGATGCGGTGCATACATCTGTTAAGCATATATTAAAGCATTTAAAACACAGATAGAGGACTATGATTAGATGAAAAAAAAGGCTAATCTGATTAAGCAGTATGCCAAAATATTTAAGTCTGTCGATAAATGTCGACACAATGTCGTTCAAATGAGTCAGACGCTTGAAAGAGACATCGCACACTTTTACTGGAGACAAAACGATGAGGATGTTGCAAACCAGGGTGACGGTGCATTTCTCCCTTACTTCATCTTTCAGCAGAATCACTGAAACAACACTGAGCAGCCTGTAGATTGGCCGTCCCTCGCTATGTTTGGATTGATTTTAGCAAAAGTGTCTGTTGGTAGATTTGGTTACCCAAAGTAATTGAATTCTAAAGAGAAGGAAAGGCCACAGATGGTGTCAGGGTAAAAGTAATGAGATCATGAAAACAGACTTGTGGGTGCAATAAACAGAGTGGAAATGTTGATCCCAGCATGGATAGCAAATATTAAGCGCGACATGCAAGTCATCAGTTTCTGCCAGACAAGGCCTCTGCATAACTATTACAAAGTCAGAGACTTGAACTGACCAATCAACACATTTCCTTCATTGAACTTAAAACGTCTTTGTGATGGTAAAGCATAGCCTCAGATCACGAGCAAAGTAAATTAAATAAATAAACTTTACAATCATTTTGATTTTCAAACGGTAAAGATCAGTATAATAAACTGATATTGCATAAGCAGAACTAAGAAAGGGGGAAAAATATCGTTAGTACAGTATTTAATTGAATTCTAAAACATACTGATTTAGCAATTTTTTCACCCACAGTTTCATTTTGCTTTCCTTAGTTTTTACACCTGTTTTACTAGAAATGAACATCACAACAATGTAGTTAGCTGTAGGTGTCAGGGCTCAACTTACTGAACTAAAAATACCTGGTTACAGTGAGGAAAAATCCTGGTGAGACTTCTGAAGCACAGTTTTTGATATTAATTAGGCAGGCAATGACACGTGCCATAACATTATGACCACCTGCTTAATGACACCACTGAAGATAAGAGGGAAAGAAGGAAAATGTCCAAATCCACATTTTTGATTATTGACAATGATTACAGAATTGTGTTTTTAGAATCAAAATAAAATCCTCCATGAATGGCTCAGGCACGCACGCACACACACGCACCACACACGGCACACACACGCGCACACACACACACACACGCAACACACACACACACACACACACACCTACACACACACACACACACACACACACACACCGAACACACACACACACACACACACACACACCAACGCACACACACGCACACACACACACACACACACACGCACACACACGCACACACACACGCGCACACACACGCCACACACACACACACACACACACACACACACACACACACACACACCGTACAACACACACCACACACACACACACACACACACACACACACACACACACACACACGCACACACCGTACACACACACACACACACACACACACCACACACACACACACACACACACACACACACACACGCAGAGTTTAACACAGAAACAGATTTTTCTCATTCTATGATGACATCTGGTCCACCACAGCACAGATTGCAATTTTCAGTCCTGACAGGGCCTACCAACTAGCCATCAGCACATTTAACGCTAACAAGAAATTGACCAATAACAGTTTGTTTTTTTTTTTAGGCTGCAATTTTGAGCTCAGGTTTGGCCTGAAGCCCACAGATAGATCAATATCTATGTCTCATTCTCCAGGCCAATGTATCACAGATACAGGCAAAACATGTACAGCCATCAAAATCCTGTATAAAAATCTTTATATAAAATAGTGTCTGACCCTCTAGCCTGTTCCAACACAAAGTCAGATCCTGAAATGTCATGAAGTGCAAGTGAACTGTGCTAAGTTGCTACAATAGCATAGGAAACAAGCTGTATGTGCAGCTAGAAGTTAGATTACCTAGTCCATAATTAATGATAATGCAGGTAAGTCTCTGACTGACACTGTAAATTTGCAAAGTGGAGAGACTATTCCAATCTCCTTATCACCACAACCGAGCTGGTCTGACCCTTACCTGGCTTATTGCAAAAAAGTATTAATATCCATAGTAAAAAGATAGAGGTTTTGGAAGATGGAAAGTCCTTCTGGTAATACATTTTCTTATTGGCTGGAGCTCTCACTTATGTTTACCTCTCTTGAGGCAGTGTTGCTGAAAATTGGTAAGGGAATTGAGTCCTGGTTTGGGAACACACTCCTTACGGTCTTGAATAGTTTCCCCTCAGGCTTCAATTCCATGGTATCTATCAAGTTCTAAATTAAAATTCACCTCTCGGCCTGTGGAGGTTTTCTTTGCTTCCTTTTTTATGTGTTGTCGTGTAACGTAAACGTTTTTTTTTTTTTTTTGGACGGTGGTTAATCTCTCCAAATTAGATAATGAGCAGTGGTTCTTGGCCAAAGTTGGGCCATCTGAGACAAGATGGTGAAATCATAAAGCAAAACTGATGGACAGGAAGCTAGAACATGTAACACTGACTGTAAAGGCCTGGAGAGACAGAAATGAAGAAAAAAAACACTTTTCTGACAGAACTGCACATGTGGATGGTTGACACAGTTATAGATTATGTTTTCCAGCAGGACAGCAAAAGTAGAAAACACCAGGGTAATAGCTTCCCTTTTCTGACCTAGCCAGATAACACCAATACCAGACTCCCATCACTCCTGTCATCATCTCCACCTTAAGCACTTGAAACATTCATCCACAGAAACTGGCATAAAAATGACAGAGCTATTGAGAAGAAAAGAAGAAAAGGTTATTGGCTTTCCCCTGACAACTTATTGCAGAACTTATTGCACAACTTTTCTATAAGGTGATGCTGGGGAAACAACACAGCATGGGGTGGCAGGAGCCAAAGCGGCAGGCTCATGTGACAACGGCGTACATAGTGTACCGTCACGATCTCTTGGGACCGAAGCCGATGAAGCCAGATAAATATGTGATCTCTCGCTGTCAATCTTTCACGCAGTAAGAGCCAACAGTGTTGTTAACATTCTCTCTGCTCTGATTGCGTAGGTTCATTCTCATTTCCTTCTGATTTTTCTGTGTGCGCGCCGAGTCTTCTGTTAGTTATGGTAATTGCCTCTAGACCCCCCACAGATTGCGATCCTTTCCCAGTTGGATGGCTGTGAAGTTGTTTGCCCAAGGAGATGAGTCTGCGTGTGTGCGCATGTGTGTGTGCGCGTGCGTCTGCGTGTGTTTACAGTGTGCTGATACAATGTGTTGAAATCTTTAATGATGCTGCACACATGCATTTGAGTGTGATTATGTGTGTCTGCAGACTGAATTCCCAATTCTCCAAACTCTCAAAGTGAAGAAAGTATATATTTCATCTCAATACTGTCATATATCGATTATTCTCCCTTTTATTCCTTCTGTTTTTGATCCTATTAGCAAAGCAGAACCTGTGGGGGGGAAAGGAGACTTTCTTCACAATCTGGTTCTCCTCAGTGAGTTACATCTTATGAATTCAGAAAGGCAGTTGACAAGAGCCTATAACTGAAAAAATTATGACAAAGTCCCTACATTCCAGTGTTGCCTGAAGACCCCAGCTTTTCAAATCACACGGTTTAATGCTGATTTACGATTCAATATGTATTTCATTTACCTCTATGCAACTAAGCCCTTATGAATAAAATTACAAATACAGTCCCTCCATGTGACTTTAAACATGAAACTTTCTCTTTTAATATTGAGCAGATCTACTTTTTCCACATTTACACAAGTGCTGTCTATGAGTAGGTGCAAACATGACATATCGGAAAGCTAAAACTGTTTCAGTTCGACTGATGCAAAACCTTTTAGAACATGGTTCAATCAATTCAAGAAAAATAAATAAAATAAAAACTAAAAAAAAAAATCTGAAAACCGAAGTCTATGGCCTCCAGGTAACCCACTTATTCAGAAAATGAAGGTCTTGCTTTCAGAGAAGAGTAATGTAAAAAATCAATTTATTTTTTGGTATTTTTGGCCAAATATCTGTATAACTGCATTTTCCCTAAAATGTGATTCATAACTTACAGCGAGGAAAACAAATATTTTTTATTTTTTTGTAAATAAAGATACACCATTACTTTTCTTTGCTTTTGACACAGTAGCATGTACGATTTCATCAGCTAAGCAGGGCTGCCACATGTTTTATGGACATATCGAAAGATTCCCTGAAATGAGCATCAGAAATATGAGCCATTATTTATACCTCACTCAACAAATTTAACACTCAAATGTCACAGCAAATAATAATGTCAATTTATCTCACGCTACCCTCTTTATACTCTCCAAAAGAGGAAAAGCAGACACCAGCACCATGCTAATGCTCTTTTAACAAAGCTTTCATAATGTGCTTCTCTTCCTGTTTTTAGAACTCATATAGAATCTGCACACACCTCCAAATTGCACATAAGTGCTTGTTGCTGAGACAGATGGAAGTTGTGAGTTTTTCATATAGCAGTATTTTAAAGAAAAATATTTCCTTATTTAGAAGCAATCCTAACCTTTTATCCAATTTGTGTAGATGCCAAATCCATCAATGCAACTGTTCATACACACACTAATAGCTAAGGGTAATAGGAATGATTATTGGAGCGAACATGCATGGCTATGCATGGCAGAAGAAAGCTAGAGTATCCTTTGACAACTCATGCACATATAGGGAAAACACTCAAAGCCCCCAGCTTGGACTTAAAGTTTTTTTGCTGCAAAGAAATAATGATAAGAACAGCCCCACGGTGCAGCCCTATGAGCAAGTTATTGATTTTAAAATACAGAAGAATGAGCACTCATGCTGTACACACTATGTTTGCTAATAAAAACAAGTTTCAGTACAATCTAAGCAACTTCATTATATGAAAAATGTGTTGATATATAAATCTAATTACTCTGCTAGCACAATTAAGGACATTACTCATGCTTTTAAGAAAGAAAAGAAAACAAAATTGGGCGTTTATTGTTCGTCTAAGCATATCACGCCGTGTGCAGTTCACAGCAATCTCCTCTTGGGCAAAAACCTGCTTTTCCAAAATATTCTTTCTCCACACTACAATAGTTCAATTCCGTTTGTGGTGAATTAGAGGTCTGCTCATGCTGAGCTTGAAATTCGAATGCTCGCAGCATGGAGCACATAAAAAAAGAGAGCGCATCAAATCTACTGAACTGATTTAAAGTCATTCGTTGCCAAAAGACACTTAAAAGTCAAAAACCTCTGAGCAGAGGTGCTTATCTGAATTATCCAGACACTACCCACACAATTCTGCTCGCTAAATGCTTGTATTTATTTTCCGACAGTTTCTCTTGAGGTCTTTTGTGACATTAATATTCAAGGATATTTAAACAAACAACTCAAAAATAATATGCCAATACTACTTACAATTTGGAGCGGTCTGTGCCCTGTCAGGAGCAATATAGTACAGAACATCAACATCTTTTGAGTGATACATGAGAGAAAACATGAGTCCAGTTGTTGGCATCGGCTACATATTATTTTGAAAAAAATAATTTCTTTAGACGAACGTGACAAGTAAAGGTTGTTAATTAGCTACACGCAATCATGCTTCATAGTTTTCCCTTGCTTAAAGTTGTAGTACGTCTTTAAGACAAAAGATTTATCCATCCATGTTACCATATTCCACAGTCAATTTATCCAGTTTAGGTTCGTAAGAGCTGAAGCCTGTCATGTCATAACAGCCATCATAAAAAGAGACGACAAGTCATCAGTCTGTCACAGGACAAAAACAGACACTAGGGACAAACATTCCTGTCTCCAACTACACACTCAGTAAGGTAAGTTTAGAATCTCTAATTAAATAAATGATGGTTTTAGACACTGGAGGGAATCTGAAAAACCTTCTTGTTATGCAACGGAATTCACCTTAAGCAATGCAGCCATTATTATTATTTTTTTCAATTTGATGGTTTTAGTTTTTATAGATATGTTATTCTTTGTCCTACTTTATACATGTATCATGTGTAATTATGATTTTTTTTTCTCTAAGATGAATTTCTATGAAGCATTGAGAAATATTTTTAGCTATTGCGTGCGACAACATGGCCGTCATTACACATGTAATTATTAGACCTGCTATGTAAAGAAATGTCCTTGCTTAACACACGGTGCCCGACATCGTCCTTCACGTGCTTATTGGTGTACCAGGGTGAATAAGAGGCACAAATGCATCATAAAATGTATGGCGTGTGTGAACTGGTGATTGAGAGACATGTTGTAAAGTTGTAGATGAGGTGCACCATAAAAATGAGATTTACCATCACTACTACGATCTAAGGATCTCCATGTTTCTCTCCTCTGTCAGAGCCCGTTTCACAAAGTATCTGTGATATAAGTGAACAATGTACAAAGTTATGTTGTTTTCTACTATGCCACCAGTGTTTATGTATTGAAAAGCATGTGTTACATGGGTCTAACTGTGATGAATTAAAGTGTCTCTAATTATGTATCTGAAGTAATGTCCTGCATTTGGTATAGAGCCTATGTACTGGAAAAGATGATGTAGAGATTACAGAGTCCTAAGGCATCAATAGGTTTTGTTATAATGTCTTGACTGAACCTTTTAAATTTTATTTCTAATTTAAGCATCAACTGACGACCTGAGGATTAAAATGTGCTCCCACATCTTCAGACTATTATTACCTGACTTATTAGATTACAGTAGATCGTGCCACCATCAGTGCAGTGTATCACTACTATCTGGTTAGACAGAGCATTTGCATTATTAGGACGAGCATTAGGTCTTAGCTAAAACACATGCATGACATTTCTGAACATTCTTCAAACATTAGAACAATCTTGACATATTTATGGCACCTAAGAGCTGTATTTTTTTGGGAACTACAGCTCCAAAGAAGCTGTATTTCCTGTGGTAGGAATGAAATGCTACTTAAGGTGGTCTTTCTTTCCATCCAACTGAAACTAAAGGTGGATAAATAATAAGAGTGACAGGGGTATGAGACCTTCACAAGTATGAGGCCACTCGATTTTTCCTTAATGCTACCTTTAATCAAGTGCACTTGGTTAAGAGACCTGGCCAGCTCCAGCAGTAGAGCTGTGAAAGGCTAAGGTGGCAAAATGAGAGGTTTATTTCTGCAGCCACACTGCTTAACCAGCTTTTGAAAAGGCTTCATGTTTCAGCTGTTTACTCAGCTTGAAGAGGGCAAAACAAATTGAATTTAAAGCTTAGTTCAATCATAACATCTTTTAATTAAAGTGAATGTGTTACAGGACACAGCAGCAAAGGTAAGGAACCCTATCATATAACACAAGCAAAAAGCAAAAGGTGGAAAAAAAAGAAAAGCTCTAGCAGAGAACAAAACAAGGTGGTACTTTACAGTAACAATAATGGTCTTGCAATAACCAAAAGTAACTGTGCTGAACATTCCAGTGAAGGAGAGAACAAGATAAAAAGCCATTGTGGTGCTTACCTAGGATGCAGTGAAACAGAAAGCAAGAAAAGGGAAAAGGGAATAAACTACAGGAGTACATGCACCAAAGATCGATAAAGATAACCATGCAAACACTGCTCATCCACAAACTTGTGTTTTTGGCTTCTTCTCATTGGTCATTGTTAGTCATATTAAGCCCATAAAACTATGTTGGCCATGTAACGCTTCCAGGTTTGGTCCAAATTTAACATAAACTAAGATGTTGAAGAAGGTGAAAAAGATTTTCCCTCTCAAATGTTTAATCTCTGACCTTCATTTTAACCACATTTCTACACAAATGTTTCACTTGCACATCCAAATCGTTTTATGCAAGCGTTCCAGTCACCAGCATAAAAACAAGCACTTGGCATGCAGACTGCTTCCAAAGTTTCTATGCTAATAAATATTACATCGTTCACTACTACTGGTACTATACGGCAGAATTAATTAGGAACAACAATGGGTCATGTAAAATCACAAATGATGGTCTATGGGCATGCCAAGACATTTGTGTGACTGTGTGAAAAGTTTGGGAATGGCCTCTTCTTATTCACACACCACTGTGCAGCAGTGCACAAGTCAAGGTCTGTAAATACAGGAATAAGCTAATTTTGTGTGGAAAAAAAGTGACTGGCAGAGTAAACACTTTTGGGGGGGAAAGCCAGCAGACACAAGACTTTTTCCATCCAGCATCAGTGTCTGACCTTACAAATTCACTCAAGTATTCCCATGAACACACTCCTATAAATTAGAAAATACATAATCCCTCACATAGCAATTTAACCTGTACTGGAAAAATAACAGAAGAATGACCAAATTTCAATACACATTTTTTCAATCCATGCTGTAAGCGTGTGTGTATATTTGAAGAAAAATAGATTCACTGTTGTCTTTTGAAAACAAAGATCTGATGAACATGGATCCTCAGAGTAAAACAGGTTAGCTAAATATATAAAAATATGACAGCTGGTGAGCTCCATCCTCTCTCACCATCTGTCTTTAGGGCAGATTGGGAAATTATGTTGTGCGACATTCCTCTTCATATATCTTGACAGATTTTCTTATTCAAAACCAGCCATTCTATGTCTTATTGTTGGTCGAATAAAGAGAACTTAATTTCTTCCCTGGTTTTCAGGACAAGTTTTAAATCTGCAATAATTAATCATCATTTATATTTTGTCTGTCACATAATAAATGAAAAAGACAAACAATGAAAATACAGGGAAGTTTAGTTTAGCTAGTAGAAATTTTGACCTCAAGTTCCTTTTTGCTTGAATTTAAATGCATAAAACTTTGTGCTCTCAGGCAAAATTATGATGTTGATTTTTACACTTCTGCAGCCAGGAGCTTTACATGGTAATTTTATGTAATTTTGTTTTTGTGCTGGTTTTTAAGGTTGTGATTACAAAGAGCAGAAATTTTAGATGCATTCCCTGGAAAAAAATAAGATTGAATAAGGGACTGTATTCATGTTACATGTAAATGTATATATTTATAATGAGAAGTGGTGAGTGTAAACAACAAAAAATATAATACGCATGTACAGCATATATATTTGAAGATGAATGCATCAAACAGCGAAAGAAAAAAGAAAATCATTTCTACCTTTGACAAACAAAACACTGTTCTCACACACTTCTACTTCCCCACTAATAAGCCTAGATTCATTTTAAACTTACATTTTTCGTTGTTCTCTATATATTCTACCACCAGACTTGACCTTATGTTCATTTACATAACATTGAGGTTTAATTGCTGCACAGTCACATCTATAGTCGTTCTTTTTTCAACAAAATATTTTCATCTGCAACATTACTTGAAGAATTAGCCCCACCTACTGATAATTCTAAGAGAGATCCTAATAAATTTAAATAATTTTTATTTACAAGAATCAGATGCATAAATCTTAATTTGTAGCAGATTAGCTGTAATTCACAGAGGGTCAAAATTATACATACTCCTGCTTCAACCACAGCATTTGTAGTTCTCAGCAAGTTTCTGGCATAATTTTGGGAGGACATTTAAACTCTCCAATCGGGTGAATCAGTAGAGTTCATTTAACTTATTTGTTTTTCTTCCATAAAACCAACTTTTATGGAAAGTTTTATTAGAAGCTTAATAATAATCCTACCAAAGTTTAGTAACGATCCATGTTCCATTTAAGCCAGGTTCCCGATGTGTTATTATCGTGCATCGTAGCCAAAATATTTCGCCGCGGTTGCTGTGAGACCATCTCCTTATCAACGGAAAACTCTGAGAAATACCGAGCAGTGCTAAACATTTTCTGTGAAGATTGTCCAGTGTAATTATTGCAACAACAGATGTCTGTTTTTCCACAGGGGTGCTCAGACCCGGCCAGGAATTGTTTTTTTAAGGTTGCCATATCTCCCTGGTCTATCATTGTGGGTATCACTTTAATGGATCTACAACTGAAGTGGGCCCAGGAATGGTGCGGTTTGGGTGTGTTGTGTGGTCAGCTTTCAAAATAGAAGCAGACAAAGCGGCATACCGAATCCCACCGACCTGTGCCGTACCGCTCAGTGGAAAAGAGGCATAAGTGAGAGTGGAGCAACAAAGAAATACATAATTGTCTGAATGGAACTAGTGTGCCCTAATTAATCAACTGATTGGCTTAACTGATGCAGGAAAAGTCGTTTTTACTCGAGTTCTTTCAGAGATTTAAGTAATCCAAAGGTTTATGGAAACCCGTCCAAGATGATTCCCTCAACAATATTTTGTTTAGTTAATGGAGAAAAAGAAAAAATTTAAAAGAGAATACCAGAACATAATGTAGAGGAATCAGGACATTGATTTTGAATAAATATTCTAAATCAATACCGAAACAATGAAATCTTACCAACAACATTCCAAAATTATACCACAAGATGCTGCTTCCCAAAAACAATATCCAGTAAAACTCCTTTTAGTCTGTCGTAATAGTTGTAATTTCACAGTTTTAATAAGTATGCATTCTCACTGGAGGCTCATTTTCTCTTCTAACAATGGTATGAAATTATCTGTTTTATCTCCTCTTTCATTCTTTGTAGCATAAAAATCTTCCACAGATTGGAGAAGTTCCGGTAATTGATCTGCTCCCATCCAGAATTGCAGAATTGTTTTACTTCATAATGGCTTTTTGTTTTGCGTTTTCAAAATGATAAGTTACACGGGAGAGGGATGGGGGCAGGGGAATGCAGAAGCAAGCAGGAAGAGCAATTCTGTCACTGCTCGAGTTGACAAAGTCATTGCAATATACATTGCCAATGAATTAAACCAGAGCAAGAATTGCAGCTGTCAAACGATGGACCCCCGAGAATGTTAGAAGAAATTAAAACGGAAACAAATTGGAGTGCTAGGGACATGCCAGGACTGAAAAACATGAGTGATGTTTTACTCGCAACTAACAACAAATCAGGCAAGAAATCTCCACAGACTATTGATTATAGAGGTCAGAGGCGTTAAACAGATTTATTATCATAATTAAAAAGGATTTATATTATGTGTCTAATCTTGGCCTCATGTTGATACATGCTGGCTGAAATTTTATCAATAAGTTTAAGTAAAATAAAAAATATATATGATGAAACCAATGCAGAAATTAGAACTTTGCATATAGTGTCAAGAAACAAGTTCTTTTTTGCACTATATGAGAAGAAACATTAGAAATTGTCATCCATTAATTTTCCAATTGGATGGCTTGAATTAAAAAAAAATACAATTGGCTTTGGAGTCAATCAGTGCATTCGCAAACAGTAATCTTGAGTTTTTACATCACCTTTAGAGTGGTGGATTCTTCCTCGCTGACCGGCCTGTTAGCCCACATCAGGGCAAAGCTTGACTCTGAATAATGAGACTTTCTTAGCTGCTTTAGTCGTCAATTTCAAAATGTTTTGCTTGTTGTTCTGGGGTGAACATGATGTCCACATTTTAAACCGAAACAGATTCCCCCAGAACACATAAACTGTCTCATTCATTTTCAAACTCATAACTCCACCTCAATGTCTTCAATTAACTCAGGGATTGATTGCCCTTATTTGACTTGGGGCTGGGCAGGCAACACCAACTTGCTGGTTCTTTTTAACTATATGTGCTGTGATTTAGTATATGCATATTGTCAAGAAAAAATCCTCAGTTTCTCCAATGTATTTCATGCTGCATAATGTTGCAGTCTGCATATCATATAGCATTGCCCCAGATTATTTGCTGGTCTGTTGACATGAGAAACCAATATTTGAATAAACAATATTTACATTATTCAATATAAAACCTCAGCTGAGCACTCCAAAAAAACAAGTCCCCTTTTCACCTTAATTATTATCAGAACCCTATTTAGAGTGGTTTATTCTTGATTACTGCATTGAACAACCATTATTACAGAAACATAACTAGAAGAAAAATGATTTCCAAAATTTTAAAGCATGTATAATGCAAGTCCTCATTCCTCTCTGTTGTATTTTCTGTGCGGACAGAAGCTGAAATGTGCATGCGAGAGAAATAATAACATAACAAGAGACCTATTAATAAATTTAGGTCAAACGTGCTTCGGATTTATAACTTTTCAAACTCCAACCCACTCTGGTCAAGCCTACACACATTTAAAGACCAGGCATAATTCAAGTGGATTTCCTCCCACATTTAGCACACTGCCCCTCAGAACCAGCTGCAACTTTTTAATGCAGCCGATTAAAACCATTTATTTGCAATGGCAAGCTCTGATAATGAACAAACAAACACTACTAAAATATCAACTGAATCATGATGCGTAAGGTGCCTAAGAGATAAGGGAACATCCTTGGACAGAAAAAATGAAGAGCTCAACCTAAAGTTTGCGTTTGTCAGAATGTGGATTTCAAATTGTTCTGATGACAAGACAAGCTGCAGAAATGTCGACATCAGGAAAGGTTTAACACAGCGAGAAACAGCAAGTCAGGGACAGGGTACTCAATTGATCTATTGATCAATTGAGTACTTAGAGAGCTCTAAGAGAGGAATTACTTTGAACACACATGGGAACTACAAACAGACTGAAGGACCAACACTAATTGACAGATTCATAAACCCTCAAAAATAATCTTTGGAAGCAAATAATAAATCTGCCACACACACACACACCATTATCATTGAAACATAACTCCAGTAATAAAAATGTCAGTTTCACAATATTTACCCAAAAACTTAAGATTAAGTAACATAATCTTTTATACAAAACAGAAAAAAAAACATAATTCCTGGTGCTGCAAAATGCTTTACATCATACTAAATATCACAGTATACAGTAATATTACAATAATAATATGACATTTTGGTTTCAGTACATAGAATAGACATATTCAATTGTTCAAAAAAAAAATAACACTGGATTTATAATAAGATCATATTACCTGGTTTTATTTTGCTTACACTATCTGTGAAGGTAGCTAAGCTGCAGTCGGCTCTGAAACAGATGTGCAACGACACATTTCTCAGTCAATGTTACAATCGTGGAATAAAAACTTGGCATCAGAAAAACAAGATTCTAATAGTGTCATTTTGCAAAAGCTATTGACAGATGGGAGCTTCTACCTTTAGTCCAGAGCTCAGGCGATTAATGAAGATGGAAAAGAAGAGGAGAAAAGGATGAGTGACATTCAGAGATTCTGAAGCGCTCCTAAATACATTAGGGTGGGCCCCAAGAGACAAATTGCAACGCGAGAAAGTCTGGCAGCAGAAGGTGATAAGGAGAAAGACAAAGTGCCGTGTAAGGGCATCATCTTCAGCGTGTTGCATCTTTAGGAAAAAAAAAAAGACATTCTTATAAAACCATTTTACCAGCAGCTTAGAAAGTCCAGAATAAAAGCACCAGAAAGCAAATACACCTTCATTGTTCAGCAGATAAGCTGTGCCATATAAAACCAGGGGCAGCAAACAATGAAGGCTAAAACAAGCATATGGGATGCCATACTGAAGCTATCTCTTTGGGACGTCCTATTAGATCTTCAAAGTTCAAAAAGGACTTGTGATTAATGGAATCACAAGTCCAGATAACCAGATAACCAGCATCTGATGAAGCAACAAGGCTTTGAATAATTATCGGCATGGGAGTTCAAGTCGTGAAGCATGCCACAATCCCAGCTGACAAAATGTCAGTAAGATCCAGCATGGGAAGACCAAGGAGCAAAAGGATAGCAAATAAATGCAGAAGATGAAGTGCAGACCAGAGAATAACAATCCAAATTTCTAAGATATCATCTTAGATTTGAAAAATATTTGCGCTCCCATCATAAGTTTAGGGCAAACTGTGCTTTTCATTATCATATCGATATACGATAATCGTTCTTGCTGTGATAAAAACCTGGACAAAACTTTTTTTGACATCCCTCTCACTGAAAGCAGTGCATGTCATTCATCAGTTCACCTTGGCTTCTGAATAGAAGACAACATGCTGAACGCCTCAGTAACACCTCCGGTAAATGTGAAGTCCTCCCTCTGTTGTCTGCTAAATTTCCACAGAGGACCTCAGAGTAGTGGAACAGTTTAAGTACGAAAATCAATTGTGGTCTTTTTTTGACATCACTTTTCAAAACGCTGATTAGCATTTCTGACCTCTCATCTGTAGTCGCAAACAATGTTGCAATTCTGTGTTGCACACTTAATGTCCAACAGCCTTTATAAACACCATCTGGTGATTTTTATCAGGTGGTATCTTGTTGTGGGGTGCAGGCGGTTTCCACGGCAACAGATCCACTTAAACAACAAAGAGACAGAGAGTGAAAAGGTAGGAGTGGTTTTGAGTTGATCGTCTTTTTGGATTGTTTTACCTTTGTTTACCTTTGTTGTGGCTCATCACACCTGCTGTAGTTTCTGAACTTTAAATAAACAACAAACTTGGACTAATTACTTTGTTTGTTTGTGAGCATACGTCACAACAAACATCAAATAGGACAAATATATTTCATTAAGTTTTAACAAATTTTACCGGGATAATTATGTGAAATTAAATTAATTATATCCCGACTTCAGAATATTTTCCGTTACCTTTACTGGGCTCTTTGGTTCTTCCTATCAGTCTGTAGTTTCTCATACTGAGGTCATCAAACCAAATTTCAGATCTACCATGACTGATTGACACCTGCTGGCGTCAGGTTTGCAACCAGGTACTTACTGAGAAACCAGTGAGCTGCTCCCAGTGTCAGAATCTCACTGAGGAAGAAACTGGATTAGGTTTTCTGAGACTTTATTATTTCTGCTATAACTGATGTATATTCACATACACAGTCCAGTCACATTAATGTGACCATCTGTCAAAAGCCAGAATAACCACCTTTCGCAGAGCGAACTGCTACGAGACGTGCAGGAAGAGAGTCACTTAGGTCCCTGAAGGTCTTCTCTGGGATGTTGAGCCATGCCGACTCTAATGCCGTGGCCAGCTGCGCTAGATTACGCGGTTGAGGATCCATGGCGCGAACAACTCGATCGAGATGGTCCCACAGATGCTCGATTGGGTTTAAGTCAGGTGAGTTTGCTGGCCAGGGGAGGACGGTAAACTCATCCTGGTGCTCTTCGAACCACGCACGTACACTGGCAGCTGTATGGCACCTCGCATTGTCCTGCTGGAAGATGCCATCATCCTGAGGAAAAACAATGCGCATGTAGGGGTGGACATGGTCCGCAAGGACAGATGCGTACTTGTATTGATCCATCGTGCCTTCCACAATAATCAGTGAACCCAGAGAATGCCAGGAAAACATTCCCCAGACCATAATGCTCCCGGCTCCAGCTTGGACCGTTCCTGCAATGGTTGCAGGGTGGTTCCTTTCAGAGGTTTCACGCCTTATACGCCAACGTCCATCTGTCCGATGGAGCATAAAACGCGATTCATCTGAAAACGCTACCTGTCGCCACTCAGTGGACGTCCAGCTGCTGTACTGGCGTGCAAATTCTAGCCTTCGTCGTCGATGAACACCAGTCAGCATAGGTGCACGAACCAGGCGTCCGCTTCGGAGGCCCAGACGCAGCAATGTTCGCTGAATAGTGGTTTGGGAGACACTTGTGGTAGCCCCTTGGTTCATTTTAGTGGTCAGTTGCTCAACGGTAGCCCGTCTATCTGCCCGAACGCATCTCCGCAACCGTCGTTCGCCTCTGTCATCTATGGCCCGTGGTGCACCACATTTGCCACGTCGTTGATTTTGGACAGTCCCATTTTGCCATGCACGGTACACTTTTACCACGGCGGCACGCGAACAGTTCACAAACTCAGCCGTTTCGGAAATGCTTCCACCCTTGGCCCGAAAGCCAATGATCATGCCCTTTTGGACGTCGGATAAATCGCTTCGTTTCTGCATTACGCCAACGATTGAAATGTTTTCCGAAGCCCACACACACCCTTTATATACGCTCAACTGCACTGTGCTGCCACCTGCCTTCTGTGATTGGTTATTTAACTCTGAAGTGGAAAGTACGTGGTGGTCACATTAATGTGACTGGACTGTGTATAAAATAAGTCAATAGAGTTTAATTTGCAATTCTTATGTCTTTGTGTCATGAGGTAGATCTCAGGCGGCTGGTGAGAGAAAAAGTAGATCTTGCTCTCAAAACGTTTGGGCAGCCCTGCCCTACTGTATCAAATTGACAGAGGAATAACAGAGGTCTCTGTTCATGTTTTGTTTTGCTTTGTTTTTTTTCATCCAGGCGCCCTCCCTGCAATAGCACGGCGAACCCCGTAGGGGCGCTCCTCACAGTTTGGGAACCTCTGGTTTAGATCAAAGTCAATTCATTTGGCTACTGTGGAGGCAGTAACAAGAGTTGAAAACTTGTATTCATATATGCGCCGTTTATTTTGATAGAGCTTCAGCTTTTTTCCTAAAAAAATAAATAAATAAAATAGGCACAAAATGTGGAGATATAGTCCAAAACATTTTTTCCTACTATTATTCTAGTGAGAGGTGGTACTACAAAGTATTTATTTAGAAGAGCTGAATGCAAATACACATCTCATTTCTCTGATTTATTTCTTTTTTTTTTGTTGTTGTGGTTGTAAGTTTATGACGAACATAATAAAAATGAGAGGAGCAATGGATGCAAGTGTTTTTTTCAATAAACTATAATCTGATATTATTCTGTGCTACTTAAGCAAACTTAAAACTAACAGGATTTCAAACCAGGTGCTTACAATCCTGTAATTGGATGTTTGTCACCATGATCCCACTCGCTGGTGCTGATGAAACCGGTTACTTGCTGCGGAGCAGGACAGAATTTGCTTCAGTGTATATATTTCAGTGCTTGAACCTGTGCTTCAGTGGTGAAATCAGAACAAATTGCTGACCAGCACTCACTTGGTCCTGGTTTAGCTAAGAAACAAGGAAAATTTATACATGGATACAATATGAACAAAACCAAGGAGTCATTGTTTGCCTTTCTGTCGTATTTCCTGTAGATGAATGAGCTAAATTGGTTATCATGCAGCATGATACTTTTTTTTGTGCTCATATTAAATTGGAACCTGCTTGTTAATCAATAGCACTTAAGAGTGAAGTTAAGTGTAACATAGCAAATGTAAAGGACTTGATTCTTGATTCAGCACTGCACTTGGAGCAATTTTCAGTTTGTCTCAAAGCTATGCTTGATAGATAGAAATTCTTTTTACTGCTGCTGGAAATCTTCACTGTGTCGCATGACATTAAAATCTCACTGGAGCAAGTCGGCTGCAGCGAAGCCGGGTCAGGCACTGCAGATGTTTTCCTCTGTCTGCACCGGCTGGAAACCACCTCAGTTACAGCAGCACACCTCTGCATGAACTGGCTGAAGGTCAAAAGCTTTTATTCTCTGGTCTTCACATCTGTCATCTTTTATGGTTATTGCTCCCAAAGTGGATGTAATGTACCTGATTTCCCCATTCTGGCACATCATTTGTTATGCTAAATCAGCAATTAAGCCTTCAATTACAGCAAGAAAACTGTGAAAACAGCTTGATATAAAATACATTAATTACAATTACATCGATTGGTTTAATGCAACTAATGCTATGCAATAAGAATTACATTTTTTATCTTACACAAACAAAAACTTCTAATTGACTTTTTAAAGCCAAATCTGTAAACTTTTTATCAAAAACAATACTTTTTTTTTTTAAACAACCTTTTCAATGACCATCCATTTTGTAAAAGCAGTCTGAATTGCATCCTCTTCTATGATAAGCTATACGGGGCATTTTCTATTGTCCTGGTGGCCGGTCAGACTTTATGTGAGAATCTGCAGGTATCCTATAGATTAGGTGACTGTCAGGGTGATTGTCTGCAAGAGACAACCTGGAAACCCCTGGGTGTAAGCAATCAGGTGGCTGGAGAGATATAATATCCTCTGAGACTCAGAACAAGCAAAGAGTTGACTGGCAGGAAGCAATGTGTTTTTCCCTTCCTGACACTTTGTTTTCATTTCTGCAGTTACCTGGTGAGCTTAGCATGCTCTGTCTGTTAAATGTTCTTTTTATGTAAAAAGATTATATTTCTTCTTGTGTGTGCTTTATAACTGGAATTGAACATATGACTAATGTTTTGTTTGTCTCAGACCTCCATTAAGTCTCTCCTACCAACTAAAAAAAATAAGTCCACAAACTAATTGATGGACAGTTTATTTTCTTTGAAAAAGAATTCATGCATTCACCATTTGCAGGAAGTCGTTCATGTCCAGAGGCAGCAAAGTACCAGTGCGTCACGTTACCACCACTAGTGCTTTTAGATTTGCTGCAGACTACTATCTTGTTGAATCCTGAGCACTGACTTTAACAGAGACCATTTCAAATCATTGGTTCTTTTGCAAGCTCCTTGATGTTTAAGTGACTATAAACTCTTTGTGTTGATTTTTTTGAGCCATTTACTTACTTATATTGTCAGACAATATGTATTTAAATAATTTGATGTTTCTACAGTAGTCAGACAGGCAGTAATTATGCCTGTGTGCTTACCACAAAGACGCTGTTAGTGACAATTCTTGATTCAAAAAGAGCAGTTATTTCACACAAGGCAACAATGGTGTAGGTAGTTTTTCCCCTCTCAATAAATTAAAACATAAATCTGATTATGTATTTTTACAAGAGAGCTAATGATTTCACACAGCTCTGTATATATTTCTAGTTTCTAACTAAATGAGAGACAAGCAGAACCGCTGTAGGGACAATAATGCAGTCATGTCTCAAAGAGTTAAATATGGAGAAAATTGGGGATTTTCACTGATGCAGCAGTTTTCTCCCACAAACCCAAAAAATATGCTAGAATTTGCCCACAGGTATGAGTATATGTGTGAATAATTATTTGCCTCGTTCGGTTTTTATCCTTGCTTTCTGTAGAGTGGTTTTCCAAGGTTACCCAAACTCTCGCCTGACTGTTGCAGTTGGCTCCAAACCCCACAAGTTACCCACTACTGGATTAAGCAGGTCCAAAAGTGAGAGGATGGACATTTCATACATTGTCACATTAACGCAATGTTAGAACTTTTGCAGAATAAAAACACTTAATATTTTAAGTTTTGGCACTGAAAATAGTTAAAGGTTTTATGTGACATTTTTTCATTATTCTTTTTCCAAATGCATTTAATTGTCAAGAACTAAACAGGAATGTTGCCGGTTCTCGATTCTTAAAAAGGTCAAGACTGCAAGCCAAAACCCCCACCCACATCTTCTCTAGACATTCTTGGGAAAGCCAGCAGAAAGCAGTTTTATTTTCTCTCAGTGAACCATCAATATCCTCGGAAAACATATGCAACTGGAAAATTAGTCCGACTGCCCATTCAGATGCTTTAGAGTCCAGAGAGGTTGACATTGCCTCTGTAAGTTCAGGATATTGCTTTTCTTATAAATCTTGAATGCAGCGCTCAGAGGATATTTTGTTGCACATTTCCCATAGTAATAGTTTTCCGTGCACTGTACTTAAATTAACAACAGTTGACATTTCAAACTGCCATGCAATCCCTGAACTAGATACTTTTTTTAAAATAATTTATAATACTGAAATTCTGAATTGAATGTGTATTAATACTGAAATGCTCACTTGAATATTAAGTTAAAGAAAACAGGCAAAAGCCAAGTCGAATATATCAGAAAAAACGTTTTTGGATAGAATTTTTTTTCTCCTTAACATTTTGTCTTAATAATAATAATAATAACAACTAATTTACAGTTCAGAATAAAGTTTATGTTTATTGTCTACCCTTTTTTCTGGTTTATTTCTGAAAATTCTGAATGTTTAGGAAATGCCTATATTTTTATTAACTTTAAACTGCAAAATGTAGTTACAAACAGTGTCCTGTAAAGTTTTTGCTTTGGAAACAATTAGGGTTTTATTTATAAATTACCCGTAGAGGTTTTTCACATTTTGCCACCCCACAGGGAAACACGGTGTTGGCATGAAGTAGGAGAGCTGTTTCTATAGAGGAACAAAGCAACAATAACAGTTTCCTCATGAGTATGTGAAAAGATCACTGCCATATGAAAAAAAGATTTATAAACTGAAACAACTATAAAATGGCAGGACAAAAGTATGCATTTTTTTTTTCATTTTCCATTTAAGAATCAGTGACAAAACAAACAAAAAAATAATTGTGCAGACACTTTCCGTACAATCCGAGAGAACCTCGACTATTTTGGGAGTCTCTAGATGTGAAACACTATTAGACAAAGATTTACAAATGCAACTAGCCAATTAAGTCATATCAGAGGTGCCACACACAAATGCAACCCTATAGCTTCTCAATTATTTTGTTTCCTAAAAAAATACAACTTTTCTTTCACTTCACACTTTTGCAGTACTTTGTGCGTGTCATGTCACAGAAAATCCCAACACAATGAAATTTACAGTTGTTGTTCGACAAAACATGATAAAGTTCAAAAGGTGCACGTACTTTTGCAAGGCACTCTAAGCATGAAAAGAAAATGTCGCTTTAAAACCCAAATAACGCTGTAACAATAGTTGTATTTGACATCTTTTCTTCTTTTCATGGAAAAGATTCATGGGATTCGTCTGAAAACAGAAGCAAAGAAGCTTTTTTCAGGGTTTTTTTTTGTTTGTTTGCACACAAGACTGAGTCACATTGAACAAAAAGTGCTGCATTCCCAGATTCTTGCGATGACACGCTCATAATGAAAAGACCTCGTAAATCATTGAAAATGGACAAAACATCAAGTGATGTTTAACTTACTAAAAATATGCCCTCAAATTGATTCTTTTCCAAAAGCCAAAAATGCTTGAGATTAGAGATGATTTGTCTCTCTCACATCTGTATCCATAAGGAAAGGCGCTTAATATTATCTGCAAAATGAAAGCTTGGAACTCGTCTGTTCCCTGGTTATGCATTTTTAATCGCATGACTGCACATTTCCAAATATGACAACTTGTGCACACACCAACTGGACCATATGCAGTACTAGGGAATTAATGCACAACTTCACAAACACTTATCAACTGCAAATCTGTGCAAACTTGTCAAAGGATGCACCGCCTCTCTTTTCGCTGCTTGTGACTGCAATCTGTTGTTATTCCCAAATTCTGCAGTTCCATGCTTTCTTCCACACACACACACACACACAAACACACTTTCTGTATGCTATTCCAGTGCTGTGCTGTGGCACCTAACCCCACACACTCACGGGAGACAACTGTCACACTTCATTCATGTTAATATTACAAGTCATTTTGTATTCTGCCACAACAGCTTACAGCTAATTATATGTCTCATAAATTATATATGTGCCGTTGGCTGAAAGGATACAATTTGCATTTCATTAAATACTCCACACTGAATGAAATCACTCAGGGGGTGAGGGGTGGGAGGGCTGGGGGGGCGAACACACAAAAAAAATGGTTGATGTATTTACAGTGTCTCTTATTTCATGACCATTAGCTTCCATGTTCATAAATCTTGTTCAGGTCTCTGAGCAAAACTTTGTAAGAGATGTTTTATTTGGTGGCAGAGTTTTGCTCTGAAAAGAGAGAGAGGGGACCTGGGGGGGGGGGCTTACCTGTCCACAGGAAGAGCATGGTGAGTCCCATGCACTGCTGGGGCCCCATGGTTTATTCAGGAGGGGGGGACCTGAACGGGTAACTCCTTTTCAGCAGGACGTAGTGCTACTTTGCACACAAATTATCTTCTCTGAGCAGATATCCATTTAGGAAAACACTGTGTCTTCTGTGTGATTCAACCTGTTGACAAAGACATCCACAATCAGGAACATGCCCAGAAATATCTCTGGTACAGTTTATGTCACATTGGGCAGACAGTAGAGCCCTAATTATAATATATATATATATATATATATATATATATATATATATATATATATATATATATATATATATATATATATATATATATATATAATATATTATATTTTTCTTTAGTCGTTTTTATCTTTCTTACAAATCCACTTTTAATAGTTTCATTAACTTTTAAGTGCTACCTGACCTTTACTTGAAAACTTTCTGTTAAGTATCCCAACCAATTCAGATTATTTCAGGGGGGAAAAAAAGGGTGAAAGTAAATTTAAAAAGGTTTTTTACTTAAAAATTGAACCAATATGTGGTTCAGTTCTAACTGAACTTCTTAAATCTATCAGGATTATTTTGGGGGAGAATTGTTTATTTTGGTGCCTCCGAAACTTATTAGCCTCTAAATGACTACTATCCAACTATCCAAGTCTGACAAAGTAATGCACTATCGGGTTGTTTCTACGCCTCTTACCGTTACTCCTCTAGCACACCACTCCATCCGCTGTAAGCATTTGATTCCAGGTTCAATTAAAGCTGCAAAATGTTCACGCACCACCGCAGCAGCAAAACGAAACGAAAAAAGAAGAAGAGCAATCCCAGTGAGTCAATTTGCGCTTTGCTAAGAGTTCCTCTAACATTCGTGGATATCTGTCTTCCTCTTTTCTTAGTCTCTGAACGCCAGTTAAAAATCCGTCGAATTAGGTTGAGACATCGCCTACAGACACACTTGGATATCTGAGACGCGGTCCCGCAACTTTCCGCGCCGCGAATCGGAAGCGCGGATCGGGTGAGGTGAGGCGGTGAAGTGGCTCCTGCGCGCGCTGCCTCCACTTCGCCTCGCTCCGCGGCTGTGGATGCTGGTGCAGCGGCTGAGTGGAGGGGGGGGGGGGGACGGGGGGGGACGGGGGGGGGGGGGGGGGGCTTAGAGAGGGGGGCCGACGCGACGGGAGGGGCGAGCTCCAGGCTGGGCTTGGCAAAGGGGATTGCGGGCATCACATAAGCAAAGTACTGTGCCATTACACCCACAGCTCATTTCAGGTGAAGATTGCGTCCTTTCTCCCCAAAGCGTTGCAAGAAAGTGAAAGTTGCTTAGATTGGAAATGAAACTTCACACTCCTCAATATGGGATTAATTACATTTTCGGTTGGGTGGAGAAAATGAGCAGTGGATGTGAGTGATGGGACCCAAGAACATTAATATTATTTTCTACAATAGTTTTGCGTGGAGGGGGGGGGAATTGGTTTAAAAATCCAGGTTCGGACATGTTTTTGGATAAAATCCCAGAAAAACTGTTAAATAGGGGTGTTTTAATTAAATGCACCTAATAAAGATATAATTTTATCAGAGTAAACTTGATTATTTAATTTTATCACCACTGTCATCTGGGTTGATTTTGAGCGTGCAGTCGGTGCAGACCGTAGCAGAGAGTGGCGCAACCTGTTGTACCAAGACTATTTCATGAGAGTCAACAGTGCCCCCTATGGATCACCTCTGCGTGCAAAGCAGCTGCCCTCCCTAAGCTTTAAAACTCTGAGAGAATAGAATGCTGCAAACCTTTATCACAGGAGCCAACTACTCTGATCAGCTTCTCAGTCGCACCTGTAGAGAAATGACAACAAGAATCACTCGCAGAACAAATGGAACAAATAACTAAATAAGTTGGAAACAGAGAAGCAGGCTTGAGTTTCGGGGAAGGTTGATGGAACTACATGACGGGGTGATCTCAAGAAGACTTGAGACCAGGACTTTACCACTGGACAATAACCTTAAACGTACGGTCAGCGCCACAGTGAAACAGTCCAGTTTAGACCTCAACTCCTCTCAGAATCTTTGGAACGGCTGAACAGAATGAATGAACTGACAGAGTTGTTTTGCAAAGAGGAATAGAAAAAATATTCAGTCTCCCTGATGTTCAAAGCTGGTTGAGATGTACACATAAAGATGAACGGTGAAGACCCTTCTACAAAGTATTCCCTCAAGGGATTTGAATTCACAAACACGCCACTTTTTTAGACTTATATTTGCAAAATGTTCAATTCATTTTACAATAATGTCATATTTTTGTGCTGCCAATCTAAGCAAACAATTTCTGCTTTTGCTTTACATCTGTTAGGAAAGTCCAATTTCTTACACAGTCTTATTTACAGGAAACTTTCAACAAGCTGCCATCAAAGTCCGTGTTTAGTGGGTTATTCTGTCCCCTGCACCCCTGCCGCATAAAAGCCCATTGGCTAAGCTGACAGTTTACAACTACCATTCTTCAAGATCAGAGTGAACAAGCCATTACGAGACACACAAACTAGTGACATGCTGAAAGGCAGCAAGCAGAGCCACCCTGCAGTCGCAGCCTCTTACGACAACACCGAGCAGCGATTATAGGTCATCAACGCCGCAAAGGAGGTGTCCCTTGGGCATGGAGGCAAAATGCTCACTCCTCCATCCTCTGTTGCTTTCTCCTCATCCAGCTCCATTCCACTACAATAACATAAAGAGGAGTACATTCTAAAAGTTGGTTATAAATAACACTATGTAGTAAGGAAAGCTTCAGAAGACTAGTGTATTTCTTCAGTGGGTTCATAAAATTATGTTTTTGATGTCTGGTAAATGACAAATTACAATGTGATTATGTAGCTTTATCAATACCATTTGAATTCTGATGCAACAGTCAAGCCAAAATTTGCTCAAGAACCTTTTAGATATGCTCGATATCTAAAAACGGTATAGGGTATTTTATTCTCTTTTGCCTATATTACATTTTTTTGGGGGGTGTGGACTAGTTTCATCTAATTAGAATCAATTTACCACAAAACTCTTAATGTTCATTTAATTAAAACATTCAAAGTTCATTATTTGGTTTTTATTTGAAACCAAGAAAAGTTTCTTGCTGCAAGTAAATGTACCACAAATGAGATTCCTTGCACACAACAATGCACAGTGAATGACCATCTTAAATAAAATGCTAAGCTTTTTATCACCCATTTTAGGTCCCACAGATACAGCTTCCTTAAAACATTACTGATTTTACTGCATGCACAGACTACAATATACCATATTGCATTTAGAATTTAGGCGGTATGCCAAAACAAGGAGTCACAAGATAAATCAGTCATGTCCAAAGTCAGTCCTCAAGGGCCTGTGTCCTACATGTTTTCCTGTCCAGGAATTGGCAGTTGGCATGTTGGTGTAGAACATGATAACACACTGAAGAGCAACTTAAGCCATTTGAATAAGATGTGTTGGAGCATGAAAGTTTTTAAAACATGCAGGGCACTGGGGCTTGACTTTAGACATCCATGCATTAAATGATACATGGCGTTTAAAGATTTAATTTGTCTCTACCAGCTTAGCACATGCAGAGATTAAAATGGTTAACCTTCCATTTTTAGAAAAATAACCCAAACCTAGTCAGATTGGATGGAGAGCATCTGGGGACTTTGATCTTAAAGTGCTGGCACCAATTCTCAACTGGCTACGTGATCTAGACTTTGGTTTGGCCGCCAACACGTTAAAATGCTTTGTACCAACTCATTCTGGTTTAGCTCTGGCTGTATGCGTATGAGGTCCTTTTCCTGAGTGATGTTGAACCCTCAGTTGTTGGTGTTTAAAGCCTTCAACAGGTTTTTGTCCTGGATTGGCATCCATTTAGCTCTAATCACCTTCCCATCTATTCTTAGCAGCTTCCCTTTCTCTAGTGAAGAGATGCATGTCACAACATAATGCTGCCATACCTTGTCAGTGGGGGTTTTGTGCTCACGTTGATGTGTGATGCAGTCTCCTCCCTCCAGTTTCTTCCACCAGAGCTTTTGATCTCTGCTGTTCCTCCAGAACTACCGTGTGTCTCCTGACAGCTTCTCTAGTTAGTCCCCTTCTCACTCTGTATTTAGGTTGTCAGTTTTCTCTTTGTGTATTCCTGTTAAGTTTCTACCGATAACAGAAGCACAAACATTAAGTGCCTGAAAGACATGTGCACGCTTCATCTCTGTAATAAGTCCACTGAGATGTCATTATACAAAAAATATTTCAATGATTCTTTCATTGGACCCCTGTTCATTCTGATGAGTCTTGCCATAAAATATGTTTCGATCACCAATTTGCATTCCCTGGCTGGTCAGACTATTATTATGGGATAAAAATCAGTCTTTTCAGACTCAGATTCTGCCTCTATACAAGCTCACCCATCTTTCATAGGCATCAATAAACAGAACTAACTTGAGTCCAAAGTTCCAGAGTATCTCCCTGCATGGAACCATGGAGAAGAAAAGATGACCAAGAAACAAGTACTACTGATATTATTTGGCACCCTGCGTAATTGGATCCAACGCTGAACTTCTAATTTGCCATTTCCTCTGATTCACACTAAGTGATGCTCAGCAGCGAGAATGGAAACATCTCTGCTGTCAGTGACCCATACAGCATTAGACAGCAGCAGAAGAGGCAATGTGGAAATAGTCAAATTGTAAGTTACTAGAAAATGTTAAATTGAGCACTTAATTTAGGGGTCCACTTACATTGTTTAGGTTTACAATGTAGCATTTTTTAAGTTAACTCTTTGACAGTCTGATGAATATCATTTACATCTCATAAACTCTGGATCAAGGGTTACACTGTGGCTGTGCCACTCCAACACATGAGCAGAGTTTCTTCTAGCGACGTGACCTTAAAACCCATCAACAAGCTGCAGGACTAGTCCCGCATTACAGGATATTATCGCCATCTACTCCTAAAAAAAAACATGGACAAACAACCTAATGGCTCTTTTTTTGTGACATGTTTTTAGCCAAACAAAGGGCCCACTGAAAACAGCCTTTCAATAGGAAATAATTCCATGTCCATGTTAAAGAAAAGCATCCACACAGATTGATGCTATGATCATTTCTCTCCATAGAAATCATGTGGTCAGAATAATCAGTGGTGTCCTTTTATTCACACACTTGTTTTGCACGCAGGCAGAGCAGCTGAGTTTTGCTCCCATCTGACCAGTGCACCTTCTTGGACATGTTTGCTGATTCATGGACTCCTTGTGGTTTTTGTTTGCAAAGACTTTCTTCTCGCCATCCTTCAAGAATGCCAGTCTCGCTAAGGGCACAGCTAATGGTTTTCAGCTCATTGTTGTTTACTAGTTAAATAACTTCAGAAGGCAATTGGTTGCACTGGGTTTTGTTTTGGAAGAATTTAAGGAAAACTGCTGAATCCAAAGACATGCAACATAATGTTGCGTTGAGGTTTTAAGTTGGACCCAAAAGCAAGCAGAACCAAAAGGATAAATTAAGTGTATTCAGAAATGGGGAAAACAAAGACTACAATGCTGACTCAAAGTGGAGCAGGGTATGGTGAATGGCAAGAAACCAGGAACGATAAAATGGAAGAATCCAGCAAAGAGCAATGAAAATTCAGGTTGGTTACTAACAGGGTGCAGCTGGGAGGGGAGGCAAACGGGCAGACTGAAGGAAAATGAATAATTCACACTAGAAGCTGAACTGAGAATCAAAGAAACTACAAATTATGGGGAAAAGAATAACATTCATCTAAGGGAACAAAATCTAAAAGCGCAGAGATTGGAACACAAGAATAATTTTAAAAAATAAATGTAAAGAGATGAACACCTCCAGCAAGACATTCAAAGCAATAACAATTAAACTAAATATTACAACACATACCTAAAAACCACTACAGTTTTTTATTTTATTTATTTATTTATTTATTTGCCATGCTATGCAAAAAGAAATAAAAAATCACAGAGTGTGAATACTTTTGTAGAGTCTTAACCAAAAGCTGACCTTATTAGGGATCTGAAAGGAAAATTGTTTTATGCCCCTCGTGCTGCAGACGCAGCAGAAAGAAACTAATATCCTAATATGCTGATGACAGAGAATTGGGAAGCAGATGCTCAATGACAGATATAGGTTATGAATAAAAGATCAGACACTGCTGTGAGATACATCTCCGCTCACATTGTTATGCACTGTTTGGATATTATTCCACACAAATAAAGGACCAAAGAGGTCAGCGATGGTGTCAGTATAATTCCGTGAGAAACGGCAACTGCTGGAGAATATCATCAGCGAAGCAAACACATTGTCAAAAATGGCGATTTATCTCATCAGCCTTTTTTCTTTTTCCTCCGATACGCTACACGTTATCTCTAAGACTATGCTCAGCGAGGAAAACACCTGTGACCCTGCACGATGGGGTTGCTAATGGGGGTGGGTGGATACTATCTAACAGATCCTCAGAATCTAATAGGGGAAAACCATCAAAGAACTTAAAATAAATTATTTCTCTGGCATCTCAAAATCTCTTGAGAAACAAGTCCCCTGAACAAGTCCCCTGTTAAACTTTTATATCATTTAAGCAGTTAAAGAAAATTATAACAAATCACAGTTATTAACACTGAAATAATTTTCTACAGATTTTCATTGGATTTCCCAAACTTTCATATTTTCTTTTAATTGTGATTAATTATTAGTTTCTCGTATAAGGTGTACATTTATCTTATGCAAAATTAAACTTAATGCATTCCATTAAGGCATTTGTGCTTGCCTAATCCCAACCAAACAGCACACACTCATGTACTCATGGCAACTAACCAAACATTGGGTTAAATTGGCTTGTTTAAATTGGTTAAATAGATCCAAAATTGGGTTGAAATTCATAACAAAACACAAGGGTTATTATACCACTATAGTTGGGTTAAAAAAATTATCTTAAATTTCACTATATAAAAAACAGGATTAAAAACCATCTGAATTTAAAACTTCTTTTATTTCCATGTGATACATATGTAAAGTCAGCATATTACATTTACAAAAGTTACAAAACATAAGACCCCTATGATGGGCGTTCCCTCGCCCGGACGCGGGTCACCGGGGTCCCACTCTGGAGCCAGGCCTGGAGGTGGGGCACGATGGCGAACGCCTGGTGGCCGGGCTTTTACCCATGGAGCCCGGCCGGGCTCAGCCCGAAGAGGAGACATGGATTCCCCTTCCAATGGGCTCACCACCTGTCGGAGGGGCCAAAGGGGTCGGGTGCAATGTGTTACGGGCGGCAGCTGAGGGAGGAGACCCTGGCGGTCTGATCCTCGGCTGCAGAAGCTCTTGGGACGTGGAACGTCACCTCTCTGGTGGGGAAGGAACCGGAGCTAGTGTGCGAGGCTGAGAGGTTTTCGGCTAGAAATAGTCGGCCTCACCTCGACGCATGGCTCTGGTTCCGGAATCAGTCTCCTTGAGAGGGGCTGGACGTACTTCCACTCTGGAGTTGCCCACGGTGAGAGGCGCCGGGCAGGAGTGGGCATACTTGTTGCCCCCCATCTTGGTGCCTGCACGTTGGGGTTTACCCCGGTGAACGAGACGGTCGCCTCCCTCTGCCTGGGTGCATAAGGGTGTCCATACGTGCACTTGGCACCAGGACACCCTAGGCCGCAGTTCGATGATCGATTTTGTCATCGTTTCATCGGATCTGCGGCCGTATGTCTTGGACACTCGGGTGAAGAGAGGGGCGGAGCTGTCCACTGACCACTACCTGGTGGTGAGTTGGCTCCGGTGGTGGGGGAGGAATCCGGTTAGACCTGGCAGGCCCAAACGTGTAGTGAGGGTCTGCTGGGAACGTCTGGCGGAGTCCCCTGTGAGACGGAGCTTTAACTCCCACCTCCGGCAGAACTTCGAACACGTTCCGGGGAGGTGGTGGACACTGAGTCTGAGTGGACCATGTTCCGTGCCTCCATCGCCGAGGCGACTTATCGGATCTGTGGCCGCAAGGTCGTTGGTGCCTGTCGCGGCGGCAACCCCCGAACCCGTTGGTGGACACCTTCGGTGAGGGATGCTGTCAAGCTGAAGAAGGAGTCCTATGGGGCCTTTTTGGCCTGTGGGGCTCCAGAAGCAGCTGATGGGTACCGGCGAGCGAAGCGGCATGCGGCTCGGGTGGTCGCTGAGGCCAAAACTCGGGCGTGGGAGGAGTTTGGAGAGGCCATGGAGAAAGACTTCCGTACGGCTTCGAGGCGATTCTGGTCCACCAGATAGATGGATGGATGGATGGATGGATGGCTAGATAGATGGATGGACAAAACATAAGTAAGTTGTTTCAAAAGAATATAGTTAAATCACTTCAACTCATTTGGCTACAACTCCAGAAGTATCTGTTACTACACATTAGAAAACATTTCATGTAAAAAGTCTGTTTTAAAGCAAACTACAAGTAAAACATTCAGCCATTAAACAAGGAGTATTTTTAACGACACTTTAGCATTTTTTCTGTCTCCCTGCATGAGGACATACGGGTTGTCGCATTTTGAAGATGCGCCACCAGGTTTGTCCCAACCTGATGGAGAGAGAAGAAAAAGCAGGCCATTAATGAAGCACTTATTTAAACAGCAAACAATTTTAGCATGATTCAGAGATGAAGGTTGACTTACAGTGTGGATATCAATGAAACCTTCTGAACTTCCAGGTTGATGGGTCTGAAAATCTTCTCCCAAATGCGTAAGGTGGAGTAGGGTGGAGTACTGGCAGCAGCTCCAGGGCTACATCATCTTGTCTGTCTGGCAAATATAAGCTTGTGTTAAAATGTTAAATGTTAAAAACAGTTTAGAAAACATCTCTTGAGCTTCAATACCTTAAGGGAGAAAATTCATGTTGTTGAGAAGATGGCCGCTCCTTTCTCTTCTTGGTCGTACAAAAGATCTTCATTGAGAACAAGAGAGAGAAGACACAAAAACAGACCTTTAGTGAATTTAAAGGTAAAGGGCTACATTCTCAAAAACTAATTTCTGACTGATTCTAGTTTAACAGAAAACCTTACTATTGAATGTGGTGCACTTATTTAAACAATTTGAGCATGATTCAGAGATAAATGTTGACTTATAGGGTGGATATCAATGAAAGCTTCTGAACCTCCAGGTTGATGGGTCTGAAACTCTTCTCCCAAATTAGTAAGTACAAGAGGGAGTACTCATACTTCTCACCTGTACACAAAACTTATTCAAGAATCGATTATTTTATTACAGACACTGAATGGCACCAGCGGACCGCTCTTGTAACTATCAAAGCATAGATATTTCAGACCACGCCCCACTCACTCTGTCCCTGTCCTTTCCTCACTTCCCTCTAAGAACTGGACCATGGCGTCTCAATTCAACCCTGCTGTCTGATGACAACATTGTAAAGTTTATTCAAGAATACAAAATACAATTTTTTTTGCTACTAACTCTTCCCAAGAGATCTCCAGCCTTGTAGTATGGGATACCTTTAAGGCTTACATCAGAGGCCAGATTATTGCCTATTCAACAAAAATTAAAAAACAGTCCACCTATGAATAGAACAACCTAATTCAACAAATCAAAGAGGTCGATGCTGTGAATCGGTGTCCCAAACTGTTCAAAAGGCGTGTTGAACTTAAAACAAGGCTTGACCTGTTGACAACACACGCAGCTGAATGCCTGCTTTTACATAACAAATCCAAATTTTACGTGCATGGAGACAAAGACGATAAACTTTTAGCAACCATGCTCAAGGGCTCTAGGGCAAGGCAAACTATTTCAAGAATTTGAAAACAAGATGGCAGTATAGTCACAGATCATGGACAAATTAATGATGCATTTAGGGACTTTTATGAGGAGCTCTACAGCTCACAATCACAAACCAATTCTAACATAATTGATGATTTTCTAGCTAAACTTCACATTCCTGCAATCTCACCAGAATTTAAGAACAAGTTAGATGAACCCATCTCCCAGACAGAAGTCTCCCTAGCAATTGCTTCAATGCAATCTGGCAAATCCCTGGTCCGGATGGTCTCCCCTCAGAATTTTTCAAACAATTCTCAGACTTACTCTCTGTGCAGCTCAGCTCCACCCTTACTGATTGTTTTAAACTAGGATTCCTTCCTCAATCATTTTACGAAGCTTGTATCACACTTATTTCAAAGAAGGGCAAAGATCCAGTGGAATGCATCTCATACAGACCCATCTCTCTCCTAAATACAGATGCCAAAGTTTTATCCAAAATTCTTGCCTGTAGACTTGAAACCGTTTTACCATCAGTTATTTCAAAAGACCAAACAGGTTTTATTAATCTGTCATATTTTATTCATATTTTAATGTTAGAAGGCTGCTTAATATTGTTTATTCCGGTGCCACAGAGCTGAGTGTGTTGTCTCTTTGGACGCTGAAAAAGCCTTTGACCGGGTTGAATTTGACTATCTTTTTGCGGTCCTTAGTAGATTTGGCTTTGGAGGAAACTTTATTTCATGGATTAAAATATTATACCAGCAACCATCTGCCACAGTTCATACCAATTTTCAGACTTCAAAACCATTTAAACTACAAAGAGGCACCCGTCAGGGCTGTCCTCTTAGCCCCCTGCTGTTTGACCTGGCCATAGAGCCCCTCGCCATTGCACTTAAGACCAGTAAAGAGATATCTGGCATTTGGAGGAATGACATGGAACATAAAGTGTTGCTTTATGCAGATGACCTTTTACTTTTTATTTCCAAACCATCAACCTCACTACCTTTTGCTCTCGGTCTATTCGGTCAGATTTCTGGGTACAAGTCGAACCTTACCAAAAGTGAGCTTTTCCCCATAGGCAATAAAACTAATTTGTCAGATTTTGCCAACTTGCTGTTCAGAATTGAACGACAAAACTTCACATACCTTGGTATCACAGTGACAAAAAAACATAAAAACCTATTCAAGGAGAATTTGATTCGACTGTTGAACCAAGTGAAGGGATCCCTCACAAAGTGGACGGACGCCCTTTTCCATGTCCCTTGTGAGACGTATCAATTCGATTAAAATGAATATACTACCCAAATTTCTGTACCTCTTTCAGGCATTACCTATTTTTATTCCTAATACTTTTACTAATGAACTGGACTCGATTTTTTCATCCAGGGTAATGAGGGTAAACTCCCCAAGGCTTAATAAATTACAACTCCAAAAACCTAAGCAGCAGGGGGGGGTTGCCTTTCCCAATTTCCGGTTTTATTACTGGGCCGACAACCTTAGATGTTTAGTGTTCTGGTATTTTTACCATAACCTGGGTGGCTGCCCTGACTGGGTGACTATGGAGCTATGCAGTGGTAACAACATATCCATCCCAGCCGTGCTTTGCTCCCCTCTCCAGCTCGCTTCAGCTAACCCTATTTTAAACCCTGTAGTGAAACACTCACTGAAAATATGGTGCCAGTTTAGGAAATACTTTAAACTCCACGATTTTTCTCTCTTAAGTCCAATTGCACTTAACCACCTCTTTAAACCATCTGTTCAGGATGGGGTGTTCCTAGAGTGGCACCGGAGGGGGCTTAATCATTTTAAGGACCTTTTCATATAGAAGAATTTGGCATTCTTTGAGGAACTTGGTAATAAATATGGTTTACCTAGATCCATTTTTTTAGATATTTGCAGGCCAGAAACTTACTTCAGTCTCAGTATCTCTGCCAGAGCATACACTGTTAGAAACCATCCTATTATTGAACCCGACTCGTAAAGGGCTGGTTTCGTGGCTTTATAATAAAATGTTGACTATGACAGAGACCTCCTCATCTAAACTGAAAATGTCATGGGAAGAAGACTTGAATATGGCTTTACTGCATGAGACATGGGCCTCTAATAATAATAATAATAATAAAAATAATAATAATAATAAATTTTATTTCAAAGGCGCCTTTCTGGCACTCAAGGATACCGTACAAAGAGTAAAAAAAAGCAGAGTAACAGAAACAAATAAAATGTGACAATTAAAAATAGATAAAAATAAATAAAACAAAACAATGTATCTATATAAAATCTATGTAAAATCAGGCAAACCAATTGTGTCATGTGGAAAAGGCAGATCTAAAAAGGTGTGTTTTGAGTTCGGTTTTAAAATTTGAGAATGACTTTATGTTTCTAAGGTGGGGTGGTAATGAGTTCCAGAGTTGGGGAGCTCACTATACTTAAACTGGTGAATACAACATCTCTGTGTGCACGCCATTGCCTCATTCAGTTCAAAATAGTACATAGAGTCCATCTCTCCAAAAGCAAACTATCTCGTTTCTATCCAGAAATCACCCCTTACTGTGACAAATGCAAAACTGCTGTGGCCACACTAGTTCATATGTACTGGTCTTGCCCCACTCTTGGTCAGTTCTGGACAGATGTTTTCCGTACGATGTCCAGGCTGGCCGGAGTCGCAGTAGCACCTGGCCCTCTCTTAGCTCTTTTTGGCTTCAGTGGTGAGAGGTCGCCTTTAGCTAAACGACAGGCACTGGCATTTTGTTCGCAGTTAGTGAGGCATACAGTTCTGCCCAGGTGGAAGGTGCTGCTCCTCCAACTCACAAGCAATGGTTATGTGACCTTATGTCTTGTCTGAAACTGGAAAGAATTAGATGCTCTCTTCAACACTCAATCAGTAAATTTGAAAAAAACATGGGGGCCCTTTCTTGACTCATTTCAAAACATACAATAAGGCTCCAGATTAATTAAGTTAATTGACTTCATTACGTTCCATTTTTGTCAGGGATAGGAATGTGGTGCGTGGATCTACTGGGTAGTCACCTGGGTGGGCTAAAGGGGATTACTTTGTAGGGATTCATTTTCTGTATATTATTTTGTATCTGCTGGATAAATACCTCTCTGTATTCAAAAATTGTATGCATAAAAGGAAAGAACTCAATAAAAAGACAATTTGAGTATGATAAGCTACGAACAAATGTGATTGAGGCTATATTAAACAACTGAATTTAGTTTACTTGACAAATTGTGCCCTGCCACCTTCAAATTTTTTTCCCCAACAGCCGTGTTGTAGCAACACCGAAGCTCTTTGTCAGAGCAACCTACCACAATAAATATTTTTAAATAACCTTAAAAATAAATATCAAACATACATTCTATTCATTTATAAAATCCTATTCACGTTGAAACTTTATCTTCTTTTTACTTACCATGTCTTATTTTAAAGTAGAGGAGAAGCCCGATATGCAGTCATGTTGAAAATGGAGGTTTGTGAAGAGGGGCGGGCTTCTTCCAAGTTTCGTCTTTAACCCAACCGTTTGGGTAAATCTACCCAACACCTGACCCAACAGAAGTGTTCAAGCTGTAGACTTCCAGTAAATTTCTGACCCAACTCTTGAGTTATGAATTTTGACAAAATATTTGGTCAAACTAACCCAACCTATGACCCAACAGCTTCAACCCAGAAATTGGGTTATGAAAATAACCCAACATTTTTTTCTGTGTATGTACGACATTACAACATTTACATCCGCTCTGATTTTACTGTACTGTTTAACAGTTTTCTGAACACCTTCACAGCTAAATACATTGACACACTGTTCATTCTTCTCTGCTATGAGGTTTCAAGGTTGCAGTCAGTAAGCATTTAAATAAATACCCATATTTAATCTGCATTATTTTTTTTCTTTATCAGCAATTCTGCTCTTTAGATGTTTTCATGATTGATTTTCCCCATGATGTGTGTGAATTGAATGAAAGCCTGGATTTCTTTGGATAATTCAGCAAAACAAAATGTCAGTCCTGAAGTGGTTCTCCTTACATGTTCATGTCAGCTGTGAAGCCACCTGCGTGATTAAAGTACCTTAACCAACAAAGGCAAATCTGAGCACAGCTGTGATCTTTAGAATTCCTTAAAAATGCAGATAATTTAAAAAAAACTGGATTAATACTGGATAGTTTGTGTTCATAATTATTCATCTTGATTTGCACTCATTAAGCTGTTTGTAAAGTTTTGGACATCCAATTTCTAATTTCAAAAGCATAGAAGTGCATATGGGAGAAATCTTGTTAAAGTTTGTTGGGGGGATTTATAACAGGATGTCATATCTGTAGTCATGAATATCTGTGATGTGGCTGCATTTGGTTTTTTCCCCAATGAGAGGAGAACAAAAATAGACCCTTCAGAACCCAAAGCATCAAGCAGAGGAGGAGTTTGCTTCACCCAGTCGTACGAAGAGTGGACCTGTTTGACAGCTGCAAGATAATCCAATACCGGCAAAGTTGATTAAGATATTATGGTGCACAATGTCAAAAGCTGGGGTCATGGCTAATTAACATGGATTTCAGGCAGTGTCTGACGCAACGCAGCAGGTCCTTGGTGACCTTGACAAAGCCAATCTTAGAGCTGCAAAGGGAAAAGAAACCAGATTGAAAATTTTAGAGGCTTCATTGGTATTCATAAAAGCATGAAAGAAATTAGATGAATAGAGGCTTTTTTCTATGAAGTCTATTTTTTTTTATAAAAGGCAGCTTGCAAATGGATCTAGAATTACTTAAAAGACAGGGATCTAAGGAATGGATTTAAGAGGGGTAGAAGTATCATCTTTGAAACTGAAAGGGAGAAAGGAAGTGGACGGAGAGTAGCTAATAACAGATAAAGTGTCTGCAACAGCTGGTTGGAAGACGGCTTGAAAGTGAAATAGGGAGGTAAATCAAAAGTACAGGTAATGTTCAAAAAGGCCAGAACAGTTCAAGTCTCACAAAGACATTTTAGTAAAATAGGTGTCAAAGTCAACATCAGAATTAAGAGGCCCATTCTTTCACTATAGTTCACATCGATATGTCATAATACAATTGCCAGTTCTATAATATGACTTGGCATTTTACAAGGAAATTTGCAGTTTACGCTGTATGTCTGGGTTGGCTTTCTGCAAGAAAGTTTTCTTCTCTAACTCCCTTGTCCCTGCAAAAGAAATGATTCAGTATTGCATTATATGGCACCACCATGTTTTTTTATTGTAGGCAAGGTGTAACCTGGGTGATCTACATTGTTACTTTTTATGTACCAATTGAGGTGGACAAAAACATTTATCTCATCTGTCCATCTTTGCTTGGTCCTGTACTTGATTTGTGACAAAGTAAAATCAAGACTCATTTTTGGCTTATATTTGACAATTTAGAGTGGTGAATACTGAGCGGCGTTCTACGAATGCACAGCAGTTTTCATGTTTTAAATTGTAAAAAGAAAGAAAAACAAACACTTTCCTTCTATGTCACAAACATCTCCCTCTTTGTTTTGGGTTGTAGCATAAAAGTATGATAGGATACACAAAGTTTTATGGTTATAATGTGAGAAAATGTGGAACGGTTTAAAACGTACGACTTATGCGAGGCACTGAATCATTGCTTAAACATAGATTAGTGTCTCAGTAAACTCATATTCCGCTTCAATCAGACAGAGAGATAAAATGAAGAAAAGTTTCCTCTCTTTTTCTTTCCTCTGGTAAGTATACATTGGGTATACATCAACTGGCTCACTTGCACAGCATCTGTTCTCTTTGAGGCAAAATCACTTAAGTATTGATTAGCGGTATTACATCCTCACCGCTTGCAGCAGGCAGACTTGGAGCAGGGCTGTTAGCTGATCTATATTGATTGATGAGGACAAATGCATGGAGAATACTCCACTGCACTAAATTGATGCTTCTGCCCCCCATCCTCTTCACATTTCTTCATCAATTTGTAAAGCTTTTCAGTTAAATGGGCTTTCGGTGCATGGTGGAAAACCACATGTGATCCAGTTGTTGTGAGAGCAACAATTTAAAGGACAGGGAATGCATGTGAGCCGTTTAAATCTAGTTTCTCATTAAAGTTTTTTTTTAATATACAACCTGCACTTATTCAAATTTCGTGACATTACCTCCAGAAACGTGCATCCATTTAGAGGATATTTTTCGCACTTGATTTTGTTAACTGAAATCAAGAGCCACCAACTGTCTTTAGCTGTAGAAATGTTTAAGGCAGGGATAGGTTGTAAAACAGTATTCATGATGTCCATACAGTCCACAATTTGAGTATAAAAATGACAGCCATTAGGAGCTCATGTTCCATTTTGTCACAAGTCATCTAGGCTAGGGAACACAGTAAGCATGTCGAAGAAGGTCTTCCAGTCAGATTATATCGCCGTTAAAACTCTTTGGCCTGCGTATGAAATGTGCATGACAGAGAACTAACATCTGAACACATCGACTTTAAGCCGAACCAGGATACTGGCAGCATCATTCTGTGGGGATGTTTTTTATTCCACCAGGGACAGGAAAACTGATCACAGTTGATGAAAGATGAGTGGAGCTAAATTCTGCGTATTCTAAGAAGAGCTAGAATTTTATTTCCGTTTATGTATTTTACGTGAGATAGGCTTATGATGTTTTTGAATTATTTTCCTATTAAAATATGCTACACATGACACCAGCAATTAAAAGTTGAAAAATGTTTGCAAAACACGCCGTCAGTAGAAGGTCATCAGTGATCTTGGTTCAATTCAAAAAAGACCTGGACGTGAATAACGGTATAAACAACCTCCACAGAAAACATGTTATTCCTGAAGTGTGTCACGGGGTGCAACAATGTGATCTAAATATGGGAAAGAAAAATGTAATCAAAAACAAACAAGAACTTGCTACGTGAACTTCTGTACCAAATCGAGTGTGAAAAAAACCAACAAGCTAATGCTTGGAGTAATTTCCCCTCCGCTGTCGCCATGTTCTCATTTTGCTGCCTGGGCTGCGTTCTCCAGCTGATGTCAGGATTAGGTAATTAACATTTATCAATCTCCGAGAGAGACCTTTCCGCCATGAGAGGAGATTGATGTCTAACCTGCCATGGTCTTTACTTACCCACTGCACCGCTCCCTAGGCCATTACCAACAACAGGCAGTCGGGAAGAGAGCTGAGCTCAAGGCCCAACTGTCATCAACTGTCATTATATGCTGCACAGCACTTAACACTGAGCGACCGGATGGACTGATGTGGTGATACGTACCTGCAAAGTTCACGGTCTGCACTGCAGATATTAGGTTTGATGTACACTGACCCTGTGGGTAATTGTACCTTTAAAATATTATCCTAAAGATAATAATGATAAAAATTGGTACATCATCTTCATTCATGCATGAACCTGTAAATACCTTATTTCACATTCTCATGAGCATCAGTGTAGGAAATAAACAGACTGCGTCTGATGCACTGTGACAACCAAAACATGAATTGGAATTGGGAAATGCTTTATATCAGGATTTAAAATATGTGTAGCATTTCAGTGTTTTATTTTACTTTCAATACTTGTATAGGATTTTTTCTTTAGTGCAGTTATAACTGTATTAAAGAAACTTGCCCCTTTGCCCCACCATCACCTGCACACCATGTTACCTCTTAATTAAAAGATTGTGAAACATTTGAAACCGGCCATTAACATACTTCTCGTCTTTTTTTCTTTATTTAATGAATAATATTAGAGGAATATGTGATGTGTGGTTCTGTATACCTAGTGTTTAATTGGAAGAAGTTATAAGTACTATATCGTTTAAACAGTCCATAATTGACAGAGGTTTCATTTTCTTATTCACTAATTTCACCCTCGTGGATACTTTGGGATGCGCAATGAAGCTAATACGCATCTTATCTTTGGACTGTCGGAGGAAACCAAGGTACCCGAAGAAAAACAGTTAGACCGCTGCAGCTGAGAGCATTCGTCTTTGTTAAATTGTAGCTAAAGTGCAGATTTCTCATGCTTGTGAATAAGCATCAAAAGGTCACTCTCTTTGTCACATTGATCTGTGCAGCTGGAAAAGAAAGTAGATGAGATACAGGTGGAACAAGAAGAGATCATTAAATGTAATATGCTGGAGCTCCTCTTTCTCTGAAGAAAGTACTTTATCTCTGACCTCAAACAGTATGAAAAGGCAGGGCTTCAACAGCGGTATATTATTTTTAGGGTTGTAAAACGGGGGGGGGAGAGATCAGAGAGAAGTGATAATTACCACCACTATGCACTGTTTTCCAACAGCCTGCTCAATTTTGTAGGGGATTCACTCTAGAGTAATAATAAAAAAAATAAAATTTTTGGTCACACAGAAGAACATAATAACTAGAAATTAATGCAAAATAATTTGGCACTATTTAGAACGTTACTCTAACTACAAAGGTTGGACAGTTGGGTGGGATGTATATGTTCCAAAAACCAGACAGAAGGATGGAAATCCTGTCTCTGCACATTAAGGAACAGTGTAGCTTATACAACAAGTAGAAATAGGAAAAGAATCGGTGAAACAAAACAAGTTTTTCTATGAGGCAGGAGGAATCCCTTTTCTGCTCTGTGACACAGCAAATAGCATTGTGTTTCTCCCTTCGGCTTCTTGTAATTTCTCCGTTGGCAGCACTGCCAGCCACCAGCTCCCGCTGTAGTTCTCGGCTAAGCAGGACGGACAACGCCGGATTGCCCTGCAGCCCATTTACCTCCAGTAATAAAGGCCAGAGAGAATGGCTCTGAGTCATTTAGAAGCATGACTGCAACACATTTAGATAGCAACATCAGGCGCAAATGTACTTCTAAAAGTTTCATTAATTCTTCGGTGCAGTGGTGATTTGCAGACATCATTTATCTCATTACAATAACTGCATGCACCCATGCACAGTTATTGTAATTATATTATATTATTTTATATTATATTATATTATATTACATATTAGTTGAATGTTGTCTTCAAGTCCCGAAGCATAGACAATGGCCGGATATTATATTTCATCCTATCTATATCATGTTCTTTTTTGCATGTTAACCTGATACTGCATGATTATGAGCAATGAGTTTGGTATTGCTACAAAGTGGACATGACAAGATTCAATTTCTCTGATGTTTAACCTAAAACAAGAGAAAGTTTTAGATTCATGTCATGGTAAATTTGTTCTCAATTTTTCTTTGGCTAAATTCATCTTAATCTAAATAATGGAATGGGATGAAAAACGCCAGACATTATCTAATGTTTTAGATGAGATTTTTTTTATTATTATTATTAATTTAAAATCTGCATACAGTCATTTAATCTCATACAAAACCACTATGATCAAATTACTTCACAAACTATGCTCACTGATACTCAATCTTTAAAGCCAGACAGGTATGTTCCATTTCCATGTATTCTGAAAAACTCTCTGCTTCCAAAAGTCTCCCAGCAACCAGCATAGCCCAACTGCTTGGTGTGTCTCATCAGCTGAAAACCCAACTCCAATAGGGAGCATATGTTTCTAGGAGCAAGTAGCCTGACAAGGTAAGGTATTTATTGGTGGGGAGAAAGTGGATTGTTTGTTTGTTGAGGCTTCTCTGTAAGATCCGCCACAGCAGCCGTGGGATCGGGACTGTTTCTAGCCTTGGCAGAAGTCCAGCATGCCAAATCCAAAATCATTTTCTCATGCCAGCAATACATGTGTTAGAGAACCATGCAATGGATAAACTTGCCACACAATTTTCCAATGTCTCTAAAATGTTGAGAAACACTCACATTAGAAAAACTGCCAACCCCTTAAATATGCGCTAGACAGCCTTCTCAAAACCCTCCAAACACCATCCATGTCCTGGCTGGATTTGTGTTGTTGGTTTAGTCTTCAACTACACTGGATGAAATAGTCTTTTAAAAGAAAACGAATTTCTATGACAAAACTGTTTTAGTGTGTTCTATTTATTAGATGTAGCTTAAATACCTTGAGGCAAATTGATTTTTTTTACCTAAACAAACGTAAAGCAACGTTTCCTCTGGTTACTGAGACTGCCAAGCCTTGATTGCTTTACGAGACCATGACCTAAGCTGAACCATTTTAGCTGTGATGCCAACAACTGAAAATCTCAGATGTGCAGCAGATAAAATACAGAAGCAAAGGTTTGTCTACTGGTTGTATTGTAAATACGTATTTGCATTTTACTGGAAAACTCAACCTGGATTGAATTTTACATGTAAAATCATATTTTTGCAGAAGGATACTAGACAGCATGAACCTCTTAATGTGACATATTCAAATGGTATTTGCAGCAGAATAATGTGATATGATTCAGTTCAATGAGAAAAAAAGCACAAAAAAAAGCATGAGTTTTTTTTTAGATTTCCTTCATATGTCTGGGCAAAGTGAATGAAATCAGTCTGCAAAGCTGTGCAGTGGCGTCCTCTTCCAAAGCTTTTATAAAAATCCATGAATACAAAGATATCCCCATTTAGAAATGTGTATCCCCTGCAGGAAATAGCTTCCTAAGGGCATTTTAGAGTTTTTTTAGTAGTTACTGAATCACAAACATTAATGGAGAGGAAGCGATTAATTATACTATGTTGTTCCTGAATGAGGCATAACTGCACGTCGGTACATATATTTACTTTAAATGTTGCTTTGGAGAGTCCTTGACCACCTGGTAGTTAATGCAGCTGGATCACAATCTTCGCCTTGGGAGTCCTAACTTTTCTCATTTTAATTACATGGTCATACTTTGATTACAATCCAGTCACATTTGATGCATCTTAATGGATTCCAAAAAATCATTTCGAGTCCACTCACAGATGCTTTTGAGCACAAGCAGAGCGAGGCGTGAAATGTTATCGAAAGTTTTGCCGTGCAACTGCGACAACACTGAAGCAGCGACAACCTTTTGACTTGCAAAATCTGTCTTGGGCAGTTCTTTCAAAAGGAGATGCTACATGCGGAAAGTAGTGTTTGAGAAAATAGTGTTGCCAAGTTTGTGTCAGAGTGTCTAGACAGGCTGATACAATGCCCGGCGTCCACCACACTAATCACAACATCAAACCCTATCAGATGAAACGTCTAACCGTAGAACCAATGGCCTGCCAGCTTGTTTACCCTCCAGTCTCTTTATGTGTCAAAGTGACATATGAAAGTACTTAAATCTGTGAAAACCCAAGGAGGCAGCGGTGGCTATTCAACAGAGGACGGGAAAGGTGTACAAATGCAGGAGCAGCATATTTGTAATGAGAAGAGAACAGGGTGCACCAGAGCAGCATAAAGAAAGGAAGGGCTCTACTGCGCATTAAAGTCTGGAATGTTTTACAAGAGGTAATAAAGCCCCTGGCTAATCACACCCGCCAGGAGCGCACTATCCACCACCCAATAGCCATGTACAATCATTGAGGTTTACCTTCATAAACACCTTAGTATATATTTCAGTTTCCTCTAAGGAGAAATCAACAGGACGAACGTGGATTTGGATGGAAGAGGTTGATTTTCAGCATCTTTCCAAACAGTAAGGCGCAAACCCTTCCAAGTCTTTTCAGAGTCCTAACACGTTTTGTTAGCAGTAGTTCTGTGTGTTTTAGTTGGATTTTGTGTTATAGCCCCTCAGAAATGATTGCACAATTGTGAAATGGAGGATGCATGTTTTTCATTTTTGATTTTCAACTTGAAATCTGAAAAGTGCGGTGTGTATTTGCATTCTGCCTAGTTACCCTGAAAATCGAAAAAATATGCCTGATGAACTATTTGCATTCAGAAGTCACACAAGTTGAGGTGTCGCATAGCGCAGTGGTTAGAGCAAACACCGTGTACACAGAGACCTCAACGCAGACTCCCTTCCTCTGTAACTTTGCTACATGTCTCTGCTCACTTCTCTCTGCCCTGTTCTTGTCAGAATACTGTCAAATAAAAGCAATTAGTGCCAAAAATTATTATTTTTTTAAATTAATCTAAATAGTAAACAGGGTCCAGCTTTGTATCATGGCTCAGATGTTTGGAAATTTCTTGATAAAACAACTATTCACTCGTGTAATGTGACAACATGTGAACAAGCTGATGGTGTGTGAATACCTTTCCAGGCTGAAATTTAGTAATTTTGTTGAAATTAACACTTAAATTTGTGCTCAATATGCAACACACATTGTGTAAAAAGGTAAAGCAAAAGCAAGTCAGTAACATGGCCAATAAACTGTTTTATCTGACAAAAATCAATAAAAAAAAGTCTTAGTTGCAACATTTTGCTTAGTCTGAGGAAAACTAAGATTTTTTTAAGCAGAAACTGGCTGTTTTTATGACCGGCAGCTTCCATTTAAATCAAAGCATCCAGTTGGATCATCAACAGTTGGACACTTATGGGGTGGCTAGAAATGCCCACTGCTCCAAGCCCCCCTTTGGCTCATTAGACAACAAGTTGCCTTGAAGCAACTCACCATGTCACAGTCATAAATGTAAGCCAACCCAGCCTATTGTTTAGTCAGCACAGCAGTGACAAAATCCCATAAGGGAACATTTTATGATTCATTTGGCTCTGGAGGGCTCAGGGCAATTAAGAGTCGCATTCATTACAAGGAGCATCCTGCTGAATAGTAAATACAGGCTCAGAGAGGAAGAAGATGAAACAGGTTTCCTCCGCACCACTGATACAAACACAAGAGCGAGATTTAATCAGTCCATTCAGCATGCCGTTATCTGGACTTCTAATTCTTTGGCTTTCACTGCCTAAATTCAGTTATTTGCATGTCTGCTAATGCATTTATCTGTCTGCACACAAGGTTAAATGCTCAAAAATTGCATAATTGATAAGAAAACATTTTTTCCCAGCTCCGCAGAACACGCTGAGTTTCAGTCAATGTTTATTTACAAGTTCATTTGTATTTCATTATTTATTCACTGTTTCTGTTTTTGATGGGTTTTTTTAAACTGGAATAATTTAGTCTTTAGATGTCATTTAGTCATCTTACTAAAACATTTATTGGAAGCCTCGTTGTCAGGCAACCTGACAATATTTGTACTTTAAGGATTTGCATGTCTTACCCTTGCTCTAGGAAGGATTAGTTTTATTATTTATTTATTTTGAAAATGTTGAGACAGTGTCATGAGACATGACTGATTTCTGTCCTGGAAGGTGTTGCCTATATTTATGCAACACAGTTGCAGAAGCAGATACATTTAATTATTTTAATGCATTCAGCATAGTGTATATATTACATTATTTTTTGATCATGCATGATTTTTGATTTTCCTGTTGCACTTAAATATCTGTGTAACACAGGGCTAAATATTCTAGCATGTTATTACTTATGGAGCATGCATCAATACTTCCATCCATCCATCCATCCATTTTCTTCCGCTTATCCGGGATCGGGTCGCGGGGGCAGCAGCTTCAGAAGGGAGGCCCAGTACATATATTTTTATTTTAAAATGCAGCAAAAAGTCTCACTGCTGATTTATTGAAAGCTACAAAAATTTCTTTGAAATAAGCACTTACCCAAATTTAAATGTTTTTTTTATTATTATTATTTCTGATTTTAGTTAGCTCTAGTTGTGATTTATGTCTTGATCTTGCATCACTGACCTTAAATTGTGGTTTTAATTAATGAATAATATCCTGACTAAAAATGCATCATGGACACTACTTTTTAAGACATAAACATTGTAGGAAGTAAATTTTCTAAGTAATTTCTAAGCACCAAAACAAAGTGTGACAAAAATACTCTGATTTTTTTATGATCATTCCCAAATATATTTGTGGTTGCAAGCATGTGGACGTTAACCCAACAGGCAAGATGTTGGGAGGGGTCATCATATCGTCACAGTTGCTGTGATAAACAATGCATACTGCATTGTTTTCATGCATTTTATATATCACTATTAGTATAATTTGGAGCATGAAATGTTTTGATTAAAAGTAGGCTGTAATACTAAAGTTTTAGTAGAATTTTCAAGAAAACACAAAAGTATTCTTTTTATACTTCATATATAAATTTAAACTTAATTTGCAAAGATGTGAATAACTTTGAGCTACATGCAGCCACATTATAACTGTACAGTTTTAGGTTCAACTCAGATATGCAGTAGAGAATATAGTTGATGCCACACAGTGGCACAGAGAGATAATAGCACCATTAGTATGTCCGGCCTCATTCAGAAACATTCCAACAGAGCTCTTCAATAACTTGGTGCACATAATCTTGAAGCCGTAAATAATCCACCCTGTTATCTAAGGGGCCGAGGGCTAACGACTCTGCTGTCCAAACCTCCTTCATCAAGCACAGCAGCCTGTTCTTCCTGTTCCTTTACTGTCATCTGGTCATTGGAAAACTACATGGCAAGTTTTTCATTACTTTTCATACATACATGCTTAAGGTCCATCAAAAGTTCAGAGGAAAACCCTGCAGTGTCTTGCGGGGAGTCAAAAACAGATGAAGCAAGCTTCTATGTAGCAAATTTTATATCCAACTTTCCATTTTCTAAAAACACAAACAATAGCGTCTTGGTTGTCATTTACAAGAGCAATTGTCAGTTGCAAACGCTCGCATATGGCTTGTTTTAAACCAAAAGACTGAATTTCTCAAATTAATATTTCTCTGACATCTGGAGGATTCTGTAGAAAGTCTTTGCAAGCTTCATGTCTGCTGGGCCATTTATAAATGGGGACTTTTGTAAAAGCCTAAATAGATACAATGGAAAAGTGTCACAGTAGATTTTGTTTTGCTTAAAGTGACAAAACAGTACTCCTATATAAATAAGTAAAGATATTGAATAAATTTAATAGGACTGGACGACTTCAAAACTTTTATATTGATATAAAAAATGTTTCCTTCAGGGTCAATTTCAATCGCCTACTGCGGATTGAAGAGGTCTCCGATGCTTTGCTTTGCAAATCCTTTTGCCTTCTCATCTCATATGCTATCATCAGAGATTTTGCCTCGTCGGTAAAACTAGCAAAGCAAAAATATATAGTTTTAAAACATTCATATCGGCAGGGCTATAACAGAAGGGCAGCATCTGCAGAATGATAACCGACATAAAATGAACAATTTTCCTCGAGCAATTATGAAGAAGTCATGAGACGGCTGTGCCCTCGACCCAGTGGGGCATGTGTGATTTAATTACACCGTGTGAAAAAGTTTCCACAATGTCATACCAAAAAAACTTGATGAACATTGGGTGCGCAGTGTGCAGAGGAAAAAAGGAATGACTGCCAAAATGTTTACAAAATGTCCAGAAATCTGAATTTTTCATTTTTTTTGCAAGCTCATAAAACCTCAACATAAAAACCACAAAGGAATAAGGGTGTTGAAAAAAAGCACCGTAAAAGCTTAAATGACAGGGCAGCTTTATAGGATCAGGTAGGTTGATGAGGTACAAAGGGATGAAAGAGGACATCATGGTCTCAAAGCCATTTATCTTCTTTTTTCTAACCCGAGTCTTATTCTCAGAGGTCATGTACATCATCAAGCTCAGGCATTAGACATTTTGCCAGTAGTTTGAAGGCATGTGAAAGTTACCAGCCTGTAGCTGAAGAGGAAACTTAAGTTTTCAGATAATAAGACGGCAAATTGAATAAACTTATGATTAAAAATTCAAAGGGAAAAATATCGGAAGCTGGTATACAGAGTGTTGCAGAGAATGACCTGCGTAACCTGGCAAAGAAAACCATAAGATTGAGCATAAACTTTACATAATTTAGAGGTCGAGAACTCATGAGTGTTTTCCAGAGTGTAGCTGTATGGAGGCTGCTTCTATCGATTCCTACTGTTAGAATTATTGGTGGGGTCAGCAGAGAAACGGAAAACAGAGATCTACCAACTTAATTGGTGATGATTTCACCTCACTTCTGCATAGGGTGGCAGAAGACAATATTTCACTCTGATTGCCTCCAAATAACCCAGATGTGCTTGGTGCTGCTCCAACAGAATAACCAGGGCTCAGTCTGATGTGCCACAGCTCAGTGGTGAGTTACACAGAGCTGGCACAGACTCAGTCTCTGTGCCAGAATGGGTCTGTCCTCTATCTATGGCAAACAGGCACAAGCTTTCCTCTGCAGAGATGAATTTTATTTCTCGGACAAATAACTTTTTAAAAGCTTGCAGGCATTTCAAATGTGACCTAACAGTATGTTGAACTTTCATAGTTTACCAAACAATAATTCCATTCAGCCATTCAGGTACTTGCAATGCCTGGCTTTATTGATGACTAATAGCTAACATTAAACTGGACCTTTTAAAATGTTTTAAAAGGTCCAGTTTGTAATCTCAATATATTTATATTGTAAGCCAAGATTTGTGGTTTGCAAAATTGCCCATGCCAAACTAAAACTAACAGTTCTTTAAAAATGAATTTAAATTATATATATAATTATTATTAGTTTTTTTTTTTTTTTTTTAATCGTCGCATCTTCTTATAACATGACACAGACCTGTTTCTTTTTAGCCTTTTAGCCACTGGGCCTTTTCGCTGAAATTCCTAGGCAATGCTACTTGAGACATAATTGGCTGGTGTTTGCAAATCAGCCAGTCCAGCAGCAGTAAATCTGACAGCTGATTTGCTGTTCCCCTTAGTGTGCAGATAAGAAAGACCATGGATGCAGCTTCTGGTGTAGTTCTAAGATGGTTTCCACTGTGTGCATTAATACACATTAAGGTATATTTAATGCTTAAATTATTTAAAAAGATATTTAAAGTATTTTATAGGGGGTCTCAGCTTTTCAAAGGCAGCTGTGGACCCTAACTCCTGCAAATGGTGGTCCCCTATACACAAAAGAGTTAAATTTTGCCATGCCATGTGTCAAGATCTTAAATGGGTAAATTCAAACGCCTAAACCTAAACTCCACAACATCTCTGTTTGACATGCTCATTTCAAACAACAGTTAGCTCACTATCAGGCAAATTGAGGCAGTATCAGTATCACATTTTGTCATTATGTGTGCTTTTTTTTTCTTGTGCTGTTCATCCCCATTAGGGAAGCTGATGTTCCAAAGAAGAAACACATGCTACCCGAGGGCATGAGCAGAGTGTAAAAAAACATGAATAAGAAATGGTGAAATACATGGCACCTCACATGAAATGGTTTTATTTGAAGTCAAATAGGGCATTTGTATACTGGCTTAGTATAAGTGTGTTTCAAAGAGATTAAAATAGTTCATTATGCTTCAAGCACAAGTCCAACTAGTTACTCTTTCTACTCGTAGGTGGGTTTACTGTTTTTACTAAGAAGTACAGCTATGATTCTGACTTAGGTGCTACTCAATTCTGTTGTGAGGTTCTGTTTCTTTAAGAGCTCAGACCTATACGCTGACTCTCCTTGTTCCTCCTGCCTCTCCAGCATAAGGTTTAGCTAATTAGCAGCATAACCTTAATCTGAAAACCAACCTTATAATCCTCAATGAACATTAAGACTTTAGACTTGTTTTATAATCTTTTTTTCCCTATTTATTCTTAGGAGACCTTTGTAACACATGGCTAATAATTACATTGAAAAGAGGCAAGTTAGACATTCCCTCTAACAAGGAGCATTTTATTTTTCACTCTCTCTAGTTTTTTTTTTTTTTTGCAAGATTCTCCAACTGCTGAAAGAGAAAAATGGGAATGATGTCAGAAGCAGACAAAGCAAGTACATTCAGTTCTCTTCAACGCCCAAACAACAGAGGGCAAAGATAGGTCGGGCAAAATAGCTATTTGGAATAAAAATGGCAAATCAGAGAGCAGAGGAAAAGATATTGATCATTGGAAAGGTTTACTGTTCTCCAACTCAGCTAGAGAGTGTGATTGCCTGAGATGAATGACTTCTGTCTAAAGAGACACCGCTCCTGTGAACTATGGCCAAGAACCCAACACATTTACATGGAAACTGTATTCCATCCGTAAATTCTCCGAGCGCCTCACTGATTGGCCCCGGACAGTCTTCCCGTCTCTGCTGGGCCGGAGCCACCGAATCAATCATCCTTCTGTGGCTCTGATGGTGCGGCTGTCTGATCAATGATACCACTAATAATAACTGCAATGCTGTCACCTCACCTCTCATCATCCCGACTGACACAGCCGGGGGGCAGCTCTCTGCAGATTGCCTCTGCAGATTAGGACTCCATTAGAAAAAGCTATTTACCCACCTTTTCCACCCCTGAGGCTCCCCTTCATTTTGTTTGCCCACCAGAAGACCCCATGAAGGAGAAAATAACTTTTTTTTTTTTTTTTAAATTTAGAAATAACTACTTCATGTATACGGCTCCAAAGGCAGCAGATAAAACCACACCCTGAAACTTCTGTTCCAAGGCACCTCTTGTGAAGATCGTTGGGAAGCTTAAACTCAGGGGCTTATGGTAAAAAATTGCATGCAGCATTTCCTTCTGTGAGCACCATTTATCATTTTGCAAGTACACACCACAGTGGCATCTCCAGCTCCCTCAGTTAAAGGTTAGCTCATCGCGCAGCCACTCCTCTCTGTTTTACATTACAATAAAAGCTGCATTTGGCTTTGCAGAACTATTAGGAGAAATGTTTGAACATATTAATCAGGTTTGAACCTACCAAACCTTCCAAAACACCTAAACCTTTTTGACATATTTCACACTTTTTCACCTTACAACCAAAAACTATTGTAATTTAGCAACATTATTTCTATGTGATAGACCAACACAAAGTGGTGTATAATTGTAAGTACCTGAGAACTGACAGGAAAGCAAATACACAAAGTTTTCCAATTTTGACAGATATCTATAACGTGCCCATTTGTATCCCGTCTGAGTCAATACTTTGTAGAAACACCTTCAACTTCAGTTACAGGTGCAAGTCTTTTGGGGACATTTTAAACTTGAATAGAATCCATCCATTGTGTTAGTTTGTAAAATAGTTCAGATTAAATGGACCTTCAACGAACAATCCTTGTCACAAATGTACAAGCAGCTTGATCTGAACCATACATTTCTAACCCATGGAAATCCTTTGATCAAACCCAGTGATTTCCAGACTTGGTCCTCAAGTACTACTACTGCCCTGCACATTTAAGGTGTTTCCTTGCCTCCAAACATCTGACTTGCATGAATGGGTGATTGACAGGCTCCTGCAGCATTTGGTAGCTGCAGAGGAGGTCATGAAATAATTTGAATCAGGTGTGGTGGAACAAAGACAATCAAAGACTGATATAAACTAATTTGCTGCGGCTTTGGCTTGGTGTTTTGGGTCCTTTTCCTACGTGGGAGCAGGACATCAACCAACCAACCAAAGCCTGCTAGAGTTTGGAGAATCTAGCAGGCTTTCTTTCAGGCTTGCCAGGTATCCAACTGCTCTGACCAGTGATGGAATAATGTTGGAGGTAATGTGCAGCAGTACTTTTCTACCATAATCAAAGTTCAGCACATTGATCAAAAGTTAAATGTGGGTCTAATTCTTCCTCCTGTTTGCTTTGTCTCCTGTAAGACTTGCAACAGCCTATAAATTGAAAGTAAACTCACATTCTAATTGTAAAAAGTGCACTGTAGTCCCACTTGAGTTGCAGATTTCTGCAGCTCCTTCCAGATTTATTGACTGTTTCTGATTACTGCTCTCCTACCTCAGCAAGCAATTTAGTTGGGCATTCATATCTTCGCAGTTATGATGGATTAAACAGTGCTCCTTGAGATGCTCGTAGCTTTTACGGGATTTTGCTCTATACCTTAACCCATGAAACCTTCAAAGAACAGCTGTACTTATTCAGAAATTACATCACACACATAGACTCATATAGTGACTTCTGAAAATTTCATTTTATTGGGATTAGGGCATAATACAACTTTAAGCCCCACCTCTCATGTTTTCATTAGAAAAAAATATTTCTTGCACTACTTTGTGTTGCTCCTACCATATGAAATACCAAAAGGTTTTTAGGTTGTAAATGTGACACAATTCGTAAAGTTTCAGGGATAATAATTATTTCAGATGGCACAGAATATTTGCACCAAGAAATATGCTTGATAACTTTAACTCTGCCTGACTGGTCTAACAGGATAAATAAGTAGCATAAATCACTGCCCTAGGCTCCCAAGCCCATTACAGAAGTCACTTAAAGCAATCATTAGTGAAAAAGACTAATTGCATTCCTGTTTCCATTCCCATCACCACTTCTGTATTAATCTTTTGCATTGTTGTAGCAAAAGTCAAAGAGAGAAAAGGTTCTCATTTACCCTCCCAAACAACAGGAAGGAAATTTCTTGGCCTTTTATCTCTGTGAATAAGGTGATTTGAACCACAGAGGATTTATAAACCACAAGAATATAAAATGATGTAATATTTGAAACCTTAATTTAGGTGAGAATATATAAGCTTTTGGGAATGACGTGCACAAGCTCCCGTCCGCTCTTTTAATTAGGAGCAATGAGCCTTGTAAATCCAATATTCATCCTATGCGGAATTATTTGCAGAAGAATGACTGCTGTAACACAATAGAAAAAATAGGTATTTAGGCAGATACAAATGATCTATTACGATAATGTAACTCCCCTGTCTCTCAAATTTCCCAAATGGCAGCGGAAGTGTTTTGAATTTTCAATGCCAACGTGTCTGTACGAGGAGAGAGAAATTACCGGAGTGAATCTTGTCTCTGGCAGTCCTTTATCGGACCAGCTTCTCCCCAGGTAATTTCGCTGGCAAGCAAGTGCAGTCCTGATAGACAGAATGGAAAGAAAGAATGTCATATTCCCAGCAGCGCTCTTTAATTCATGAGTCCTCTGTGTTATCAAACCACTGAAGTCCTGACCTGTTTTACTTTCTGCAGGTGTCCGTTTGTGTGTGGGTGTTCTTCCCTCATAAGACTTCAGTTTTTTCCCCCTCTTCAATACTTGCTAGGCCAAGACTCCTCTCGTTTCCCTAAGGGACTGATAACACCTTACATATAGTAAATCAAGGGTATAGGATGTGATAAGGCTCATGAAATTTGGAATTGGTTTTCCCTAAATTTGATTAGCATTTTATGGCTCTTCATTTTCTTTCCTGCCTTGCACAAAGGACAAGCACTGATAGTATAGGCATACAGTATAGCTCGTATATGGGAAACCATCAATAAAAATTGTTAGGGAAAATATTTTTTGGGTATTTTATCACGCACGGTATAGCAGTGACCAACTGAGATCGCTTAGTGCAAAAGGAAAGTACAGAAAACATGGAGTTTTGGCCATTGTTTCTTATTGGTTGTAGACATAGTCTCACAGGCTCTTATAGTTATGACCAAACCCTCCATTATAAATTCTTTCACCTTGCCAAATAAGTGTGCAAATAAACTTGGCTTGACTAGTGCCATCAGTTTTGGTGGGTTTCTATGTATGGGTCCATATGGACGACCAGATCAGACCTCTCTAGCGGTGAACAACTGGTTTCTCTCCATGGTCTTGTAAGACAAAAATGACCAAGGTCACTTGTTTGAGTCATGAGAGTTGGATCAGAACTGTTCTTTCTCAACTGAATGAATTTACTAAGTGGAAAAGGAGCAAAATGACCTGAAATTCATGCCATCTTCAGATAGTTGTGACAAATGGAGTCCGTTACATAATTCCCAATGTGAAATTGAATGGGATCATCATGATTATTCCCAACTGTTTCAAACCTGATTAATAATTTTTGTTTCCATAATAATTACATCTAGGATTAGTTTAATTCTGGCATGTTTTCCTTGTCATATCACTGACAAAACAATAGGATGCTGTTGACTCTCTCTGCAGTACTTTATGAAAGTCACAAAGTGCCTTTTCTGCATTACATAATTTAGTTATGTCAGTCTTTTAGTCAACATTTCTGGTATATAAAATAGTTATCTGCTTAGGGGCATTAATGATCAACTTTGACAACTTAAGATTTTAATTTTCCATAATCTACTCATAGGCTTACTATAAAGAAGTATGGTTATGTAATCTTAAGCCATTTAAACCTATATATTGTTTTTCTCTTCAAACAAGTGAAAGTAAAATAAGTCTGTGTTTAACTTATTTTCTTTTAGTATCAGGTAAAATATGATCCTGTCACCTCTATTCCAGTAGTTTTAGTAGTGTTTCCCAGCACTATTTATTCATGTTTATCTATCTTCTTTACATAGTGGAAGGGCTAAGTGTTTTTTTTTCTCTCAAATAATAATAGATCTTATAATGCTACACATAGGAAAATAGTATTAAACAAATTGGCATTCTCCTCAGAATATATTTCTAACAAGGCAAATGGAATAGTGTTCACAAAAGATGTTGGTATTCTTATTAATGTTGTGATCGGTGTTTTTCAGTATAGTTATTTTGAGATTTTCTGTGTTTAGTCCTGTTTCCCTGAGTCTCTGTCCTGTCCTCCCTGTTTATTGATCCCAGCTGTGTCTAGTTTCTTGATTATCCTCCCTGTGTATTTAAGTCCACCTGTTGTCTTTGTCTGTGTCGGATCCTCGTCGTGTTACGTCGTGTAACCACTCTGCTTCCCTGTGCTCCCTGTTGTTCGGTTCTTTGAGTTTTTCCATTAAATCCTTCATTTTCATATACATCCTGGGTCTACCTGCATCCTACATCACCTCTAAAAACCAAACCATGACAGTAGGATCCGACCAAACAGAAGGATTTAATGGAAAAACTCAAAGAACCGAACAACAGGGAGCACAGGGAAGCAGAGTAACACCTTGCAGGTAACACCTGGTTCTGCTTGGTTTATTGTGCAATGATGTTTCAATACCTGCATCAAGGTCCCAGTGATGCAACATTTAAAGCTTTTTGATCAAATAAAACTATAGTACTTCAAATAAGCCACTTTATAGAGGGTATCAATTTCGCCTAAGGCACCTGATATTAGTGTAAGAAACAGAGACCATGATTTCTGGCCTTTTTGCTTCTCTATGTGTTTTGGGTTTCTATAATTACTCCCTCTATGTTATTACACATTTTTTCTTTGATGTTTGAATTACTTTTTGTTAACATCTGCTGTGAGTTCCATTACCATTATAATTAATGTGAAAAAATAATACTGATATATTCAGTTTTTATTTCACTTGCTTTCCAAACTTAATCTTTATTTCTTAAAAAGAAGGAGCTTTAGGTATAATTTGCTTTTTTCTAAGAAAATCTGTGGAGTCTAGGGTCTTCTACAGCTGGTGAGTAAATGAAGAACTCATACAACAGTTGGATGCCAAATAGGTGAACTTACTTAAGTGGTTATCTAGGAAACTCATCACAGTAGATTACTATAATAACCACCAAGTACCATCCTTTCAGGAAATTGCGTTAACATGCTGAAAGAGAACAAAATATGTCTAAAGAACCTGCATTTAAAGATAATGCTCCTGTCTGATTGAGGATGAACAAAATCGGAGTAGGTTAATTGCACTGCGATTGAATCCAATCAGACTAAACCAGAGCAGTTTAAACGTGATTAAGGAAAGAATTAGATTGAGGACAGGTATTTAGTCAAGCCAAAGAAAACCACAAAATTGATCAGAGACGATGCGCAAAGACACAGCTGCCAAGAAACTATGCCAACAATTATTACATTAAAAGTCAGACTGATCACAATGTTATGATTTTGAACACTGGAGACTTAAAATATTGTAATATCTTTTAACTTATTGGTACATTGATCTAAATGTCAAAATTAGTCACTGAACAAGGAGAAACTTTTCTTTGGAGTGAACATACTGAATTTTTCTTTCCATTACATTGCACACATTGACAAGACTTTTCCAGTTGTATTATATCATTAATGCAGCTGAGATGTTGTTGGAAGATATACATAATTAATTATGACATGAATGTGTTTTTCCATCGGACATGAAAATCATATTAATATATAAAAGATGGGAGGCACAGCTTATAATACACTATCCATTTGTCTCATCCTTCATTAGCTATTTTTCTACTTGCATTGATTGGCTGAGGAGAATTAATGTGGTTAGTGAGTAAAGCAAGTGAAGGAAAATTGTTTAATGACAGACTGTGAAGACTGTGTGTGCATATGCTTGCAGGAAAGCACTGTGGGGTGAAAGACAAAACACAAGACAAAATGAGCTAAATTAAAATGTTGCAGGACAAGAACCAAAATGTAAAATAAGGAAAAGAAACAACAAATGGATTAGGAGGAAGCAAAAACCAAGTTAGAACATGTAGAGTTGGTACAGGTTAAGAATGGCCTTGGCCCCTCGCCCAAGTGGTTCTGGTCATTGAGAGGTCAAGCCGGCCATATCCATTAGCAAGTAAACACCAGATAGTCTCTTAAATGGCCTCGCTCCTCCCCTTGCAGCCACTAGAGAGTGATGACGGCCTTGTCTAAGAGAAAGGCTAATCCATCGGTCTGATTTGTAGCGAACGGGGCAATTTCAATACCTGTCTTTAGCTTGAGACACGAGGCCCCCATTTGATAAAGAGCCAATTTGCCAAAGGGCCAACAGTGGCAAAGTTCTAGAAGGTGCCTTTATTTTGTCCTCCTCATTATTTACAGTGAAATAAGTTTGAGGAGGACAGATTCACCATTGCCACCACCAAGAGTAAGAATGAAACAATAGTAAAAGTGCTAAAAAGCAAAGAGCATCTCCTAACAGTACATGCCATTAAATGACGTGAAGCACTAGCCTGAAATATAGATAATATATAATATTTTAAGCTCATCATACTAGATTCAGTAAGGTACTAGTTTTGATGTTTAAACTGAGTGGAATGGAAATTGGTTGAACGTAAGGTTCCATTCTACCTTAAAATAAATTATTTGATCACCAGTGCCACTGTCTACACTGAAGTGAGTTCAATGCCATCCATCTTTCCATCCATGCATCCATTAGTCAGCGGAGAAACATAATTCTTCCAGCAGATCCTGGATTGTCCTCTTATATCTTCAGAACACCTCACCAGTGAGGCACCTTAACTGGCTCTTGTCAATGTTTAGGAGAAGCAACTCTGAGCCCCTCCCTGATTACCAAGCTTTTTGCCCCATCTCTAAACCAGTGGTCTCAAACTGCATTTCTCAAGGGCCAGACTCCTGCAACTTTTAGATGTTCCTTTGCTTCAGCACACCTGGTTCCGATATTAAATTGTTAGCAGAGCTCTGTACAGCCTGACTGACGCCAGTAAGGCAATTTCACCATGTAATTCAAGCACAAGCGGAACAAAGTCAGAGTCGGGCAGGGGGCGGGGCTAATGACCGGTGTTATGCCCAGAAACGCATGCAACACCGGCTCCTTCGCTGGGCTGTCAGTTTTGGCGGGTCTGAATCGCTGCCAACAAAAAAGTCCGGTTCATCTCCAAGACAAAATATGCATCCAGTTTGTGGCTTTTCTTTCCTCTCTTTTTTCCATCATTTTCACTTTGCCGCTCCATGGAGCTCCACTCATGTTAACTTAGTCCGTAAAAATGCTTTAGCTAGTTTGCCATCTGTTGCCAAGAGACCGATGATGACGTTGATGGACGGCTGGTAACAAGTTTTACCCAGAATACACTTGGAGACAATATTGGATATCCTCTTGTAATTTTGCTTGTCATAAAGTTAAACGTAAGAGTAAAAATAAAGCAAGTAATATAGCACAATATTTTATTCACTATTTTACACCCACTATATCACTAAAATCAGTCGACTTTGTAAAGGTTTTAGTAACCATGAGTCAACAATGACTAGAGCAACCTACTATATAATCCACTGGGGTAATTTACAGTATAATCTTATATATGCAGTACTCAACAGTCATAAGCCTGGGAGATATCCAAAATTGATGGGATCTCTGACGTCATACTCTGCCTCCCCCTGAGGCCCCGCCCCTGAATTCAAGCGCTTTAGACAAGAGACGCATCTAAAAGTTGCAGGACTCTTGCTCTTGAGGAATGCAGTTTCAGATGACTGCTCTGAAGGTTATTCCATACTTTCAACTGGAATTCGGCTCTCATTGACATAATTCTGCTATCTGTATTTTTTTTAATCCAATGTAAATACAGTATGTTACAGATGTGATGAGGAATTAAATACATTTTCTGGTTCTTCACTAAATAACTGCAAAGACTATTTAAGTGGCTTAAAACTCCTGGATGGAAATTGATACATTGTGGTCTAAGGAGGAGGCTGTCTGCAGAAAAGTGTGGCACTCTCTCCTTGACTGTTTTGTGAAAGCAAAACAGAGGATGCAGGGAGGGAGTGGAGACCCCAATGGGACGGAGCATGACACATACTGAAGAGGGAGGGGTTTCCCCCAGGTGGTCTGTGTCATGTATGAAAGGTGCAAATAGGGACATTCCGCAACCTTGTGACCACACATCAACAGTTTGGCTTCAGATGAAGCAAGGGAGAGGCTTAAGGGACAACCCAAACACCTTGCAAAGGGAACTAATTTCAGGTATTCAGAAAAACAACCAGTTTAAATTAATGGCAAAAAAATGTACCAAGAAAAGGCGAAAACAGTACAAGAGGTTTACTGATGGCTACAGAAAATGTTAATTATAACCTTTATTTCCTTTATTTAACCAGGTAAACCCCATTGAGATCTAGATCTCATTTTCAAGGGGGACCTGGGCAGAAGTCTGCAGTACACAACATACACACACTCACACCTAGGGACAATTTTGGAGAGGCCAATTAACCTGACAGTCATGACAGTCGGTCCACCTTTAGATAAACAAGCAAACACCATTGTACGTCTATCAGTTAGTGTGTGTCTGCACATCAGTTTATGGATGTGCGAGTGTTGTGAGAAAATGTGGCAATAAAAAGCCCTTTAATAACTGCATATGGCTAGAAATGCTCAGTGTAAGTGGAGCTCATTTGAAATCTGTAACTTTCTGCAAAATGAATCAATTCTATTAGTCAAAGCCAATTACATTTTAAACATACGTTTGAGTTTGCAGCAGTGTCACGGCCTTCTAGCTTTCAATACTCCAACTAAGGCCGTGTGCGTTAACAGGTGGGTTTTGATTTGAACGCACTTCCTCTTCATTTGTTTGCGAAAATAGATTCTTTATTTCTTATAAAATTAGTAACAAAATAAATATCAAAAAATGTCCGACATCTTAGTCGAAAACGAAAGTAAACTTAACATGGCGTTTCAAGTAAAAAAAGTGCAAAATAAAAGGTCAAATTGAAACTGAAATGAAATGAAGTGAAATGTAAGTGAAATGGTCAAAAAATCATTTACCAACCCTCCCGTACACACCAGACATTTGCAAAACAATGCCTCCAACAAGCACCCGGTGTGTTTTTAATTACCTAAATTAATGGGAGGGGCTAACCAATTACCAACATAATCAATTCTAATTTACAAATTAACTACAGACTTAATTCTAACTTTCCAAAAATAAAAATCTAAATTAATAGAAATTACAAGTTGCAAACATTACATAAATGGCCACAACAAGCAGTGAAACATAATTTATGGCATTGAACTTTTTCGGAAATAGCTTTTTTTCTCAAAAGAAAAAAATATCAAAAGATTAAAATAAAATTACATTTTTCAGCTGTTTGGACATTTTTATATTATTACTTTGGTGAAGCCGCCATCTTCTAATAAACCAGGTAGATCTTATTTTCATTTGTACTTATTCTTCCATTATTGGATCGCCAGTCGCTATTACCTGCTTTCACTACATAGAATTTCAGGTCCAGACTGTTCTCTTCCTGTTTCATTTTTTAGGGATTAAGAGCTATTGGAGTGTGAATTTATAGTTAAGACTGTTCAGAGAACTCTTCTATTTTCACTATTTATGCAGCATTTTAAAGAGCACATGCCATTATATTTGATATTACAAAACCAAGAAAGCTAATGAAACTTTTAAATTTATTTTTCTACAGTTTGGGAAAGCAAAGTCAAGTAAACCATGCTTGTTTGAAACATTATGAGCCTTTTGGAGGCCACCTGTCATAAAATAGATTGCAGACTATTGATTCATGTTGTTATTGGGCAATTTTGTTTTATTGTTTCAACCAGAAAACAGTTCAAGCTTTCCAAATGGATCCATAGCTATTTCCTGGCAATGTAAAAAAAAGATCCTGCTAGGCAGAATGCGTGAGCTTGGTGAAAAAGTAAAAATGAAGATTGTTAATTTCTCATTGTCCACCAAAAACAAGCTACTTAAAACTATTTCTGCCTTTTAAAAGTGTTGGGACCGTTTTATATTTTAAGGACAGAAAGATTTTTTGATCATTCATATTCATTTGCTTTAAATCCGTGGACTTTAACTCTTATTTTTTCATATTTTATCTCGTTTCAAAAGTGGCTCTGTTGTGTTTTCATGATTGATTAGTAAAATTAAGAACAAAATTATTTGTGCCTCTGGCAGATTTTTGTTTATGCTGCCTTTTTTAATTTTTTTTTAATTAAATTTTAGTGACATAATTCTCCTCTCTACTACTCTGGAGAGGCCTAGCCAAAATCTGACAAGGAATCTGTGAAGCAAGTTACAGATTATATACCATATTTTCCACACTATAAGGCGCACCTTCAATAAATGGTCTATTTTAAAACTTTTTTCATATATAAGGCACACAGCATTATAAGGTTGGTATCAGTTGGCAAATCCTGCCATATAGTGTCAGTTGTTTTCAAATGACTTCTTCTTGAAGTGACTCGCACAAACTATCATTTTCTTTGGTAATGTGGCTGGAATCTTGCCATTAAAAAGTAACTCTGTTTCTTGTGATTGGGAGAATGTGCGTGGATACATGTTAACAGCAGCCAATAATAAAGTACTTGTGCTCAAACTTCAGGTTTGCTAAGTGAAGGGCAGTGTCTGCCGACTGTGCCTTAGTAGGTTTTTGGAATGGCTTGTTTTCCAGACATCAACAAAACATTTAGTAGTTGCCAAAAAGCATTTTACTTGCTAGTATATTGTTTGTCTCTTTGTATGAACCATAATTATTCAATAACTGGTTTATATAATCATAGAGAAGAGATGTTAATAACAACGACCTTAGAATAGAATGAGCACAATTCATAACATTTGCTCTTTTAGGAAATATTTGTAAGGAATAAAAGTGAAATGGATATAGATATTTTTAATACTTGAGAAAGAAATATGGATCTTTTTGTTAGGAATTCATAGCTTGAGATGACATCAAGCACAGACATATTGTTACAAGATCCAAAAACTCGATTACAACAACCATTGTTCCGATTGCGCCAGCTGTGTTCATCACAGTCAGGTTGTGGGGTAATGCATCAAAACCTTGTTTCACAGAGAGAGAGAGATCAGAAATGTGTCTTTTTTTCACTTCTAACTCTCAGTTCATGGTTTACCAAACCCTGAAACTTCAGTGGTACAAACACTTATGTATTAGTAACTGGTTTTTACTTTTTAGTGCGTATAGAGAAATAAAACCAAAACGCATCATGTGGGAATAATGATTACCCACTCATGCAAATGCCTATTGAACTCTGCAGCAAGCACAAAATTATCTCCATGACTAACATAGATCTGCTTTAAAACACTTGATGCATGAAGACGAGGCAAGGAAAAGTCTTCCATTTAAAATCAATGCCATTTGTTCGCCCACAGATCAAGGGCTTCCCCCCCCTCTACACAACGATGCGTGACGTGACATAATCATACCTTTCCCCCGAAGTTGATTAATATTTTAAAGATCAACTCTCCTTCAGGAGGATATTAAACAAGATTTAAATCCAGCACCTTTTGCAAGACATTTGCATGCATGAACTATTCCAGTTAGATTCTCCATCATCCAGCCTGATCTAGTTTTTAAACGCTGTGATCTTATTAATCAATTCTGTTTTCTTGCACCGTGTGTGCGTCCATGTAAGTGCATAAACAGGAGAGCCGATGATCATTAAAAACATACACAGCTGCCACCAACAGAGAGGAGAATCAGAAAAGCAGCTATCGCTTATCCCCCCGGTGTTGATTATTTCCTGTGAAAATGTTCAATGATAGGGCAATTGGTTTTCATAAGCAAAGCAGTGCATATTGCCTTGCTTTTAAATGTATTTACAGTGCCAGTTTTAAAGGTCAGCAGGCAATAAAAAAAGCACATCAGAGGTCTGTTTTCCATACAAGTATGTTTATCTAATTTAAGAGCTGCTGTGTGTTATTTTGTCTATAATTCATTTGAAATCGAAAGGTCAAGCTCTTTTAAAGACCTGCACCTTTATACAGTAAGTCCAACCTGAGGGGAAAAGGATGACTAATAATTTATTTAATATGTTTTTAGATTTTCTTGAATTTGCTCATTCAGATTTTTTTTTTTTTTTACATGGCGACTTTTGTGAATAAAGCAAAAATCCTCCCACAGACGTAGAGTGTGCTTGTGTCATCCACAGAGGCAAAAATTAGATTTTATTTACCAGCCGTTTATTAATCGATCCAACCAGCCCACTAATTTCCGGGCAGAGTGACTGGGCTTCGAACGTGTTTGTAAAGGATGAGCGAATTTAAATCAAAGCAGGATGTAATCAGCCACGCGGGGTTTTGAGCAACCCGTAGGGGATTTAACACTCCATTATTTAAAGCAGACCATATAAATGAGAAAATAACATGCAATGGCTGAAGATGCACGGAGCTGTCCTTGTTGAAACGAGCACAAATCAGCAGATTTGTGATCACAGTAAAATAACAGATTTGTGTCTTTTTAGTTGCTACTTTTACTTTGAGTTAACAGAGTATTGCTGTCTTTACCCTAAAACCTCTACTTTTGATTTCAAATGATCAGATTAAATTAGATTTAGAGTAGATTCTTTATTGTCATTGTAAATACATAAAATGGAATTTGGCACACAATTCTTGAAAAAAATTAAAGAACCATGTTTTATTTGAAACTAAAATATATAATAAATTAAGTAATGAGTACCAAATCCATAGATAATAAATGAGAAATCCAAATGTTAATGAAACTTTGGGTTTGGAGAATGTGCTTTAAGTTCAAAGTTATATAAGATGATGCCTTGCAAAAGAAATTATACCCTTTGAAATTTTTCACATTTTGTCACATTATACTTTTCAAACTTCAATGTATTGCAATTTTATGTGATGGATCTAAACAAAGTAGTCAGCAGTTGGGCTGTGAAAGAAAATGACACAGGGTTTTCATTTATTTCACAAATAGAAATTGGAGTGTATCAGCCCCCATACGTCAATACTTTGGGGAATCACATTTTTCTGCAACTGCAGATCTTTGAGGTATTTTCGCATCTGAAGTCAACTATTTTTGCACATTTGTCCTCAAAGTTCCTCAAACTCAAACAGATTGGAAATTTAATACAAATTTTTAAGTCTTGCAACATATTGTTATGTGGATTAATCTCTGGACTTTGACTTGGTCATCTGTCAAATACCGTATGCTTTAACCTAAATAAATCAATTTGAACTCTGCATTTATGCTCGAGTTCATTGTCCTTCTAGAAGGTGAAACTCTGTCCCACAGTCACATGTTGTTTTACATTTTTGCCAGAATGGGTTTCTATTTAACTCAGTCTATCTTCCCAACAACTCTAGGTAGCTTCCCCGCAGCATAATGCCACCACCACTATGCTTCACAGTGGACAGAATGTGTTAAGGGTGATGTGCAACATTCATTTTCTGCCACTCATGGTATCTTTAATGCAGTTCAACATGTTTCACTTAAATGTAAAATGACTGGAGCAAATCATTCCAAATTGTAAATCATATTTCTCAGTTTTGTTTCAACAATGGTTATTTTCTTGTGACTCTTCCATCAGGCTGAAATTTGTGGTATCTGTGTGTGTCCAATCAGCAGATTCTCCCGCCTGCGCTGCGGATCTCTCCAGCTGCTCCACAGTAAATATGGGCCTCTTAGCTGCTTCAATTAGGATGATGACGTGACCTCTGAAGGTATTTGATTGTACGGTATTTCAATTAGTGGGATCAATGCATGCCACGCTTAACATTTTTACTAATAGAAATCAGCAACACACTGTTTCTTCTAATTCTTAAATACACTTAAGTTAATGTAACGTGACAATATGTCAAAATGCTCAAGAGCTCTAAATATATTTTATAAGGCAGAACACATAAAAAGTCTTAGGATCCTCGGATCCTTTGTTAATCCTCAGTGAGTAATGAAATGTATTGCCTATTAGATTATAATGACCCTGTTAACTCAAAACTATTTAAAAAAAATGTCTTAGGTTGTAATTTTCAGACTTCCATGCAATGTGTGTCTTCAGAGGTAGGAAACCCTATATTCTGCGGCTGTGAATCTGCCGGAGTAGTTCCCCTGGTGAGCTTAAAAGATGCTGCACAGAGAAAGTGATGTTCTTATCTCACACGTTTACTCACAGGGAATCACTTCTCGTTGCAGTCGGCTGCTCTCCGGTGTGTTTGTCTTGCAGGATTGCTCAGAAAAGTTGTCCACTCAGCAACCTCCTGTGGATACACAAACAGATAAATGAGAAAAATGTCACAGCATTCAAATAGCTCAAAGTTTCACTATGTAATGTCAGATTCATGCGAGTGAGAACAGAGACGCTTCACGTTCAAAACATGGACCACAGTGCCACCTATTGGGCGGAAATTGCCTTATTTTTTCTTGGAAACACATTTATATTCTCTATTTACAGATATATAGAAATCTGAATGGCAAATCAATGTTGTTCTCAGTTCTGAGTTAGTTGAATGTGCATAAAACATAAAAGCTGCAAATAAAAAGAAAATCAACTTTCCCATGATACATTTAGTCCTTCTTCTGGATTTGTAATTCCCCTATCCCCACAGCTAACTTAGACCTTCATTATCAAGGTAAAAAAATCTCTGGGTAAGTAATGTTACAGATAATAGTTTCTCTACAGCAAGTTGAAGAGAAAATTGCTGTTGGTGGGGGGACAATTATTCAAGGGTTGTTAGATGTGTGGGTATATTTGAGGCTGTAAATAACACAGTAACACAGTAAAATGAACATTATGTGTCCATGATCAGCACATACAAATATCTGTCTCTACTGCCATGCTTTCAGAAATACTTCAACCAAAAGCTAAAAGCCGTGTAGTTGTATAATTTGTAGATTTACCCAACGCTGCAATCCTGAAGGATTTATGATACGCTTATTCTACGGGTACCTTAAAGTGGATTGCAGATTTTATGGGAATTGTTTTGCCTATTCAAGATTTAAAACGAAAAAGGAAAAGCAGATGGAGGCGAGAGTATAATTTCTGACCCTTTGAGGCTTTGTTCCATTAATTACTCTGCTTAGTTTTCTAAATAAAGGTGTATGAAGTTCGATAAGCCCCCATAGGCATGAGGAAAGAAAATACCAGCTCTCTGAGTGGTTGTGACCCTTTCCGAACAGTTGTGTTCTCAAGAGGGTTCATCAATTCCACCTACTCTCTCTGCTGCAGTAGTAATAACCTTTTTGCTAATTGCTTCATTACCATGACAGTGACTTTCCACCAACACAGGATTTACTGTACCTTAGAGACTCCAGTTACTGTGGGATTTTTTTTTCTTACAGTACGATAATCTGAGCTGCTCTATAAGCATTTATTAATGAATTGAAAAGGCTATAGTCAGTATACCAAGATGCCTCTTACTAAACCTAATTCAGTTTGGGCCTACATATAAAAAATGTCACCATAATTCAATATGGGAACCTTTTTGAACACAACTTGTTTTGCAGCAGGTAAGTAATATTTTAGATCTAACAAGGGTATCCCTGCAAGGCTGAGTCTTTCAGAAGAAATGATGAGAGATGCACAGCTCTGTGAAGACTGCATGGACCAAGAGTTTCGAGAATTTTCTGGAACCACATTGCCATCTGTGTAGAGAGGCACTTAAATCAACATGTGCTGGTCCATCTGGGCTATTTTCTTAAGCAGATATGCCTACGGCTCAACTTGTAGTTGGCTGAAATCCCTTTCAACATTCAAAGATGCAGCGCTACCTGCGGAGTTCAGAGAGTCAGACGCTGTGCGAGCGTCGTGAAAAAAAAAAAAAAAAGTCTTCAGATGTTTTTAACTAGCAAGGTGAAAAAAAGAGTCCAGAGACGACGAAAGACTGGGACCGAAAACAGATGAATATCTGATATCAAAGCACGGAAAAGTTCCTGACCAAAATGTTGAAAGCGCTTGTGTGTCCTTTTTGTCTGAAGCTTCTCTCTCTGAAATGATTTATCATCAAAAAAAAAGGAGACATGAAAGAAAAATATTTCATCAAATCCAATTACTTTTGGCTTTTGTTTTTTTTTCCATCAAACTTTTTGACATTCAATTTAAAGGTTTGCCTCAGGCTTCTACAAGTGCACTCTGTCACATTGTAAGTTGTGGGCACTTCCAAAGACCTGTTACAAAAGATCTCAAACTAAACAGAAACAGTCTCATTCAATTTGCATCTATTGCATCCTTCATTGTGGTTTTTCCGTCAGACATGTCTAATCAATGCTACATATTACCCTCTATTAGCCACTGGCCTGGACTCTCTATCTCTCTCCAGTTGGCTTTGCTGCAGTGCTTGATCACTTGTACAGACAAAAACTCATGCAGGGTTTTATTATATTAATACACTGCATCATAAGCTAATGATACAGCATTTAATAGCATCATTAGTTCGCACAAATGAGCCCAGAGTACATACACAGCAAGTGTACCTCCTGTCTCATGTGAGAGGTAGGGGTATTACTCAAAGCTAAGGCTACAGTTCCCAAAAGCCCCATTACATTCGGTTATAAATTAAATGGTGCCGTCTTTGCCTCCCCTGGAGCCAGAGCTTATGTGTTTGTCTTTCTTTACTCGAACCTTGTAAAAGATAAATGCGATGACAGGGGACTTTATAATCTGCATTTTGCTTACAGCATCATCTGTTGTGACAATTTGTTAAAGCTTCTTTCTCTGCACATTTCACAGTTTGATGCGAGAGCAGTGGAGTGCCAAACACACAAAGGAAAGATTCAAAATGGGACTCTAAAAGCTTACTTGAAGGCAACAAAAACGATTTTTTAAAAAAAAAAAAAAACGTAAAGTGACAGAGGAGAGTTTAAAGTATGACCAGACTTTTTTTTTGTGAAATGTTGATATAGACCTATTCAAAATGGTTGAATAAAATCCAGAACTGAGAACTGCAGGTATGTTCTTTCTGCACATGTGTGTTTGTCTCCCAAATCACAAAACATCCATTGTAGGTTATTTTGCAGCTCCCAATTAACTTTTAACTTTAGTGATTTTGTGCATGAATACTTGTCTCTGTAATGCACTAGTGACCGGTAAAGTTCTATCCTTTGATTGCTGGCATAAGCTACAGAAAAATGAATTAATAAGCTGGTATAAATAACAAGAGAGCCAAAGTATTGACTGGATTTAAATTGCCAGCTTGGCCAAACATCTGCACACCGAGGAAACGCTTGTGATGCGTGAACAAAACAGCCAATCATCCGGTGGAAGCAGGATTCCTTGTTCCACCTAAACAAACATCACATATGACGATCAAGCAGAGGGATTTTTACAAATCAAACTTTCTTTTTTTTTTTACCTAGATGAAAACTGAAGTCGTCCTTTGGGATGCAAGACTGCAGTGAAGATGACAGCAACATAACTCCGCGTAGCAGAAAATGTCTCCCTTAGAGGCTCGTTGATTGAAATCTTCACCCGTCTAGACTTCGGTGAGGAGAATCCAGCGTTCTTATAATGTCCAAAGATGTGAAATTATAGAAACCTAGATAGGTTTAATTGGATATTTTGGGGGGATTTAAATAATGCCCCATTAGGTTTACAGTCATATTCAATACATTAGATCAGTGTTTCTCAACCTTTTTTGGCCCAGCGCCCCTCTAGCCTTTCTCCAGGTCCCTCACCGCCCCCCACCAAAGAATTTATAGGCTACTTTGCACTGACCATTATTTTATTATTAATATAACTATCACTATTGTAGATGTTTTCATTTTTATGCTTGTTTCTGTATTTATCATCAAAAATAATTTCCCAGAGAACAAAAAAGTCATGGGAATCGAAATTATTTTCACAGGCGTCTACAAAAAATGCAATGAACATTCAAGTTAAAATTGATAGGCCTAACAGCAGCCAATCAGAGAGGAAAAAATATTCTTGTTCTTTGCCATTTTCTAGTTAAATATTCCACAAAATGACCAGATAAAAGATGTTCAACATGCCAGTTTAAACTTTGAACTGTTTGCAAAACGACTGAGCTCTGCAACATTAAAACATGGATAGAACTGTAACTACATTAATCATAGCTCTTCTTCTCTTCAGTGTTTCTGTCGGTTTCTGGTGGTGCAGCTCTGTGCTGCCTTCAGGTTAATGGGACATCAGAGCATCATCCATAAAATTTCACCCACATGGCATTTATTGTGCAAACCAGAGCTTTCAGTGGAAAACTAAAGTTCCAGGTCCTTTTAATGCCATACAAATATGAGACAGAAACATGGATTGTATCTTTATATAGACCTGACTATTGATTATAGATTAATAGATTTACTGGACAAAAATGACAAAGAACAAATCTGGTTCTTAATCAAATCCTAATGAGTCAAATTGAAAGTGTCATGGAGTCATCAGCCTCATGACGTTAATACTGACATGAAAAATAATATTGAAGAAATAAATATATCAAATCTAATTAAAAACATAAATAAGTGATCAGTTCTTTACTGTTATGATCTCTAAGATATATTTATTCTCAGTACTAGATGTGGTCTCAATAAACCCATGACATTTTAACAATATTATTTTACCTTTTATCTGGAAATAGTGTGTTTATTCTTGCCATACAGTCCTCTGTATTAATTATTGATCGAAAGGTCTTGCCATACAGGTTTATTCCTCTGTATTTACTTTGGTTTCTTAGTTTGGTTTCTGATTATTGAAATTTAAAAGTGCTGTGTTGTTCTATCACCCCGTTTCATACCGGACCACTTACAGCTCAGGTGTTAACGCTATAAAATGAACGCTCTCTATCGTGGTATTACCATGGAGGGATTTCTTTATTTAAATAGGTTCATTTTTCAGAGGGACACACAGTGAGGGTATCGTGATTTTAGCTACCAGTAGCAGGAGAACGGAGCTGCGCCAAGAAGCTAACAGAAGCTACAAACACTGAATAGAAGAAGATCTGCCATGGTGCAGCCAAACATGTTTTAATGTTACACAATACAGTTTTACCAAGTTGCTCAAAGTCTAAACTGGTATTGTTCTGCATTTAAGGTGTAAAGTTTACCTTCAACGAAACGCCCCTCTAAGGCATCCCAGCGCCCCCCTTTTGTAAAAATGTCCGCCAGCGCCCCCTGCCGTCTTCTGAACGCCCATGGGGGGCGGTACCGCCCATGTTGAGAACCGTTACATTAGATAGTTTCTGTATCATCAGAAAGCCTTTTAACTTTTAAATTGGTTTAAGCATACTTTTCATTAAACCCACATTCCTGTATTATAAAAGTTTTTTTTTTATTGGTCTGGTGTAATATCCTAGTTCATCCGGTTTTCATTAACTGTAAGTGGAAAAATCGTCATAATTAACAGAAATAAAGGCCGGAAAACACCAGTCTGTACGCTTAATCTATATAATGTGTTTCACTTACTGATAAAGTTCCTGAAATAAATGGACTGTAAACATTGTGGGTATAAGGAAAGATAGTTTTGATCCACCAAATGTTTTATACGGAAGAACTCATCTTTTTTTTTTTTTTTTAATCACCCACCAAAGTCACCTATGGAGTCGCTGCCCGCCCTGTGGCGGGCTGATATGCATGAGAAAAAGGCTTCTGTATAAAAAAAAGACTGCATGAGGAGTGTGCATTTAAAGTCCTGTTGGACACCAGAGACCTTCATGTTGCATTCATTCAGAGACATGAATGAATGCAACATAAAGTCCATTTTTCCTGATTTTCTCAAACGTACCACATTTCTGAAGCAACCAATCAGAAAGCATTTTCGGCCATTTTGTTTGAGCTCGCAACTGGGGAGATTTCTATGCAGACCTCCGCTGACAGCCATTTTGTAAATAGTTGAAAGGGGTAGGGGGATGGAGGAGGAAATGAATTTGTGATGGAAACATCGTCAAACATTTTGTAAATAGTTGTAAAAGAAACATGAGTCTTGTGGTGTTGGAGAAAATTTGTGATGGAGATATTGTGACACATTTATAAATTGTTGTAAAAATATGCCTGGGAAATTGCCCACAATGTGATGTAAAAATATGCATTAGTTTTTAGCGAAGTTTGTACACAAGTTCTTAAAATTTACAAAAGAAAATTTCATTTTAGGCTGGAAAAATGGTTCATTCAACATTTTTGTGAATATCATAGTAAAAATATTAAAAAAATTATACTCGGATATTGATTTTGTGTGTTTTTTTGGTCCAATGTGATAATGCATTTTGTCAAAATAAAAAAATACTGTAAAATCACGAAGCTTAGGTTGTGCTGAAAATAATGATACCAAATAAGACAAGGTAAATAGTTTTAATTGTGAAAATATAAGGGTAAATTCAAAATTAGACCAAAAAGGCCATTCAGACCCAAGTCTCCTAAGGGTTAAATTAGTATAGACACGGTGAAGGGGAGATGAATTGAAGTGCTGCAAAATGTCAAGGGAAACACAATTCTTTATTTTAAAACCATTAAATGTATTCCCAGGTTCATGCGGGCCCATCGAATGGACAGCTGCAATGTTTACGATCATACGCGGCATAGTAAATGTTTACAGGCTAAAGTGTTTAAACACATATAGGAGATGGTAAACTCTGAAGGGACACAGATATAAAATATATCAAACAATAATGTGCGAAATGTGCACTGAATCACAATTGAAGCCGTGTTACCAAGCACATAGGAGGAATGTAGGACATCACATTTACAATGCGTTGCTGTGAGAGAAAATGGCTGGAGAAGGTTGCTGATTCTGAATACTAATGTTGCAACAAAAGCTTTTCTCGGGACCTTGAATAATGCAGAAAATGATTGAGTAGCACTGTGAAAAGTCAACATATACAAGCCAGATATGAGAACTGAGAAAAAGCAGGAATGCAGATTTTGATGTTAGTACAGTGACTGCTGATTCTTGAACAGTGTCTCACCAGGATAGAAGGCACAGTGCTGTTAATTTTTTTTCCTGATTATTCTTTTTGTCACTTAAATGCTTCAGTTCATCAAAAACATTAGGAAAAAAAGTTTTAAAATTAGGATTTTTATTTATTAAGAACCTTATCTTGCATGTTAATATAATTTCCCCTATAAGCATAGCTGGTTGTGCTATGCTTTTTTATTACCAGGAAAGATGTTTCCTGGTAATAATTGCTATCGGTTATTGATGATAACCTATAAAGTCTCTTATTTTGCTGAAGAATTTTAATGCACAAGTCACAAATAAGATGGTGAGAAACAGAGAAAAGTCTGGAAGCTCTACAAATGTTGTTTCTCACAACATTTTGTTTTTTAACCAGCTTATATTAAACAGCAGCTAAGCGTTGTCTGCCGGTGGGTCAAACAGATCAAATAGGCCATCTTTTTTTTTGTTCAATGTGGTTGTTGCTGAAGAAAAACAAATTAAACCTATATGTATCTCTCTTTATTACCTGTGCAGAATGTTGGGTAATTAGATTAAACATAGCACATTAGACAAAACAGTTTCTACAGATGTTGCTTAAACCACCTTACAGCGAAGGTTAACGTTACTATTTTCTAATTAGTTGGGGGTTTTCACAGACACCTGCCCGCAAAGCCTCTTACTTTTTAAGTCAACTCAAACAAGTTAAAAAGCAATATTAGGTTCAACAATTCCAAAGAAAGTTATTCTACGACAGTAAAATGCAGTCAATCCAACCATTATGATGACTGTTAAATAAAAAAAAAATCAACGACCAAGCAACAATTTCTGTTGGGCCCATTTTCCATTATTTGCAATTTTCTCCTAACAAATCCAGGTTGCTAGAGGTTTATTGTATAAACATTTTGCGTTCTTTCTCATCGTCAGAGCCTAATAATAACCCACAGGAAGGCATTTCTGTGGATGCTGGAAGCGATTATGACATCCATCTGTGAGAAGTGGCTGGTTTTGGGCCTCAAGACACATCACTCTAGGATTTACTTTTCACATAATTATTTCACATTCATTAGTTGAGTTGTGACTTTACTACTTCACCCAAGTCTCCAGTGTGCTTGTAACACCAGCTTCTTTCTCATTTTGTGAGATTTTTTTAACCCTTAGGAGACTTGGGTTTCATTGGCCGTTTTGGTCTAATTTTGAATTTACCCTTATATTTTCACCATACTGCGACAGACTGGCGACCTGTCCTGGGTGAACCCCGCCTCTCGCCCGGGACGTCGGCTGGAGATAGGCACCAGCACCTCCCGACCCCACTAAGGGACAAAGGGTGTAAAGAAAATGGATGGATGGATGGATTTTCACCATAAAAACTATTTACCTTGCCTTATTTGGTATCATTATTTTCAGCACAACCTAAGTTTCATGATTTTACAGTATTCGTTTCATTTTGACAAAATGCATTATCACAGTGGACCTAAAAACCACACAAAATCAAAATGTGAGTATAATTTTCTTTTTTTGATATTTTTACTATGAATGTTGCCATTTTTCCAGCCTAAAATGAAATTTTCTTTTGTAAATTTCAAGAACTTGTGTACAAACCAAGCCAAAAACTATTTAGCCCTTGGGAGTCAAGGGTCTAAATGTCTGTTTTGGTCTAATTTTGAATTTACCCTTATATTTTCACCAAAAAAACTATTTACCTTGCCTAATTCGGCATCATTATTTTCAGCACAACCTCAACTTTATCATTTTACAGTGTTTGTTTCATTTTGACAAAATGCATTATCACAGTGGACTAAAAATCACAAAAAAACTAAATCCGAGTAGAAAAAAATATTGATATTTTTAGTATAAAATTCACAAAAATGTTGAACAAATCATTTTTAAACAGTAATGATAATTTATAGTGTACATTTAAAAACGTGTAAAGATGTTGCAAAAAAAACTAAATTAAATACATGTTTTACATTGAATTGTGTGAAATTTCCCAGGTGTTATACAATTATTAGGGATGTGCCGATCAGGTTCTTTTCTGCCGATACCGATACCGATCACCCCTGAGGGATGATCGGCGATACCGATCCCCGATACCGATCCCCGATACCGATCATTTAGTTATGATTTATTTATTTTTTATCATAAACACTACCATTACATTATGTGAAAAAAGGAACCATGAATTCACCTTAATTTAGACAAAAACTTGTTTTTAATAACTTTTTCCAAGAAGAAAACTAAACAAAACAGACATTGTGCAAATTGAACTGTTATCAATAATACTATCTTTAACAGACTGATAACTATGAAGGTTGTGAAGAGGCTAAATAATGCAAAGAGCCAAAATAAAACCTCTCAACATTGACAAAAAATTCAAGTATAAAACTTAACATTCAAAGGAAAATACAAGATCCATTACAATAAACAATCCAGAGTTACTGAATGAAAACTTCCTGTTAGCATAGCGGCTAGCTGGTTACTGCTAGTTCTGATTGGATGTTTCTGACTGAGCGGAGTAACAGGGAGGAGATCGATTATTTTTTAGAGATTATCTGTCTCATGTTAGGACAGAGAAAGTTTTAATACGTATGTAAAATGTATTTTTTAAGTTAGATGCTGCAGCTTTAAACAGGTTCGGTGTGAGAGTCTCTACCAGGTGGAGCAGAAGCGGCTCCGTGTCAAATATTACTAAATATTAAATATTACTACCTATAGCGGAGCAGCGGTTCAACAGCAGAACCAGCGTCTTACATCGCAGCTCCAAGACTTAAATCATTTTATAGGTTATTTGTTTAGCTTTCTGACCGTCATGCTAATCCGGGTGAGTGTTTGTAGCTGTGCTGCTTTACCTGCTGTCTGATCCTCCATGTCTTTTTACTGCAGTGAGACTTGATGTAGCCAAACTCCGTCTTTGTTTTTATGTCCATTAGCTTCGTTGTGTTGATGCATTTTGACCTGCTTCTATTTTCCGCCGCAACACGCAAACGTCCCCATTGACTCAGTGGTTATAGTTACACATCGCTTAGCATTTGTTGCTGCGCGTTTGCGCTGTGAAGGAAAGACGAGACCAGCTGGACAGACAGGCTAGAAATGAGATGCAGGTGATCGGTATCGGTAACAGAGCCAATGATCGGCCGATCCCGATCATCACCGATTTCATGGAAATCGGCCGATTATGATCGGTGACCGATCGATCGGCACACCTCTAACAATTATTTAGAAAATATGGCAATGGCTCCATCACAGCTTTTCTCCAACATCACAAAGTCTCATGTGTTTTTTTACAATTAAAAAATGTCACAATGTTTCCACCACAAATTTCTTCCAATATCAAAATGTTTCAAGTGTTTATTTTTTTTCATACAACTATCTACAAAATGGGTTTCCCAATAGGTCTGCAGACAAATCAGTTGTGCCTCATCAAAACAGTTTATGTCAAGAAAAGACACAGTCGCACATCATAAGCCTCGCTGCAACCTCAGCTGCAGAGAAAAGAACATCTTTTGGCCTGAAGGGGGAGCAGATTTACCTGCACCTGTGTTTTCCTTGGCTGAAAGCAGCATGAAACACGGAAGAGGGCCGTCTGCTCCTGTGCATCAGAGCTCGCTTTGCAGTCATGTAGCATGGCTTATTTTGACACACAGACTAACAAAACTACTACAAACACTGCGCACACACTCACAAACTCTAACTGACACACTTATAGTCTAAAAAACTCAACCGAAACACTCCTAGTAAAATCCAAAGCGTCACTGCGCTCTGGTCTCTTCCCGTCTCCAAAACTCTCCAGAGCGTCTCGCACCACGTGTCTGCTTTCTCCCCCACAACATACCGACACCTTGTGGTACATTTGAGGAAATAGGAAATATAAAAAATGGATGTCATATTGCGTTCAAGCATTTCCTGGTCACAAAACATTCACTGAATGAGCCGCAAAGACGAAAAAGGGGTTTTCCGGCTTTTTTCGTCTTCCGGCTCAAAGCGCAGCGCCGCTGCCTGCTGCGCTTCATTCTTTACATAATCTTTTATATACAGAACAGAAACCACTAAATTGAAAACAAATCACAAAATTGATGCCATCGATCGCTCCGGTATCCAAACTTTACATCGATTTCGCGATCTCGGAAAAATGGCTTTCATGTTGCATTTGTTCACTTTTTTATGGTGGCCCTGACTTGCAAAGCAATTACAAATTACAAAAACACTACAACATTAACGAAAACACAACAACATTAACGAAAACACAACAACATTAACGAAAACACTACAACTTTAACAAAAACACAACATTAAAAAACCGAACGACATTAAGGAAAACACAACCCATTAAGAAAATGGAAAAGGTAGGTCCTAGTTGAGACCTAAGAAATCGCTGATTGGACTACAGCTCGTTTTACTTTTGAACCGGAAGTTTTTCTGGAGACCCTTTTCACAGTGACTTCAGACAATGGCCACTGTATCTCGAAGAGCTGTATCTGTACTTCTGGAGTGATTTTGCCTCGGGATACCTGACTGAAAAATTCACGGATACTCATTATCTTAAGGATATAATAAAAGGTAAGGTTAATAACAACAGCATTTAAGTGTTAGCCGTCATCAGTCATGTCAACCCACTATTCTCTTAACTGTGTATATAATAAACAGCCTCCGATCGGAGAGTAAACCAGCTAGCAGCAGCTTTAGCAACAGTTAGGAAACGTAAACATCGCTGTCTGTCAGTGCTATATTGTCAGGTTTTAACAAAAAATAACTGACATCTTCCAACACAGCTGTTTAGAAAAGCATTTTAAATATTGACTTACTGGGAATTACTTGGCAATAGTCATTTGTTAGCTGGCTAACATTACGTAACCTTTCTGTTTTGGAAATAGAAAGTATTTAGGCTCTAATCTTAATCATATTTTTATACGTAGTATAGACTGGTGTTGCCACCCGTCATGTAAAATACATGATTGTATTAAACCCTCCTCACTTACGCTAGTTTCACGCTAGCGACATTACCTGTAAGTCTAAAACTTGACAGTTATGCCAAACACCCGATACTCCATCACGTCCTGAGAAGTTAAACTCTACGATCAAGACATGAGGAGGAAGACGCTGTTATAGATAGACAGACAGACAGATATTAACGTTTCATTGGAGAAATGTGATGAGCTCTACAAACTCATATGTTGGAGCCTATTAAGAATTAATTTAGTTTTTGCTAAATTAATTTTCACAGATCTAAGGTTATGTGAATGTTAGATCTATTGTACATTAATTTATGTATTTGTTTGGCTTAGACCCTCTTCCTTGTCACTCAGCCTCCTGCAGTGATTAACAGGCAGAAGCTGCTGCTGGGGCTGATCTGATTGTTTGGTGAAGGAGGAGTGAAAAGGTTTTGTACCACAAATTAACGTTTATATTTGAAGTCAACGTGGACATTATTTTTTGTTATTTTTATAAGTAAAAGAAACCCCTTTGAAAGAGGAGAAGTCTCTGGGAGTGCTTTTTATTTTTTCTTTGAGTCGAAAACCTCCTAAAAGACTACTCTTGCATTTTTGTTATTTGGACTTTATTATGATGAAAGAGTGGCAATAACGATATCTATTAGCTCATTAACTTCACATTTCACCAATGAATATTTATCAGAGGTTATGATTATAAGGTTAAGTTTCTTATACTTTGTTTTCCTGTGGTTGTAGACTTGGCAGTAGAAATTAATATAGGAATAGCACCTTTATATCCCTTTTAACAGGTTACACTCGATTCTGCTCTGGTGCCTGTGGAAACAAAGTCCGTGAAGTTTGTGCTCAGGTGGAAAAACACTGTGGATCACATGGTGGGACTTCAGCTTCAAACTGCTCACTACAGTAGACCATTGTCTCTGTTCACTGCAGACTGGCACCAGCCAAGGACCCAACATGGACATCTTCTTAAGTTGTAAACCCTGAGTACATACTGTTGAAATAAAATTGACATGTCTTTTGTAAATACATTTTCTCTATTAATGACTTCAATTGTTAACTGTAATAATAATGTTTGTTTAATGTTATATATATAGAATAAAACCATATACAGTGTTTAATATAATTATTAAATAGATGTTTTAAAGAAACAGCCACAAACCTTATCTCTTTGGTCCACAATGGCAGCTTTAATTTTAGCATTTCCTCTCCTCCACATACTTTGTTGTCAGATGTGTAAAATTTACAAAAAGCAATTTAAATGTAAAAGTTGCACATACTTAGATTACTCAAGAGAAGGTTTTAACAATAGTTTTTTACAGAACTCTACACATCAATTTATTAATGGATACATATAGATATTAATTACAGGATAGATGACACAAAAATTTCATTTCTAACAGCCACTAGCAGTAGTAAGTGTTAATCCAAGAAGTGTGACTTGCAGGAGCAGGGAGACTCTGTACTGGTTTGTGTCCTTTTAAATCATGAGGCCCATGATACTTTGACTAGGCAACAGATGTCCCACAGCTGATTGGCTGAACCTGCCATGGACAGAGGAACAAGACCATCTCAGATATGGTAGGTTGTTAGGTCGGCTTCTGTTGAGAAAGATGGACGACAAAACAAATGGAGAAATTATGAATCACATCAAAATATGTAAATGATTTGGCAGATGGCGCTTAAGTCAATATGTAAAATGCTTTTCTAAACAGCTGTGTTGGAAGATGTCAGTGATTTTGTTAAAACTTGACAATACAGAGCTGACAGACAGCGATGTTTACGTTTCCTAACTGTTGCTAAAGCTGCTGCTAGCTGGTTTACTCTCCGATCGGAGGCTGGTTCCTTTAAATACAGTTGGAGATGGTAAATTGACAATGACTGATAAGGGCTAACACTTAAATACTGTTTTAATAAAGTTAATACAGAAAGTGAACATTTTAACGTTATAGCACTGACAGACAGCGTGTTTATATATTCCCAACTGTGGCTAAAGCTACTGCTAGCTGATTTACTCTATGATCGGAGGCTGTTTATTATATACACAGTTAAGAGAATAGTGGGTTGACATGACTGATGACGGCTAACACTTAAATGCTGTTGTTATTAACCTTACCTTTTATTATATCCTTAAGATAATGAGTATCTGTGAATTTTTCAGTCAGGTATCCCGAGGCAAAATCACTCCAGAAGTACAGATACAGCTCTTCGAGATACAGTGGCCATTGTCTGAAGTCACTGTGAAAAGGGTCTCCAGAAAAACTTCCGGTTCAAAAGTAAAACGAGCTGTAGTCCAATCAGCGATTTCTTAGGTCTCAACTAGGACCTACCTTTTCCATTTTCTTAATGGGTTGTGTTTTCCTTAATGTCGTTCGGTTTTCCTTAATGTCGTTTGGTTTTTTTTAATGTGTTTTTCTTAATGTCGTTTGTTTTTTTTTAATGTCGTGTTTTTCTTAGTGTCGGTCAGGTTTTTTTTATGTCGTGTTTTTCTTAATGTCGTTCGGTTTTTCTTAAAGTTGTAGTGTTTTCGTTAATGTTGTAGTGTTTTTGTTAATGTTGTAGTGATTTTGTAATTTCTTTGCAACTCAGGGCTACCATACTTTTTGGTCATAAAACATCCACTGATTGCACTCAACATGCGTAAAATGCGCACTGCGCTATGGCCAAAATGATTGATCATATTCCTGGTTTTATTTGGAAGTGAATATAAAACAAAATCAATATAAAAAAACACTACTTGTATAATGTTTGAAGTCTCTACTGTCCAACAGAATTGAAATGCACACTTCTCATGCAGTGTTTTTTTTTATACAGAATCCTTTTAAATGCATGACGTCATGCCCGCCACAGTGCGGGCAGCGACTTCACATGGCTTTAGTAATGCATATTTTTACTTCACATTGTGGGCAATTTCCCAGGCGTATTTTTACAACAATTTATAAATGTGTCACAATATCTCCATCACAAATTCTCTCCATCACCACAAGACTCATGTTTTTTTATACAACTATTTACTAAATGTTTGACAACGTTTCCATCACAAATTCATTTCCTCCTCCGTCCCCCAACCCCTTTCAACTATTTACAAAATGGCTGCCAGCCGAGGTCTCCATAGAAATCTCCAGTTACGAGCTCAAACAAAATGGCCGAAAATGCTTTCTGATTGGTTGCTTCAGAAAATGTGGTACGTTTGAGGAAATCAGGAAAAATGGACTTCATGTTGCGTTCATTCACTTTTTGGTCATAAAACATTCCCGGATTGCGCAGTACATGCGCAAAAAAATATGGTGGACATGATCGATAATATTTCTGGTTTTATTTGGAAGTAAATATGAAACAAAATCAATATAAACCACTACTTTTATAAAGTTTGAGGTCTGTGGTGTCCAACAGAACTTGAAATGCACACTCCTCATGCGTCTTTTTTTATACAGAAACCTTTTATGTGCATGATGTCAGCCCGCCATGGGGCGGGTAGCGACTTTAAAGCACATTTTCTTCCAGTGACAATCCTTCATGGTCCTTTAGGATTATATTTATGAAAGAAGTCTGCCACCTAGATGTACCAGAAAGTTTAACGCAATACATCAGCATATAAACGTGAGCTGCTAAGTAATTTGCTTTTCATTTAAGACCTAAGAGCACAGAACATTCTGTGAAATTAATTGGGTAAGAATGTCTGAAAATATCTTTTCTTGTGACAAAAGTAAGTCTGTCCCACTGCAAATTTCTCAAAGATAGTCAGAAGAAATACAAAAATTAGTTTGTAACTTACTGAAAAGTAAGTTACAAACTATTCCAACCATTTTGTTCAACTGTGAAAAAGCAGCTGCTCTATTAGGCTATCTTAAAGTCATGGCACATCACCTCTGTTCGTTTTAAGTCAGGACTTTGGATAGAGATGTTCAACTCAGCCCAACTACAATTCTGCAAGTTTTGGGTGTGTCCCTACACCTGACTCATTAACAAGCCTATGGAAATCCAAATGTCCGCTGGTGAGAGAATTTAATCCAAGTGTGTTGGAGGAGAGATGCATCATCCGTCCATTTTCGGTACACCCCTTATCCCTAGCGGGGTCGGGAGGGGTGCTGGTGCCTATCTCCAGCGAGAGATAGGCACCAGGTGAGAGGCAGGGTACACCCTGGACGGGTCCCAGGGCAACACAGAGACGACAGGACAAACAACCATACCACCACACACCCCACACACACACACACACACACACACACAAAAATCTAAGGAGAATTTAGAGAATTCAATTAAACTGACAGTCATGTTTTTGGACTGTGGGAGAAAGCCGGAGTGAGAAAAGCATCATAAGTTGTATAATAATAGCTCTTGAGGACTGAACTTGACACCCCTGTGCTAAATAACATACGAAAGCAAATGTTTTACATGCAGCTTAATGTTAAGGTCATCTTACTGTGCTTTTAGAACTTACGATATGCATAGAGTTGAAACTTAAAGTCAAAATTTAGACCACATTTGTATATAAAAAAAACATTCTAAAGGGTTTGCTTTAACCCCTTTGCAGTCGCTGCCCGCCCCGTGGCGGGCTGACATGATGCATGTAAAAGGCTTCTGTATAAAAAAAAAGACGGCATGAGGAGTGTGCATTTCAAGTCCTGTTGGACACCAGCGACGCAGTCCATTTTTCCCGATCTCTTCAACCGTACCACATTTCTGAAGCAAACAATCAGAAAGCATTTTCAGCCATTTTGTTTGAGCTCCTAACGGGAGATTTCTATGGAGACCTCGGCTGGCAGCCATTTTGTAAATAGTTGAAATGGGTAGGGGGACGGAGAGGAAATGAATTTGTGATGGAAACATCGTCAAACATTTTGTAAATAGTTGTAAAAAACATGAGTCTTGTGGTGTTGGAGAGAATTTGTGATGGAGATATTGTGACACATTTATTAATTGTTGTAAAAATACGCCTGGGAAATTGCCCACAATGTGATGTAAAAATATGCATACTGATACGTTTTTGGCTAAGTTTGGACAGAAGTTCTTAAAATTTACAAAATAAAATTTAATTTTAGGCTGGAAAAATTTAAACATTTTTGTGAATTTCATAGTAAAAATATCTAAAAAAATTATACTCGGATTTTGATTGTGTGTTTTTTTTGGTCCAATGTGATAATGCATTTTGTCAAAATGAAACAAATACTGTAAAATCATTAAGCTTAGGTTGTGCTTAAAATAATGATACCAAATGAGGCAAGGTAAATAGTTTTTATGGGGAAAATACTGTATAAGGGTGAATTCAAAATTAGACCAAAACGGCCATTTAGACCCAAGTCTCCTAAGAAATAAAGTACACCCAGTGGAGCAACTACACGTTATTCAGGTGGATGCGAAAACATAAATTGGCGCCCCTCTCCTTCCCTCCCTCAGGGAAGGAAGTCAGGGAGAAGGAGCGACGCTCACTCACATGCCCCCCAAGTGATGCAGGAATGTAACAAAGAAGCTCTTGAGGACTGCATTTAGGCATCTTCAATCAATGTGGCATTATGACTAGGTTGTCTTTTTAAGTATTTCTTCATAAAGAAAAGCTTATGTATTACTAATAAGATATTAATAGCCATTTTAATTCGGATACAATTCAGTTAAACTGAAGCAGCTCTGTCTTGGTGGTCAGTAAAATTGAAAAGAAATGTGTGTAGGCCTCACCACATTTTGACACGCCAGGACAGTGGCTGCATAGCCAGAAGCAGTTTCCCTGCTACTGCAGTGCAGCTGAAAAAAAAATCCTTTGGTAAGATTTGTCCTTTCTCAACTGGCATCAAAGAGTGTGTCAAATCCAGCCGTCCTGTGGAATTTATGCTATGCCTTCTTTTATGCCAGCAGGCAGAAATATGATCATATTTATATTCTCATCTTGCATCAACTTGGTAAGGACAAGCGTGACTATGGAAAGTGAGAGAAGAGCTGACTACCAATGACCACATTGTGATGCTGGCCTGGTAGCCCTGTCATATGAGCAATATGTATGAATCTTCAAATGTGTATGTATATACAAGTACAGTTTATGTATGTATAAGCTAGATGCATATAACCCAGTCATATCTTTGACTGTATATATTTCTTTAACCCATGTCTGGTATGAATTAGTATACAAGTTGAGAATTTGCAGGAATCCGGACACATCTGATAAGAAGAGCATACATATTGGATGCAGAGTCTAATATACAAGTACGAGCAATTGTTTGATGTATTGATTGATGTATTTTATTTAACTACACTTATTTTCAGTTACAGTAATATTAAAATTAGATGGGAAATATATGCAACATACAAAGAACAGATTTCCCACCCACCAATGTGTCATCAAATGTTTCAACCTGACGCAGTGAGACATATGATACAATTCCTATGAAGCATACATTTGTCATGCATAAAAATGCGTAAGAAAATGAAAAACAACATTACCAATCTCTTTATTCTTTATTGTACTACACACCAGTCCAATATGATCAACATCTATAGAAGTGAACACATAATTGTATTTTTTTTTAAGTCAAACAGTGTAAAATTTTAACAGAAAATCAAAACTTGTTTTATTGCAGTCTCAGTGTCCCTTCTGGTTCACTGTCCAGGAGCAGAGAGACTTTTGTTCATGAACTGCTTCTTCACAAAGCACAGCCACCACTGAAAAAAAAAAACACACACACACATTAGGACAAACACTGGCATTCTTAAATTTTAGTATTTTATTGATTGGCTAAAAGTCTACAAGGTCTTTCAATAGAAATAGGAAACAAAGATCTGTTTAACATGAGTCCGTAAAGGACTCAATGTATGGACAAAGCTGACTAAATGATTTTATTGTACTAATTTTAATTAACATTGGCATAAAAGTTTTGCTTTCAAAACTGCATTACAGACTTCAAACAGTGCTGTTTAACAAAAAGATATCTATAAAAACTTGTATTGTCTCAAGTATTCCAGTTACAAAATTTCAAAGTACAAAATTTGAGTTCTCATGATTTAAAGCTCTTCACTTTTATTACAGAAAGAAAACAGCATTATATATTTAAGCTCAAAAGGGGAAGTATATTGGTTTGTAAGCAGGAAAACAGCACCATTTAAAATATCTGCTTCAGTGATTTCATCTTATGACATCATGAATTTAGAGCCAGAATAACCAGCCTCTCCTCTCCACTTTGTCTATTTTCAGGGCTGACCTACAGAAAGTGACCACATTCTAACCTATGCTGAAAGCTTAATCACACAAGAATCTGCAGGGCAGCAAAACACAGAGCTTGAAACAAAATAGATATTTGCTTAGCAGCCTGCCTCATGTCCACAGATCATAAAGTCTTATGGAAGCATTCACATTTTTTTCCTGTATTTCAAATTGCAGCACTGCTGGAAAAAAACTAATGCATGTCTACTCTTTTTTTTTTTTTTTTTTTTTTTTTTTTATCTTTGGCCCATCTCATTTTGGGTATTTTTTTTCCTACCCGAGTCCATTTCTGCTAATAATGAATTATATGAGCTGAAAAACTAGCAACTCATCTTGTGACAAATCAGAAAAAGATGTTAATGAAAGGTCAATAAAAGCACTAAAACACCTTTCTCTGGCATCTGGAGAATTTAACTATTTTCACAGCTGCTGCAGCAGCAGATTGAATCATATATTTAATAAGGTAACCCTTGACACCAGAAAGAAAATTCAAATAAATCAAAAGTATGAGACTTACCTTGCTGGGTTTGTCTGTCTGTGGGTCAAACACACGATCACATAGCCTTAAACCGGTCTCCTGGCGAAGCTGCTGCAGGTACGCCCTCATTGTCTCTGAGATGGAAGAATACATTCATTTATCATCGAGTGCTAACTTAGATTTTTGTGCTATTGTTTAGACTCTTACACAGAAACTTTTAAACTAATCAAGGTGTATGCTCCTTGCCTTCAAACAGCAGCAGAACATTTCCACCATTGTTAAAACCTCAACACAAACAGGCTTATCCCTTGTCACAATATTAAAGCTCTCTCTCACCGTCCTCCTGCTTGTTTCCGGGCTTGGCATACATGGCATTAAGAGGGAAGCCAGGTTCTCCAGGAATGGGAAAGTTTGTGATGCCCAGAGTGTACATCTCCTTTTCTCCTTGGCTCCTAGAGCTGCACTGCAAGATTTATACATAATCCCAAATCATCAATTTTAAGGTGTCCAAATTCATTTAAATCAGGTACTTCCTCATTAAAGTGTGCAAGAAAAAAAAAAAAAAGCTTCTCATGTTCTGTTCAATACACAACTACTTTAATGGAAACATTAAGTGCTACAATATATTCAAAAATCAAGCTCCAAGAACTGGTCATGTTGCACAGTAAACATTTACCTTCTGTAGCTTCTTTAGGCATTCAGAGATGTAGAGTGTAACGTATATCAGTGTCCTGTCAGCCTCATTCTGGAAAACAAATTTACATAACTTATTAAAAACTAATGATGTATACAATACAATATATTGTGCAGCTCTACATCATTAGAGCTGCACAATACACTGCTATTGCACACACAATAGCAGTGTGTGTGCAATACTGCAATTGCAAGGAAGAGCTTGGATGCAAGTTTTAATATCACCTCAGACTCTTCTTGCCAATAATATATTTGGTCAGTAGGAAGGATTTTCATTTCCTTATAGACGAGCATTCAACATAGATCCTGCCAGAGATGCTCAAGCTTAAAGCATCTCAGTTGGCAAGTGGTGATGGGCAATAAAAAAATGAGGATACATGTATTATCACCACAGTATTTAAGGGCTGAACGAGATTTATTTTCCATCTCATGCAGCCCAACAATTTTCCATGCCATATGCATCCCACAGAAAAATTTCTTTGTAAGAGACTTAAACCCTCAGAGGCAAACGTCAGACAGATGTACACCAAGTTGCAAGACAACAGCTTCTTAGTTTGGTTTTCTAAAAGAGTTGAGCCCTCAGAAATAAAATATTTTCTTATATGTAGAATAATAAAAACTTGCAGAACCAGTGCATGAATCTGTAATATAAAGTAAGCTATCCTGGTGACAGATGTTTGGGCTTCAGGATTCCAATGAATATGACTACTCAAGGGAGACAAGCACGGCAGGAACGGCTCAATGATGATACATGCCCTTAAAAATCCAAAGCAACTCCTACAGGACTGTGTTGTTAAAAAGGTACGAGATAAAACAAGCCTGGGCACGTGGACAAACATGAAATACTCAGCTGCTTCAAGACACAGATTACCGAGGCACAAGCTGTATGCATCGCTATTGAGCTCCATGGTTACAATTTCAAAAATTATCTTAAGCGTTTTTGGGATATACAACTTTTTGTCTTTGTGTCTTTTAAAGTCCCTAACCTGATTGCATAGTTTTAAGAAAACAGAGTTAATCAGCAATATTACAATGTTAAGAGTACATAAAGGTTCATAATTCAACTTTGTTGTGATTTCTTGATCTCTTACCTTGATTTCATAATTCTTAAAGAAAACATTGGCCTTGAAGTAGTAGATTGCTTCATCTATGATGTCGGAATCTATGCCTGGAATAATAAAACCAAATGTTTTCATTAGACATATTAAACTACTTCTTATGCAAATCTTTATTCTATGACTTAATTACGTAAACAGATGTCACAACTGTACAATTAAGAGACGTATAAATCAAAATGCAGAAGTTAGAGGGAAGGTGCCGCTTTAGTTTGCATTCTTCACACCATATATGGAAGTGAAGCTCAGCCAGAAATCAGGAACTCAATGCATGCAACAAGGCGCATCTCTGCACAACGCCCAAGATTATGTGGATACGCTTTTTGAAAAACAAGAATGAAGTTACTCTCACCGTCTCCTCTTGCTGGTCCCTTGAACTGTGTTTTGACGGGAAGCAGGGCCATGTTTCCCACCAGCCTGGTTTCAGAGACCATCAAGCTTGAGTGATAAGCCTGAAGAATACATATAAAAAAAGAGAAGTCCTGTCATTTTTGTCGAGTACGTTTGTTCATTTAAAGTACCCGGAATGAACGCGGCTTTTCGTCGGTGGTACTAAACGTTTTGTATACGTGTATATAAAACGCTAAACTCATTAAAAACAGTACAAAGATGAATTTGTGTACTGTCGCGAGTCGGCCACTAGCAGCTATGAAGCGAATGCTAAAGTAGCTAGCCTACTGTGCTAGACTTGTCTCGAGAGCCAATGTTAAAAGCAGATTCAACATCTAGTTGCGTATTTTTTAGAGATTCCTGGCTCCTAAGAGCTGAAAGCTTATATTTGTCGTTTATCGCACAGGATATACTCACCGGCATATTGAATTAAATATAAATCCAACTGCTCAGCAGGAAAAACGTATAGGCACACGCGAAGCCTCTGCTTCCGCTTGTTCCACCCCTTAGCATTACAGGAAGTACCTACGTGTCATGTGGTTTCTCTTTTTTCCCCCTCCCCACGAACACATATTTATGTTTTTCCCCTCCACATTAAAAAAAAACACGAGCAAGTTGTCTGGTGTATGCAATATTTTACCTTAAAAATATATATTTTATTTTGAAATCTATAATAAATCAACCAAAAGTCAAAGATTTACACGTGTACATCACTCTAAAATAAAATATGAAACTGAGGTTCCTTTAAATTTTATTATTATTATTTAAAAAAAACAACAAAAATACTTTTATGCAAGTTCAGTCAGTTTTTCTGAAATATTCATGCAATGAATGTCAAACATTAAAGTTGAACTTCATTTATGGCAAGTCATTTTTCCACTTCAGGGTTCAATTAGACCTCAGCTGCTGACTTTGTCTTGAAAGATCTCGCTCTTTGTCGACTTCCTGTCAATACACGTGTACCATCCATCCATCCATTTTCTTGACACCCTTGTCCCTTGGTGGGGTCGGGAGGGTTGCTGGTGCCTCTCCAGCTGATGTTCCGGGCGAGAGGCGGGGTCACTCTGGACAGGTCGCCAGTCTGTCGCAGGGCAACACAGAGACACACAGGACAAACAACCATGCACACCTAGGGACAATTTGGAGAGACCAATTAACCTGACAGTCATGTTTTTGGACTGTGGGAGGAAACCGGAGTACCCGGAGAAAACCCACACATGCACAGGGAGAACATGCAAACTCCATGCAGAAAGGCCGGGGCCGGGAATTGAACCCAGACCTTCTTGCTGCAAGGCAACAGCTCTACCAACTGCGCCACTGTGCAGCCTAATACATGTGTACATCACTCTAAAATAAAATATGAAACTGAGGTTCCTTTAAATTTTATAAGTTATTTGAAAGAAACAACAAAAATACTTTTATGCAAGTTCAGTCAGTTTTTCTGAAATATTCATGCAATGAATGTCAAACATTAAAGTTGAACTTCATTTATGGCAAGTCATTTTTCCACTTCAGGGTTCAATTAGACCTCAGCTGCTGACTTTGTCTTGAAAGATCTCGTCGTAATTTTGGATGGATTGCTCTTTGTCGACTTCCTGTCAATACACGTGTACATCACTCTAAAATAAAATATGAAACTGAGGTTCCTTTAAATTTTATAAGTTGATAAAATAAGTTGATAAAACAACAAAAATACTTTTATGCAAGTTCAGTCAGTTTTTCTGAAATATTCATGCAATGAATGTCAAACATTAAAGTTGAACTTCATTTATGGCAAGTCATTTTTACACTTCAGGGTTCAATTAGACCTCAGCTGCTGACTTTGTCTTGAAAGATCTCGTCGTAATTTAGGTTGGACTGGTCTTCGTCGACTTCCTGTCAATAGGGAAAGCAGAAAAGTCATGATTATATACAAATATAAACCCACACACACAATGCCTGGCATGATTATTCATACACTCTTTCACATTTTATTGCATTACAACTATAAACTTGAATGTAATTTACTTTAAGTAATTTATTTTAAGTAAGGTAACTGCAAACATGCGTGTCCACATGAGCTGACAGTTGACCAAGCACCACTTCTTTCAGAGAACCAGCTAAAATGTATTCGGTAACACTAAGAGCCCCAGTTTGAACTGTCTCGCCTAAATGCAAAATACCATGTTTGCAGGGAAAATGAATGAAACTAAACACAGGGCGAACCTTTAAGAAAACACAACACTTGAAAGTTTCAGAACCATGCATTCTACTGCCTTTGGACACAAATGTGAAAAGCTCAAAGGCTGTGAATTGTTCTGCACAGTGACATCTATTGCAAAGCTCTACTGCAAGGAACTGTGTATCAATAATTATTCATTTTCAGTAGGTGGCAATGTTTTGCTTTGTAATTTTACCTTGGGCTCCTTAACCTCTAGGTCCTCTCCATATTGTATGGAGAAGTCAATGTGCTGCAGAACTATGTTTATCCCCTCCTCATCTGTACGGTCAAAAGGCAGGAATCTTACCATGCTATAGTCATCTATCTGGAGAGATAAACAATCTTAGTTTCATCAATATAAACAATAAGAATCTCATTAAACACCAAAACTAGGACTCTACTTACCAAACCGCAAATTGCTTTAGTAAGCTTTTTGAACGTTTTGCTTCTGAAAGTGTCAGAGTTATCTTCCATCATGGAGTACATGTCTGGATCCAAGTACCTCGTAAACATATAACAACAAAATATTTTAGAACTCAGTATGAAGAGAAGGATCATAAAATAAAATGCAGCCTCATTGAAGTTGGCAAGCAATCAGTGTTTGATTCTTACTAACTTACTTTTCAATTTCCTTCTTAGCCTTTGGAGCAAGCAGGTCCATTTTTGTCATGACATTTACTTGAGGAATTTCTAACGACACCATTGCACTGAGGGCAGCCATTACTCCAGAGATAAACTTGAGTGCAAGACAATGGAAGCGTCAGTGCATATTGGAAATAAGGTAGGTTTATTTGAATATTGCTTCAGCGAATAAAAGAACAAGAAAATAAAAATAAAAACACACACAGAGAAAGTTACCTTAAAAGACTCGACCATAAACTGCGAGTCTACCAAAAAGACCCCGCAAACCCGAAACTCCCACTGCTTGAGCTGCTCTACCAGCTGCCTCATCACAGGGAGGTGTGTGTAAAGCTCAATCTGACCTGGAAAAGTGTGAGAAGAGTTGCGTCAGTCATGCACAGCTGACACTTTTCCATAAATAACAGTATTAAGAGAGGAAAAATTCGACAACTTTAAAAACCTTTTGACTCGTTATATCCTCTCTATGCCCGGGTTCAGAAAAATGCTGTGCGCAAGGACTGAGATCACGCAGAGACAACAGCGTCACAATATTCAAGACAGATGCAAACTATCACCAGAAAAGCACATCACACAACATCAGAAACATCAACGCACAAACAACACATGAATTTACCTGAGAAAAGGAAAAGGACAAAAAATGGAAACGACAAAAAGACAGCAAAGACGTCTTTGGAGAATTGCAAGCGCAAATCTAATTTGTTACTCTGTGTGGAAAGTTTTATCTTCTTTTCTTTAATTTATTCAAATAAGGCGTATCTCTGCTTGACCAACTAGAAGCCGTCTCTGACCATTGTCCCGAAGATAGAACCTCCCTGCACATTGTTTCAGAGACAAGCTTCTCCTTTTTTCTTGTTGTAGCTAAGGTAGAAGACTCCCCAAATTTCTGCTGATTTTATGGCTTTTCAGAGGTCAAGGGAAAGAGAGCTGGAACTCCCTCCTACTCTGCCCAAACAGACAAAGTGCAGATCTGAGCTCTTAACAAATAATTTAGTCTACTTACGGGTAAACTGCAGGTCAATATGCCAGAATAGGTTATAAATTTAACCTAAACTCATTGACTAAATTAATTCTAAAACTAAATAATACAATTTTCAGTCAGAGCATGCTATATTAGGAGAAATCTTTTACAAATTTAATGTTAATAGTTAAAAAGTTTAACCATGCCAGATGTTCGCCAACACAAACTGAAAATGGTTATTTTTCCTCAACAGTCCCCCTTTTGAGGTCTGAGATACACAGACCTCATAATTAAATTGATTAGGGTTTACAACAGAGGAACCAAAAAATATTCAGAATGAACTTAAGCATTGGTATAATTATTCAACAACAGCTAAGGTGGATCTAAGAACTGCACAGATTCTTATTAAGATGCCATGTTTTCAGTACATACGTGGGACCAAGATCAATAGCTGGTAAACTTTTTCCAATTTTAACATTACACATATCCTGTAAAAATTCTAATGAAATATAAATAAATCTAAAATTTCAGTAAAAAAAACAACAAAAAATAAAGCTCTAAACATACTTTTTAAATGGCTTAATGGTTCAAGTAAGGTCTGATGACCACATATTTTTGTAAGGGTTTTGGGCACATTTACCAGACTTGAATCGAGTCTTGCAGCTGTATTGCTGATACACACAGAATACAAAAACATTGCTACACTCCTGACACAAAAAGGACTCGCGAGAAATTCCAGTTACTGTATTCCTTATCAGTTTCTGTCTTTTCTTCCCATCTCACACGAACATTGACATTAAAATGCTTTAAAATGAAATCAGTTATTTAAATAAACTTTAACCTGATAAAAGTTTCCACCTTCATTAAAACTTGAATCCAACACTGAACATTTACCTGGGCAATCAAACAATATGTAGTCATCTTCTACGTGGCCCAGACTTTCTTCCAGCCAGTCAAAGTTATTGGCAAAGTATTCCATACAGAAGACTAGGCCCCCATTAGGGCCAAATCTGAGAGAGTTATCCTCCATTACGTCGTCCACCTGAATCAGTTCACGGATGTCTGAGAAAACAGAAACAGAATATAACATACAAAGAGCTGTGTAAAATGCATCATGGCACTAACATTTTTCTAGCATAATTTAATTCATATTTCCTTGGTAATGTGTATTCCTGTTACACATCCATCCAAAGTAAAGCTTACCTGCCATAACAGGGTAATTAAAATACTCTGCAGCAGGATCCAGGTTCACCACCTGGACCGAGCGGTTTAACGACTCTGCGTGCTGAACCATGGTGGAGCAGTAGGTACTCTGAAATAATAATAATAACAATAACAATAATAAATGTGTTAAAAATACTAAGACGTTTTACTTTTGCGTAGAAGACAGGGCAGCCTCACAACGCATCACGACATAACGCATAGTCGAATAACATAAACATGGCACAACCTCTCACCACAGACCAGGAAAGTTACCTTGCCGCTTCCAGCTGGGCCCATAACTAACTGTGCATAACGAGGCATCGCTCAAGACAAGTCCACCTTTTCATATAATCCACGATAACGTCCCACTGGCTGGATACCAGAACGTGACTACTTCTTCTTCGTTCGCGGACGCTGTAGGCGCCGCTATTGCCACCTAGTGTTTAGACTGTGAATTATCACTCTTTGAAAAAGTAAGTATTTCAAGGTTCAGTTTTAATGTTATGTTTAACTGGGTAATAATAACTCGATAAAAAGTTTTTGCCATGTTATTAAGTATATATTTATAAGGCAGAATTAAGACTGCACTGACGTTCCATCGGTGATTTGTCGTGAAACGACAGCTGTCACTCCAGCACACTAGGCGGCGGTAATACATTCTAACAATAAGAATGCAACAAACAGAAAGGGAATCGGGGGCATATATGGCAGCTGCTGACAGTCATTTGAGAAAACTTGATAGTGAGCAGACACAAGGATTGAGAATTTGTTGTGGAGCTTTCAGAACATCATCTTTAGCTGCTCTACAAGTAGAAACTGGTGAGCTTCCGTTAAGATTAAGAAGGTTGAAACTAATGTATATGTACTGGGTGAATCTACAAGGACATAAGTGTGATCATCCAGCTAAAATGGTGCTGAAGGACTGTTGGGAACATCATAAATTAAATTGTAATAGTTTTGGATGGATTGGGGACATAAAAGCTAAAAATCTTGGTTTAACAATGCTTCAGTATAGTGTTACAGTTCCTCAATCTGAAATTCCACCATGGTTATTTATATCTCCAGAAGTTGATCTTCAATTGAGGGAAATTCTTAAAAAGGAAAAGACTCCAGAATGGGTTGTAGTTAATAGATATTCTGAAAGTTATAAAGACCATCCATCCATCCATTTTCCTACACCCTTGTCCCTTTAATGGGGTCGGGAGGTGCTGGTGTCTATCTCCAGCTGGCGTTCCGGGCGAGAGGTGGGGTTCACCCTGGACAGGTCGCCAGTCTGTCGCAGAGTTATAAAGACATCATAGTTATATATACAGATGGGTCAAAAGACCCAAATAGTGGTAGAACTGGGGCAGCAGTAAATATCCCACACCATAAAGTCTGAATTAAGAGGAGAACAGCTGATCATTTAGCTGTTTTTACAGTTGAATTATCAGCCATTATATTGGCCTTAGAATGGTTGATTGATAATGATATTAGGGAAGAAAGTAAATTTATTATAGCATCAGATAGTCAAGCAGCATTATTAAGTATTAAAACTGGCAGATCTTGCAGATAAGATTTAATATTAAGAATATACCAGTTATTAATTCATCTAAATAATAAGAAATGCTTGGTTCGATTTGTCTGGATTCCTGCACATGCAGGTATTGAAGGAAATGAGGAGGTAGATATTCTAGCTAAGCAGGCCTTGAAATCAGAAATTGTTCATTTGAATATTCCTTTAAGTAAAAGTGAGGGTAAATCTATTATTCAAAAAGAAATGATTAAGATTTGGCAGGAGCAGTGGGATAACCATGATAATGGGAGACAACTATATGCAATTCAAAAGACTGTGGGAGGTAGTAATTGTTTGAGTGGAAGGCGGAAAGAGGAAGTAGTTATGACTCGACTTAGAATTGGGCATTCTGGATTTAACGGTTCACTCTTTATAATGGGAAAGCATGAGACTGGGGATTGTAGTTATTACAATAAGATGGAAACAGTGGAGCATGTCTTGTTAGAATGTGATAAATACTCAGAGGAGCGTCAGCTTTTAAAGTCGTTACTAAGCAGAAAGAATATACGACTGTCTATGATCAATCTATTAGATAATACATCAATTTATGTTAGAAATCTCTTATTTAGGTTCCTAAATAACACTGGATTAATGAATCATATTTAGAATGTGTGTAAGTATGTGTGGGTATGCAGTGCGTGCTCATGCATTCATACATATATTTAATGAGTGTGTTGAGATGTGAATTTGCACATCCTACACATCATTGAGGTGTGTTGATTCCCTCTGATGTCACTGATGACTACACTCCAGTCTGGTAGGTGGCGGTAAATGCACCTTAAGTTGGATGCCAGCCGCCAATAAAAATCGAAGAAGAAGAAGAAGAAGAAGAAGAAGAAGAAGAAGAAGAAAGAAGAAGAAGAAGAAGAAGAAGAAGAAGAAGAAGAAGAAGAAGAAGAAGAAGAAGAAGAAGAAGAAGAAGAAGAAGAAGAAGAAGAAGAAGAAGAAGAAGAAGAAGAAGAAGAAGAAGAAGAAGAAGAAGAAGAAGAAGAAGAAGAAGAAGAAGAAGAAGAAGAAGAAGAAGAAGAAGAAGAAGAAGAAGAAGAAGAAGAAGAAGAAGAAGAAGAAGAAGAAGAGTAGTAGTAGTTGTAGTTAGGAAAGCTCAGATTAATAAGGAAGCGGTTGTTGCTGTGTTTTTTGATGTGGAGAAAGCATATGATATGCTATGGAGGGAAGGGTTAATGATTAAATTACATCAGAAAGGTATAGGAGGTAATATGTTTAATTGGATATGGGATTTTTTAATGGATAGAAATATTCAAGTTAAAATAGGAAGTCATGTTTCAACATTAGGTAAAATAGATAATGGAACCCCTCAAGGAAGTGTGGTAAGTCCAACATTATTTTCAGTTATGATAAATGACATTTTTAAAGAATTTTCTTTTAGTTTTGGTAAGTCACTTTTTGCTGATGATGGAGCATTATGGAAAAGGGGAAGGAATGTGGACCATCTTATTGTTAAACTTCAGGAAGGTATAGATAAAGTGAGTAAGTGGGGGGTAGAGTGGGGCTTTAAATTTTCAATTGAAAAGACAAAAGTAATGATTTTCACAAATAAAAAAATTGGGGTTGGAAAAAAGTTATACTTGTATGGGAAAGAGTTAGAAAGGGTTGATTTCGGTTTTTGGGTGTAGTTTTTGATAAGAAACTAACTTGGGGAAATCATATAGAGCATATTATAGAGAAAAGTAAAAAGGTTCTAAATACTGTATTATGAGATGTTTAGCAGGATTGTCATGGGGTGCAAGTTTTGATTCCCTAAAAAATATCTATGTGTCACTAATTAGATCAAGAATAGATTACGGGAGTGTGGTGTATGGATCAGCAGCCAAAACTAGGTTAAAAAAGTTAGATGTTATTCAAGCTAGAGCAATGAGAATTTGTTTAGGGGCAGTTAAATCAACACCAATATGTGCTTTACAAGTAGAGTCAGGAGAAATGCCATTATGCATTAGAAGACAGCAGCTAATGGTAAATTATTGGATAAGTTTAAAAGGACATAATGCTGACCATCCGGTTAGGAAAGTATTAGAAAAGTGTTGGGAAAGAGGTAAGAAACAAAATGATAGCTTTGGGTGGGTGGGGGATGATAAAGCGAAGATGTTTAATTTATATTATAAGGAATTTAGTCCAACTGTATTGTGGCCGTTGAAACCTACATAGATTTGGAAATATGTTAATGTAGACAGAACATTGACATATATTAAGAAAAGGAGCACGGTAGATATTTGTCAAGAATTTTATGATCAAATACAGAGTAAATATAATGACTACTTACAAGTTTATACTGATGGGTCGAAAGATCCCAAAAGTGAAGCAACCAGTATAGCAGTAGTGATTCCTGAATTAAAGATCCATATTTCAAAAAGAACATCTGATTATTTGAGTGTATTCGCAGTAGAATTATGTGCTATTTTAGTAGCTTTAGAATGGGTGGAGGAAAGTAATAGGAATAAAATAGTAGTTTGTAGTGACTCACCGTCCGCATTAATGAGTATCGGAGAGGGACGTACAAAAAATCATCAAAACATTTTATATGAGATTATGGCGGTTCACCATAGGTTATGTGAACAAAATAAAAATGTTATATTATTCTGGACTTCTGCTCATGTAGGTATTATGGGGAATGAAAGAGCGGACAAGCTGGCTAAGGAGGCAATCAAAAGAGAGGATATTGATATGCAGGTAAAGTTATCTAAATCTGAAGGAAAGAGTATAATTTGGAAAGAAAGCAAGAAGATATGGGAAGCTAGGTGGGAAAATGAAATAAAAGGAAGACATTTATTTAGGATACAGAATACAGTCAATGTAGAAAGGATCAGAGGAATAAACAGGAGGGAGGAAGTAATTATAAATAGAATAAGAACCGGGCATAGTTTCTTAAATTGAAATCTTTTTAAGATGGGGAAACATCTACTGGTTTATGTAGTTGGTGTGGTGATGTAGAAACAGTGGAACATGTTTTGATCAAATGTGGAAAATATGCAAACCAAAGAAGATTATTAAAAACGGAACTAGGTGTTAATAGGGAACTGAAATTTGAAAAGGTGATTGAGCAGCTGAATAATATTGAGGGGGAAAAAGAAGATATTTAAAAAAAAAAAAACTGGGATCTTTTAGAGCATGTGAGGTATAGATAGTAGGAGTCAGTAGAGGGCAGTAGTGCAACGACAATGGATGCAAGCTGCCGTAAAACCCTAAAGAAGAAGGAGAAGTAGTAGAAGAAGAAGAAGAAGAAGAAGAAGGGAATCGGGGGAGCTGCTATCAACTGCCCATGCAATGATATGCGATATGGTCACTTGGCTAACTTACAAAAATACACAACAAAATGCCTGGACGGGGTGAATGGACTTGACAGGTTACGGTTGCAGAGAGATATTTGGGCAAAAGTAGGCTTCTTATTGGTAAGTACCCTTCTCGTTCTAAGTTCAGCTTGTAATTTATATGTAAGCGTTTTGCATTATCTTGCTCAAGTAAAACTTTGTAGTCATTTGACTCTTTCACAGCTGCTATGTAGAAATGCTTAGGCAGTTAAAAAAAATAACAACAAAGTTTCCTTTTTTCCCTTGATGATTAAACTCCTCTGAGCTTATGAAAACGCTGAACAGGCATCTTCCCCATTCTCAATGGTTGTATGGCTGTTTGCTAACGAGCCAATCCCAGTCCACTTATTTTAGTTTCGAAAAAATAGAAGCTCGGCCTTGGTGTTGATTGAGCCGGTCCATGACGCGCCCACCAAAATACTACTTAACAATCTAGCCCCCATTTTGTTTTGACATGAAACTGTATGCGATTAAAGTGTTGGTTGTTCCTGAAATTTCACTAAAAAGTATTGTCATTATATCACGACAATACATATCGGGTTAACTCTGCTTACAATGTAAGCAGCCCTTCCAGTTCGTCCTTTTAAAAAAATAAATAAATAAAATGTATTCATTCCAACAAGAATTCATTAAAATATCTACTTTCAGTTTGATACAGACATGTTTTTCTGAAGCCATGAGCGCAACTTAATTTGGAGTCCCGCCTTTTTTTTTTTGCTGTCTCCAGCTCTAGTTGTTCAGAAAATGCAACTTTTCTGCTTGTTTTAAATGTGATGTGATTCCTCTGTCTAAACAAATGTGTCAAAGAAAACCGTGAAGACGGGAATTTACAGGTTCCTCTTGTGTTCATTGTTGCAGGCTATGAGTGTAGATAATGGAGGATGGTCAAGGTGGGGACTTGGACTACCTGATCCAAGATGAGGACACCATCATTGAGGGTGTTAGCAACCAAGTTTTGTTTGTAGTGGTTGCCAGTTTCACCTTCCTTGCAGGCATCTTCATTTTACTCTGCAGGTAAACCTCTAAGTCAGGCTGGTTAATTTTTTTTTTTGAGAAATGTGTTAAAAACAATGACACGTGTACAATAAGTGATCACAGAAGTATCATTTTTAATATAAAAATCCAACTAGGTGTTTCTTTCCTACTGATCTAAATTTCATAGAGTTCTTTGAAACCAACACATGCATATGTGTTACAAACCAGTTGTCAACGAAACAATCCCAGCTGCAGTCTCCTCATGCAGTCAGAGAAATCACCTTTAATCCTCCTGTGATCTTGTTTGAAACCTCTGAAACTAAAAAAAAAAAAAAAACTCCTTTTGTCCTTTACAGACAGGAAGAGCAGAATATCCATCCTGAAAATCAGGAGCATGTTCGAGCCGTCCGACAGCAGCTCCAAACTGAGCAGGTAAAACTAGTAACTTTTAGGTATGGCTTTGTTGAAATGCCACGATTACTGTTGTTTGAATTACATCTATATATTTGTACCAAGTGCAAATGAAGGAGTCATTGCAGATATTTTCCGCGTGTCATTTCTACTTTTCTTCTCCTTAGGATGAAAATCCGCAGGCAGAGGCTAGACAGCAGTATTACACAGACATGTCTTGCCCTGTGTGTTTACAGCAGGCTGTGCTGCCTGTGGAGACCAACTGTGGACACCTTTTCTGTGGTAAATACGTGGACCGTTTTACAAATTCACGTGTTTCTGGCGTGGTTAGTGTAGTAAGAAACAGCGGAAACGATGAGTTGGTACAATCATTAATGTAAATACTCTTTTTTTCCCTTCACATTTATACAACATTTGTTTTCTCATTGTTGCTGTTTTATGTGTTGTCTTTTGGCAAAGGCTCCTGCCTCATAGCTTATTGGAGGTACGGCATCTGGCTGGGTGCGATCAACTGCCCAATCTGCAGACAAATGGTGAGTGATACAATGTCACATCATTGCCATATAGCAATCATGCTACTGTTATGCTTTAATGCCTTTAAAGTTTGTGGGGAAAAACAAATCTTGTGGGTTTTATAGTTAAAACCAGAGGTGCAGTGGTTGCTTCTTATGAAAACTAAGCTTTGCCTGACCTGCACAATCCTTCTGAGTTTGCCTGACAAGCTTGTATACAATTGTGAAATCAAACTACTAATTATAAAAGAGCTGTTACACTTGATCAACAGTTTGTTTAATTTCAGTGATTCTTAGAAATGTTTTGTGAGATCACGTTTGTGGATTATGTCGTTCGTCTTAGACGTGTGTTTTGTTTGTGTTTTTCCAGGTGACACTTCTGTTCCCGTTATTTCACGAGCACGCCGCTCCTCAGAGGGTTCAGGACGGCGAGGCTGAACCTCAGCTTATATTACGAGACATCAACGATTACAACCGGAGATTTTCTGGTCAGCCAAGATCTGTGAGTCTTTTTTTTTTTCTTATTTTTTTTCTTATACAGGTTGCATTTACATAAGCTGAAATCGTCTTGTAAATATCTTTGGAGATCTTTAAAGATTTTTTTTTTATTATTTTGCTATTGAAGTATTGAAATATAATTCTCATATTACCGTTCCTCAAAATATTTTAATAGTATTCCCGCATAAATAAAAGCATGTAAAGAATATACTAATATATTCTTTTAGAATAGCATACAGTGTCTGTCATGTTCACCTTTTTCTTTGGCTGTATGCATTTATTTTTATTCTTCATTATGAAGACGAACCCAACACTATAATGGACAACTTTAAGATACAACTTTAATAACTTTATAGCGCCTAAGTTAATGTTAGTTGGCATGTTGGTGTAAGCCAACATAATAATTGCATTTATGCTAACATTATCTTTGTAGCTAATGCTAGCTGATACTTTAGGTCAGTGAGCAGCATGGTCTGCAACATTTTTTAAAACTGATTATCTGAGGTTTTAGTATTGACTTAAAGTTATCCGTTTATGTCAGGCAGTTTTACTGAGCAAGAGTCACAGACTGTTATACTTTTTTCTGCTGCTTCTGCTCATCTCTGCCAACTGTTCTGCGTTTGACTGGAAGTAGTTTTGCTGATTTCAGCAGTGGCATTCAGGTTACGTCATTCACACTTCATTCTTGCAGGTTAATGCCCATTTTCTAGTTATAGAGCCGTTTTTCTTTTGCTCGTATCTGCAGTGGACTCCGGTGAATGTGACCCGCCCTGAGTTTAGAAGACGCCTTTTCATAATACTACATCTTGTCTGTTTTCCTCCTGTCAGCTTATGGACAGGCTGCGGGACGTCCCCACCCTGCTCCGTCATGCCTTCAGGGAGATGTTTTCTGTGGGCGGACTCTTCTGGATGTTCCGGATTCGAATCCTTCTCTGTCTCATCGGTGCCATCACCTACCTGGCCTCGCCACTCGACATTCTCCCGGAAGCTCTTTTCGGCCTTCTGGGCTTCATGGACGACTTTTTTGTGATCCTCCTCCTGTTTGTGTACATCTCTATCATGTACAGAGAAGTGGTTACGCAGAGGCTTAACGGCTAGGCCCCACAGACAGAAACGGGGACAAAAGAGAGATGAATATCTGAGCAGAGTTTGTTAAAAAATATTGGGTTTTTATCAGAGGGGTTTCACTTTTAATTAAATGGACCATGAGCGTCTGGTCAGAGGTTAGCAAAACATTGTGAACATCAGATTTTGTTACAAAGGTTCTTATTGACATTTACAAGGCGAAGGATTGCAGGCAAAAAAGTTAACAATTAAATGAACATGTATGAACAATACCCATTAAAATAAAAAATATCTATTTACTAATGTGATTATCAACATAATATGGACCACTGTGCAATACAACAACATCTTGGAAGTCTTGTATTTATGGGTTTATATGTAATGATTGCATCTTAATTTTGGCTCCAAAGAACAAGTGTCGAAAGGTAAGAGTTCCCGTTTGAGCTTGTTGTCATTACAGTAACGTGTAACATGCATATTTTATGACAACTTGAGAAAGCAGAGCTCGTTGAACCGGTCGGAAAAAATTCTCTGAATAATCTTTTTAAGCAACAATTGAAATTCAGTAATCAAAACCTGCTTCCTGCATGCATACACGTAAGGCTTAACACCTTCTTACCTAAACATGTTCTTAACAAGCCATTCTGAAAACATAAACGGATAATGCTGGACAATTTTGAATGTAAATCGTCGTAAAATGAGTCAGTCATTTCTGTTAAGTTTACTTTCACATTCTGTTGTGAAAAGTAAATTTGGTTTGAGTTATGGAATCAGATTGTCAATTCTTCAACAGTTTGCATCCTTTTGTGTTCGGTACACTGTTGGCATTAGCATGTACAATGCAGATCTTTTTTTTATTATTTGTAAATAGTTTTATCAGTGGTATAGGTGTATTATCTTCAGACGATGAAATGAAAGGTGACATGTCTGTGTGCTACTGAATATCACTGGCTCGCACCGTCTCAGTTTAAATCCACACAGTTTTGCTTTCAAAAGTCACATGAATTGGCACCGTTTGGAAAAGATTTCAAAATCATTTCATTACAATATGATGAATATTAAAACAATTCTGAACTTTCAATTGAAGTACATTTACTGAGTAGGGAAAAAAAATATGTATTTCAAGAATGAATTGCTTTGAACAATGTAATGATAAATACTTTCCACAGCCTTCCCTTACGTGTCAAAACATTTACTCCTATTAAACTCGTATTTCACAATGTTGGAACATCTCCAAATAGTAACTAGAATCTGGGCTCCCGGTTTATGTCCTCATCAGCTTTTCCATATGATTAAGGTCTGTGGGACGACATGGCTGTGGACAGAGGCTGGAGTTTTCTGTTTACTGAATTCTGGGTGGATTTTTTGCATCACCTCGTTGATAAAAGCTCACGGAATCACAGATCCTTCACCGTATTTATTTGTGTTGGAATATTTTTTAAAAACAATGTGCATGTGGATGATAAGATACAGTTTTAGTAGTAAGAACGTATTAATCACTAAGGAACGCAGTTTCCAGTAGCAGCAACTGCTACTGGAAACTAGTCAAATGTTGCCTTTGACTAGCATTAAGCCTTCATCATTTTTTCCCCTCCTTTTTAGTCACTGTTCATGCTGTCAAAATGAATGTGTGTCTTCATCCTGCATACAGGTCAGAGGTGTAGAGGGTACAGATAATTGAGGAGCTGGATATTCAGGAAAAACAACCAGACAGAAAATGCCCTCCAAATATCAAAGGGTATGTTTATCACTTTGTGTGTGAGGTTATGCTACTACAATAAAAGATTTAGCCTATTCACACACTCATTCTACATGCCAGTACATGCATTGCATTTGTATTTTAATCTGATTCTATTATTTACACAAAGTTGGTTTTACCGGTGTTTCCACTTGGAAGAAAAATCCTTAACATCTTACAAGAAAATCAGCTGCTGTGTAAATGTCAAGTTCTGTTTACAATTTTGGCATTAACTTTAAATCTTTTTCAATCCAATAAATATGTTACACATGCCAAAATATGGGAAACCTTTATTCTTTTTTTTTGACTGGCAGCTCATCTGCTGAGTCTCTGTGGTGTTTCAACACCAAGAACAAAGACGTTTAAGGTATTATCACACCTAATTTTCTAGACCTCAGAACTGGTCAGGAGAGAAATTCATACGGGGAAACACCTCTGAGGAATCTGTTCTCGCCCTGGAATTTCACATCGGTGGTTAAAAAATGCTGGATGTTAGTTTTTCTGCCAAAGGTGAGTCAATCTTAACTGAAAAATACACACATCTGTATTTTTCTGTGTATTTTGATAGACTTTATAAACTTTTACCTTTGTAACACAGCAGGTCATGTAACACAGAAACTACACTGTGTCAAAATTAAGATTGTCCCGCAATAGCAAAGTCTGTAAGTTATTCTAAATGAATCCAGTGGCCCTCTGCCTCGTATTTCACAATTACTTTATAGCCATGGTGCTTGTCATAGCAATGGAATGATTATATTGGTGTGTCAATGATCACCATGACAAATCAATGCGAGTTTCATTATGGGCCTGGATGGGAGAAGCAGGGAGAAATGAAATGGTTTGATCAAAACATTAAATGGTTTGATGACAATCTTTAAGAAAAACAGAAGTAACTCTTCTACATTTTGTCACATTGGAACAACAAACATCAAATAAGGTTTCGAAGGAAAATGAAAATCAAATTGTTAGCATACTGCTACTGGAAACTGCGTTCCTTAGTGATTAATACGTTCTTACTTCATCTAAACCTGTAGAGTCGCATAGACCATTTTCTAGAGTTAGAACAGTTACAGTTGAAGTCAAGAACTAAATCCCTAATAAGACTTGAGGTAAGAGGAGGCGCTGCAAAGTACTGCCCGCCCACAGCGCCGCCGGCAGGCGCCGGCTTGGGCAAAGCAGCGAACCCTATCGCTGGTAGACGGATCGGTGAGACACCGAAAAAGCAGCAGAGACCTCTGGAGTGTATGAAGCTCGCTGTTAAGTTCGGGCTCCCTTCGCCACGCAGACTCAGCCAACCTACGTGAACTAACCATGAGCACAACAGAGTCCTTGGATCGAATGGAACTCTGCGAAAGTCTCTTGACATGGGTAAATACGTAAATGAGTGTTTTTTTTTTTATAGTGACAGACAGCTCTCCGGCGCCGGGGCGATGCTAGCTAGCATAGAACAGCTAGCGATAGCTCCTGGAGCTAACAGAGGAAACGTTAGCTGGCTAAAGGAAAATGACACTTTGGTTACGTATGCAGACCAGCTGTTTGCTGTGTTTAGCCACCATCTACGATCTTGTGACCAGAATGTCGATTCCAGCGCAAATCAGATTTGCTGTTACTTAATGTTAGCTCAACTTTCTGGTTCTTAAATCTCAGCTGTATGTAAAAACAGCAGATCCAGACAGCATCGGTGTTAGATAGGCTTTAGTTTAGCATTTCTTTGGCGAAGCCTCCCCCCCCCCCCACTTGGGTCGTTTAACGTGTCAGCTTTGAGCTGAATTCCTGTCATTCTTGTCAATGTAGCATGATGCTCACTCGTCCTTCTTCATTCTTTCTACTCAGCCAGCTGTCAGACACACGAAGCTTCCCTCATCATTTATTTGTACCCTCTCAAAATCTAGCCGAACTTGGAATTATAGATCTAAACTACAGGGCTGAAAAGCTGTCAGACCCCAAAGTCACGTGGTTTCCTGTCGTTCATGTTTACATTGTTGGAGAAAATCTCCCAGCTCTCTTTAGTCAGAGGTGTAATCATCTGATGATGCTCACCCTGTTTGGTAAATTAGAAATGTAATGTTTGTTGTACATTTGATCAGTTTTGTCAGAAAACATATCAAAATTGCTCTGGTCACATGTTTACATCTCAGGAAAGTATATTTACAGGACAGATCCAGTTATCTGAATTGGCTGATTTTCTCTCTATCGCCCAGGTTTTAAAATAAAAAAGTTCACCACTGACTCTGCCTTACTGATTACGAACCAATAAAAGGAAACAATCTGATCTGATCTTTACTGATTGACTGGCACATGTTGCTGTAAAACTATAATATTTAAAGAACCTGCAGCTTTGTCTCTGTTATATGTTCCATACTGGGGGGTGGGGGGAAGAACATAAATCGGTATCATCCTGGAAGTGGTTGATTGGTGCATCTATTCTTTACAAAGATATTTATTTTCACTGCAAAGGTAAATCTGTTTATGCAACTTGGAACTTTGCATTGTTAAATGTTTTTGATTTATTTAGACGACACTGATTATGGATTGTCAGATATGTCTTGTTATGGAAACTTGCCGTAAGGAACATGTTGTCACACAAACCGCCTGCATAGATCAGTAGCCTGTTTGACAAAGACAGGCATCGATTGAAGAGCTTGACGCATTCTTGCTGTTTGTATCTGTATTCCTCAGCATTGTCTAATGCGTCATGCTGTCTGGATGCAAACTGAAGAACAAATCTGATTACTGTCTGTTACTTAACCTGCAGCCTTTTGTTTTAATTCCCTTTCCGATGGTCGAACTTTTCATTTTCCCAGCCGTTTCCGCAAACCCATAGGTGTGGATTTCCTCTTTGACCTCACTCGACCCCTTCAGTTTTGTGTTTACTTGAGTTTGGACATTTGTAGGCTCAGTTTCAGTTTCAGCAGTCTAATCGTAAACCTGCTGGACTTGGTAGCCCTGTTTGTACTTGGCCTGTGCTGGCTGTGGTGGATCTTTTCCATTGTGAATTAGTTGATATAATTAAAGCCTCTTCTAGCTTTTCATTTGAGCCCGTTTACCCCGCAGCGCTGGGCAGCGTGCTCGAAGCAAACTGGATGTAATCTGAAGCGAGTGCGAATGTTGAGACTTTCGAATGTCTCACATTGCATCACGGTTAGGTTCCAGATTAATTAAACCGATTCAGCAGGTCCGGTTTTATGCTAATTTCAATGCGTCTTTATTATATCACCAAGAGGCAATTTAATGAACGGTAAATTATAAACAGTGAACATTTACATGTCTTTTATGAGACTGACATCTGTTGCTTAGTAACACATTAGCTGTCAGTGACAGATTGGGGTTATAGTGGATCCAGTACCAGAGAAATGTCCAGACAAACCATTTGAAAGTGTGTGTGCACCGGCTCTAACTCCACTGAAAGCTTTATAAAGCAACATGAGGCCCAATTCACAGATACATAGTGTGTAAAGCAAGCCGCCTGCGTCGCTCTCTCTCTGCTACTTCTGTACTGTTGGTTCCACACGAGCATCAAATCGCTTCAATCCTTCATCTGGTTGTTATGATCACTGTTTTTTAGTGCGTTAAGCATAGGAAAACTGGTAATTTTGTATGTTATTTCTATTAAAAAAAAAAAATTCCCTGTGTGAAAATGTTTTCGTCCTTTTTGTTTCCCTGCATCCCGTTTGTGTTTTAAGTGGGTGGTTCGCACCGTGTTTTTCTTTCCTTCCTCGTCTTTCCTGCAAAAAAAAGAAAGGAAATGATGCAGAGCAAGTGTTGTGGCTCAAAACATTTGGAACATGTTTTTTCCCGCTGCCTGCTTTATGGCCGTCCTTCGGTTGTCTCCCCAGAATGAAAATGGAACTGAACGTCATTATGAGATGCGCCGTTTCCCACTATTTACCATCTGTGATCTCAGTCAGCAATATCTGTTTCTCCTTATAGTACCTCAAACTGGAGAAAAGTGAGCAGCATAGACAGTAGAGAAGGTAATGTGTACGCTTAAATCAGCAGAGGTTCTTACCTTCAGTAGTTAGTGTAACTACGTCTTTTAAAGTAAATAATGAGAAACTTAAGAATATATAAATTTTTTACATGCCCATAAAAAATATGGAACATAAGCTCCCTCTAAGCATGATGGTAGTTTTCAAGTGTTTTTCACCAAGTTTGTTGTCTTTTTGCTTATTTTGCTTCTTAAATGATAAGAGAACATTCTAACATTAGAAGTTCAGTTACTGCAGAGTTATAATACATCAAGCTTGAGATGATGCACAAAACTACATTTACGAGCTGAGCTGAGGATTTAGATTTATTATGAGGAAGAAGGAGGGAATCCAGTTTCAACTTTGTTATAAGCAAAGGTTCTTTCAGCCAGCTGAGCAGCAGTATGCAGCAGTAGTAGAAGTGGGTGATTGACATTTCATTGACAGAGCTTTAACTATAGGGAAATATGATGGACTTTTAAAAAATGTTTTATAGTAGTTCTGTGGCTCATTTGAAATTTGGTAATCTAGCACTTCAAGTTCTCTGATGCCAGTTAGAGGGTTAGGGTTAGAGCTAGAAAATGAAAAGTTCTTCCAAAAGCTGAAAAGACCCATTCATAAAAATGGATCCTGAAGCCGAAAAATGAAAATGAAATAAAACAGAGAAGCAAATAGATGCCAGGTTGTACGTTCTTAGAGCGCTCAGAGCTGCTTCTTAAATTTCCTCCCAGTACGGAAAAACGAGGCTACCTAACACTCAGATTTCCAACCTTGTCTGTTTTCTTGCTGTTTGAATTCCAGCATTCCTGCAACAAGTTTCCCTCCTCCTTTGGCGCATGTTTCACTGGCATCTACACTGAAGAATATAATATCGTTGCAGCTGCATACGTTCTGCCTGTACTAGCAGGAGAAAATTGCAACTATGGGGAAAAGACAGTGATGACATGGCATGTGAGGTAGTGTGGAAAGAAGAATAGGATCCGAAAATTACTGAGGCGATGGAACAGGAAGTAAGTGGTGAAGAGAAGCAAAGTGGACTTGGACAGTGCGTGTAAATACTCAGGTTTTACTTTCAGTAAATTCGTTCTGAAATATCTACTTCTACTGGCAAATAAACATCAGGTTTAGCTTGTGTTTCCTGGCACAAAAACATGTCTTTATATTCTCTGACGACAGATATTTTCCGCCCGTTTCCCTGCTGCTGTTAGGAGCTTAATACTCGGTGTTGCGCTGCAGATATTTCGGACACAATTCTGAAAATTCATGAAGATTTCCACCCAAATTCACAGTGATTTTATCAGACCTGTTAATGCTGACGGTGTTTTATGAACCACTAAGGGGCACAATAAACTTTAAAAACAAGTTTAAATTCACAACCTTATTATTCTAAAATGAAAACTGTTTCATTCTCTTCTTAGTTTGCATACTACAAAGTAATCAAAATGTTGAGATTCCAATCTGTTAAACAGTAACACTGGTTAAACTGTTGGCAGCTTACCCTAAAAATGAGTGTGTGTGTGTGTGTTTGCATTTGCGTTTGCCTACCGCTTCCACAGATCCAAACATTTGGAGTGGAAGCACCATGTAAGACAGTTGAAGATTTGACCAGTGGGGTCGTAATGGCCCAAGTCCTGCAGAAAATGTGAGCTTTTATTCATTTATTTTTCCATTTGTTTGTTTATTTCACTCACTGTTTTTGTCTTGACACATTTATGCTACCAAACACTAATATTTTCTTTGATTTTTAACATTTTTTTTTAGCGATATATCATATTTTAATGATACATGGATTACCAGAATCAAGCCAGAGGCCGGGGACAACTGGAGGTTAAAGGTCGGCGCTGCCCTTTCTCAACAGTAAATGTATGGAGTTGCATGGTAGTAATGAATGAAATTTAACCAAGTTTGTGTTTCGACAGGTCAGCAATCTAAAGAAAATCTTGAAAGGCATACTGGACTATTACCAGGAGGTAAGAACATGCAGCTGTGCAAGTTTTGATTTAGTCTGTCTCAGGTTTAGATGGTTTTGCAATAGATAAAATAAATATTTAATGTGTTTCTTTACAGGTCTTAGGTCAACACATCAATGATTTCACACTACCAGATGTAAATTTGATAGGAGAGCACTCTGATGCTGCAGAACTCGGGAGAATGTTACAACTCATCCTGGGCTGCGCCGTTAACTGCGAACAGAAACAAGGTGGTTATTTCACCCTCTGATAACAAAGATCATCAGCAGATGAACTGTGTCTATGCAGCATGGTCCGATTGATTTCTGTTTGCTGTTTTGCGTCGCATAGAATACATCCAGACCATAATGGTGATGGAGGAATCAGTACAGCATGTTGTCATGACCGCCATCCAGGAGGTGGGCATTTTGTTCTGACATTGATATTATTTTGACTCATCCTTTGTGTTTTTAATTTGTGGTAAACAATCAGTGGGTGTTTCCCCCCCCCCTGCAGCTGATGAGTAAAGAGACTGCTGTCACCCCTGGAGGAAATGACTCGTATGTAGACCTGGACAGAGAGGTATGAAAAGTTTTATTATTCACAAGATCAATTCTGTTTTGCTGGACGCCAGAGGAATGACGGCTTCTTATATGAGGGCCTGAGACCAGCAGCGTACTAAGGGGTGTTGTCAGTGTGGAAGTCCAATCTGTTTTTTTCACATGATACCTTCTATATTGTGAAGCGGATCTGTCCCTTCTGGAGTAAACCTTCCTCACAACATGACGGGACATGTTCTAATTGAGCCGTGGTCTTAAAAGCAAAGATCTTTATCACATAGTGCATTTGCAATCTGTTATTTGACTTTTTTAGTTTGCTTTTTTGACCTGATTAAAAGCGCAGTATTTTATGGCTACATAAACATCTAAATTTGCAATTAATAGAAATAAAAATCAAGAAAATCTAATTATTATTCCAAATAGAAATAATGTTGTTTATCCTATCAGAGAGTATCTGCTCTAAAGAAGAAGTTTTTGTCCGTTTTTGTGCCAGTGTGCAACAAATGGTCATGTCTTTAATACAATATATATGTACATATATATACATATCTGCTTTCAGCTGAGCTTATGTAAGGGGAGAATCGGTGCAGGTCTTAAACAGTTTATTTTAAACTTCTTGAAAGTCTTAAGTATAGTTACATTATCAGGTCTTCCGTTGATTATTTAGTTTCCTTTTCATATATGACCTGCAGATCTCCCAAAGGAAAAATTGGTGACTCATTTTGGATTTTCTGCTTCTAAATCCAAAAGAGCACAGATTATTGACAGATTATTTGAAAGCCGTGTATATATGAGAGGATTTTGATTGTGACCCAGCCATATGTCATCAGTTTAATCAGACAAATCGTTGCAATTTTAATGTGTTGGTTTTTTTTTCCCTCCCTTGTTTTTAGCTTAAAAAGACGATTGAGGAGCTGAATGATGCTTTGGCAACCAAGGAAGAGATTGCTCAGCGGTGTCGGGAGCTTGACTTGCAGGTCAGTTTAGAGTGATAATAATAATTAACAATGTATTTTTTTTAAACTACTGGAAGTCTAAACTGTTATTGTGCGATTGTTGTGAATAAAAATAAAATAAAACAAACAAAAACAGATGAATTAACCACATATGAACAACAACTTTTATAAAATATTTAACACTGGGAGAACATGTCTCATGTTTTCTTATATATTTTGTAAATTATTTAACATACACTGATTGTGTTATTCTTCCTAAGTTAACAAACGTTATTCAGTTTCATATTTTTAAAAAAATCTGCTCCCTCTTTTTTTGTCTTCGCTACTTTTTATTTCATGTCATTAAAACTGATAGGTTTGTTCCTCGCGAAGAAAATTTTTTATTTCTTATTTTTTTAGCCTCATTGTCGAAGTCTGATCTGGAAAACGTAAAAAGGCAGCTGTGGATCTAAAATTGTACTTGTTGTTCTTTGTCTTTAAGTAGTTTCCCATTTCTTTCCTGTCTGTTTCAACACTTTGTGGCTTGTTTTAAAGGCCCTCCATGCCCAAGAGGAGCGTGATAGACTGAGGTTAGACTTTAATGAGCTAGAAGAGAGGGTAAATCCAAACTTCATTTTCTCTCTTGTCTGCCTTCCATCCACACTGAGTGCCGTGTAAAGTAGTCCTGCCGTTGTTTTCAGCCTGCTTGCACCAGATTTCCCTTCTCCAAACGGTGTGAGCATGTGCGAACGTGTACACGTGTGTGCACAAACGCTTGTGCACACATCTACACGTGGTGCTTTTGGAGCACACACACCGTCTAGAGCTGCAGTTTTGTCTCAAGTGCGTCAGGTGGTGTCCTGCACTAATGATCCTGAGCGTTTCTGACCTCAGTGTGTTTCATCCTTTTTAGTAGAAGTAAGACGGCAAGAGAAAAGAGGTTGAAATGAAAGGGGGGGAGGGAAATAATTTACAGCAAGACCTTTTATTTTCCCCCTTAAGACTTTCTGCTATTTTTTGTATCTTGGGACTTTTGGTCTTTGTGGTCTCAAAATTTCATAGGGATTACGCTCTTCAAAAACTTTTTTTTAATTTTGAATATAGTGTTATTTCTGGCTTTTTTTTCTATCCATCCACACCTTAGTTGGAGTATTTTCTTGTTGCGATCTTGGAATTTTCACAGCAATGCAACTTGTCCTAGAGGTCGTTATCTCAAGCTATTTATGGTACATTCTCAGTATATTAAAATATCTCCAAGAAATTAACTTATTTTAATAAGTTCACTTTGAGGTCTAATGAACTTACAGTGAAACTATAAATTAGGGTTAGGGTTAAGTTGTCAATGCTGGATGGTCTAAAGACGATCAGTGACAGTTTTCCTGTCGTTTCTGATGATCGTTGCGTGTAGCCCTGAGTTTTTTAAAGATTAAGTTGATCTTGGTCAAATATGGGAACTGAAAAATGATTTTAAAATATGGCATCTTGGGTAATTTTGCCCTTGAACATCTCAAAATATTTTCATTTCTTAAAAAAAATGTATGGTGTGTTCTTGCTTTTGCTGTTTGAAAAGGACGACAGCCAGCAGCTTCTGCTTTGCTTTGTGTGGAGTTTGATTCCTTGGCTATCAAACTGAAAAGAAAACATGTCCCCATACGCAACCCTCCCGCTGTGTTGGAATTTGTTTATTTGCCTCATTGATGTGTGTTTGGTGTGTATTTACCAGAGTGATATGTTGATGCAGTGATTGAGAAACTAATGGACTAAATTCCGTGGAACTAAAGTGTAATCTATGTAATTTAAGTGTCTCAAGTTGCAAAACTTTAACTACTTTTTATGTCATTGCCTTGTTCACCTCTCGGATCCCCCTGTGATTTCCTCCTTTCGTCCCGCACTTCCTGTTCTCTGCCTGCATCGGCAACACCTCCACCACCTCAGGTGGCGGCTCTGCAAGAGGAGAAGAGCAGCCTACTGGCCGAAAACCAGGTCCTGATGGAGAGACTTAACCAGTCTGACTCTATCGAGGACATAAATAGCCCTGCTGGACGTAGACATCTCCAGCTGCAGACACAGCTGGAGCAGCTGCAAGAAGAAACCTTCCGGTGGGAACTAGCTTCACAAACTAGTAGCTGAATAGGCCGAAGTTGACGTTTTCTTATCAAACGTGTTGATTTTCATGCTTTCTGTTAGGCTGGAGGCGGCAAAAGACGACTACCGGATCCGTTGCGAGGAGCTCGAGAAAGAGCTCCTAGATGTGAAGTCCCAGAATGAAGAACTCACGTCTTTGGCAGATGAAGCCCAATCTCTGAAGGACGAGATGGATGTGCTTAGGTAGGACTGGGAGGCACGCGGACAGAGTAAAACAAGCAAAACTTGTAATAATTGAAGAAAGTCATCACAGTACAACCAAAAACTTCATTGCAACTTATCAGGATGTGATGTGGTTGACCAGCTAAGGATGATTATAAGAGAAAGGGTTTATTGTTTTCAGTTTTTTTGTCCTTCTTTTCACAAATAAATATGTAAAAAGTGACTTAGGTTTTTGTATTTACCCCTTTTCTCACACATCATTAATTTTCACAAATGCACCTTTATTGTAGAACAATGAATGCATGGAACTATCTTTAGCTCTCATAAAAGCTGAACAGAAGACGCCTTTCAAAGCTTTTTTCGAGCAACATACGTAAATCTGAAATGGTTAATTATCCTGTATTTGATCAATTTCTCAACACTTTGTATGAACTGTGATTCATTTTATTGCTAGGTATGTTAAATCTTTCATCGTATGATGTGTGTTTTTAAAGATTGACCCCAGGAAGAGCGAGCTGTATGTAAAGCCTAGCTAGCGTGGATCCTAAAGGATAAACAAAAAAACCACTAAATACAATTCACAGCAACCAAATGCTCTCAAAGGTCAACTAGGTATAGCATACGTGTCCACCTATCTGTAATTTAATGCTGTCACTTAATGGGACGGGAAAAGTTAGCCAAAAAATGATTTATGGGTTAGGTTTATAAGTTACATTTTCAAGAATATTTAGTTTGGTTTGCCTTGCTCTGTCTCATAAAATCTCAGTAAAAACTATGTTTATTTTTGTGACATAGAAGGAGTACAAATACTTTGAGAAACTAAGTTGACAATTTAGGACTTCCTGTTTTCTTCTTAGACATTCATCTGACAAGGTTTCCAAACTGGAGGGCACCGTGGAGCACTACAAGAAAAAACTGGAGGATATGGGGCTACTCAGGAGACAGGTACAGTAACACACTGACAAATGTCTTTCATCGCCTGCTTGTCGGCCTAAAAAGTTACCTGCAAAGCAGAAGTGATAAATATGGCTAATATTCCTCTCTGTTCTCCAGATTAAGCTTCTGGAGGAGAAGAACACAGTGTTGATGCAGACTAACGTCAGCTTGGAGGAGGAGCTTCGAAAGGCCAATGCTGCCAAGGGCCAACTGGAGACCTACAAGAGACAGGTAGACCTGACCAGCTGGGGTTTTACTGATAGGGGAGCGTAGCCAAACTCTCTTGTACTTGCAGTCGTGGTGCTCCTGCAAGTTTTTAAGAAATTATGACGGGTGTTTTTTTTTGGGGAACTCCCTCGTCTCTCCCCAGGTGGTCGAACTTCAGAACAGACTTTCAGAAGAGTCTAAAAAGGCCGACAAGATGGAGTTTGAGTACAAACGCCTCAAAGAGAATGGACTCTCTACAGAAAGAAAAAGACGTATGTAATGTCTTTTGAATTTAGAGGAAATGAAGTACACTTTCTGTTGTAGTAATGTGTCCCTGTTTGTCCTTAACAGCGCATGAGGACAGAGAGAGACTCTCTTAAGGAAACTATTGAGGACTCCACTGTGTTCAGCTCAAGAGGACAGCTTAACAAGACTGGAAACCTATTGTGATCAAATATTAACAAACATAATCCATTATATCTACGTTTGTTTTTAAACAAAATGAACTGCTTTGTTCTGTTTTTATCAGGTTTGTTCCCACTAGGGGGCAGCGAAGGCTCAGATTCCCTGGCTGCTGAGATCACCACCCCAGAAATCCGGTAAGTAAATTAGACTTTTTAGTCCTGTGTCTTATTGTTTTGTCAGCAGTCTCTGGTCACTTTGTAGCAGTCGAGTGTTTTCTGATCCAACTTTAACTGTCCTGTCCACCATCCACTGTGCAGTCACATCAGTCATTTACTTATGTCAAACTACATTCAGTGCATTTTATTAAATTTAGCGAGCCTGTTTGGTTCACCTCAGCGCTAATCATGTGCCCCTAGATAACAAAAGCCTTTTTCCTGTTATTTTTTAAAATATTTCTTTGATCTAAGCTGGAAATCCACAAACTTTGGCCTGCTTATAGGAACAAATTGGCGTTGTTAAAATGGGACTTGATTATCTCTCTGAGATTGAAAATGTGACAGCTCAACAGTATGTAGCTAAATGTGACCCCTTTTTTTTACATTTTAGTACCTGCACCTTTAAAGTTCTTCACATGTCCCTGATGATCCACACTACTCGGACCATTATACAATTACTAAAAGGCTTTCTTTATGACTGTTGTTAATTATTATTTTTTTTAAATTAAGGTTTTAAATGTAATCTTTTCAATTTTAGTTCTATAATAGGGTATTAGTAGGTCAATATTTCCCACGCAGAATCTTAACCTCTTACCTGACACGATGACATCAATGTCCTCAGGGACCCATTGACTTACACGGACAGCTAACGGGTTTTAAATTACCTTTCAGTTAGCTCTTAAATTTTACATTTATTTCTTGCTTTTTTCACACTTCATTCATTCTGTCTGCTGCTGTTCTGGCTGAGGCGTTATTAGACTTCTGTGTGATTCTTCCAGAGGCCTTCAGCTGTTCAGTCGGTGTTCTGACTTGTTTTGGCAGGAAATCTGTCTAAGTATTATCAGGTAGCAGGTATTTAATCACAATGTTATGGTTGCTCAACAGAATCATCCGCGGCACTGTATGTGTTTCGCCTCATCATCACGGAGCCTTTTCGTCTGTTACAGATTCTTGTTTTGGGTTAATGAGATGTTTCTCTTTAAAGCTTTGTGCAACACCTTTGTACAAGTTGCATCAGCTTGCTAACAGCTTTCCGAGGGAGGTTCTTACTGTGCCTGGGTTTATGTTCTGTAGTTTTTTAAAAATTTTTACAGCACTTAAAAACCTAAAACAATTGGCCGTTATGCAGAAAATCCAGAAATTACACAGTCCAGTCACATTAATGTGACCATCTGTCAAAAGCCAGAATAACCACCTTTCGCAGAGCGAACTGCTACGAGACGTGCAGGAAGAGAGTCACTTAGGTCCCTGAAGGTCTTCTCTGGGATGTTGAGCCATGCCGACTCTAATGCCGTGGCCAGCTGCGCTAGATTACGCGGTTGAGGATCCATGGCGCGAACAACTCGATCGAGATGGTCCCACAGATGCTCGATTGGGTTTAAGTCAGGTGAGTTTGCTGGCCAGGGGAGGACGGTAAACTCATCCTGGTGCTCTTCGAACCACGCACGTACACTGGCAGCTGTATGGCACCTCGCATTGTCCTGCTGGAAGATGCCATCATCCTGAGGAAAAACAATGCGCATGTAGGAGTGGACATGGTCCGCAAGGACAGATGCGTACTTGTATTGATCCATCGTGCCTTCCACAATAATCAGTGAACCCAGAGAATGCCAGGAAAACATTCCCCAGACCATAATGCTCCCGCCTCCAGCTTGGACCGTTCCTGCAATGGTTGCAGGGTGGTTCCTTTCAGAGGTTTCACGCCTTATACGCCAACGTCCATCTGTCCGATGGAGCATAAAACGCGATTCATCTGAAAACGCTACCTGTCGCCACTCAGTGGACGTCCAGCTGCTGTACTGGCGTGCAAATTCTAGCCTTCGTCGTCGATGAACACCAGTCAGCATAGGTGCACGAACCAGGCGTCTGCTTCGGAGGCCCAGACGCAGCAATGTTCGCTGAATAGTGGTTTGGGAGACACTTGTGGTAGCCCCTTGGTTCATTTTAGTGGTCAGTTGCTCAACGGTAGCCCGTCTATCTGCCCGAACGCATCTCCGCAACCGTCGTTCGCCTCTGTCATCTATGGCCCGTGGTGCACCACATTTGCCACGTCGTTGATTTTGGACAGTCCCATTTTGCCATGCACGGTACACTTTTACCACGGCGGCACGCGAACAGTTCACAAACTCAGCCGTTTCGGAAATGCTTCCACCCTTGGCCCGAAAGCCAATGATCATGCCCTTTTGGACGTCGGATAAATCGCTTCGTTTCTGCATTACGCCAACGATTGAAATGTTTTCCGAAGCCCACACACACCCTTTATATACGCTCAACTGCACTGTGCTGCCACCTGCCTTCTGTGATTGGTTATTTAACTCTGAAGTGGAAAGTACGTGGTGGTCACATTAATGTGACTGGACTGTGTATTATCGTTGAAAAGCTGCTTAACCCAAATTCAGACAACTCTAGCAATTAGACAGAATCTACTAAAAGGAGAATTCTCTGAGGATGTTTCGTCTTGGAGGCTTTCGAAATGGCAAAAGATTTCTCAGTCGAGATTTTTCATTGAGTATCTGTTGAAAATTTTTTTAAATGTCTGGGGTTTAGGTGCTGCAAATGTATTTCTTTGAATGTGTGTTCATTAAAAAATGTATACCAGAGATGGACTGATGAGGTTTGTGAAGTAGGAAGTTATCAGAACAGCATTGCAGATGTGTTTTTAACAGCCCTACTGTGAGCTGTTAATACTTTAGGAGCAGAGTTGACGTCACGTTGTGTACATGAAGAGGCAGTTTATGTTTTAAACTCTTAAGCATCTTATGTTAGCCGTTTTCACTGCAAACATCAGAGTCTGTGTGTGTTCCCTGGTGAATGCAGACCCTCACCATCCAGTATGTTTGAGATTAAAAGCTCAGAAGTGATAAAATAGAATAACTTTGTTGAACTGTGTTCTTCTGTCCTCTTATCGGCTGTAAGTCTCTTCCTTATGGTGCATGAATTATGCATAAACAGGTCCTGAAATGGTGTAGAAAATGTGTTTTCCTTTTACCTGGGTTTTAAAACCTTGTGTTTTTTTTTTCTGATTACATTGCTAAACATCTCGCTGATGCTGAAAAGGTGTTCTTATTTTCTTGACTCTTGCAAACTTTGCCGTATTAATACACACCATCGCTTTTGAATTTGGTTGTTTTTGCTTCTACATGTATCCCTAATTCAGTGCCCTAAGTTAATTAGAGATCATTGCCAGCGATTCTGATTCTGACCTAATTGGTCCTTGCGACGCTGCGTTTCCAACAGGGAACATCTGATTCGCCTTCAGCACGAAAACAAAATGCTGAAGCTGGCCCAGGAGGGATCGGACAACGAGAAGATCGCTTTGCTGCAGAGCCTGCTGGAAGATGCCAACAGAAGAAAAAGTGAACTGGAGACCGAAAACAGGTTTGTGCAGAAAACCGTCCAAAACAAACAAACAAAAAAGACAAGAAAAAACTTTGTTTCCCACGGTTTAAAGTTTATCTAAATTCAAGATGGAATAGGCATCAGTTTGCTCTCATTTTGATCTGTTGTTCTCAGGAGACCTGTGTGTTTTGTAATACCTGTAATATTTTATATACTCCTGTTGTAGTTTTCAGTATTCTCATTCCAGTGTTTAAAAAAAACATTGTTGTCATGTTAGTTTTCCATTTCTTTTCATTTAGATTAATCAATCAGCGGTTGATGGAGGAGCAGAGTCAGGTGGACGAGCTCCAAAAGACGGTGCAGGAACAGGGTTCAAAAGCAGACGATGTAAGTGAGCTGAATAAAAATAAAAGTTTTAAAACATTCACTCTTGACTCGTTTATTGTGCACATCAGTTTAAATGTGCAACTGTGTATTAATGGTTGATTTAATTCCGTTTGTTGTAAAACATTTTTCATTTCTTTCTGTTTCAGTCATCAGTTCTGAAGAAGAAATATGACGAACATGTGTAAGTTACATTAAAATAAAGCAGTCATGTGCAACTCAGGTTGTTTTAAGGGCTTCCTACAAAACCGTCTGACCTAATTTGGCCAAAATCTCACTTTTTATGAATCATTTCTTTTGTTGTTGTTTTAGGGAGAAGTTACAAGAAGTGAACGACGAGTTACTGAAGAAAAACGCCATCATCGATGAAATGGAGCCTAAATACAACGCCAGCTGTGAGTTTGGACTAACTGCTGACATGTTTGAAACCTTCTTTTCACTTTCATTTCCCTGCCAAGGCAAGAGCTGTGGAGGAGGAATGTGATCGCTGCCGTTTGTCAGCAGAAATACAAAAGAAAAAAAGAATAAAAATCGCCGCAAAGCAAAATTTCATAAAACTTTGGACAACTGTAGCATTTTCAGAAACAAAAGATCTGCAGCTCAGATTGGGATCTTTGTCATTAAAGACAATCCAAAACACAGCACTGGCCTCGGTAGACGTGTCTTCCACCCTGGCATCTTTCTGTACATATGTAAAGAACTGTATTACTTTATGTGGGATATGTAGAAAACTTAAAAGATATTTTCATACTAGCCCAACGAGTGGATGAGCTTGAAGAAGCTCTGAAGAAAAAAGATGAAGAGATGAAACAGATGGAGGAGAGATACAAGAAATATCTTGAAAAAGCAAAAAGTGTGAGTGAAGTTTCAGTAAAAAAAAACGTCTCTATATTTCTATATTTACACACATCAAGCATTCGTGGTCAGACACATCCAGACACGGGTTCTGATTTTTACTCTGGCAGGTTATTCGGACGCTGGACCCGAAACAGAACCAAGGCTCCGGTCCGGAGGTTCAGGCTCTGAAAAACCAGCTCCAGGAGAAGGAGAGGATGTTGCACTCGCTGGAGGTAAATGAGCCTCACGCTTAGGGGTTACATAAACACTGTCTATTAAATAACTTTATTAAATGTAACTTGAATGTTTTGTGCTCATTTCAAACAGAAAGAAATGGACAAGACAAAAAGCCAGCGAGATCACGAGGAGAAGCTGATTGTTTCAGCCTGGTACAACATGGTAAGAGATTAAATCACATTGGTTTGTTTACCACTTTTCAGCAGCAAGGCAGCTCAAAGGGCTGTACATCATTAAAAACATGATGTAGGTCATCAATCACGACACAAGTAATAAACATTACATTTTGTCAAACGCCATCGTTGCAATCGTCAAGCAAATGCACATCAAATATGTTGATCAGCGTTCCGGTTACTATAAATCAAAGGCGACTAAACGGGTGAGTTTTTAGTCTTGATTTAAAGGAAGTCGGGGTTTCAGCTGTTTCACGGTTTTCTGGAAGATCGTTGTTGTTTTTTTATGTTGCGTTATAGTGGCACAGACCTTCATTTTTTTAAAAAAAATAATTGACTGAAAAGTAACAGTAGAGGGCAGCAAAACTGTGCTTTAGAAACACTGTAAAAACAGGTGTGAGAGCATGTGCTTCTTTTAAGGGAAATACCCTGAGTCCACATTTATGTGATGCTATAACAAATTATTGAATGAGCTCCATTATTCTATTAAAACTTAATTTCTGTTTCTTGTGTGTCGATTACCTTTTTTCACACTTTGCCATGTTACTACCACAACCTTCAGCGTAATTTTGCAGGGATTTAATATGCCTGTGTTTACTCACTCTTTGTAAAATAGCCGAAGCTCCGATTACATTTAGGATGGTGCATTAAGACTGATGTTTTCTACCCCTACTAGCATTTTGTATGTAGGTACCCGTGTAATGCAATTGAAGATTGCTCTTGTAACGTGCCAAAATGCGCATCAACCTCAAAGAGCACAGTTTGGCCCTCCCAGAATCAAGTCGTCTTCTCTGTGTCCTACCAGGGCATGTCTCTGCAGAAGAAGGCGGCAGAAGACCGACTCGCCAACACCGGCTCCGGTCAGTCCTTCCTGGCCAGACAGAGACAAGCCACCAGCACGCGTCGCTCCTACCCAGGCCACGTCCAGCCAGCTACCGCAAGGTAGACGGCCTCAGGGCATTAAAAGATAGCTGCTCTTTAAATTCTCTGAACTTGCTTTTAACTGGCAAAACCTGCTTTGAGCCACAACATTTCCAGTTATCTCTAATAGATTCTGCCTTTGATTTTCTGTTGTTTTTTTTTTTCTTTCTTTTTTTTCTTCTCAATCAGATCCATGAGGTAAAGATTCAGGGGGCAAGGAGGCCCAAATCTTGCACCCCTTTTTTTTTTTTTTTCCTTCCTGCCAAATCCGGTTTTAACCTTGACTCCCATCCAGTGATGCAAGACTTCTACCTTGTTTGAACCCCAGCATATATTTTTTTTTTTACATATTGACTAACCACTCCAAATGCCCCACTGACCTCTTGTTGAACTTGTTCTGTGTGACAAACTTTACCACCCAGCTAATCTGGACCCAGGCGCTCAGAAGACTTGCATCTTTTTGAGAAGTTATTTGATGAGGAACAGCTCTACCTTTTCATGCAGTATTTATGCACTTCTCTACCTGCGACACTCACTTTCATAGGAAAATGACTGTCCCTGCTCAAGGTCTAATGTTTTAATTTTATTTCATATACCTTTTTACGGTTGGTCTTAATTAACTGATTCATAAGAAGATTTATGTTGTTGTCTTTATTTTTCCTGTAAATGTCTGAATAAGGGGACAGTGGTTTTTAGAATAACTAAGTGACAGTTGGGAAGCAATAATTGGGAATTTTTCTCACTTTTTTTTTTTTTTTTCAAAAAGGAATCAACTTCGACGGGGATTGAAGTTGCTTCAGGAGGTGCAATCCATAATTGGCTACAGTGCTGGTCAGAAGTTTTGTCGTCAACAAGAATTTATTTCATTTGCGGCTCCTAGTTTGTTTGGAATGTTTCTTTTTTTGTGAGGAGTATTTAAAAAGCAAAAAAAATGCAAGTTATTTTTTCAACAGGAGTGTACAACTTGGAATATTTTGTCCTTCTCATATCAGGTTAAAATATAGTTGGATATATTCGATAATTGGAAAAATTGCAGTAGTAGTTAGCATGACATTTTTCATGAAGCTTTTCCGTCTTTTCTAAACGATGCCCCCACCATACATGAGCGTCAGCATTTCAGCTGCTACAAATGTAGTTTAAATGTAGTCATGGGAGTTGGACTGATTTCAGGTGTCCAAATATACAAGTAGTAGAAATGCCAGACGCTTGGAATTACTAAATATCACAGTTTTTTTACACTCACAATGTTGCACACAAGTACTGTGGTAATGATTGCAATTCCCTAGTCTCTCATCATCCCAAAAATGAACACATGCAAACTTCTGACCTGCACTGTAGATTGTTAAATGTTCCTGCGTGTCAGGATTTTGGTTAGCTTGTTTAGTAAATAATAATAATAATTTTGGAGCGAAACCACTGGATCTGGTTTTTAGCTATACCAGCGTGTTCTGGTTTGTGTTGAACAGCGTTTGTGTGCCATAGATTTTTTTTTTTTTTTTTTTACCGTCTGTTCCTCTCAACGAACCATCTTGCAGGACTTTCCTCCAAGATAAAATGCTTCACAGTCTTTTAGCCGTGCCATTGTTTCAGAGTTTGATTCATGTTGCTCTGAAGTATTCACAATTGAAGAAGATGATCTATGTTTCCCTATTTTAGATGCTCCTTTACCAGGAGTTGCACAAATTGTTGTGTGTCAGTTTTCTTTTCCATCCTCTCTTTAACCCAAATGTTTCACCACAGGTCTTCTATTAACTTTTATTTTAAACTGACATGGTGCTTTTTTATGCTAACTAGCTCTTCCATCTGACCATAACATCTCTCTCTCCTCCTCCTACAGCAATATCACTGCATGACTGGTATGCCAGTGAGCTGCTCCTAGCCTTGTGCGGCCGGGCCCGGCCTTGTCCCCCCCCCCTGTGGCCTGCTCTGACCCCTGGGGCCAGGCTAGGCTGAGGCACCTGATGCATGAACCTGCCTGCCTACTGTTTGCATGACCCCTCTGTGTTATTTCAAGCCTTCAAAATAACCCGTCCCTCTATCGGCCGCGGCAGCATGAGCACTAACAACCCTTCCGCATTGTTATGCATCATAATCTCCAGGCAAGTCTGATGATTTTGGAATCGGGAAAGAAAAGAAAATTCCCCAATAAATTCCCTTTTTCACCTTCCGTGCCAGTAGTCTGACGTTAACGTCCCTGTCCTCCCTCCTTCATACCTTCTAACTCCGCTGTTGCACCTGATGGACACATCCACTCATGCTTTCACATGCAGCAAGTCTGTTACAACGCAGTTCATGTTTCAAACATCCCAGAAGGGATCAGAGTACAGCAGTATTTCCTGTCCGTCAACCTGTTTTGTATTTATGAAGATCTCGTCTTCGGCTGGCCGCGTCAGGACACCTCAGTGACATATTTCCACAGATCCATTTCAGTTTACATGACTGAGAGGATTAACGTGTTATTTAACAGGTGCAGCCTGTGAATTGGTCTTATTTAGAGTTTTCTCCCCTTTAAACTGTTGGGTCACGTCTGACCTCTCATTTGTTGGATTGGATCTTAAAGATGTTTTATTGATATTTTTATTTTAATATGATCCAGGAGTTGATTACAGCAAGTTTGAACAAAGTCAAAAGCTTTCGGGGACATTCCTCCGTTGCCTTGTTTTTATGAGCTGAGGATGGTAAATAACATGTGCTATATTAACAGTCTTGTTACAGATTAGTTTTTATTTGAGTTAAAAGTCCTCATTAAGCCTAATCATGCCTCTTTCCAGCCCTTTTTCTACATTTGAATTTATGTTTTCCTCTTATTTAATTCATTTTTTGAGTGTAGGCCAGAATTTTAGAGATGATTGTAATTACACCAAAAAGCTTATCTCTCTTTTTTTTTTCATGATTAGTAATTTTAAATTACGATATTAGATTAAAAGTGCATTTGCATTGGTAAGCCGACAGGCAGTCTGTTCACTTTAGGGCCTAAAGTAAACCTCATGTTTAGGCTGAGTAGTAATCAGTGAAATGATGTGGAAAAGGCAGAAGAAGGTTGCATTAATTATAACTTCCTTTAAGGAAAACGTCAAACCAGGTAAAACAGCAGGAGAATTTTCCTTTTATGTCTGGTTTTCAGTATTATCAGAGCTAAAAATCTTGCAGTATCAAAGTATGTCGACATTTTTTTTACCATGGAATAAGATGCAGTTCATTCACTTTGAGGCAAATTTAGATGTTCCTTACATATGTAAGTATGTTTTCCAGTTTTGTTTTAGTAAATGTTTTATTTAACTTTTACTTTCCAGAGTTCGTTAAAAATCTTATCCAGAATCTGACAGCATGGACGAGTTGCAAGTGTTAAACCCTAGAAGTGAGAGATGGTTTAACCCTCCAGCTGAGTGCCTTTTGTTTCTGATACTATCAAAAGGTTTTTAGGTTTGGATTCAATATGTTACAAGGTTTATTGAGTATTTACGGCAAACCAAAACCTCCGTTTGTCTTTATCTTGAAAATAACTTAACTCTAAGTTTGGCTTAATGAGAGCTTTTCTCCCCAACGTTTCACTTCTTCTGTTGTGTAATTTTAGTTTAATCCATGCAATGCATTTTATCCTGATGGCTTATTTATTATTTTTTTTGCTTGTACAGCAGTGTTAACATTTTTTTTAATTAGTAGTAGTATTATATTACCATTTATGCTGTTACAATGGATGTAATTGAGATCAAAATACTGTTAAATAACATATGCAACTAAAGGAGAAGGTTTCTAGTATTAAAGCATTTAACTCCAAGTATAAACTGGAGAACCATGAAAGTTACTGTTCTTGTACCGACAGTGTTTACAGGGGGAAAAAAATCCTTTTTTTTTTTTAAAACACTGCACAAATAAATTTGCATTTGTAGTTGAGTACGATGCTTTTCTCTTGAACAAAAGAAGCAAAACCACATTTTAATTCTCGCATCAACAAGATTTGCAGCACTCGCACAAATGACCTTTTAAGTTTATGGATGTGATATTGACATGATGGTAGCAAAAATGATCATCAAATAAAACTATTTTAACAAAAGGGTTGAAATAACATTTAAGAACATGGACGACTAAAGTTTCCAAGATTTCTTTTCTTTCTTTTTTTCTAATTGAATCATACTGTATTTATGTCAATTATGTGACATTAACCATTTTTCCTGTTTGTACTTCAAGTAACATTACACAGACCTCTTTTAGCCGTCCAACCTCAGAACATGGTTTGTATATTTTGCAATGCATCCACATTGTGGTTGACCCGTTGATATTTATGTCAGGGATTTGGGCATACCTGCGTTATGAACACTCATCTGAAAAAGAAAAAAAACAGCAGGCTTTCTGGTTTCCTCCTTGCATCTCTACCAAACCACCCACTGTAATTTTGTGTTCGCATACCTCCATTACCTGATTACAGGTGGAGCCAATTTGTTGTCCTTTTCAATGCACATTTCTTGGCAATAAGGAAGGGGTTAAAAACCCGGTGTGCTGCTCTAAAACTTTGAAACTCAAATATTTTATGCTGAAACCCATTGAAAACTATCATGTCTGTGTATTTTTACATGCCTAGTATTCCCTATTGGTTTTTTTTTTCTAATTTGGCTGGTAATATCACTAAGGCTCTGTCAAATGAATTAGAAAGCTGAAATGAACAACAAAAGGGGCCTTGTCTGGATATTGTTCCATGAATCCCAAAGTAGCAAATAATGTCCTATTTGCCAATATTTTATATTGCTTGTATAGAAAGACAAATTGTACATAACATTTGAGGTCGTGTCGTAGGGTTGTTTTAAAATATTTGCGATTGAGGAAATCAGAAGATCATGTCTAGTTAGGTGGATTTCATCTCACATTTATCCAACAAGGATTACGCTAATGAAAATGTGCTTCCGACACCATGAAACCTAGAAACCACGTTGTAAATAAAACTTGTATAAACATGTTGTTTTGTCCCATTTATTCAGATTTTTTTTGACATTTCCCCCAGCCCCCCAAGCAAAATGACAATCAGTTTAGCATTTCTGGACAATTGTTGGTTAATTCATCTAAACTGAATAGAGCTAATAACCAACAAATGTCATCTCAAACTGGTCCAGTTGCATAGAATTTAATTTGACCCACTAGAACCAAACTTGGTATAAACACTTATCTACAGATTGACTGGTGGCTTTGATTAAAGGGAGGAGAGAGAAAAACCACAAGCACTGATCTGTGGAAAGAGCGTAGAAAAGGTTGGTAGCAGTAGCTCCATCCTTTTGCTACTTTAAAGTAAAAAATGCCTGACAAATTTGGTGTCAGCAGTAACTTTTTGACTACAGAAATCGATTACACACATTTATGCCTTTCAGAAACAAAACGCTGCTGAACTGAGGCACTGGTACAGAAAATAGGTTATTAGTAGCTTATCCCACTATAAACTAGGATCTAAAAATCTGAAGTTTGACAGCAAAGTGCTCTGTTGGGAAAATATCAAACAATTAAAATTCTGTAATACTAAACAGCTTGATCTTTCACAGCTTTTTTGTTTTATGGAGGAAAGAAATGACTGGATTTAAGTAGCTGATAACTAGAAGCTGGTATTTGAGAAAAGTACATTGTTCAATCAAAATATATTAGCAGTACTACTTGATAATGACGTGCAACTATTGTACGTACTACTAACACCCTTAGATACCAAAAACTATGAAATACAACTGGGTGTTTGTAAAATAAAGCAGTATTGTTTTAAAACCAGCCCTATCCTTGAACCTATCCTCAGTTCAGAATTGGAGCGGGGCTGTACAGTGTTATGTTTACTCTACCTTTCCCAACCTAGCATTCCATCTCTAATCTCACAAATAATTCTGCTGTCTTGCTATGTTATTCTCTGTAAGCAATGGAAAAAATCTGTTAGTTCAGACTTTGAACTGCTCCTCTTCTCTGCTGACACAAACTGGGCTCAGCCTGGGAAATGGAGCCTGAACGCCCCTCGAGGCTGCGGACACCGGAACATCCCTGTATCAGTGTCCTATTCTTCATTCCGGAGAGCTCCTTTTTCTCCTCTCTCTCTAACCTCAGCCTCTGGGTGCTTCCTGACACAAGTCCCAGCAGAAGTCCAGAGTCAATATAAATACACTTCTCTGGTTACCCCCCCTCAACTTCTGTCTTTGACATTCTAAGTGAAAAGAGGGGAACTGATCAATGTGGCAATATCAAATTCCATTTGAGGATGAAATAAAAGACTTTTAATGTAGGTTAGGTCTGAAAAACAGAGAAGTGTTCTTGTTCTCTAGAAGTACATTTAATGTTGTATGTCTCTTGCTTTCTGCTAATACAACAATCATACAATACTGGTCAAAAGTGAACAACTATACCTCAAATACTTTCCAATTGCAGTTTTTCCCCCGACCCCAATTTTAAGTCCAGGTTTTTGTTTTGCTGATAATTGTTTGTTTTTGTGATAGCCTCTGGACCTGTGGCTCATTCAAGCTTACTATGCAGTCGCTGCCCGCCCTGTGGCGGGCTGACATCATGCACGTAAAAGGCTTCTATATAAAAAAAGACGGCATGAGGAGTGAGCATTTCAAGTCCTGTTGGACACCAGAGACCTCGAACTTCATAAAAGTAGTGGTTTCATATTGATTTAGTTTCATATTTACTTCCAAATAAAACCAGAAATATGATCGATCATGTCCGATCATTTGCGCATGTACTGCGCAATCCGGGAATGTTTTATGACCAAAAAGTGAATGAATGCAACATGAAGTCCATTTTTCCTGATTTCCTCAAACGTACCACATTTCTGAAGCAAAGCAAATCAGAAAGCATTTTTGTCCATTTCGTTTGATCTCTTAACGGGAAATTTCTATGCAGACCTCGGCTGACAGCCATTTTGTAAATAGTTGAAAGGGGTAAAGGGACGGAGGAGAAAATGAATTTGTGATGGAAACATCGTCAAACATTTTGTAAATGGTTGTAAAAAATACGCCTGGGAAATTGCCCACAATGTGATGTAAAAATTTGTATTACTAATTAGTTTTTGGCTAAGTTTGTACACAAGTTCTTAAAATTTACAAAAGAAATTTCATTTTAGGCTGAAAAAATTGTTCATTCAACATTTTTGTGAATTTCATAGTAAAAATATTAAAAAGAAATTATACTTGGATTTTGAGTTTGTGTGTTTTTTGTCAAACTTTTGTCAAAATGAAACAAATACTGTAAAATCATGAAGCTTAGGTTGTGCTGAAAATAATGATACCAAATAAGGCAAGGTAAATAGTTTTTATGGTGAAAATATAAGGGTAAATTCAAAATTAGACCAAAACGGCCATTTAGACCCAAGTCTCCTAAGGGATAAAAAGGCTCCTAGCCTCAAAAGATGAGCCAATATGATGTCAACATGCAACAGAAAACCAGTTTTAAATTGAATATTTTTACCTTTTCTTCCCATTTCTAACCTTGAAAAATATCAGAACATGGACTGACAAGTAATATTTTGCAACAAAAGTTTCATTCCCATGGATTGATTAGCTGAAAAAAACTGTACAGCATTGTGAAATGTGTTTGCTTCTTTATGGTCTTTATGGTAAAATTCTTATATTGTTTGTGTAACGAATTCAAAAATATATAAAAAAGAAGGTGCAACTAATTTTTTAAGAAATATGGCAGATAACGTGAAGCAGGTTCAAGTAGGAGATCGGGTAAAGAACAGCAACTCATTACCCAATTTAAGAAATTCAAGACCAGCTTTGAAACAAACTATTCACATCTGGATGGGGATTCAAACCCAATGTTTAGGCACTGTGTTCTAGTGAATCACAGTGAGAACCAATAACTGAAATTAACAAAACATCAGACACCAATTGAACCTTCCCAGGGGTGACTAGCCTAACAAAATCCCTTTGAGAGTTCAAAAACAACATCTAAAGCACTGCAGGCCTCTTTTGGCTCTGTTAAGATTAGTGTTTGTTCTTCAGGAAGAGGCTTTGCAAAAACTGCATCCATGGGAGTTTTCCAAGTTGAAAACTACTGCTGAACAAGAAGAGCACAAACACAAACACTTGTTTCAAAACTGCCTAAAAACATCATTATGACCCATGCCAAATCTTATTATATTATTTTGAATGATTTTCATTCAACCTAAAAGTTTGTTTCTGATGGGATATGAAGCGGACTTCTCATCTTATAAAACAAAGGAGCCTCAATTTTGGCAAAAAGTATTTTTATTTGCAGCTTAATTAAAAATTACATCTTAAAAAAATGTGACGGGGGTATTTTCTTTTTTATAGCAATACATTTAGTTTTTCCATTAAAAGTGGAAGACATCTGTCAATGTGAGCATTGGAAAGTTATTTTTGTTGTTTGTTTAAAACCATTACTCTTAATGTTGTGATAGAAAGAATATTGTCTTAAAAACCAAAATAAAAGAAAACGAAACTCATCTGTCCCAGATGTGTGCTGTTTTCTTTTTTAGGTTTATTTTGTCTGACTTTTTCCTCTACATTGAAATAATCGTGGAAACATTTCACTGAGAATAACATCCCACTGTGCCAGACTTGTCATCTCTCTAATGAAAGAACCTTTTATTATTTCTTCATTGCGAAGTGTTTGGTGCACAACATGGACTTTATGACACTTTTGGTTTACAAGTACGGCCGTCAAGTGGGCATTTTCTAAGACAACACAGATGAGCTGGTGTTTCGATAGAGGCCTCAACCCGACATGTGATTCTGACATATTCCTGAACACTAAACATCAACAAACACCTGCTGACGCACAAGAAGAGTTTTCACTGTGGGCAAGAAGGCAACATCTCCGATTTTAAATGATCATTTTTGGCATGACTTCAAGTCAGAATTACACTCAGCAGTCCAAGTGTTCAGTTTGTTGACACGATTACAGATTAAAAGTGCTGCAGAGTGGCTCTAGAGTCTACAGACTCCAGCTGAGCAAGTAGATAAAAGTAGAGCAGACAGACCACTTCTGTGTGAGCATGTAGCAGAAGACACAAGTTAGGATCTATTAAAAACAAAGTTTTTATTTACGTAAAGATATATCTGTGTGTTTCTTAGACTTTGACTACCTCTGACAAAGTGATAGACTAGCATATTAACTCCATAAAATGTCACTATCCTTTGACTTTTTAGAGGTTTTACTTGGTAGGCAAAACAATTTGTCTAGAGCTTCTCTGTGAGGCACTCTGCTGTACCGAAGTCTTTTTTTTTTGTTCGCTGAAAATGAAATGTAGCTCAAGCTCAAATCAGCATGTAGTTCAAAAATAGCACTTAGGTCACAAAGTCAAAAGATTTACAAACCAATTCAAGACTCAGCATAGAAGAGGATTTGCTTTCCAAACAGAGTTAAAGCTCCACTCATGTGAAAATATGTGCACAATAGTCTCTGTTCAACATATTTATACATACAGTGGAGTTCAGCAATGCGCTGCAGCTATGAGGGGTGCAGGGATGAAGTGGCTGAGCGAAAATGACTAGTAGACATTTGAACTCTGGATTAAGAGAAACGGAATAAACACAGTAAACATCAGCAAAAACTATAGATTACAAAAAGTTTATTACCCAAGACAGGCAAGAAATCAAAAATTTCAAACTTGTGAAGAAGAGACTAAGACATTTAACTTTCTTTTTTCTTTTCAAGGAACAGCAGATGTTATCAAAGACTGAGGTTTCTGTCATAAATCTAGTCGTGTTAATTTGAATTCATAAAACACACAAAAAAATGTTTTGTTATTTATTTAGAATCCATAATTATTAATGGTGCACCACACAGTACACCATTATGGTACATTATGATGTACCATAATGCTTTTCTTAGTATGTAGAAAGCCAGATGTGTGCCAACAAAATGCTGCTAGGCACCTTCAACATGTGCTGATCATATTGCCTTCACTGTATTTTATATTGTTCCTTAGACAAAACATGGTAAGATATACATATTTTTATGTACATTTAAGATGCGTCAATTTATTCAATTTAGGTCTGCGGGACATTTCCGCACTTCTGAGGGCGGCCACACTGAAGGAGAAAATAGGAAACTGCTGTGTCCTTCCATTGCCATTTTTAATTTCATCTAGTGTGTTATATTCAATTTTCCTATCAAGAGCAGATGGTCTTAGGAAACATGACACTTGGATGATAAAAAGGCAGAAAATTAGATTCAATTCGCTGTTATTTATAGCATCTTTTTTGTTTCATCTCTGTTTCCATGTGATTTCAGTTTATTCCTTCTTAAAAGATAGTTTTTTTTTAAATTCTTTGTAAATAAATTAAGACAGATACATTTCTGTTTGTGACCACGAAATCAAAGAGCTGTTTGAACAGCTGCATTCCTTCACACCTCTTCATCCTTTCCCCTGTCTGCTCTATAAACCTAACTCTGGCTATCATTGTGCCCCCCCTCCACCCCTCCAGTCTCTGTTATTGTGGCTGAAGCTTAATTTTAAAAAATAAAATAAAGACATGAAAAAGTGAGTTAATTTGTTCTTTGTCCATGGCCAGGTGAGTGCAAAAATTAAACTGAGAAATTTGAAAGAAGCTTCATAGGAGTAACTGCTGCTGATTAATGGGCCCATGACTGCTTGAGTGAGTCATTATGTAGCTTCTATTTCTTTTCATATTTCCAACTCAGCTGCCTGAGTCACGCATTGCTTGGCCGTCAAAGTCTTCCAGTGACAAGCATGGAAATTCCAGCTGTACGAAAAACAACAGCAGTGAAAGACTGCATATTGTTTACTGAACATGCAGTGATGATAATATGAAACTGCAAATCTAACAAAAAACTATTTTATATATGCCGGTCGGTGTACATGACAGGTTGCTGGTTTGTTCACGATGGCCATCAGTCAGTTTAGAATAAATATTTGCAGATCTTGAGAAACAGTGTGAAATTTTGTTAAAATCAAATATTTGAAAAACATATTATGTTTAAGTGTAGTCTTTTTTTTTAAAAAAAAAGAAACAAACTACCATATGCATTTAATCAGTATTAGTATGCCACCTGTGATATTCTTCACACTCCACTAGCTGGTTTTCTGGACAGTGAAGTTTTTGCAGAACAACTTTTAGTTTCTATGCGTATATTTGACTCCTCACAGTTTTTAATAAACTCACTCCGTGATTGTGTTGATGTTTTTATGCAGAGCTATCTGATAAAGTGTTTGTATAGGTTAACACTAGCATTGCTTACTCTGTGTTTTATGACTCATTGATGATTTGGTTTGTAACAAATTTCAACACAATTCCAGTTAATAATATACAGTCAAACCTTTATGACTTTATAAACTCTTGATAAAACTTTCGTTCAGCTGCTTTATACTTAGCTTGTCAAGGACATCTGGTCTCATAACTTTGACAGTAAATGAGCATCTTTGTAAATGACGAAAAACACCTAGTTTTTTATATTTTTAGATCTACAATTCAGGTTTGCACTGCCAATAAAAAAAAGTTATATTTTTTCTATTGGCAGTGCAAATTGTTCATTGGCATTGATTAAATTGCATTACGTTGATTCATGCACACAAAGAATGAGTTGGCCATTTCTAAGACAATTTTTCTGCTTAACCTACAAGTGAACCTGAAGCTAAAAGTGTTACTTTTGGCAAGAACCTAAAGATTGATCGCTGGAAGAATTGAAGCTTGACTGTCTCTCCATTAAAATGTTGTCTTATAACTCATTTTTAAAGTGGGAATAATTATTCTTGTACAAGTGACATTCAACAAAAAAAAATGTGGCAGGGGAGTGTAATTTCCCTTACAAAGAAATATGAGTTTTAAATGATTCAGCACATTTCCGTGGCTTTCAAACTGAGCCAAGAAAAGTTCTGCAAATCTCTGCGTTTGACATTCCTCTATTCTGACAGCGTCCTTTTTGAATATCTGCTGCTGCGATCCCCAGAGAAACCGTTGGAGTTCAGATGTAGCTTTTCATCAAGTCGTTACTGAAGAAAGATCTTACACCTGAGGGAAAACACTCTGGCAGAAGTGTCCATTGCAGCACTAATGCTAAACAGATGAGGTCCATCAACTACCATCCTGGATTTTACTCCAGTTTCACATATGCAATTACATTATTACATTGGAGCTGTGCAGTGATCCAAAAAATAATGAGACAAATAATAGTAATTCAGTGTTGGGAATACACGCAGCAGTAAATTTGGGAATCAAAATGACTGAAACAGTTGAAATAGTTTCCAACGAGTTGCTTTGCTTTTGCTTGGTAAATTGAAAATAAATGTTGGTTTTAACAAGGTCCAATCCTTCAGCAGCAGCCAGCAGCATTTTGTGCATCTTCACTGAAGCGACTTATGTGAAGACAAGTATGCTAAGCATCTTGAACTCTGTTAGTAACTGAGGGTGGAGCTGGGATTATGATTTGCGGGAAAGTAATTATTTTTTTTTATTGTCAACTTTTGACCTCATTTAAACGTTTATATCTCTGTGTGCTTTGCATATTTTTCCTGCTTTTAGTGTGGGCTACGTAACAAACACATAAAAAAAAAACAATAATAATAATAAAGACAAGTTAAAATTCAGTCTTTGAAGCAAAGGGTTGGAATCAGAAGAAATTTGTAACTATACAGACTTGATTGGTGGCCGATAACAGGCATAGCTCCTGTGGTATGTCCCCACTCTCTGCAGTGGTCAAACCAAACATTGTCCTGCAGTAATCATGACCTCCTATTATTTTATTGCAGGAGTAATGAAAGGGGAGATAAGGGGTGTTAGCTTGTTTTGACACACAGATACTGGTGGAATGCAACCACTTTAGTAGATTTTTCTTTTGCATCATCACATATTTTTCAACAAAACAAGAAGTTGTCTGAAGAAATGTAGTGTATTTTAAACTGTTAAAATGTTTTTACACTTTCGTTATGCTTTCTCAATGCTATCTGTAGCTGGCAGGCCAGCAGGTTCATATGTTTGTTATGTCGGTGTGTTCAAACTGGCAACCTACTGTATAACATGACAAATGCCTACCCCTTGAGTCACCGTCACCCCCAAAACTTTGACATGCACGATGCATCTATATTTACATAAATTTTACTCCAGTCACGCCTTGAAATGTTTTCTGTGCTGCCTTTTGGAAGTAAAACTGGACCAGCAAGGTTGAAAACCGCGGTAGAACGCCCCCTGGTGGATATTTTGTTATGTATGGTGACGCTAAAAAAAGAAAATAGATCCAAGATGGTGGAACGGAACACCGAACAGTTCGTGTAAATCGGCAGATTATACGTTGTGTTTCAGACAAGATTTGTTCGTAAGTATTGGTTAATTGTGAAAATAATGACTAGTTCTTTGTTTTGTGTAACGGTGGTGTAAATAATATGTCAGTGATTCTTGAGAATAGGGACAAAACAGGTCCTATGGATAAAGCACAAAATTTGAATAAAATATACAAATAATATAATTTTTTCAAATATCTGACTAAACTAACCTGGGTCATGTGAGAGCAACAATGTATATTTTTCAGGTATTTGCTTAATATTTTTTTATTTTAAACATTGTAGTCGGTGGATGATGCCTGTAAAAGCCTTTGTCCAGGAGCAGAACTCAACACATTATAATAGTTTTAAATGATTAAATAAATACTAAAATTATATATTATTACAATTAAGTATAAGTAGTCATATAAATAATTATAAAGGTATGAATAAATTGAATTAAAAATCATTTTTATATATTTTCCAACTCCATTGAAATTTGTCCTTCGTTTTTGTCAACATCGTCAGAAATGAAAAGAATGTAAAAAAAAATCAGGCATTATTGGGGGCAGCAGAACTTCTGAGGACCCCATGACCACTTCCTTTCTCTTCCTTTGCTAGGAGGGCTAGTTAGCTCTGGTTAGCTTATGTTATTCTTTAGTTTTTTCTTCTTTTTATTCCTAAGTTTTTTGTCACAACCATGATGTGTCAACACCGTAACTGACATTTTACAAAACTTTGATAAGATTTTGTGAAATAAAAGCTTAATTTTGGTAAAATGTAAAGATTTCATGGACCTGATGAGCTACAATATGGCCTCCTTCAGAATAACATCATATAAATTGAGGTAGTTTGACTTTTTGTCAACTCCATCAGAGTTTTTCTGACTCTTTCAGTGAAATTGTTGTCAAATATCACTTAAATGTGGAGTTAATTCATTTTAATGTATTTTTACATAAATTGCATTACTTCACATGTACCAAGTTTTTCATTTTACTCACTAGTTTGTCATCACCTTCAGTTTTGTGTCAACTCCGTCATGCAGTGTCAACTCCGTCAGATGGATTTTTATGGTTTTTTTGTTTTAAATAATAATTATTTTGTTTCTGGAGAAGTATTTGTCTGTAAAATGAGTAAAAATATCACTAATAGGGTCATTAAAAATTATTTTTGATGTATTTTTGTCAGATGGTGACGACAACATTCTAGGTCAGGTCGATTAAAAATGTAATTTTTTAAAAAAATGTTGCAACTGGGAGCCTGTACCTCAGCATCTTTACATTTCCAAAACATTATTTTATATATTTGTATACATAAATTTGAGAAATAACAAAAAAAAAAAAGAAATGGGAAAATTAAAACCCATTTTGTCCCTATTTTCAAGAATCACTGATACACAAAATATAATTTTTTCAAATATCTGACTAGACTAACCTGGGTCATGTGAGCACAACAATGTATATTTTCCAGATATTTGCTGAATATTTTTATTTTATTTTATACATTGTAGTCGGTGGATGATGCCTGTAAAATCACTTGTCCAGGAGCAGAACTCAATAGATTATAATAGTTTAAAACAATTAAAGAAATACTAAAATTATATATTATGACAATTAAGTATAAGTAGTCAGATTAATAATTATAAAAGTATCAATAAATTGAATTAAAAATATTTTTTTAATATATTTTCCAACTCCATTGAAATTTGTCCTTAGTTTTTGTCAACACCGTCAGAAATGAAAAGAATGTAAAAAAATCAGGCATTATTGGGGGCACCAGAACTTCTGAGGACCCCGTGACCTCTTCCTTTCTCTTCCTTTGCTAAGAGGGCTAGTTAGCTCTGGTTAGCTTATGTTATTCTTTAGTTTTTTTTTATTCCTACGTTGCTTGTCACAACCATGATGTGTCAACATAACTGACAATTTACAAAACTTTGATAAGATTTTGTGAAATAAAAGCTTAATTTTGGTAAAATGTAAAGATTTCATGGACCTGATGAGCTACAATATGGCCTCCTTCAGAATAACATCATATAAATTGAGGTAGTTTGGCTTTTTGTCAACTCCGTCAGATGTCAACTCGATCAGAGTTTGTGACTCTTTCAGTGAAATTGTTGTCAAATCTCACTTAAATGTGCAGTTAATTAATTTTAATGTATTTTACATAAATTGCATTACTTCGCATGTATAAAGTTTTTCATTTTACTCACTAGTTTGTCACACCTTCAGTTCTGTGTCAACTCCGTCATGCAGTGTCAACTCCGTCAGATGGACTTTTTGTTGTTTTTTGTTTTAAATAATATTTATTTAGTTTCTTGAGAAGCATTTGTCTGTAAAATGAGTAAAAATATCACTAACAGGGTCATTAAAAATTATTTTTGATTTATTTTTGTCAGATGGTGATGACAAAGTTCTGGGTCAGGGCGATTAAAAATGCAATTTTTAAAAAAAATGTTGCAGCTGGGAGCCGGTACCTTAGCATCTTCACATTTTCAAAACATTATTTGTCATATTTGCATACATAAGGTTGAGAAATAACAAAAACAATTTTTGGAAAATTAAAACCATTTTGCCCCTATTCTCAAGAATCACTGCTGTACGTAGGATAATTTGCAATGTTCGTTAGCTAATACTAAGTCTTGTGTGTTACAGTTTGTGATGGCCAAAGTGTTGGCAGTGGTCAGAGGCCACTTTTCAATAAACAAGTAAAAAAAGAAAGAAGTTTTGGTTATTGGATCGTTGTCGTCTGACTGTCTAGCTGCTGAAAAATCGAAAACAAGGCGAGGACAGCAGACTTTCTATCAGGTTTGCACATTTTGTGATTGAAGGATTTACCATTACTTATTGCAAAATAGCTTAGGCTTGGTTATAACTGGATGGAGAGCACTGTGAATAACAACTGTCATATTTTGCTACATATTCTTTATTGGATTTAGGTCTGGACTTTGATTTAGTCATTCTACAGGTTTAGGGTTGGTGTCCTGCAAGTATACAAACTTACGGTAAAGGTAAGTATTTTCTTCCAGCATTGCAATGTGATCAGCTCAATTCATCCTCACTTGCTGCCTCGTCGTTCCTGAAGAAGAACATCCAAACAGCATGATGCTACCACCATGTTTTACTGTAGTGACGAGGTTTTCAGTGTGATGCGTTTGGTTTGAACTTACCGGAGCAGCTTCTTCCACATTTGCTGTGTGTCCCTTATGTTGTTTGTGGAAAACTTTAGATAGGACTTTTGGATTTTTTTCCTGCTTCTCTTCCATAAAAACAATATTTAGGAAGCGCACAACAGATTGTTTCACCACATTCTTTTGTAGCCTAACACTATTCCGGATTTCATTCCGGATTTTTTCCTGACATTTATTGTCAGGCAATATAATTAATTTTAATTTTTGGTTAAATGGAAAATTATGATTACCACTTTTTTTTTCCTTTATTGCAAATGGCTTTAAATTCAACTTAGAAATTGTTCAAATATATTCCTGGAGTCAGACAAGAATGGGAGGAAGGTAGTGGTGAGCTAATTGAGGCCATAAACTTGGGATCAGAGCTTCAGATCATGGAATGCACGCTTGGCCACAGAGCCGCCAGGACACTCCGGATTCCAGTAAATGTTTTTCCCCCTGAACACCATTTGTGCTTTGATGCTGTGACTAATGCCTCTGTCACACAACCACTTCCATCATAACTACTCATGCAGGCACGCATTTTTCTGCTCTGTGTGCCACTTCTCATTTGTGTCATGTTTGGTTTGGAAATGCAAAACTGTGGATGTTTACAAGAACCAGATAATTCAATGTGTCGTGAATATCAGCAACAACAATCATGCGGTTTGTCTTCCTGCTAAAACCAGAAAGCCAGTGCACAAATGATACTGGATCTGAGCCATATAGACAGTTTCTTGCTCATGTTTGGTAGGCACAAATTACAAAAGGTGACAGTTACAGTAAGCAACATGAAAACAATTAAGTTATCTTTTCCCACAAGGAAAATATACAGTTGCCTCAAAATTATGAAATCACAGAACAACGATGAACATGCTTGTTTCGTGGATTAAAGTCAACCAGCCAAGCGTTTCTGAATGTTCTAATCAGATCAACATTTTATAGCAATGAGGAGTCTAACTCCCACTTAATTTAAAAACATTTAGGGAAATTGACGTTTCCTGAAATTGCATAGATTAAGACGTGTACAGTGCACTCCAAACAAGGAAGTTCTGTGGAGTTTCTGTGACCAGAATTATGTCTGATTCACTGTTTTGATAGTGAGAGCTTACTAAAGTTTCCTTCAGCAGGAAGCAACGTGATAAAAACCTCTGTATCCTGAAAGACACCGGACACTGAATGTGATTATTTTTTCTTTAATTTCCACTGGGCTTGAATTAGGAGTCAGACAAAAGGTTTACAGTGAATGCTAATGATTATATTCACTATTATATAATCAAAAAAATGTCTTAACATGTCATTTTCTCTATTTTTAAGTACAAAACTTGTTTGGTATTTAACTGTACTTTTCAGGTTTAAAATAACACAAATATTGTGTTATTTTAAACCTGAAACATCTAGAATAGGTGGAAATAAAGTTTGCAACTGTATGTTCCACCCTATGATGGGAGTGGGGTATTTGGGAGCGTTAACTTTTCTTAATCAACCACGATGAAGATGGAGAAAGAAAGACGAACCAAACCAAAGCTTGGTGCTTCTCAGCGCTTCTCAACACCAAAAAAAGTTTTTCATTATTTATTTACTTGCCTCAAATAATGTCAAGCACAAATGTAAAAATTTGCACCGATGTTGATATACAGTACAGCTGTCATGGCAGTATTTACCAATATTTTATGTTATCAAATTTTTTATTTAATTGTCATAATAATTGACAGATTACTGAATTACTAAAATAGTCAGACTAATAAAATACAACCCTAGTTTATCACCATTTTATCTTCATCTTTTAATAATTGACAAATCAAGCCAAAGTCACCAATCAGTCCCCATACTGGCTGCTTATTCACATTTTCACATATTGTCATAAAATGTAAATTCACTGTGTTTTCTGCTTAATAAAGTGGACAAAAAAATCTATAGAAATTTGATTCTCTCAGTTGAAACGTACTGAAAACTTTTCTTCTGTTTACCATTGCACTCTTAATAAATAATCTCTTAAAAGAATATTAAAAATAATATAACATTTGGATAAGGATACACAATTCTGCTTTGCACCTTGCTGTGTTGTGTGTTTGATATGACGACACTACTTCCATCAAGGCACACAGCCAAAGTAGCCACTCAGGCAGTGAAATTACTGGAAGCACTTGGAATACATTTAGCCATATTTGACATGCATATATGAGCTGCCTATACTTTTGTCTTTTGCCCAAGCATGCTCCATCTGCTTCTTATTACGTCTTTTCAGTCTTCCTGAGTTATCGTCTGGCCCCTCCTGATGCCAAACGATATCCTCTGTCACGCTAAACGGTTGACCTTTCAGACTGAGCACAGTAGAAATTGAAGGACAGTTCCTTCCTCGAAATCAGCATAACTCCTCTACTGGCAACTTGCTGTACCTGCCATTTTGGTCAGACTAACTGTAGTTTTCAGAAAATACAGCCAGAAGTTGTAAAAATGTAAAAGGTCCGCCTAAAACTTCTTGAAATTGACAAGAAATGTGTAAGGAGATATAGATTTAATAGACTAAGTTCTCAATTCACTCTCAAAAAGATTTGCTACCCCCTTGCTTATTGACCTGAGTCATACAAGAAATTCAGTTTTCCAACAGCCAGTTTATTACAGCTAAACCAGAACAAAAATCTTTAACAAGGTTGCATTTAGGCTTGAAGCATACGGACAATTGCTACAAAACCAGACGGTTCAGTTTTATATCGTGCATAATACCAGAACAGCTTAATGTGGTTTTGGTGCTCAGACAAACGTCTGATTATGATTACATGGATCCAGCAGTTTTCACCAAGATATAAACATTAAAAGGCTCTCTAAAAGGCATTTGATTTTCAGAAATCATATAGTAATACAGTACCTCTTCATCCCCTCCAAAAAAGCTGCCTGGCTCAGTAAGAGGACATTGGTCTCTCTCATTTCAGCTGGCTATTAACTTGCCTTAGTTGTGTAGTGTTAGCCACAGTTAATGACACCCTTAGGTAAGATGGGTAAACAGGCAGAAAATGAATTAATCTTTTATTTCGAACCACTTCTGGTCTTTATGCAACACAAATGGTGCAATTATTATAAAAAAATAAATAAATAAATTCCCTTCTCACCCTCTGCGGGTGGTCTCCTCTCTCTCTTTCATCCTCTGAGCTCGGGTCCTCTACCAGAGGCCTGGGAGCTTGAGGGTTCTGCGCAGTATCTTGGCTGTGCCTAGTACTGCACATTTCTGGATTGAGATGTCTGATGTTGTTCCTGGGATCTGTTTTAGCCACTGCTCCAGTTTGGGGGTTTCTGCCCCAAGGGCCCCGATGACCACAGGCACCACTGTGGTCTTCACCTTCCAGTTCTTTTCCAGTTCCTCCCTGAGGCCCTGGTATTTCTCCAGTTTCTCATGCTCCTTTTTCTTGATGGTCACTTGGTATAGCTACATCCACCACAACGGCTTTCCTCTGTTCTTTATCCACCACCACAATGTCCGGTTGGTTCGCCATTACCATCTTGTCTGTCTGGATCTGGAAGTCCCACAGGATCTTAGCTCGGTCATTCTCCACCACCTTTGGGGATGTTTCCCACTTCGATCTCGGGGCTTCCAGTCCATATTCTGCACAGATGTTCCTGTACACTATGCCCGCCACCTGGTTATGTCGTTCCATGTACGCTTTCCCTGCCAGCATCTTGCACCCTGCTGTTATGTGCTGGACTGTCTCAGGGGCCTCCTTGCACAACCTACACCTTGGGTCTTGTCTGGTGTGGTAGATCTGAGCCTCTATTGCTCTGGTGTTTAGGGCCTGTTCCTGTGCAGCCAGGATGAGCCTCTGTGCTGTCCTTGAGTCCAGCTTTGTCCAGCCATTGGTAGGATTTCCTGATATCAGCCACTTCAGTTATTTGTCGGTGGTACATCCCATGTAGGGGCTTGTTCTCCCATGATGGAACCTCTAGCCCCTCATCCTCTGTTCCCCATTGCCTGAGACATTCGCTGAGCATATCGTCCGTTGAGGCTTTGTCCTTGATGTATTTATGGATCTTGGATGTTTCATCCTGGACAGTGGCTCTCACACTCACTAGTCCTCTGCCTCCTTATAATACATACATATATATATATATACATATATATATATATATATATATATATATATATACACAATACATACACATATATATATATATATATATACATACACATATATATTATATATATATATATATATATATATATATATATATATATATATATATATATATATACACAGTCCAGTCACATTAATGTGACCATCTGTCAAAAGCCAGAATAACCACCTTTCGCAGAGCGAACTGCTACGAGACGTGCAGGAAGAGAGTCACTTAGGTCCCTGAAGGTCTTCTCTGGGATGTTGAGCCATGCCGACTCTAATGCCGTGGCCAGCTGCGCTAGATTACGCGGTTGAGGATCCATGGCGCGAACAACTCGATCGAGATGGTCCCACAGATGCTCGATTGGGTTTAAGTCAGGTGAGTTTGCTGGCCAGGGGAGGACGGTAAACTCATCCTGGTGCTCTTCGAACCACGCACGTACACTGGCAGCTGTATGGCACCTCGCATTGTCCTGCTGGAAGATGCCATCATCCTGAGGAAAAACAATGCGCATGTAGGGGTGGACATGGTCCGCAAGGACAGATGCGTACTTGTATAGATCCATCGTGCCTTCCACAATAATCAGTGAACCCAGAGAATGCCAGGAAAACATTCCCCAGACCATAATGCTCCCGCCTCCAGCTTGGACCGTTCCTGCAATGGTTGCAGGGTGGTTCCTTTCAGAGGTTTCATGCCTTATACGCCAACGTCCATCTGTCCGATGGAGCATAAAACGCGATTCATCTGAAAACGCTACCTGTCGCCACTCAGTGGACGTCCAGCTGCTGTACTGGCGTGCAAATTCTAGCCTTCGTCGTCGATGAACACCAGTCAGCATAGGTGCACGAACCAGGCGTCCGCTTCGGAGGCCCAGACGCAGCAATGTTCGCTGAATAGTGGTTTGGGAGACACTTGTGGTAGCCCCTTGGTTCATTTTAGTGGTCAGTTGCTCAACGGTAGCCCGTCTATCTGCCCGAACGCATCTCCGCAACCGTCGTTCGCCTCTATCATCTATGGCCCGTGGTGCACCACATTTGCCACGTCGTTGATTTTGGACAGTCCCATTTTGCCATGCACGGTACACTTTTACCACGGCGGCACGCGAACAGTTCACAAACTCAGCCGTTTCGGAAATGCTTCCACCCTTGGCCCGAAAGCCAATGATCATGCCCTTTTGGACGTCGGATAAATCGCTTCGTTTCTGCATTACGCCAACGATTGAAATGTTTTCCGAAGCCCACACACACCCTTTATATACGCTCAACTGCACTGTGCTGCCACCTGCCTTCTGTGATTGGTTATTTAACTCTGAAGTGGAAAGTACGTGGTGGTCACATTAATGTGACTGGACTGTGTATATATATATATATGTATGTATATAATTCCAAAACATGTAAGCTGTAATCCATCCATCCATCCATCCATTTTCTTCCGCTTATCCGGGGTCGGGTCGCGGGGGCAGCAGCTTCAGAAGGGAGGCCCAGACTTCCCTCTCCCCAGCCACTTCTTAAAGCACCTCCGGGGGAACCCCAAGGCGTTCGGCCGCTTGTATCCGTGATCTCGTTCCTTCGGTCATGACCCAAAGCTCATGACCATAGATGAGGGTGGGAACGTAGATCGACCGGTAAATCGAGAGCTTCGCTTTTTGACTCAACTCTCTCTTCACCACGACGGACCGGTACAGCGCCCGCTTCACATCAGACGCTGCCCCAATCCGCCTGTCGATCTCCCGCTCCCTTCTTCCCTCATTCGTGAACAAGATCCCCAAATACTTCAAATACTTAAACTCCTCCACTTGAGGCAGGACGACCCCCCTGACCCGGAGAAGGCACTCTACCCTTTTCCGGCTCAAGACCATGGCCTCGGATTTGGAGGCACTGAGCCTCATCCCGGCCACTTCACACTCGGCCGCGAACCGCTCCAGCGAGAGCCGCAGATCACCATCTGATGAAGCCAACAGGACCACATCATCTGCAAAAAGCAGAGATGCGATCCTAAGGCCACCAAATCGGATCCCCTCAACACCTCGGCTGCTCCTAGAAATTCTGTCCATGAAAGTAATGAACAGAATCGGTGACAAAGGGCAGCCTTGGCGGAGTCCAACTCTCATCGGAAACGAGGCCGACTTACTGCCGGCAATGCGGACCAGACTCTGACACCGGTCATACAGGGGCCTGACAGCCCGTATCAAAGGGCCCGGTACCCCATACTCCCGGAGAACCCCCCACAAGGCCCCCCGAGGGACACGGTCGAACGCCTTCTCCAAGTCCACAAAACACATGTAAACTGGTTGGGCGAACTCCCATGCACCCTCCAGGACCCTGCTGAGGGTGTAGAGCTGGTCCAGTGTTCCACGACCAGGACGAAAACCACACTGCTCTTCCTGAATCCGAGGTTCGACTATCCGACGGACCCTCCTCTCCAGGACCCCTGAATAGACCTTTCCAGGGAGGCTTAAGAGTGTGACCCCTCTGTAATTGGAGCACACCCTCCGGTCCCCCTTTTTAAATAGGGGGACCACCACCCCGGTCTGCCAATCCAGAGGAACTGCCCCCGATGTCCATGCGATATTGCAGAGTCGCGTGAGCCAACACAGCCCTACAACATCCAGAGCCTTAAGGAACTCTGGGCGGATCTCATCCACCCCCGGGGTCCTGCCACCGAGGAGCTTTTTGACCACCTCGGCGACCTCGTCCCCAGAGATTGGAGAGCCCGACCCAGAGTCCACAGGCTCAGCTTGCTCAACAGAAGGCATGCTGGTGGGATTGAGGAGGTCTTCGAAGTATTCCGCCCACCGACCCACAACGTCCCGAGTCAAGGTCAGCAGCATACCAACCCCACTGTAAACTGTGTTGGTCCTGAACTGCTTCCCCCTTCTGAGACGCCGGATGGTGGACCAGAATCGCCTCAAAGCCGTACGGAAGTCTTTCTCCATGGCCTCTCCAAACTCCTCCCACACCCGAGTTTTTGCCTCAGCGACCACCCGAGCCGCATGCCGCTTCGCTCGCCGGTACCCATCAGCTGCTTCTGGAGTCCCATAGGACTCCTTCTTCAGCTTGACAGCATCCCTCACCGAAGGTGTCCACCAACGAGTTCGAGGGTTGCCGCTGCGACAGGCACCAACGACCTTGCGGCCACAGCTCCGATAAGCCGCTTCGGCGATGGAGGCACGGAACATGGTCCACTCAGACTCAATGTCCCCCACCTCCCCCGGAACGTGTTCAAAGTTCTGCTGGAGATGGGAGTTAAAGCTCCGTCTCACAGGGGACTCCGCCAGACGTTCCTAGCAGACCCTCACTACACGTTTGGGCCTGCCAGGTCTGACCGGCTTTCTCCCCCACCACCGGAGCCAACTCACCACCAGGTAGTGGTCAGTGGACAGCTCCGCACCTCTCTTCACCCGAGTGTCCAAGACATACGGCCGCAGATCCGATGAAACGACGACAAAATCGATCATTGAACTGCGGCCTAGGGTGTCCTGGTGCCAAGTGCACATATGGACACCCTTATGCCTGAACACGGTGTTCGTGATGGACAAACCGTGACGAGCACAGAAGTCCAACAACAGAACACCACTCGAGTTCAGATCGGGGGGGTCGTTCCTCCCAACCACGCCCCTCCAGGTCTCACTGTCATTGCCCACGTGAGCGTTGAAGTCCCCCAGCAGAACAAGGGAGTTCCCCGGAGGGGCACTCTCCAGTACCCCCTCTAAGGACTCCAAGAAGGGTGGGTAATCTGAACTGTTGTTCGGCCCGTAAGCACAGACAACAGTCAGAACCCGTCCCCCCACCCGTAGGCGGAGGGAGGCTACCCTCTCATCCACCGGGGTAAACCCCAACGTACAGGTGCCAAGATGGGGGGGCAACAAGTATGCCCACTCCTGCCCGGCGCGTCTCGCCGTGGGGAACTCCAGAGTGGAAATACGTCCAGCCCCTCTCAAGGAGACTGGTTCCAGAACCAGAGCCATGCGTCGAGGTGAGGCCGACTATTTCTAGCCGAAACCTCTCAGCCTCGCACACTAGCTCTGGCTCCTTCCCCACCAGAGAGGTGACGTTCCACGTCCCAAGAGCTTCTGCAGCCGAGGATCAGACCGCCAAGGTCCCCTCCCTCGGCCGCCGCCCGTAACACAATGCACCCGACCCATGTGGCCCCTCCGACAGGTGGTGAGCCCATTGGAAGGGGGACCCACGTCTCCTCCTCGGGCTGAGCCCGGCCGGGCTCTGTGGTTAAAAGCCCGGCCACCAGGCGCTCGCCATCGTGCCCCACCTCCAGGCCTGGCTCCAGAGTGAGGCCCGGGTGACCCGCGTCCGGGCGAGGGAACGCCAGATTCAAAGTTCATCTCCATCATAAGGGTCTTCAGGCTGTGCTTTGTCTGGTTCCTCACCTAGGACCTGTCTGCCTTGGGTGACCCTACCAGGGGCATAAAGCCCCAGACAGCATAGCTCCTAGGATCATTGGGACACACAAACCCCTCCACCACGATAAGGTGGCAGCCCAAGGAGGAATCAGTTTCTTATATTGCTGAGCATGAGACACTTTCCCATTTATTTTGTTTTGTTTGGTGCAAAACTGTCCAGCATTGTTTATTGCCAAAAAGCTCAATCTAAGTCTCATCTGCCAAGGCACACAGTTCTAGTTAAAGTCTTAGTAGAGTTCAGATACACTCACATATGCACGCTTTTGATGGTAGGACAGAAAGGCTCCCAGCATCACCACCAAAACCATCAGTTGTTATATAAATAGTATCTGTTTGTCATACAGACTTAGTGAGCCCAAGATCCTACTAATTTCTTTAACCTCACTTACAATCCTGCCCACAGTCTGTGGTGACAAAACAAATCCAGCATGTGGCTAGAAATAAGGGAATGTCTGATCTAGTTCAGGCAGTCCACTCACAAAGTGCTGCTATTTCCCATGTTGATATTTCTCTAGCTATGCAGAATGTGTCGAGCATAGCCTAATAATTTGAGCGATCTATAGTATTTAAGCTGCAAAACATTCTGCTGTCCTCTGCGTATCATGTGCTCTTATGCCTGCTGTTGGCTTCTGCGTGGGTCTCCAGACCATGCATGGTCAGAAACCCTCTCCTCAAACTCTGACATGCCGCAGAAGAAGACAGGTTTATGGATGGAGATATGCTCATCTATGATATTTCAAGATGCATTTATATTTATAGCACTAAAACAGGCTGAGTTTTTTTGTTGTGTCATATTTAAACATAAAAGTAATTTTATTCATATAGAACATTTTCAGCAACAAGGCTATACAAAGTTCTTACACATTAGGGAATCCAATTTCCCATAAACTAATTTATTATTTAATAATGTTCCTATAAACATCATTAAATAATAAATGCCCAACACAGCATGATTAAGCAAATTATTTTATTGACCATATTTATAACTTAAAGAGTGACTGTGGATATTTTCACTTTGTCACAAAAAAGGTTAAATTTTTTTTTGTCACAATTTTATTTTTGGGGACAAATCGAAAAGACAGGAGTAGGAGTCACCTGACTGGATTAAAGACATTCACCACACAGTGCTGATAGGATGACGGCTATGTAGTCATTTCCATATTGCAGAATCCTTTTGAATATTCCTCTGCTGAAGCAGAATCAATAGATTCTTCCTGCTTGATGTCTGCTAACAGGACACTAATGTGAATATGGAAAGCAGTTCTGACATAGGAAACAACTGCAAAGGCTTCATTTAAAATATTTTCTTTTAAAGGTATCACAATGGTAAATACAGTCATGCGATTTTGCTGCCATTTTCTCAAAAATACAAAGTAGAATTTTGGTTTAGTTGTTTTAAGCAAGCCTAAATTTGATCACTAACAAACATAAGTATACAGCCATCCCGGCAAGATATAAGATTGTTTTTATTATTATTATTATTATTATTATTATTCATCTGCCTTACAATAATCCAAGTTTAGTTTAAGATATAAATATCGTCCATTGGGTTAAAGCTCACTAATAGTCCCATTTTTCTTTGATTTTTTTTTTGTCAAGGAATTATGAGCCGCAAACCAAACCCTGAGTGAAAAGTAAAGCATAAGGTTTTGCTTCTCTGTAGTCCAGAATCATACATGATATTTGTGAATAAAACATCAGTCAGCAGGTCTTCCATCAGAGCATACCGTCTATGATTCTTAACAGAGCGTGAGGAGGATGACAGAGCAGCCTGACAGAGGAGATGAAGACCAGGTGCGTGTTTGTAGCAGCAGATGCACACAGATGGTCATCTTTTAATCCCGAACAGCAAAGGGGAAAAAAAAAAAAGACCATCATCATCAACACAGTCGTTCATTTTTGTAGTTCTGTTTTTTCGTGAGCTTCTAACAGCTGCTATGAATTAACTTCGCATGCAGTGTCTTCAAAAACTATAGACTCCTATTTTGTTTTATGTCTTTCCACTTCTAATGTTTCAACAAGTCAAAAGGTATATGTACACTTATTGGAAAAATTTGCAAAAGACCTTGAATAAATTCATCATATAATTCTGTAGCATTTGCTGCCACTCTCCCACAAATCTTCTTTATTACCTCTCCTACCATCCACCTCACGGTGTGTGTTGATGAGATAAACTTGGGTTCTTGTCCAGCCTTGTTAGATTAGATGAGAAGCTGCTTTTGTGATGTCATTTCCTGACACACATCTGTTTTTCTAAACTTCTGCGTTCTCTCGTTTTTTGTTTTTTTTTTCCATTTTGAAGAATAGCTGGCAGAGACAGGCCTCTAAAATTGCTTCAAATAGATATATTTAGGTTGTGGCTTATTTTATTTATCACCAATTATTTCATAAAAAAAAAAATCAGTTACGAATTGCATTTTTAGCTTTTTCTTAATATGAGAATATCTTCCTACACAAGAAGTGAATAAATGATTGTTGCATATCTTTACAAGGGCAACCTATAAATGTGGAGAAGAGAAACGCAGAGAGTAAAGGGACAATTTCTTAATCAATAAAATAATTATATTTCCTATGTTTAAAAACCAACCCTTTTATTTTTAAATTGTATTTTTATCCATAAAAAAGCGTCCAGAGACCTTTACTGGGCAAAACATTTAGATTTATAGTCCACAAACTGGTGTTAGATAATAATACTGCAGTAAAAGATACATTAATTTTAGGATTTTTAAAACAATTTATCAGGGGGCCAACACAGTACACTTGAAAAGAATAACAACAAATTTTGGTAAAGTATTATGTGATAATGAAACAGGCAGAGGCACGTAATTGTTTCCCATTTTGAAGAGCTGCCAGAAGAACAAGTATTTATATTCCAAACGAAGGACTACTAACACAAACTTTTCACATGATGCTTGGGTAGTGGATCATATAGCACAAAACATTTAGTAAACACAACTTTCCTTTTCTTCCCTTGCTATATTTATTCCATTTTATTGTATGTTTAATTTTTTCAGTCATATATTGATTTAAATTTATGCTAGAAAAACGGTTCACCCCCAGAGAATTTGGACACTAGGTGGCGCTTTAACAAGTAAGATTCGTGTTCAAACTCCAGTTCATGCAATCAGGTGGACTCATTATAAGTGTTGTTTTTATTTTAACTATAGGGATAATTAAGAATAAATAAAAACATACAACGAGAGGTAGTCATCTAGAGCATATGCAAAAATTGAGAATAGACAAACATTGCTGGCAAGTTGATGGCATTTTAAAAGTTAAATTTTTTCCATAATTGGTCAAACTAAATTGGGTGTGGTGAATAGTTTCACGCTAGAAACCCGTTGTGTGTTTATTCATACATCTGACGTCACTGCCCCTCAATGATCTCAGGCCATTTTTCAAATAAGAAACATGTTGCTCATCTGGTTCTAATCCTATTCCATGAAATCCAAATTCTCAATCAGTGCTAAACCATTGCTTTTAAAGCACATTCTTATTATATATATATATATATATATATATATATATATATATATATATATATATATATATATATATATATATATATATATATATATATATATATATATATTTCTTTTTTTAATATTAAACATCTCATGATTGTGTGCACTTGACTGGGTTTCAGCCATTGGAGATGTTGATGTTGATAATGATGATGATGCATCTTTGTTTTTGACAAAAAGAACAAAAAAAAAGACAATATGACACAGAAGTGTATGCTGTCCTCAATCACCTACAAGAAAACATTGTCACTGCAGGTTTTCTCATGTTAATAATGCCTGTAGTTTGTAAGTAATCCCCGGGATTTTCTGTCCCCCATGACTGTCTTGGCCCTCCTGGGGTCACAACAAGAGATCAGTCTAACCTGGAACAACTTGCCAATGTTGGTGTTGATGAAACCAAAAGTAAATGCAAAATATGTGGACAACGCGTCTGTGGTGTGTTTACTTGGTTCACATGAACGATGCGCACAAGGTGATGTTTAATCAGATTATTGCTTCTGAGAGTGTGCGTGTGTTGTGTGTGTGTGTGTGTGTGTGAGTGTGAGAGAGAGAGGGTGGAATGGGGGTCGTGATGGTGGGATTATGCGGGTAAACCAAGGGGGTGGTGGAGCTGCGTGCTCTCACACTGACACAGAGACGCACAAACGCTGAGCAGCGAGCCTGCAGCGCAAAAAACTGCTAAGAAGTTTGGTTTAAGAACTTTTCTCGCTTGCAACCGAACAGTTGCAAACACAGACTGTTACTTTTGCACATCGCGTACTCAGTTCGGACCTGTTGGATCAAACTCACTTGTAACTTCTTGCCTGTGATCAAATCACCTTTCAAAAGAAACATTTACGGAGCGTTTTTTTTTTTTTAGAAGTGCCAAAAAAAAAAAAAAAAAAAGAAAAAAAAAGTTGCTTATAGCGGAGCGGTGTTAGGATGATCTGACCCTGCGTGAAGCCCTGCGGAGGACATCTCTCTTCCCTTCACCCCGAGCAACACGTGAAAACGGCAACAGGAGCGGCAGCGTCCAGGAGGCTTCAGTCAACATGACCATGTCCGGCGGTTTTGTCGGATACTTGTCAGCTCATTTTACGTGACCGCATGGTGCCGGGGCCGCGGAAATAAAGGACCGCTCTCCATGCGCGCTGGAGAAAGAAACAGAGCTGCTGCAAACACGCTGTCTTGGACGAGTTTGCCGAGAGCCGTACGATGGGGGCACGTTGGGCGCGTTCATTCAGTCCTGTCTCATCCTGCTGGTACGTGCAGACCAGTGGAGGCTGAAGGATTCCTGCAGCTGCGAGCTGAATAGGAAGGTAAGTAAGTGGTTTATATCATGAATTACTTGGTCTGCTTTGATTAAAACGTGTAATTTAATGACTATGAAACCTGAACTCCTCCTTGACTATAATTAGTCATTACTTTTTTTTTTTTTATTCCCGAATGAACTTTTACTATTTTGTTTACTCGTCATATTAGACGTGCAAGAAAAAATGAGAAGCCTCAGAATAATTATAATAGAGACTGATGAAGTGCAAATTCAGTGGCTTTTCAAAACTTTTGCACATTTCACGTCGCATAAATCAATGCGCTTTTATGGGGATTTGATGTGATTGTCCAAGACAAAGTGGCTCATCTAGTGCAAAGAATATTATAAAGCAAAAATAAAATAAAAAAATAGTGTGACATACGTATGTATGTTATTAGGCTCCATTACTCTCTATAGTAACGCAGCCAAACACTGTGGTTAAAAAGTTGCACTGCGCATCATCCTAAGCCATCTCCATAGTGAAACGTGGTGTTGGCAGCATGATGCTGTGTGGTTGCTTATTTTCTGTGGGTGATGCGAAATTGGTAAGTGTTGCTTTAATTGAGATTGTGCTAATGACATGTTAGATTTATCTCTGAGGAATAACACCGCCACTGAGTTGAGTAAGTTCTATTTGCAAGTGGGAAATACTCATTGTTGTAGTGGTAACTTTCACTAAAAGTCAAAAACTGTTTTTTTTTCCCCTTCCATTTTATATGTTCACAAAGTAAAGGAACGTTTATGAAAGTTATATAGTAAATTTATTGAGCTACATGCTGTCAGAATTACAGATATAGTTAAAGCCTGCAGTCCTCGTTACATTTTACGTGTGTGGCAGCCAACTTTCAAAGACAAACAGCCAGTGCAAAGGGACTGTAGATTATATGGTTAGTGTGTCAGTTAGAATACATTATGCTTTAATTGTTAGTCTTGAGGAAACAAGTTTCAAATGAAGACATCTTCTCTCTATTTCTAATTATTTTATCTGCTCTCTGCTGACTACCCATTAGTCACTTTAACAGTACGTCTGTCTTTGCACATTTTCCTTGACCTTTCAGGGAGTTTTATTCAGTGGCAACAGGAAGGCATTACATTCTGGGCAACAGCCCTTTAGTCAGACAATTACCCACATGTGTATTGTTTCTTTGGCACCCGGCTTCTAAGTGGCCTGTTAAAAAGTCATTATCAGTCTGTTAGCAGTCTAACAGGCAGACAAAGGGGTTCTAGGTGTCAGACAGGTTCGGTGTTGGTTGTAAAGTAATTACAAATTCAAACCTCGCCTCTCTTATAGAATTTATGTGTTCCTAACCTGCCTTTGAGCACCTCGTAAATTAATTGCCCAATGCGATATGGCATCAAGTTTAATGACCAGGAACTATTGAATCCAGTTTACGTATATCTGGGGATTTATTTCCACACTGAATATTTTGAGTTTATTCCTGTGAAAAGGCATAAAATAAATGGTGTGTCGCATTGTGTTCAAATTGAAAACATCAACATAGCATTGTTTATTTTGTATTGTTTTCACTTTTCCCTCAGCAAGCTGACCTAAACTCCTTTCTGTGGACTATCAAACGGGATCCCCCTTCCTATTTTTACGGTACAATCCATGTTCCCTACACCCGTGTTTGGGACTTCATTCCTGAAAATTCCAAGCAAGCCTTCCAGGAGCAACATTGTTTACTTTGAGCTGGACCTGACTGACCCGTACACCATCTCGGCCCTGACCAGCTGTCAGCTGCTCCCCCATGGGGAAAACCTACAGGATGTCCTACCAAGAGACATCTACAAGAGACTTAAAAGACACCTTGAGTACGTAAAACTGATGATGCCCTCTTGGATGACCCCTGATCAAAGAGGGAAGGGACTCTACGCTGACTACCTCTTTAATGCCATAGCTGGGAATTGGGAAAGGAAGCGTCCCGTGTGGGTGATGCTGATGGTGAACTCATTAACTGAGGCCGACATCAAGACGCGAGGGGTGCCGGTCCTAGACCTGTACTTGGCCCAGGAGGCGGAGAGGATGAGGAAGAGAACAGGAGCAGTGGAGAAGGTGGAGGAACAATGCCATCCGCTCAACGGTCTCAATTTCTCGCAGGTGAGTTTGACACTTTCTGAGTTTGACACTTCAAAGCTACTTCTCCTGAGCATGCAGAGTGAATATTTAGGACTGTGCTGTTCATCTTACAAAGGATAGATCTCTTTAAGACAAGCTTGCATTTATTCTTTCTATCTTCGAATGTACGCAGATCTTTAAGAGTTTAAAAAAATAACAAAACTTCAAAGTGTAACTGAGCTGGATGCATTTTGCTAATAAAACCACCTGGATAGAGTGAGATCTCTTTAATTGGCTTCTTGAGTAGATGAGAAGAAAGGTGAAATTGACAGGGGAGGATAAGACCACAGCTGAGCTAAAAGCTCAAAACAGTAAAACTGCATAACTTTGCTATTACCTTCCTGTTATCTACTGAGAGTTGATCTCTCAACCTAAATGAATCTGACACATGCTGTAAAAAATATAATTTATTTTTTTTAATTTTGCGTCTTTCATCCACATGTTCCATCTAAGTTCATTTTTAAACATCTCACTGATACAGAAAGCAGATAAGTTTAAAGATTTCCTCCCTTGGTAACAACTTTCTCTTGTGAGTGTTTTTGTTGTAGCCACCTGGTAGCACTGGTAAATGAGTCATTCACTGATCTGAACAAAATATATATCTTTTCCTTTTTCTTGAGCTCCTTATCCAACAAGCCTCTAAAACAAATAATCGACTGATTCTGTTCACCAGGTGATTTGTCTGTGCATCACTATTTATACGCCCGAATGTGTTGTCAAGCATGCTGGAACTCTAGTGACAATTAAGTATTAAGCACTGAACACATCAGCTTCATTAGTTTGACCTTAATTCAGTCTATGTACTTTTTTCATCATAATTAATAAGCATAGTGTGTTATATTCTTATTCATAGTAACACATTTGTAATTAAAGGTCTTTACGTTTCTCTTAATTGTAGCGGTATTGTGCCTGTTCAAATGTAACTATTAAATCAATCTCTTGATCATATTGAAAGAAACAAACAATTGTTAAGTTTGAAAACTGGTGCAGATCAGATGAGAGCATAGAAAGACAGATCCAAAAGTTTTTCCAGATTATTAAAGTAGTAGAAGGTGTGCTGTTACTAATCAGCTGTGCAAACATTCAACAACTTGCTCCCCTATGTTCTTTAGTATTAAGAAAAAATTGATCCTAACAACTCCAGTCAGAACCACAGAAAAGCAGCCTTGTTCCTCAGATGGCTACACTTAAGTATCCTTGACTGCCTGTCTGTCCGTTACTCTGTGCCCTTGTGACCTTCTCGGGCTTCATAAACATATTTCAGCGGTAGCCATCACTATGAAAGCATGTTCCATATTAGTGAGGAGTTACTGCTGGCCATTTAGAACAACACCTAAAAGCTTCAAGTAGCATTATCTTAAAGTAGCTCTTACTGGAGCCTTAACAGATAGCTCAATAATTAGGAAGTATTTGCAGTATCACCCTTCAGAGGTAAAATCAGAAATAGAGATCTTGTTGTAATTTTGCACAGCTTTTTGAATGGATACAAATTTATTCCAAATAGCCTTAGATGAAACGTTAGAAACATCCTCACTGACCTTTATCAAACAAGCTTTCTTAGATTAGTAATGTACAAAAAAATTCAAATGTCATTTATTTATTTATTTTTTTTACCAATTTTCTTCAAAGGATTTGTATGTTTCGTTGCGTTGACACATGAGACTGGCTATTAGAAGTATAACTTGGGATTGCCAGCTGGAAAAAAAACAACAAAAAACGTATTTCCGCACTATAAGGCGCACCTTCAATGAATGGCCTATTTTAAAACTTTTTTCATATATAAGTGCACCGCATTATAAGGCGCATAAAATAGACGCTACAGTAGAGGCTGGAGTTACGTTATGCATCCACTAGATGGAGCTGCACTACATGGAATGTCAACAAAACAGTCCAACTCCGGTCGACGAGGAGAGCCTTCCGCACTGGGCTGGGGCGTCTGGGCCGGACGATGGTCACCCTTCTCCGTTCGCGCACAGCATGTTGGTGGAGAACGTGGTGCTAGATGACCTGCAGACGACCTGATTCTAGACGGTCGATAGGTAGATAGGTCAGTCAAACTTTATTAATAATTACAAACCAGCGTTATGACATCTATCCCAGCATGCACCGCGCGCTTCTTCTTCTACGGGCGAAAATGAAGTCGGTGGCTGCTTACCGTAGTTGTTAGACCTGTTGTGGTTCAATATTGGTCCATATATAAGGCGCACTGGATTATAAGGCGCACTGTCAGCTTTTAGGGAAATTGAAGGTTTTTAGGTGTGCCTTATAGTGCGGAAAATATGGTACCTTGCCTTATTGCTTTGCCTTATTGCTTTGCTTCAAAAAGGCATACAGAGCTCCCCAGGCTCAACGATGAAATTCACTACCACGTAACAAACCCCTGTCCCAATGTTGCATAAAAACACGGCACAGCTTGAAACTTCACAATATTCACACTCAGTTTCCATCCTATTACCAGCAGCTCAGCAGACACCTTCACCCTGCAGTCTCTATATTCCAGTTAACCTCTAACTCCCACTTTCATATTGTAGTTGAAAGGGCCAGTTCCATTAAAAGCCTTTTGGTTTAACGCGACTGTAAAACGTCTATGCGGAGAGTGATGAGTGACAGACATGCTTGGTGAAAAGGTATTGCCCCATCTTCATTCTTGACTGAAAAACAACGTTTTATCAGGCTGCAAAGAAAGAGGGGGAACCCCATTTCTACATTTTTATAGCCTCTAATATGTTTTTACTGGATAAAAATGAAAAATGAAAATATTTGACATTCTTAAAAACACATGGGTGCGTTATAAAGATATATCTAGAATTATATCGTGCCTGGTTACATAGCTGGGTTATGATGTGCAATTAAAGAAACAGTTGGGGCCACCATTGAACTATAAATTGTGTATTTTTTTGTGAAACATCAACAAAAATCTGCATAGTTGGTTAGATAATCATTTCATTAGCTGAGTTAGATTTTCGCACTGGAAAGTTGTGGTAATTCCTTCCCATCTTCCTTTTTTGTTCTGAAATAAAGTTCGGACAAAGTTTTAGACAAGCTGGCCCTGTAGTTACGTTTCATTTTTATATTGTCATGTATTGCACCCACTAAAAATGAGCTTAAGATATGGAGAGTAAAGGGCATGTACCACAATTTTTGCTGTTGTCTCCAGGCTTATTTTAAAAAGCATGACATAAAGGCAGCTGTGAACACAGCTTTTGTACTCACGTTGCGTCAGGGACAGGGGTTTTCAAAGTGTGGGAGAGCTATCCTGTCCTTCAGAAAGCAAATAAACAACTGAACAACTTAACCATAAGTAATCATGGTCATACTTCCTTCTTTTTTCTTTTCCTTGAGCCGGACTCTGTCTCCTTACTTACCATAGCTTTAGGTAGTTAAAATCTATCTGTTTTGTTTTTTGACATTGGCGTGGCGACATTGGCTAAATGTTAACAGTTACTTTTGGTGCTTAAAATTTTTTTCCTCATGTTGCGCTCTTGGGTATAACGCCCCACACTTTGAGAAACCTTGGTTTATAACATCTAGTTTTGCACTATTATATAAAACTGCAGACACTAAAGACAAAATGGTGGAGGCAATGTAAGCTACTAAGGCAATGTATCTGTTGAAGAGCAGAAAGTGAGGAGAAATGTTATCCGAGACCAGTAGCTTGGAGAAATCGGCACCTCATCAGGGATTTCAAATTTCTCAGTTGTGACTCCAGTGTGCCTGTATTTCATCATCGTGATTAAAGGACGTCTGTGACAAAAACTCAGCTTTCAGATTAGATGTTGTAATTTGTGCTCTTGTTCTGACCATCGTTGTTACTCTGATATGCCTATGTGTCAGCACTCCAATTACTCGAAACAATTACGCCACTAAATGAAAAAAAAAGCCTATTTCATTTTCTCAAACTATGCAGTGTTTGTCAGAGTGTCACTTTTCTACACAAAACTCATTCCTTGTTTAGCTAAAGCTGCACTACAGTAGTCAAAATGTTATTCTGAACAGACCATCTGTCACCACACTTGCACTCTGTGATTCTTTCTACAGTTAGTCTCCCAATAGTAAAAAGTCATTTGCAGCTAATTCTGTCCGGAGGTGGGTGGAAGAGAAGGAAAAATACTCAGACAGTATGCGTACATCAAATATGACAGGATAAAAAACAGATTCTCCAAGTTAATTGTTGTTGGGTAAACATACACGAGGAATCTTTGGAGTGAGGGGTCATTTATTTGTTGAATGATGCAGACTCCATACATCAACACACCTGTTGCAACAGCATAAAAATAAAAACCACGGATAAAGCAATATTTTCTGGCATAAGAAACCTTTTCATCACAAACAACACTCATAGTAGCCTCCGCTGTTCGACTGCTGATTTCCTGCTCCAGTTATCTACCCCTGTTGCAGAATTAACTGTCGGAGTCTTGAGTTGGTCCTCTTCCTCCTTATTCAATAGTTTATTGTTTTGTAATATTGAACCTTAGAAGCTATTTTTTTGTGGGCTTGGTGAAATCTGTTGTTTTCCCTTCTTGACCTCCACGAAGCTCACCAATGTTTTCTATGTAAACCATCTTAGCTTCAGAACCACTCGCTGCATCCTTTTTTCCTGGATGACAACTGTTGGGACGTTCCTTCAATATATTCAAATATGAAACATCTTCTTTGTCAAGACAACAGTTCATTATGTAATGCCTGTGTAAGACTTCTGGATGGCACTGTGACACACTTTGTCATCATCTATATATAGAAGTGCAGATATGGTTCTATGGGCACGATTTGAAATGTTAAATAAAAAAAAATGAGCTTTATAAATAACTTGCATTCACTGAAACCCTATGATTTCTTTCTGTTAATTTCAAGATTTCTCAGGCAAAACACATGGTGCAAAACAATTCTCTTCCTTCATCAGATGGCAACTTAATATTATTCAGGTTTTATCACTATTAATGTTTCTGGTTTTGAGTCAGCAGGATTGAGTTTAGAAGCCTAATTAATTTTTTTTCTTTCATAAAATCTGACTTAACTCATCACATTTCATTGTTTTGGATCATCACTGTCCTAACTTAAAGTAAATAACGGCCCGAAAGATTTTGATTTAGAGATGAATTTTTAGTCATGTCTTCAACTAAATCAGTTTAAAAGTGAGCGGTTTTGGCTTCCAAGTGATTTGCTAATTTAAGTGTTTGCTTGTCAATACAAATTAAGCCAATTTAGCTCGTTATTACCAAAGCACAAAAATTTTTACTTTCTTTAGTCAGTTCTCTAATCTGGCCAAGCATGACTGCTCTTATTATTGGACGGTGCCCTCTGTCTTTTGAAGAGTGGGCTCAGCCTTGCCCATTACACTAAGTAAGTTTTCCAGGACAACAATGGCTGCATGAAGGCCCGCTTTCTCTGTCACTGTTGTTGGAAACCCACGGGACATTCCACACCTCAGTGGCACAGACCTGCTAATGAAAGTGTTGTTTCTTTCCTCCCATCACTGGGTGTAATGGTGCATGGAAATGTGATGAATGCAAGTCTCAGTGTAAGTTTGTGAGAGCAGAGAAGGAATGTTTGAAGCCCATTTAGTTCATTCATTACTGGGAGAACAAGGAGAGCTGAGATACCGACTGAGATCAGTAGATGAGGCATTAAAGGAGGACGGCTTTTCTCCCCCCCCCCCCTTTCCATTAAACGTATGATGACGTTGCCTCTGTTTGACAACCTTGAAACTCCTGCACTCCTTTTATGACTTACACTAACAGACGACAGGGCTTTTAATCTGCTTGGTCAAACAATGCAAGGTCTGATGAAACTCAAACAAAGCCACATTTATAGCATGCCGCTCTGAAAGAATGCAAGGTATCTGTTTTTGATGAAACAGCTGAAGGGGCATCTCAAGAAATTAGAATAGTATGGAAAAAGTTCAGCATTCTTTTATTGCACATTTCAGAATGAGAAACGTTTCACATAGATTATGGGCGTCCAACTGTCCTCGAGTTTTAGATGCGTCTCTGCTCTAGTTGACTCAAGTAGTCCAGTTACCTCCTCAGCATGTCAAAGAGGTCTGCTAATGAAAAATAATTAGATACAGGTGTGTTGAACCAGTGAGCACCGCCTTCAGTTATCAGTTAAATATTTCAAGCCTTTATTTCTTGAGATTTTGATGAATATAGCTTATAATGAAAAGCCACATTTTATCATCTGTTCAAATTTTCATTATATATAAACCATGTTCATCAAAATCACATGCAATAAACGTTTGCAATATTTCACTCCATGTGCGACGAATTTATATACTTTATTTTGTGAAATGAGTGATGAAAATGCTGAACGTTTTATGATTCCATTTTTTTTTTCAGATGTGCTTGGCATGGTATAGCACCTAAATGCAGCAGTTGAATAGATGACATTAAATAGATGTTAAAGTTTTAACAAAGAATGAAAAAACAAAAACTTACAAAAAAAAAAAGAAAACATGGAAAAGGCAGGAAGACCGAGCAGAACATTAACAGTAAACAAGAAACAAAAGGGACGAAACATGACTAGACAGGAAGAGGAACCAGCAGTGACAAACTGAAAATGAGTTGTACTGTATACTGGGGAGGTTGATTATTGATCAAATAACAGATGGCTGATTAGAAAAGAGTTGCAGGTGTGATGAGAGAGAAAGAAGGTAGGGTGAGGAGAGAGACAGCGAGATGTGTACATGAGCCATTGAGCTAACTAGTGGCTTGCTTAACAGATGAAAATAGTGACATGCAACTAGTTACCTTTAAAGGACAGCTGCTGCAAAAAATATTATTTCATAAGTTAGATAAAAACCCTAATTTAAAATATTTAAATTTCTAATACGCTATCAATCATAACAGCCATTCAAAAATAAATATTGTGCTACGCTGTTATTTAAACTTTTGCTGGATATTGGTACAGCTGGGCTGTTTGCTACTTCTTGCTACATATTTACACAATGTGATTCAGAATATGTGATTTTTTTTCCATCCTCTGCTCCAGTAAACGATGAACCATTCCTCAAAAATGCATTCCGACTTTGAACATTACTTTTGTTTGTGTACACGACTGAATGGGTAATTGAGTTTGTGCAGGAGAGAACAGTATTACACTGTAATAAACAGACTGACTCGGGAGAAACTGTTGCCATCCAGACCCTTCATTCAGGCAGGAGTCCGAGCAAAATGCCTGTAGTGATGAAATATGCAGCATACTTTAACGGCCGCGTGACCGAACATTTGACTAAGGTAGCTATACATTGTGACCCATGCTTAAATTTATTGTTTTTATTACAGTATTCTTCAGGCGAAAGCTAAATACAATGCCAAGTAATTGCTTTGGTATAAAAGATACACATTCCTTATTGGGACAAATTGTGAATCATGTGGAGATTTAAACAGGTAATGCCAAGGAAATGTCACCATGTGAGATATTAACAGAAAATGTAGATTTTTCAATACCCCGGAAAACAGATGTTTAGTGGATTAGCGCAGTGATTTAAAAACAAAAATGGTACCATACACACCGAGGTTATGGTGAGGACTCCTGGCACAGCTGTGTCGTCTTTTTCACTGATGTGGTAGGAAATTATTTATCATCTTAGGTCTATATTTACTTCTCTTTTGTCTTAACTTTGGTCATGAGATATTTCATTTTGCATCACACTGCGTTTGATCAGCAGGAATAAACTTTCCATGTGTAATTACAGCATGGAGCATATTTGTCCAGTGTGTACTGGCTCATGTAATTGCTGTTTAGTATTGTTTGCATGTGTGTATGAATGTTTCCATGCATATGTGCTTCTCTCCAAGAGGTCATGCCTGCGTATGAATGAGGGCTTTCTGTGGTTATGCGTATTTTAATGAGCATATACAGCTCTATCATTGAATTTCCAACATGCTCTTACAACTGCCTTTCTCTGTTCTCATGTCACACCAAAGTGCTTTATTTCCTCTCCACTGTTGACCAAACAGTTGCGTATTCTATGTCTGGCATTTCCTTCGACATAATCTGTCCATCTGTCTGGATATGTGACACCGGAGAGAAAGACACGGAGTTCCTCCTGGTTTTACTTTGTTCTTTTCCAGAAGGCTTCATACAAACAGAAATAAAATCATTCCACAGTGTAACGAATTTCTCTTTTGTCAGCTAAATATGTACCTGCTACTTTTAAACTCAGTGCTTGCTTTTTCAAAATTTGATTGCCATCCATTCAGCCATCCATCTACTTTTATCTTCAGAACTTTAACTCTTTCTGGCATATATTCATAGAAGTTGGACACATTCCTCCGAGATTTTGGTATGCAGTTTCCAAATTGCAACAGCAGCTAAACACCCATTATGCAGATATTCTGTTCCTTGCTGACAATGGACATCAGTAACAATATATATGTGGACTGTGGCATGATGGGGTTAGGGTATTATTTAGAATCAACGTTTTTTAGCGCAACCAAGAAGATAGTCAATATAAATTCTAATAATTTAAGCTTTAAGTTTGACCGATGAACCAACCTATACAATGTCTTGTATGAAACATTTGTAAGTTTATTAGTCTTCCATTTCTTTAAATATTTAGCTTCAGTTTCTGTTCAAACTGTTGGGTTTATTTTACCATAATACCCTCTTCTTTCCCACTGTCAATCTTACGATGATATATTGATGTCACAAATTAAATTTTCCATTGCTATGCAGGACGCAGTTTGCATTCCTTTGTTTTTCCAAGATATTTGATTGAAGATAGAATCTAATACCACTGGATGGTGCCAATTGTGTGCCAAGAAAAAGGTTTTAGATCCCCCAAAGTACACATAGCAAACGCCTCCCTTGGCGTAGAGAGTGCCTCAGGCTTTTCCTGGTTGTGTAATGCAAGCTCCTGCAGCTCAAAAGAGGATTGAATAGCTTGTTTCTCCGACTTAACACCAGGTCATGAAAATGTGTGCAAGCTCATAGAAGCTACATTGTGCTCATACAAATGTTTCGTGGTTTGAGTGACCCACCGACCAATTAGGCTTTGTAAAACCATGAATTGCAAAAATAAAAACAAACCAAAATACTGATGATATACAATTGTTGTGTCACAAATAGGCTTTGAAATGTTTAAGCAAGAGGAAAAAAAAAGTCTATTGTTATATACTTCTCCTGATACAATGTTTCTAAGAACAATCCAATCTTGAATCAAGACTTGCATAGAAATATAATAATAATACTAACAACAAGAATGTCAACGGACAATTCTATAAAAATGCAATTTTTCAAAATGTCGCTTTTTCATTTGCATCACTTCTTAAATATTTTTTATATTCAATCCAAAGTTACAGATTCTTGACTGTTTTTACTTTTAAAGTTTAAAGGTTATGATTTTATGTAATCTGTGATATTAGCATGACAACCAGTGACTAAATTATTGTGTTTTCCCTTTACGTATTTCTTTGAAGTCTGCACTGTTGGCATGTCTGCTTAGTGTCAGTCTGTAAAGCGATCGAAATTCAGTTGCATTCCAGTTCTATCCAAGCTATACTACAAGGCAGTTAAATTATATTTGCAATGCTGACTGTAAAAAAAATGTGGAAGGAAGCTCAGTCAATGGGATTGAATCATTTACTATGCATCAAATCCTTTTGAATACATGTTTGCTGCAGCGGTCACTGAATTTCAGCTGGCAACAGACAAATTTGATTCGGTATAAGAAAAAAAAAAACGTAAACAGCTATGGTGAAAATAAAGTAGAGCGAGCCTCTGTAAATTATGGGATTTTATGTATTTGATGACAGGCTTAAAAAGTTTCCATTTTGACTTAATCTCTGTTGTGAACTTTTGTTAGCATTATGGTCATATTATTCCGATCCTTATTTCCCATCATCAAGCAGAAAAATATGTGTAACTATCCATGCATTTTACTTGTTCATTTCTTTTTCAAATTACATTTAACTCTCTTTGGATATTTGAATACAAAACCAAACATGTATATCATAAAATGACAAGTTTGCTTGAAAAGCGTAAACAGATTGAGATGTCTTTACCTCTTTATGCCGCATTGCACTGATTACACGGATATTACACAACATGCTGCATAGGTTGCAGACATATGAGTATAGAATATCTCTTTCACTAAGTCTAATTTTAAATAAATATTCATCTTCAGCTGTAAATATAAGACTTAGATTGTTAAACATGAGAATGTTTGCTGCATGCATGCTCTTTCCACTATTATTTCTAATCTTCCATTCATCACCAAAATTATTGAACAGCAATGTTTGAACAGTTAAATAGCTTTCTAACGATAACCGACTGCTTTGATGTCTTTCAGTATGGTTTCCGTGCTCACCACAATACTTAGACTGGCCTCGTCAAAGTGTTTAATGACATCCATATAAATACAGACTGTGGAAGAACCGCATTGCTGGTTTTGTTGGACCTCAGCGTAGAATCTGACACTTTTGACCATGACATATTACCGAAACGATAGGGGAGGTTTCAGTAACCAACTGAAAGGTTCAGCTTTTCTCTATGAACAAGAATTTCTTTGTTTTGATAGGTAATTTCTCATGAAAGCGGACAGAAGTCACATGTGGGGCTCCCCCAAGGCTAAATCCTCTGATTCGATATCTATATGGTCCTACTTGCTCAGGTTATAGCAGACGCAGATGATGCACAGCTCTACATTACCATGTCACCAGGTGACTCTGAACCCACCAAACACTGAACAAATGCTTAGGATGTCTCAGTAAGAGCTAGGGAAAGTCATGCATGCATTTGTCATTAGTTGCATTGATTACTGTATCAGTGTCCTCACAGGTCTCCCTTGTAGCCTGCTCTGCATCCCCTGAACCAGAACCGAAGATGGAGAAGCAGCATTCAGCTTCTATTCCTTCTCTACATCTTCTACCCTTATACCATCGATCAACTAATAAACTAAAGAATGTAAAATAATTTTAGGATTAGTACTCGCTCTTTAGGACTCGATTTCTGGTTTATCAGTTTTTTTTCTACAAGGAAGAAAACAAAATCAAATGAAACCAACCCTGAATGTACTTGCAGATGAAATAGCAGATATCTTTGCCACTGCTTATTTTAGCAGGCAGTTTCCATCCACTGATCCAGCATCTGATTAGGAAACCTTGCTACGGATAAACAACTCATGAAAAAACACTGAAAACACATTCTGCTGTTCAACCATTGTAATTTAAGTAAAAAAAGAAAGCTCAACATCTACAGTGCACTAATTTATCTTGTCCTTTATAAAAATTAAAATCAATGTAAAATATGTACAGCTTTTTGCTCTATTAATCCATCCCATTTTTTTAATATTTTGCTTTTCAGGCTCTTGAACAAAGTATTTATGTCTTTAGGCTTTGCTTGCTTTAAATAACAGATAATTAGCCACATTTTACTTTTGTTACTCCAAGCCAAAACAATACTTTTGTCTTTTGAATCTATTGAAAAAAATAAATGAATAAAAAAGAAACATCTTCAGCAGCACTTCAACTCTTGCTGAAGGAGCCTTTGGGATGCATATTTCTGCATTGAAACTCATCAAAACCACAACCTCGAGGTTCTCTATTGCTGAGTGTCACTACAGATTAGATGATCAGAACAATAGGCTCACGTTCCTTCCCATATTAGCATCCTGCAATGGAGACGCATCCAACTTGTCTAGAACAGAAACAGACTACTCTGAAACTCTGAAACTTTCCTTTCTCCAACACACCTGAATCAAATGGCCCATTACCAGATCTCTACAGAGCTTATTGACATACTGACAAGGGAATTCAACCATCTTATTAAGGTGTTTTGGAGCAGTGATGCATCCAAAGGGTGCAGGATAGTAGCTCTCAAAGGTTGGACATGGGGAACCCTGGCCTAATGCTTTCTTTTACGGGTGCAAGTTGTGGCAGATATGAATTCAATCCAGCACTTCTAGTAACTTGCCAAACCTGGCTGGACTTGGGCCGAGCAACCCAGTGCCAAACCTGTCCACAAGCTCTAGCACAGAGCATTAATAGTTTCTGCCTCCTTGTAAAGTGTTGAAGGACTTTGTGCTGCCGCCAAATATGAATCTGGAAGGAATTATTATTGATTATTTGTCTCTTTCTTTTTTTTTTCCACAATGGGTTCTCTTTGTAGTTGATTTAAAATGTACAGCACATGGTTTAGATATCCTCTGTGGCCTATAAAACTTTTCCAAAAATGTTGTGAATGTAGCTTTTAAGCGGAGAAGGTGAGGCTAAAGTAGATTTCACACTGATGTTAGTTGATGCTAATAAAATGTTTCAGTAAATTCATTTAATAACCCAATAAAAAAGCAAGTTATGGTTTTGAACCAACATGACCATAAATCCACTTGTGTCTCTCTGGTTCCAGTCCGCATTTTTTGTGGCTTTAGTGGAATTTCACAGGTGGGCACCACACAGGAGGGTCTGTCAGACTCTGCAGATGTTTTGACCAGAGTCGGAGTCAGACAGGCAAATGTCATGATGCTCTTACTTTCAACAAAAATCTGATGAATGGGTGCCCTGTACGTCAACAGGAAGCTTCATTCTACACTGCCAAGTGGTCATTGCTTACCTCTGAGACAGGAGTTACACTTTGGTGTTCAAGTCTTCAACTTGACTACATTTTGGCTTTAAATAAGAAGAAATTATGCATGTGTACAATTTGTTTATGGTCATGTACTTCATTTATAGATGCATCAGTTCATGTGAATAAGAAGTGCAAAGATTTGCTGTTATGGATTTTCTTACTGAAACCACTTTTGTATCCGGCTACTGTTTATTTATAATAATGACATCTAAAACTCTGCAGGCCTCACTTGCTTTAATTAAAGATAGTCTTAATGTAATAATAAAACATAAACTGGGTAAAAATGCCATCGTCAGCACAGTTCAAAGGCAAAAATTGTGATGCTCTAGAGTTGCTTTCTTGCTTTAGGACTTTGATGATTTGCAGTAATCGATGGAAACAGGAAGGCAATTATATGGGCAAAATGTGTGTGTAATTGTGTAGCTCTAATATTCAATGTGTACTTACTTTTGATCTTATGATAAATTGCGCTGTATGAAAATTATTGTTAATGTGTGGATGTACAATAGACAAAACATTCAAAGTAATATATATATTTTTCAAATCCAAACTACTTTTCTCTTTAGTTGGCAGTGTGTGAGAGTTCATCTTACAGTAAACCAAAGATTTAGATTTTTAACATCTGGAATTATGCAAGGGATTCAGTCAAATGTTAGTTTATGTGTTTTCACAAGGAGCGACTTAGGGATCAGAAGTGACACGTAAGTGTAGGGATTAGGGCTTGGCAGTTTGACTGAAAAACATATTACAATACTAGCATTTTATATCAGCTGATATCAATTATTGATTCGTTTTTTTTTTGTGTTTTGTTTTAAATATCCAAAATACAGCTAACCTGGGAAGGTGCCGTTTACACTTTTATCCACTGTTTCCTCTTCCATCTGTTGCACTTATTTTGTCCTTTCACTCAACCTTGTTCAATTTGATTTTTAAGCATTTCTAAGGGGCATGAGGCCGAAACAAGAAACTGCTCCCATATAATAACGTAGGATGGTTATATTCTGTGGACGGCGGAGATTCTGCACACACTGTCCCCAGACGGTTGAGATTTCATATTCGAGCATACAGATTGCATACATTTCTCCCTGAGACTTGTTTCAGTGCAAAGTGGTACAGCATGCTAATTTTGATCTTAATTAGTGGTTTGCAATTTGAAGCTCTCATATGAGACAATTTGATATCGTGTTTTCTTTCAGGAAACATCCTGAAAGAAAGCAAAATGTTTTCTTAGGTGACTTGACTCGCCTAAGAAAATAGGCGTTTTTCTCCAATTGAAGCTTTAACACGATCTTTTGAAATAGGGAATTAGATTTTCAGCTAATCCACACAATTTTTCGTCTTTATGTGGACGAAAAGACAATACCTTCATTGTCATTTTCAGCAGTCAGAAGTCGTACATTTTTGATAAGATCTTGTCAGTGAAAGACCCTCTGTCATTAATACTTCTTGCCTTTTGGAAGTATGACAAATATTATTCTGAACACAATTGGAAATGTGATGGTCTGCTGCTCTGAGTTGTTTGAAATTCATACAGGGAAGAAATGTTGCATAATCCTGTTGTGTGCATAGCATTGCATATGTCTGCATATGTGCATATTATTTTTCTGTCTGTCACCAGATTACTGTTTGTGAGACTTATATCTGTGAAATTGTACCATCATGTCAAGAAATCAGACCGTAACGATGGAGAACATTTACAAATAACATGAGGTAAATATCAGGCAGAAACCAAAATGCATGTTGACTTGCCACGTGAAGTGTGTAGAAAGGACATTAACTGTCGACTTAGCCAGAGCTATTTGAAACAGGTGAAAAAAACCCATTGAATAACAGGTAGAAGTCACACTTCTAATGTTTCGATTGTTTGGTTTGCTACATAGCTACCTTTTCCGTAACTACATACCTTGCTATTTTGAGTTGACCAGTTCTTGAATTTACCTAGAGATAAATATTTTGAAAATTAAACTTCATTTTAGCTTGAATTTCATATTTTGTTCATAATTTAGCCTTGACAAAGAAGCTATAAATCATTCTTGCTTAAGCCATTTGAAATGGTCAGTGTGTGATAACGACATTAAAATGGTGGGAAAACATGGTGGAGCAAGAATAAGATTGATGTGTAATTACACTGCCGACCCCAATTACTCCCACCTTACAATAGCAACTAACCCAGTAAGAAAAAGTTAAGAAAAGAGGCTATTACGTTAAAACCATATGTATGCAGATGTGTACTTGCATTCAAGAACTGGGGTGCTAATAGTTTTGCATTTACCTTTTAACTATTAATGCAATCAAAATGCAGTTTTACCCCCTCATCCTTAAATCTGTTTAAGAATTTGCAGCTTGGTTTAACCGAAAATATAATCCCTACAATGTTGTTTTGAGGCACCATTGGGAGACTTTTCTGTAACACTACACAGATTCCATGAAACCTGCATGTGCCTGCATGTCAGTGCTGAAGGTTGGTAATGTCTGCGTCCTGAAACTGCCACTTCACTGCTGTGAAACCATCCACAGTTGGTCATTAGGAAGAATGCAACAACGTTAACATTTTTAAAAGAAAACCCACGTTGTCCTTTTCCGACCCACTCCATGTCCGACTAAGAGACAGGTTAAGAGGAATACGCCGACTGGAGGTGAAGTCATACAAAATCTTCTCTAAATGTGACTTTATTCATGGTGAAATAGCCAATTGTTTTTAGATAATCTGCAAATCTTTAAAATGTCTTATATTCTCCTATATTTTTTGTTTGTCTAGCTGATTCTCTCTCTGCAGACCTTCTTAATTGTTTCTTTTTTTTAGTGAGCTGTTTTTTGTGTTGTGGCTCTGTCAGCTGTTGTTTTGGTCTTCACTTCACATGATACACTCTTGTTTATGCATGCAACGTCTTCGAATGCAAATTGTTGCATCTATAAAAACCGAGCAGCATACACGTTGGCAAAGTTTGGGTGTTTTTCATACTTTGTTGACTTTTTACGCGTCTGTGGTCAAGCAGCAGGCCGAACGAATGTCTTCACAGCCATAACTCCACCTTTCTCTTTCGTTTCTTAGTTTTCAGTTCATCAGCTGTTGTTTTTATTTCATTTGCAGTGACAATCTATGGTTTGGATACTTGATACTATTTTCCATTTCATGGAAAATATGATATTAAAATATGTGTGTAGGTACTACATGAATGTACAGTATATTGTGTTTTTCATTCAGAACAACAGAAATGGTTCAAACTACCTCAAATGGTTTACATGCAAATTACTATGAATAACTGCAGCTTTGTGCGTGTTTGCTTCAAGGATTTGTCTTTTCCGTCAGAGCAGTGGTTTGAACAAATTACAGATATTCAGTACCACCTTTGCAGATTTTAGCTTCCCGTTGCATCTTTCTGATTTCAGCAGAGTCCAAAGTTGGACACATATTTTTGGAATTGGTTTCTGACAAAAACTCGCCTGAGTGGAACTGCACTCATTTTCAGCTGTAGAAGACATTTCATCCTGGATTCTGGACTCCAAATGAAGAATGAAGGTTTAACTAATGAAATATAAAAATGTTCTTCAATTAAAACAAGAGATGGAAAACTTGGTTTTGGAGCATTAAATCAATTGGGCTGTAAACCATCTTGTTATATATATTTTTCAGTCCACAAAATCTTTATCTGATTTATATAACAGGCAATGCTACCATAGATCTGTCATATTTCCTGGAAACACATTTGAACGTGCAGTTTAATCACTACAAAGGCAGTAATTATTTTTGGGCTGAAGAAACAGATTTGTCCACTTATTTTATAAGAATTATTATGGAAGTCTCAACTATGATATCTTGAATGTATAACAGACATGTACACATATGGTTGGTATATGTTTACTCAAAGATTTGCTCTATTTTTCTCAGTTTTTTCGCCTAAATTTACAGCCAGCCATTACAGTAAGTTTCTCTTATGACTTACTGCATTTAAAAATTTAGAAATAAAGGAAACTGTGCTGTGAATGTTTGTGGTTTTCCACTCCTCTTACAAACACGTGTGTTTAGTCACAGTCACAATAGGTTGTGAGGATCGGTGAAGTGACACATACACCCTCACTCTGTCAATAGGCAGTTTGAAGATAATATTACTCATATATGACCATGATTTACTCAAAACTCTTGGTAACCACCTGTTTTTATAGACTATTACACAGTACTTCATTTTGGCAGATATCTACAAGTCGGTAGGGGTATGTTCCCAGCTTGCTTAGGGTGTAGTGAGGCAGGAAAGTGTGAAAGGTTCAGAAGTTGGCATTTCAATCACCACAATCCCCACTAAGCACACACAAAAACACCGCCTCAAACCATCGGCCTATTTGGTTTGAGACTGATTCTCTGTGACAGCCTAAATATTTGGCTGTGTCCAGGCACCAAGGTAAATGCACCCCACAAGAATGTTTTTATAGGGCACAAGGGGAAGACCAAAACTGGGAGGGAGAGAGGTAGGCTTAGGATAGATGCAAAGTGAGAGAAATGGAAGAACACGCAGTAAAAAAAGAGATGAAGAGAGCTTTTTAACTTGAATATAAATCTGGTATGAGTGACAGTTTGTGCTTTTAAAGATTTCAGCGTTAAAGGGCCTGACATTAAATGAATTTATTTTAAAGTCGTCTTAGGAATGAAACCACAGGATACACCTTGACATGGATGTTTTAAAGAAAACAGTCTATCAAACATCATATATTTTACATGTTCTGACATAAAACTTATGAAGTGAATATCTAAGATTCCGTTTTAAGAAGTTATTCCCCAACCAACAAACTCTTAACAAAACCAACCCGTTCTTTTTGCGACTCTTACCAGCTGATCAGAGTCCAGCGGATTATTCACCTGAATAGCTGAATAAGATGTGAGATTAGGAGGGGGGTTAAGAGATGTAGGACACATCCAGGTGGACTCTAGAGATTTGGAGGCTGGGTGCACCTGATCAGATCCAGTGGGCTTGCTGTGCTTGGTTAGTCTGGGTTCTGCACCACTCTCTGCCCTCAAGCCCCCTGGCATCTTTGGGGATCTGTGGAGAGTCCCATGGCTCTCGTCAGCCATATATATGAGTGGATATGGATGGGACAAGCATTTGTGGAGCTGCCCCCCAATGTCCTCACCTGTTACCCTCCACCCTAAGCAACACCATACATCAGAAGGGTCTTGAGTGTGGGATGATGGACCTTACAGGCATGGGGGCAGGGGGGAGCATCACACAATGCCCTCCCATTTATTGTGTTTAGGCACTAGAAACACATTAATGGATTTTGGGTTTGGATGGTGGAGAGTTTGCTGTCAGCAAGCACTGGGGTGTTATGCACCCAGCCACAATATGGGATGTCTTGCATCTTAGCCACAACCCCAATATTAATCAATTTTAGACATATATATATAAATATATATACATACAATATTCATTCATAGTGCATTTCATATGGCCATAAACATGTCTCCAGTGCCTGAATTGGTGGTGTGGTGATGACCTAGCACTTTGCGGTACATTTAAGTGGATGGAAATAGCTGGATGGATAACTCGGTGGGTCAATCTAGTGATTGGAAAGACCGAAAAATGACTGTCTACTGACACGGTCCGTCCACACTGACATTGCTTCAGAAGATCCATAAAAAATGATGGTAGATAATAACCAAAAACAGGTGTGCCTAATTTGTAGAAACATACCCATGAAACATATGTATGTACTTACATATGTATTTTTTTGCCAACGTCAGTGTAGAGTTTGAAATTTCTTAACACTTATTTCATTGAATATCTAAATTGTCACAGTGGTAAGCCGTAAACCAATCAAGGGTTGCTGCTGTGCTATTGTAGAGTTGAAAATACATTTCCTTTCCAGTCAATGTTGTGTTATTTTTTTTTTGTATTACAGTTTCTTTAAAGAAAGAAACTTTGTGTGTGCACACAGACGTAAGAATTTTGCCTGCCGGAGAAAGTGGCTCCTGTCAACATTCATAGATTGAAATGTTGACGATCAAAAGGAATAGGATATATCAATTATGTCTAGGGATAGATTTTCCTTTCAAACTGAGGGGGAAACAATTTTTGGCCATCATTACTTTCAAAGCTATGGGCCTGGGGAGTTTTCCCTATGTGGCTTGGCAGTTTCTCCGTTTCACTTTCCCTTTTTTCTCTCCTGTGGAGGAAATCGTGGCCCCATATTTCCTTTCTTTTGCATCGTATTGGAAAATATTAATAAACTTATCTTCAAAGGGCGACTTTGAGCTCTGTGAAAGCTGCCATAATCTATGATGATGAAACATTTAAATATATCCTCACACATGAATGCACACCCACACACATACACACACCAGAATGCAGACGCACAGAGGAAAGACCTAATCTTGTACAGGTGTGTGCACACTTACATGCACGGAAACACAGAAATGCAGTGAGGAGGTCATTAGTGACCCGAGGAATGTAGAGGTCAAATCTTTAAAAGACCTGGTTGATAGAGGGGATGTGTAAGATCAAAGGAGAAGAAGAGGAGAGAGAGAGAGGGAGAGATGGATGGAAGGGGAAGCATAGGATAAATAGGATCAAAAGAGAGAGGAAGAGAGGAATAGGAGAAAGATGAGTTTGTGAATGAAAGCGGACGTGTGGTGCAGAAGGAGGAAACGTAAAAAAGAAAGTGTTGAGGAAAGGTATAAAGACAGAAAGGGGACCGAGGGTGGAGGTATGGAGTGCAGAAACAATACAGATAACTCAGTTTGACAGGTGTGTGTATTTGTGTTTAAATGGTAGGTTTTCAGCCTGAAAGTGAAAGCTTCTGCAGTGATGAGAGATTTATGCATGCGGTGCGTGTGTGTGTCTGTGTGTCTGCGGATGCCTGCTAAATAAGACGGAGTGCATTTCAGAAGCCACAAAACCCACAAGTTATTGGAGTCATTTCTTTCAAAATGTCGAAAAAAAAAAGAAAAGAAAATCATTTGGGTTTTTATATCTACAATAGGAAACGGGTTTTTTTTTTTTTTACCACATTTCACCACACCAAATCTGAGAAAAATACTAAGGCTCAATGAAACTTCACATCATTTGTTGAATAAACTGCCTCATAAGTAAAATACATTTTCTGATATCTCACTCACATTATTGTAGATATGACTTATGGTCCACTTTTATGGATGGATGATATAGGTTTAGCAAAAATAACAATCCAATTTGGTCTTACTATGCATCTGACACAGTTAACACATATAACACCAGTTGAGCCAATAGGCTTACAGACAGTTTTGGACATGACAACAAAACATCTGTGAAAGCATCTTCACAACTCAGAGTTGGCATCTTACATCCATCGCTGCTGCCGGGAGTCAGAGCAGCGATCCAAAAATCATATTTCTTAATCCCATTCTACCCTGTACAAACAATTTCCACTATAAAATTCCATTACCAAGACATGTCAATGTTATTTATAAAGCTAGAAAAGAGTGAAAACCAAAACTATTTTTGCTCTCTAAAGTTCTGAGTTAAGGCTGTTTTTCATGGGTCAGAATATAAAGAATTTTATACCCTAGACATAATTGGATGATGATCTAATGCTCGTTGACTATTTAATGTTTGCCTGTACAAACATTAAAAGCAACATGCACATTGTTTGGATATGACATGTTTAACAAAGATTGGTGCGTTCACTGCTGGGTTCTCTGCTTTCTTTGTCTAGACAGATTTTATGGATGAGCCATCGCAAGTTTGAAAGTCCTTTTTCTTTAAAAGATCAGCTGCACTGTTTTAGGTAGAGACAAACATATTCGGAAGATAAAATTGGGTGTACATCAACTTGTGCACGACACGAATACGCAGACGATTTAACATCCCGTCCTGTTGTCCTTGTGAATCTTCGATGGTAACTTTAAAGGGGAGTCTTTCTCTTTTCCTTTTTCGTCACCCTTTTTATCGGTCTAATTGATTTGACTTTTTTTCCACTGCCGTTTTCTGGTAGAAATCATTGGCCTTCCCCTTTGCCCGATGCAAGATAGAAGTAAGAGTTGTGTCACTGTGATAACATCACAAAGACAGAGGGAAACAGAGCGATGTTCGGAAGGCTTCGTTTGTACTTGGGAGAAATCCAAGGCTCATTGAATCGCCTGCAGTAGAGTTTGTATGTGTGTGTGTGTGTATGTGTGTGTGTGTACTTTGATACACTTGTTACAACACATGGTTTTCTACTCATACGCAGACACACTATCAGTCATAAGACAAAGAAAAACACCCACGCAGAAAGATGTGCTGCATGCAGGAACACACATGCTCCTCTTTAGAATCTCATTAAAACTGCATTGGAAATTAAGTTACTGGAGCGCTCTAAAGCCGATGCCAGCACTTGCAATTAGAAAATCCCAAGCCAGCCAAAGACCTTACCATACAAGGAGCATATCATTATGTTTACATGTTGTTCACATTACAGCACACTCACTCAGTGATAGGAACCCTCACTCGCTTTTTATTTTCTGTACCTTTGGGTACAGAGTGAATGCGATGCCAACATTATTTAGCCTAAATAATATTATATTGCTTCTTGTCGCCATGCCATGCATCCTGATGTATCCGAAAACTACATTTTTATGAGTCGAAGTGTGACAAAATGAACATTTCCTGAAACATCAGGTTGTGTCGCTGAATGTTTGCAGGTTACCTGGGATGCATTTCAACTCTGTACCGTGTATGTGTGTTGGTATGAAGGGTGTATGATTCAGAATCTGCAGCTCGGGTATTTTATTTGTGAAATCATATTCTATGATTCTACGCTGTCACTCTGGGGATGAAAGCTTAACGCTCTTTACACAGTCACAGAGAGTTAGTTGAAATCATTTGGCATGCCATTGTGTGTTAATCTTTATATAGTATAGACAAAGTAACCTTATCAAGTCACTGCTGCAATGTTCATATACATTGTGCAGAAGAAGTGAATATGTGGTGGCACTCATGCCACAAAGTTTTTTGACATATCTGAGCAATCTGCGTATTTGCTTAGTTGGATAACATTTTATATTAACAGACTTGTTGAAAGACATTGTTGCTATTTCTGCATATTCATGTCACATTTTAAAGTTGCCAGAATTTTTTTATGTTTTACTCAGGAAAAATCAACGTCTGAAAGGTCCTCAAAGCTAAACACTGCGCTGCCACACAAAGTCTTCTGCTCGTGCTCGTACTCTTCTGAGGGTCTTTATCTTATGAAATCAGTCACACGCTGATACTGCACTGTTTCACATGGACATGGACGTTTTTGATTTCTATGCAGGCTGCGCATGGATAAACAGAGACAGATTCAAGTTGGTTTAAGAAATCGTGGTTTTTGCTAACAACAGAAAAAAATTGACACACAATACAGAGTTTTTAAGAAGACGCAACCTTATATATTTACTTACAGAAGGTTAAACAATGCGCTCAGTTTCTGGAAAATAGAGTCCAGTTTGTATTCAGGAATCACAACTTGAATGTAAATGATCAGACTAAACCTGCAGTTTTATTTTATTTTATACAACAGTCAGTGAATAACAGCATATAGTGGTATATAAAATACAAACCAGTTTTACAAGATCTTGATAAAAACCCCCCAAAAAAGTTCCTATGAAAACAGTGATGAAGACCTAAATGTAAGACAAAAATTGACTTTTTTTTTACCACCTATGTACTGCATGCATGCACACACAGTAATGTTGTAAAGCTCATAAACTGCAAGTACAGAAACTCAGATTGAAGACATTGTAGAAAATGATCAAAGTATTTCCAGAGAGACAGAAAAGTGACGTAATGGACTGACAGCAATTGTTTTTCATTTCTGTGTCTTAGAAAGGAGTACAGTTGGAAATCACATGATTGAGATGTTATTGCACATGTGTTTCAACTTTCCTCTTGCCTTTTCATTATTTCCCTTTGATTACCTGTCATTTGAAATGATCTGAGCAGAAGGTCTGCGATTGTTTATTTTACTTGATGGAAAAATGTTCCGTTGGCCAGTTGGCGTGTCAGCTTTTGTTACGCCAAAACAAGTTTCATCGTTGTCAGTGCATCGTGTTCGCTCCTCAGGCACTCAGCTGCGTTCAGGGCTTTTGTTGCCAAATCTGTATGAGATTTCAACAAAAAAAAAAAAAGTTACTATTTCTCTTCGTAATCGGTGATCCCAGTAAAATATTTTTCTAACCGTAATTGATGCAGTGTCTCTTTAAAGACACTCTACAAAGCTTTCTCCCCAGTCTTTTTGGCAAATCCAACACTAAGCTAACACACTCCAGAGCGAGAGCTTTCAACTGAGCCGCTGAACACTCCAAATCTCCACATGTGGGAATCTAACTGTGATGATGTTTGCTCTAGACGCACACACCCACCCCGCTCCATTTCAACAAGAGGGGACATTTCCATGACAAAGGACAGTTATTGACTTTCATTGGCTCCGCTCGCTTTGATATCAGCTAGGGGTGTGTCTGTGTTTCTCCCTGTGTGTGCAAGAGGGGCGGCGAGTTAGAGGACAGCAACGGAGGAGAAGAAATGGGAGGTGTGGGGGGGTGGGGGACCTGATGAAAGGAGCCGAGTGGGAAAATGCACCCACTGACCCTAAGTGCACTAACAGAACTGGGAGATAACAGAGAAAACACCAAACCAAATTGTCTTAAAGTTTGGTTTACCTTCCTTTCCTTACATTTTTGCCATATTTTTTAATCTAAAAACTTTTTGTTGGTTAGATTTTAAAATACAGAAATTTGACTGATCCTCACCCCCACCACATTGCCCCCCTGCTCCTCCTCCTCCTCCTCTCTTTGCTGCCATAATTTAAGGGGCTGAAAGGCATGGTGAGTGGAGAAAGAGAAGAGTAGAGAGCGGAGAAAAAGGGGAGACCCTGCAGATGAGGGCCTTCCTTCACGGACGTGGCACAGATGTGAGGGTGTTTTTTGTGAAACGAGCTCGGGGAGGGGCAGTGATAGGCTAATTTGTGTAGAATAAAGACAGGGTACTTTTCATATGCAGAGCACCACTTTGATGCGCGGCTGATGAAAGCTGGAAGGAGCGCAGAAGAGAGGGTGATGGAGGGCTTCTTTGTCCCGTAACAAGAAGGCATCTGCTCTCTGCTGCCCCGCTCTCTTTCGCAACATAGAGGGTCCCATAATGGGACGGCCCAATAAAAAAGTGTCTGCGGAGCACCTTAGAATACTGAACGCTGAAAAAAAACACTGTTGCTTTGGTCTGCCTTATTAGCATCCCCATTTTTGTATTAAGCCAACATGTATTTGACTGAAAATCTCTCACAATACACCAAGAATACATAGAGAGCACAAGTATGCACTAAATTAGAGAAACACATTGATATATTTCACTAGTAATTAAAATATTTTTTTTTTCTCATGGCCACTAGTGAAGTTGTTATTAAACCACAAGCATTGAAAGTATTACAGTAGAAAAAGAATTGTGTCACATAGTTTTTCTTCTCAGTTGCAGAAAAGGACAAACTACATGCATAGCATTCAATTACAGCCATGCAATCTCAGGGTGACTGCAGGCATATCAATTTAAATGCAAGTCAATCAAGTATATCAGTTTAAAGTTGTTATGTTGGATATCACCTACTCTCACTACCCTCAAAACTTATAAATCCAGCTTGTATTAACGTTACAAACCTATATATTTTAAGTTACCTAGACATGTGTGCTGACAAAGTAAAAAGCTTTTGCCTGATTTCCTTAAATTAATTTTTTTTTTCTCTGTAACCAAAACATTTATTTTCTAAATGCCGTCTCAGTTTTAAAATGCTTGGTGCTAAAGAGAAAAGGTCCTCAGGGTTTTCAACTTGCCTGAAGGCAGGCTATTGTCCTTCTGCACTCCCATGATGGAACGTCCAAGCTAAAGCAAAACACAGTTAAAACATCTGTGTGTTATTGTGTATGTGAGAAGGAGGAAGACTTTGGGTGTAAGTTCAAATGGAAAAAACAAAAATCAATATTTGGTTGCTTTGCTCTAGGTGATCTTTGCCCTGAACCAGACATTACTGCAGCAGGAATCACTGAGAGCAGGAAGCCTTCGGGTCCCGTACACAACAGAGGACCTAATCAGACACTACAACTGTGGGGATCTCAATTCCATCATCTTCAATCACGACACATCGCAGGTCTGCCCAGTGAATCTCATATAATTCTACTAATATCACCCTGCTTAATACATTTAACGTTTTCACCTATCATCATTTAGTTTATCCTACTGATATAGCCATTTTCCTTGCTTTCTTTACAGTTCAATTCAACGTGTTTGATGAGTAAAACAAACAAAAAAAGCTCTATTTTTTTTAACCATCATGAAATGAATGGAGTTCTTTATTCACTGTCAAAGGTGCCTAACTTCAACAATGTGACCCTGCCACCGAGCGAGCAGGTGACCGCCCAGGAAATCGATGCCTACTTCCGACAGGAGCTCATTTACAAGAGGAATGAGAGGATGGGCAAGAGGGTGAAAGCCCTGCTAGAGGAACACCCAGACAAGAGCATCTTCTTTGCCTTTGGTGCAGGTTGGTCTTCGATTATTATAAAAACTAACACGGAGTCAAAATGTGATCACACAGGTGAACGGGCTGCAGTGATTCCAGATTTGCAATGGTTGTTTTTGAGATGTCGCGCGATATAAAATTATGACATGTCCAAGATTTGAGGAGAAATGTGGGATTTATTTCACTTTTACTGCACTTTTAACATTCAGTGTCTCCAGGAAGTGCCAAGTCTGGACATTTCCAATCGAGTGGGTTAGATGAGCTGATCAGTGATAAATGTGAACACTGTCTACATTAAGCACCTGATCACAATCATTGGAAGTGGAAAAAAAAGTTTAAAGTTTTTACTGACATTGATTTTTGTAAACCTCCCTTCAGACCCATCTTCTAAAAATACATTAGTAAACATAGTGGAAAGATTTCCCAGGAGAGCTGAAGATGTTATAACTGCAAAGGGCGGCTCCAACACCATGTTAAACCCTACAGATTAGGAATACAAAGGCAGGTGTGTGAAGGTAAGTCAGCCAGTGGTTTTAGCAATATAAATTATGTCAAACATGTCCCATCTCATCTATTTCTGTATCAGTTTGAATATTTAAAAAATATCAGATATGTTTCTGTAAAAACGGAACAATCCAGAGGTTTTGTCACTTCAGCATACAAATTTTGCACATAAATGCTATTTTTACTCTACGTCCTCATAAAATGATTTGTTTTAGCTTCATGTATTACTATGATAAGAAGTAAAGCATGGCTTGTTCCCGTTTCAAATAAGGTAAAAAAGTTATTATACGCATAGTTGATAAATGTGTTATTACAAAAACTAAAAAAATATCTAGGTATAATGTAGTGCTAGCTTAGTTCTGGACAAAAATTGATTGTTAAATTTAACCTCTTTTTTTTACAGAGAATTATTTTATATAAATCATGATTAAAAAGTGGCTAAGAATTGAGGTTTTGGTCCTGATCTTTTTCAGTCTTTTTATCCACACACTTTAATTCATTATTTTTAAAACCTAATTTAATCTAAGAAATGAGAAAATATATCAATTAGAAATTCCAGCAGAATTCTTTAAATTCTTCTGTTAGTATGTTAGCATGTAGCATCCTCAGATATTTAAGTTAAGTGACTAAAATATGTGGTATAGTTTTCCTCTACATCACAGCTGTGTGTGTGTCGTTGAGTACCCTCAGTGGATTCTATTCATTCTCTCTGGTTAGAAACTTTATACCTTTGGCAAACAGTCTTTTTTTCCTAGTGGCTTTGTGTGAGACCTTTGACTGGCTAATTAAAGCATCCATCCCACCGAACACAGCAGTCAGGCATAGGAACTTGACAGTGACTTACTATTAATTATTGAAATTTGTATTAATTCTACAAAATATGTAACAGTTATAAAAAGATTTATATGTGTGTGTATACATATATACATATATATAAACATATATATAAAAAACCAAGTGTTGAAATCTTTTCCCTGTATTCAAAAGTTGGATTATCAGGCATACCATTGAATGGGGAGACAATTAAGATGAGAGTACATCTCATCTTAATTGCGCAGAATAGCTAATGGTTTTTGCAGCATCTGCTATTTTAGAAGACGGTATCACGTTCTAGTGGCAGAAAAACAAAATTCAAATTTTCCTGCAATGATATCATTACAGTTATTATCTTTTCCAAGCAGAAAATCAATGGGATTTTTGCAGAAAGAGAGACCTTCACAGTCTGCTGCTCTCTGAACTGGCAGGAAACAGCTGAAGAAAAGCAGGCACACACACACAGACACACGCACGCACACACAAGTCCTAACAAGGAGTATATTTCACAGTGTGTCCCTAAGGAGGTGCCTTTACAAGGGTTTGGTCTCTAAAGGTGTGTGGTTTGGTGTGTGTTTGCATGCGTGCGGGTGTGTGCGTGTGTGTGTGCGTGTGCGTGTGTGTGTGTGTGAGAGAGAGCTGCTGAGTGAAACTGATATGGCCAATCAACCCAGAAGCACTAGTCGTAGACATACAGGGGGCAGGTTAGGTCGACATGTACAAGCAATGAGATGGGGCACATTAGGGTACTCACACACACACTGAGATCACACACACATACACATATACACAGTCCAGTCACATTAATGTGACCATCTGTCAAAAGCCAGAATAACCACCTTTCGCAGAGCGAACTGCTACGAGACGTGCAGGAAGAGAGTCACTTAGGTCCCTGAAGGTCTTCTCTGGGATGTTGAGCCATGCCGACTCTAATGCCGTGGCCAGCTGCGCTAGATTACGCGGTTGAGGATCCATGGCGCGAACAACTCGATCGAGATGGTCCCACAGATGCTCGATTGGGTTTAAGTCAGGTGAGTTTGCTGGCCAGGGGAGGACGGTAAACTCATCCTGGTGCTCTTCGAACCACGCACGTACACTGGCAGCTGTATGGCACCTCGCATTGTCCTGCTGGAAGATGCCATCATCCTGAGGAAAAACAATGCGCATGTAGGGGTGGACATGGTCCGCAAGGACAGATGCGTACTTGTATTGATCCATCGTGCCTTCCACAATAATCAGTGAACCCAGAGAATGCCAGGAAAACATTCCCCAGACCATAATGCTCCCGCCTCCAGCTTGGACCGTTCCTGCAATGGTTGCAGGGTGGTTCCTTTCAGAGGTTTCACGCCTTATACGCCAACGTCCATCTGTCCGATGGAGCATAAAACGCGATTCATCTGAAAACGCTACCTGTCGCCACTCAGTGGACGTCCAGCTGCTGTACTGGCGTGCAAATTCTAGCCTTCGTCGTCGATGAACACCAGTCAGCATAGGTGCACGAACCAGGCGTCCGCTTCGGAGGCCCAGACGCAGCAATGTTCGCTGAATAGTGGTTTGGGAGACACTTGTGGTAGCCCCTTGGTTCATTTTAGTGGTCAGTTGCTCAACGGTAGCCCGTCTATCTGCCCGAACGCATCTCCGCAACCGTCGTTCGCCTCTGTCATCTATGGCCCGTGGTGCACCACATTTGCCACGTCGTTGATTTTGGACAGTCCCATTTTGCCATGCACGGTACACTTTTACCACGGCGGCACGCGAACAGTTCACAAACTCAGCCGTTTCGGAAATGCTTCCACCCTTGGCCCGAAAGCCAATGATCATGCCCTTTTGGACGTCGGATAAATCGCTTCGTTTCTGCATTACGCCAACGATTGAAATGTTTTCCGAAGCCCACACACACCCTTTATATACGCTCAACTGCACTGTGCTGCCACCTGCCTTCTGTGATTGGTTATTTAACTCTGAAGTGGAAAGTACGTGGTGGTCACATTAATGTGACTGGACTGTGTACTTAAACACAGAAACCCCAGCCAGAAGTCATTTCCAAAACCAACCTGGCTAAAATGTGTCCTTAATTATATCTAGAAGGGTCAAAGGACACACACATACATGCACATAATACAATGGAGCCCATTATGTCAGCATACTCACTTTTCTGTTGCCATCAGCTGTGAAACGTATCAGTCACCATCTCTTGTTCGGTTGAATTAGTGCAAAAGGATGTCTCAACAGATTAAAGGTCTGGCTACCCTCTACAATGCGTTTTCTGAAGTGTCGGCATAACATACCACAGTGACCAGCCTGTGGGAAAGAAGGGGACTTATCGTCCTTAAACTGTGTTCCATCAAGCTTATGCTAATCCATAATTAGCTGAAATGTACTCAGCATTGGACTCCACATTAGAGTCAGTGGAATTTGGAGTTGTGTTGCTTAAGGACCAGCGGCATATGGAGCATATTTCTCTCCCCAAGTAATGATCCAGTCAGTGTGCAGAAGCTGCCAAAGCGTATTGACTGATGCGCCGTGGAAAATAACTGTGGGCTTTCGTTTTTGCCTGCAGTAAGCTTTATTGCCACAACAACTCAACAAAACAGTTTATAAATGATAATTTACTTCTCGACAAAGCAACACAGTTTCATACTGACCAGACTTTGCCAAAGAAAACAAAAATATATAAATAGGTCTGGGTGTCCTGCTTATCTGTGTTTATGGAACCGGACCCCAATGCCTGCAGTGTTTATGCTATAGTAATTTCTGTTTTCTTTTCATATATTTTCATTACATGCCACTACCAAAAAAAAAACAAGGTCCCACTCAACACATAAAACAAGTTATCTACTGTTAGTCAGCTGTGCTATGCTCTCTTTTGATCAAAATTTCGGGCTTTGCTGTTTGACGACAAAAGCGTTGCAACATGTTTTGGAAAAATAAAAGAGACTACTACGCTTGCCTGTGATATTATTCGATTTGTGTATTTATTGAGGCTGTATTGAACAAGATAAAAATCCATTCAGATCCAGATTTCTTTTACAAGGTTTTCCTGGCCAAGAAGGGACACAGCACACATCATAATGGGCAAGACAAATAGACAATAACAAACATAGACCCTATAAATATATGGAGTACAAACACGTTGACAATAAAATGCAGTCCTTATTATTACAGCAACAATTTAAAATTTAAAATACAACACAGTTAAAAGTATCTCTGTCGTTTTTGTTTTCTTAAAATGAAGCTGATATTGGAAAATAAACAACCTGACATTTAGATTTTTCTAACCCTGCATCATAAATTGTGTTACGAAACATTACAGGTGACTTGAATAGCACCTAAACGTATGCTGCATCTTGCTGACGGTTAATCAGCAGGTTAACCATCAGCCACACTAACATTCACACATGAATTATTTAATTTCCTCCCAGGGGAACTTGAATTATGATGTAGTTCTTGTCAATGATCCACTGATGCAATACTGGACAAGGGCAAAATATAGAAAACTGATCCAATTCTCTGTATCATGTTAGAACCGTTATTACTAACCTGTACTGTGATTCAATCCATTGTGTTATAATCAAATTTTCCTCTATACCCTGTGACTGTGGAGTAGAGAATGAGTGTGTTTACATGTTGGTGAAGTTGATTTTGATTTTTTTTTTCATCCACTTTAAAAGTGTGAATGCATTCATGTTTTGACTGAATATGCTTAGCTTCTCCTAAAAACTCTGCTCCAAAACCACAAATTTAAATGTTTGCGGCAGAGTAATTGCCAGTGTGGCTGACATGCTGTAACAGTTACTATGCACTGAAATGTTTGACTCGTTTCACAGACAATTAGGGTTTGCCTTTGGATCTTCCACTATTTAGCTTGGTTGGAGCGCTCTAAAGTGAATACTTCTTGGTTGGTGAACTGTGTAGTGCTTCTTGTAGACTGTAGCAGATGGATGTCTTGGACTTTGACCTGGCTCTAGGCAGAAGATGACATGAAATTTCCCAGAGCTCTCTGACTTCTGGTGTGTAACTCTGCACTGGAGAGTGGGAAAACACTTACCTAAAATGTGAAACATCAAGCCACATAGGCATGACCATAATTAAAATAAAAAGTATGGTACAAGTGAAAAAAAAATACAATTTGAGGGCGTTTAGAACTAGTGTTTAGACCTAAAAATAGTGCTTGCCAGAAGAAAAAAAAAAGAAATCAAATCATGTGTTTTGTAGCAGTAGTATGCTTCAGAGGAATTTGCTTGGAAAAGCACCATGAAGTGAAACATGGAAATTAACAGTGTTTTTCCTAGTCATGTACATTTTTCTAATGCCATGTTGGATAACTACATTAAAATGCAAGTACTATGTGTTTTTATTTATTTTTAAGATACTGTATGTTAAAGTTCCCCTTTTTGACTTTGGTAATTAAATAAGGAATACATCACTCGCTAAATTATTCTTTTGCCATTAAAACATTCAGTCACACTGAAAATGTGCCACTGTTCTCTCTGGAGAAGTGAGGCTTTTTTGAGTATTAGAATCCTTTTCTTTTCCAAACATTGTTAATTATTGTAGTTTTTATGGGAAGATTTAGGTGAGTAGCTATTTTCTTGTGTTTAATAAGAAAAAAATATGAAAAAAAAGTTATAAAGATACTTTATTTTGTTTTGTGTTGAGATAAACACGTGAGAATGATTTTTCACTTGCTTTATTTCTACCAGTACAACAGCCTATATGTTTTCTTAATCTATGCAATATGAGTGGATCATTAATCTTAGGATAAGAAAAATAGAGTCCAGAGTTAAATATGGACGCAGAGCAATGCAACAACCAACATCGGCATAGAATCGTCTGGAAACAACATTTTAGACACCCTTAAGGTCACTTTTTCTTTGTTTTTATTAAAACCGGCTTGAAATAAATGTACCTCTTCAGATTTCTTTTTGAATGTTTAAATCGTAAAATATTAATTCACAAATGGAATTATTTTAAATCATTTAGGTCTTTCTGTTGCTCTGGTCATAGGTCTGTAGGATTTCTAAGACTTTGAGGATATCATGCAGCAGTTTGAATATTCGTGAACAGCTGGTACAGAGTCAGTTTCTTAGACTAGTCAACATACATATTTAAAAAAAACGAACTATGATGCATTAGCTCCTATCTTCATTGAATGCGGGACAGGTCATAATTTAATAAATAGACATTCTTAATTAAATTTCCAAGCGTAATTTCCAGTCTGAATTTGCTTTGTTACTGGCCCGAATCCCTCCCGTCTGTGGCTGCTGTGCTCCGTCTCTCGCGTGTTTTTTTTCTTTCCCAGATGGTGTGAAACTCAAAAAGTGCTGTTTTTCTGCTGCACCTCACCCTCATAAACAGCCAGTTTACAACTGTTTGGGGTAGTCGCTGACACGAGTACACACATGTCATCCAGCTCCATTAAAATGCAGACCAGACCCACCACACACACATCCACACTGGGTGGGGAAACAGCGACAGGCAGGGACTGAAGCGTCTGCCAACGCTGGATTGCCTCCCAGATTTAAGTTTGAATGACACCTTTATGTTGGAATGTTTTATTTTAGAAGACTTATTTAAATTTTATTACTGTAGGAATTTTGTTGTTACTCTACTTTTTTTTTTATTTGTTTTTGTGCCGCCTAATGGCAGATCGTAAATTCAATTGGCTATTCAAGAATTGAATTCATATCTTACAAAACAGAGCAATCAATCAAGTTTTGCCACATTCAAACCAATCTGATAGAATCCTCTCTGTAGTAGTGTATTGCAAAATTATCCACACCCGTTATACTTTAAAAAATAAACATTTTGTCCTGTTACAACCACAAACTTTAAGATGTTTTATTTGAATTTTTGTTGTAGGCCAACTGCATGCACATCTATAAGTTGGAAAACCATTTAAAAATAAATGTCAAATTAGTATCATTAAACCCCTTTTAATTTGACACACCAAATTAAAGACAGCACAACAACCAACTGTCCTAAAAAGTCAGCTATTAACTACCAGAGTCCAGCAGTGTGAAATTTAATGTCAGTATAAATTCACTGTTGTGTGAATTAGTGAACAAACAGCATCTTGAAGACCAAGAAACAAACTAGACAGGTCAGGGAGATAAAGTTGTGGGAAGGTTTAAAACATCAAGAGTTCATCTACTAAACAACATCCTGAGCTTTGAAGATTTCTCAGTCACTGTTCAGTCAATCATCAGTAAGTTGAAAGACGTTAACAAAACTGCAAACATACTAAGACGTGGCCATTTACGTTAACCGTCCGTCCGGGCAAAGAAAGTGTTAATACCAGGATTATTCCCCCCCCCCCCAACTCTGGAGGAGCTGCAGAAATCCACAACTCAAGTGAAAGAATTTACAGTCAAAGCAAAAACGCAATAGACTAGATGAAAGCCCTTGTCCAGTCCGTTTCCAGATCTAAACCCGGTAATTTTGAGATTTGAAAAATGGGTTTTCAAGAAACGCTTTGAATGAACTCGATATCTGTCCTGCATGGGAATCAGCAAATGTTTCAGTCCCTACACGTGTAAAGCTAGTGAAAACATAACCCACAATACTTTTGCTGTTTGGACAACTATAGACCCGAGGTGGCTGAATCCAAAAGCATGCTTCAGTTTCCAGTTTTCTATTTGTGGAAATGTCCTTTCACTGTACAATTATGATCATCTACTTTGTGTTAGTCTATCACATACAATTACAACCAAGGATATGCCACATAGCATAGTATTTATCACTACATCTCTTGGTGAGCTGAACAGCTCACCAGCCAAATAGAGGATGGCCTTTTCAAATATACACAGTCCAGTCACATTAATGTGACCACCACGTACTTTCCACTTCAGAGTTAAATAACCAATCACAGAAGGCAGGTGGCAGCACAGTGCAGTTGAGCGTATATAAAGGGTGTGTGTGGGCTTCGGAAAACATTTCAATCGTTGGCGTAATGCAGAAACGAAGCGATTTATCCGACGTCCAAAAGGGCATGATCATTGGCTTTCGGGCCAAGGGTGGAAGCATTTCCGAAACGGCTGAGTTTGTGAACTGTTCGCGTGCCGCCGTGGTAAAAGTGTACCGTGCATGGCAAAATGGGACTGTCCAAAATCAACGACGTGGCAAATGTGGTGCACCACGGGCCATAGATGACAGAGGCGAACGACGGTTGCGGAGATGCGTTCGGGCAGATAGACGGGCTACGTTGAGCAACTGACCACTAAAATGAACCAAGGGGCTACCACAAGTGTCTCCCAAACCACTATTCAGCGAACATTGCTGCGTCTGGGCCTCCGAAGCAGACGCCTGGTTCGTGCACCTATGCTGACTGGTGTTCATCGACGACGAAGGCTAGAATTTGCACGCCAGTACAGCAGCTGGACGTCCACTGAGTGGCGACAGGTAGCGTTTTCAGATGAATCGCGTTTTATGCTCCATCGGACAGATGGACGTTGGCGTATAAGGCGTGAAACCTCTGAAAGGAACCACCCTGCAACCATTGCAGGAACGGTCCAAGCTGGAGGCGGGAGCATTATGGTCTGGGGAATGTTTTCCTGGCATTCTCTGGGTTCACTGATTATTGTGGAAGGCACGATGGATCAATACAAGTACGCATCTGTCCTTGCGGACCATGTCCACCCCTACATGCGCATTGTTTTTCCTCAGGATGATGGCATCTTCCAGCAGGACAATGCGAGGTGCCATACAGCTGCCAGTGTACGTGCGTGGTTCGAAGAGCACCAGGATGAGTTTACCGTCCTCCCCTGGCCAGCAAACTCACCTGACTTAAACCCAATCGAGCATCTGTGGGACCATCTCGATCGAGTTGTTCGCGCCATGGATCCTCAACCGCGTAATCTAGCGCAGCTGGCCACGGCATTAGAGTCGGCATGGCTCAACATCCCAGAGAAGACCTTCAGGGACCTAAGTGACTCTCTTCCTGCACGTCTCGTAGCAGTTCGCTCTGCGAAAGGTGGTTATTCTGGCTTTCGACAGATGGTCACATTAATGTGACTGGACTGTGTAATACAATAACAGTATATGTAATTCACTGCAACAAGCAAAGCAGTGGAGTCTGGAGTCTTTAATCTTTGTTTTAATCATATTCACAATCCCAAATGCAGCTTGGATAAAGCTGAAAAACATTTGACCAGACAGATAAGAAGTCAGGAGCATCTGTAATGTGTCATCAGCCTACCCCTTCCCCCTTAAAGAGGGATAAAAGGAAGATAAACCTGTCAGCCACTTTGGATAACTAACTGCCTGTAAAGCTGCTGAGTGAAAAGCTCCTAAATATATACATTTCTCTGCTCTCATATGGTTTGAGGCCCCAGTGTCTGTTCTCAAAAGACATATTTCATATAGCCCACACTTCTTCTCTCAGTTGTCACAACATCTTGCTGTGATTTATTGAAAGAGTTGAACTCCTCACCCCTGACCCTATTCAAACCCAGCAGTATTTCCTCATCCACCTGGAACATGCTCTTTATGTGCCTGCCCAGAGGCCAAACTTTCATTTGGACCAGAAATACCGAACTACTATATGAAAGGGAAAAGGAGAAGGAAAATTATATATTAAGCAGGAGAGCAGCCGTCCATCTATTGATGATTTGAAATGGGACTTGTTATGAAGAGGTTGTCCTCTTTCATTTTGAGGATGAAACATAAAGTGGACGGATGTTCTGCCCAGAGGGGAAGGAGATATGAAGAAATATATTATCCCTTAGTCCTCTGATACTTAGGTATTTGTGCTTTTATGGAGATTCGTTCACATATCAAACTTTATTGTTTCATAAAGTATTATGGATATCTTTATGAGTTGCGTTCATTTTGTTTTTCAAATGTTTAAAATCAAATCATTAAGTCAAATTCAATCTGAGTTATAATGTGATTCAATAAAGTTCAACTGATCATTTATTGCCATTTATTGTCTTTGTGGTTTTACTCAGAAAAGACACAACTAAAATCTGAAACATCGAGTCAGGAGTTATGTTTTTTTTTAACAAACAGAATCAAACCCAATGTCAATAATGTCTTCATGTAAGAGTACATGAATGTAATAATAGCAATAACTTTATGAATGAATCCTTCCAGGAACGAGGCATTCAAACTCAAAAAATAGGACAAGTGTACCTTCCGCTGTATGGAAAGACTATTGTTGCACTGTAAATGGTTATGCACAACCTCCTAAAAGTCAACATATTACCCTCACCACCCATGAACAATGAGTTTGATTTCATTGACTGTTTGGACACAACACAAAAACTGTCTGGCTTTAACTCCATTTTCATTCCATCTCAGATTACTGCTGCAAGATTTTAAACTCATTTGCAGTTATATTGTGCCTGCATAGTGTATGCAATTAGACGTTTTATTACTCTGGCAAACATCTGGACTCAGAAGTCAAACTTTGGGAGTGTACAGTCAAATCCCTGAAATAACCCCTGAAGTTGGAAATCCGTAGTAATTGATGTAAAGCAAAGTGATGGCTGCATAATGTCTCATTTGACGTCTGATGATTTGTTGCAGTGTTTTGCACTTGCTGGTAGGTAATGATTTGGTTCGGTGTGACATCGTGATGAAGTTATGAACGGTTTTTTGAGATGATTGCCACACGTCATTAAAACAATGGAGCTTTCTCTTCATTAAAGCTTTTTCAGATACTTAGGTTGGTTAGAAATGACCACTTTCCACCATGATATTAATATATTTGCACCAAGGAATAGGTTGGATGGATTTATTTAGTTGGCAAATAAAGAGAAGTGATGAGAATCGTAACACATGGTTAACTGACAGAGGTAGTTGTCTAGCAGCAAAATCTGCCTGGTGAATAAGAAAATCATTGATAGAACACTAAATAGGGGTAGATTGACCATCAAAAACAGAGCCTGTGGGAATTTACAAGACTCCTTTGTAAGGATCTGCTTTTACTTATGACCTAGACCTAAAACACAGATGATATCCAGGCCTTCTGGGACGACAACAAGATTGCTTGCAGATTAATCAAACTAAACAGGCACAAAATTGCTCTCTAAGCCACATGTTTTAGATGGAAGCGCTGTGTGGAATGCTTTTTAAAAGAAGCGAGAGGACATCCGACTCCCGTTGCTATCCTTTTTTCTTGATGGAGACAGTTGACAGGCTGAGGAGGAACTCGCAGCAGGACCTGAGGCCTGCAGAGATATGCATGTTATTTTTGCGGCTACAGTATTAAACTGCAGAAATGCATTAAAACACGTCATATATATAAAGAGAGAAAACAAAACAAGAGTTGTCATCGTCAAGAAGTTTTCAGCTGACAGCCTAATCCTAATCTAAATGATGCCAAAAATTGAGTTTGGTCAAAATTAATGAAGCGTTATTTAGTTGGCTCAGAATAACCCTCATTTGTATCCCTGCCCCTGTCTGTGTTGTGTTTGCTACCCAAGACCCATTTGACAAATTGATATCTTGGCTCGTGACCCCTTTAAACATTGCTGTGCTGGCTTGTTGGGCTACATTGTGTCTGTGTTGCGTCGCCAGCTCAAACAAATATTCAAGCTGTTTTATTTGGGTTTAAAGATGTGAGATTAGCCAGCAGACACAAGCAAAGATAAGAAACAGCATTTGAAAAGCCAAAAATAATGACGTGCATCAGAAATGTGTTATTCTACATTTCTCCCGGCGTTAATCATCCTAGAGCAAACCACCATCACTTCTGCTCATGTGTATAGATGGTTAATCACCTATTGACAGGGTAATCCTGATGTTATAACTGTACATACTGAAGGTATAAGAACATGGTCTTTGTTTGTAGAGCATAACTTGCTCAGTATTACGCCTGCTATATACCAACACAAGAGTCAAGATTTATTTTTCTTTGGCATGAGCGAATGGGATATTGTGAACTTAATCAAACTTTGGTGGAAGTTACAGACCTTGTTGCCAATGGAGTCCATGCCTACAGGCATAATTCATCCGTGCCAGTTTATTTTTGTATTTTAAATCATTCTGAATGTGAATTTGACCTACATGAAGAATGAATATCATTTGATTGAGCTTGTTCTCCATTAGAGGTTTTCCTTGTGTGTTTTGAAACACTCAGCGAAGACATGCAAGGCAATCCATCACATCAAACTGTGCATTGCGGTGGAATTTTTTTTTTTTATTTTCTCAATAAAGATAGGTATATGATTTTACTTCTTTTTAAAACTGTTAAGATCCATTTCAATACATCAGATCGGCTCACGTGCAGCAGTCATGTCTCAGCTGCTGTGTGCACAGCCACAATAATTTCCTTGCAACAAAGGGGAGAAAAAAAATGAAGACCGCACTGACAGAGAGCACAGAGACTACTTTAGGCTGGCAGATGTAATCCCTAACACGGCTCCAAAGTGCTGTGAGCCACCGCAAATTTTCCGTGTGAACTTATTTAAAAACAAAACTCGTACCACAGACCTCTCATGCTCCTTGTTTCTCATTTATTCTAAACAATGATTTTAAAGCACTTTCTTCAGCACACTTTCTCACTTTCTCTGCCATCTCATCAAAATGACAAACAGCTGAGTGGCTCAGCATAACGTTTGTTAGCTTGGGAAGTAACCCGTCAATCATTTTGGTGAAATTTTAAGGAATATTTTGGCAATGCTTGATGATTAAAGTTTAGAAGCTTTAAATTAAATAGTTTAGCTTGATTCCCTTTTGCAAGGAAAAAAAATGTGGTAATATTCATAATATATTTCAAAAAGATCGATTTTAAAAATACTTTGGAATTTTTGTTTACATTCTCAGCTTTATATAAATTGCAAATGAAAAAAAGGATAAGATGAAAGACTTTATAGTTACAGATGCTATGCCACAAAAATGTATTTTAACAATGAGTTGTCGATGTGCTCCTTATTTTTGGGATTTATAATTCATGTAGCAAAGAAATCTGTTTGTTAAAATTATTGTAAGAACTACAAGTTAACAATACAACCTCATTTAAGCTGGATGGCACACATACCATGCTAAATAATCTTAAGTGTTCATTTTTAAAGCTGAAGCCAAGATGCTCTTATCCTGTGCTATCAAAGTTTGTCATCTGAGAACTTAGCGTTCCTTTGCTTGTTTTGGTTTTCCCGATTGTCTCCACTTCTGTTTTGTTCCTGTCTCGAGTTTAGAAATCTGCACTCGTCTTATCCCGTCTGTGTTTATGGCTTTATCTTTATTCTGTCTGCTGCTCTTTTCACCCTCTTGCCTGCCTTCCTGGTGCTTCTCAGATTTTCCATCTGCTTTCTGTTCATCAAATGGAGATCGGTATCGATATTACAGAAAAGCAATACCCTATTGAGTGTGGCCGGTTTCTGAGTCACGGTCTGCTTCAGAGAAATATACTGAAAGATAGTTTTGGTGTTGGTTGAAATATTATCATTCTTCAGAATAAAGCATCCTTATTTTGTGGAACTGAGGCATAGGTTTTGTGTGCTTCTTATAATCAGCGCAGCTTATCTTTTAAACTCTCAGTCATGTCAAAGCCATATTTTTATCGGGACTTGTTCTTATCATTGGCATCTTACTTTCAAAACTATGTCCTGTTTATGTTGGTGTTTCAAAAACAGTTTTTCCTGAAGCTTAGACCGTGGTTGGGTTGAACCTCTACATCCTTACACGTATATTAAGTGAATTTAGAATGCTGAGGACACTTAAATAAAGACCAAAATGACAACAAGTTACATCATCAAAAATGGGTTCAAGGCAAATCCTTTTTACTTTCTACAAGATTTGTTCATATTCTGTTTAGTTGTAAAGGTTGTTGGTGGGTGTAATAACAAACATGTGCTACCCTTTTTGCAGTCTATAGACCACAAGTTGACATTTTTACACAAATGGAGGACAAATGCAAGATGAAACGACTCTACATACTCTTGAGCAGTGATTGAATTGTGGCTTTTGCGTCTTATTATGAAAAACTTACTTGTTGGCTCCTTTCTCAATCTGTCTTGATCCTTGGTTATGCAAAACATTAGGCTACATATACATTTGTGTGTGTGTGTGTGTGTGTGTGTGTGTGTGTGTGTGTGTGTGTGTGTGTGTGTGTGGTGTGTGTGAGAGAGAGAGAGAGAGAGAGAGAGAGAGAGAGAGAGAGAATGTTTTGGTCTAGTCTGAATTAGCTCAAAAACTATTTCATGTGGTACAGCATTGTTTTGAAAATACATTTGTATTGAGGTTGAATCCAGGTGCAACATTGTGTCCTGTGGTCTCTGTGAGTTCAATCAAAAGAGATTATTCTCAGAAATCTAAAACCTGCATATTTTCCTCTGTTCACTGCAGCTTTTTAATGTCTGGCACTACAATTATTGTAAAAAAACCCCAATAAACTCTTCAAGACACTGCTTACAAGTTTCCCTCCTGCTCCTACTCATGCAGGGCTTCTCGTTTACATTCACCACATACATACATTTACTTGCAAGGGATGGCCATGGCATTGTTTTTATTAGTGGCATTATTGCAGATTGTTGGTTATAGTTGCTTATGTCAAAATACCAAGAACATAACGTTTGATACGTTTGTAATAAATAGCTCTCCTGACATGTGGTCAGTCTTACCAGTCTGATGACCAAGCCACATCTGTGTGTTTAGTGTCGCTCTACATGAATAAGCTCCAAATATGAACTATTTGTAAGACATGTAAAGTGGAGTCGTACTTAGATATATCACCCCATATGGGTAAGCCCCCTACTGTCCTGCAAGTCTTTAATCTTTCAGACGGTTTCTTGTGGGTTTGTGTTCTTTTCAAAGAAGCTCCAAAATGATTATCGATGATGGTTATGTTTATTGTTTGAAGGAATTCTGTACCTATCAAGTAGAAATAAGTAAATCATGGATAATTGGGGGAAAAAAAAAAGAAAAAAAGAGTCACATTATCAAAGCCTGTATTTCTAGACGGAGCTGGCCTTGTTTGATAAACACAAGGAAAGCTGTGTTGTTTTTCTGCCAGTGAATAACCAGTAATTTTCCTCATATTTGTCTTTGTCATGACTGTCACTTTTATGGATGGTTGACGCTCTCTGACAGTTAAACACCCTGAGGTTTTACTTGGCTGTTACAAGCCAGTGTTGGGGTTTTCCAGGAAAAAATAAAAAAAAATGCTTCGTTACATCATTTCTGAAACATTGGATCATAAATGTCTCCTTCCTGTTATTTTTTTATGTTATTTTTGTTTAGCTTTGACAATAGTTTACATAGACTTAATTTGTCTTTTTATGCTCCACAGCGTGGTGACACCTTATGGTTATCTACCTCAATTAAAGGTTTCTTTTTGTGCACAGAGGCGATGACTACAGGCTGCTGAAGTCTACTGACTAGCAGAACATAATGTGTACATAAACAGCAAGAAAAGTCTATATGGGGTGGAAAGGCCTCAGTACTGACTATAGCGTTTGTTTATCCAGCGTGCTGTAATGTTATGAGAACTGCTGCTTTGGCCTTGGTTTCAAGCTGTAGTGTAAATATTGAAGACGATGGAAAAGGAAGACTGTTTAAGGCTTTCCATATGTTCTAATAATCCGAGTCTCTGATTGCAGCAATTCCACGTCTTCCTGACAAGAAGAACCTCCGTGGTTCTCGTCTTGCACAGCTCCAAGTACAGGTGTGTGGAGGAGTAAAACATACACAGTCCAGTCACATTAATGTGACCACCACGTACTTTCCACTTCAGAGTTAAATAACCAATCACAGAAGGCAGGTGGCAGCACAGTGCAGTTGAGCGTATAGAAAGGGTGTGTGTGGGCTTCGGAAAACATTTCAATCGTTGGCGTAATGCAGAAACGAAGCGATTTATCCGACGTCCAAAAGGGCATGATCATTGGCTTTCGGGCCAAGGGTGGAAGCATTTCCGAAACGGCTGAGTTTGTGAACTGTTCGCGTGCCGCCGTGGTAAAAGTGTACCGTGCATGGCAAAATGGGACTGTCCAAAATCAACGACGTGGCAAATGTGGTGCACCACGGGCCATAGATGACAGAGGCGAACGACGGTTGCGGAGATGCGTTCGGGCAGATAGACGGGCTACCGTTGAGCAACTGACCACTAAAATGAACCAAGGGGCTACCACAAGTGTCTCCCAAACCACTATTCAGCGAACATTGCTGCGTCTGGGCCTCCGAAGCGGACGCCTGGTTCGTGCACCTATGCTGACTGGTGTTCATCGACGACGAAGGCTAGAATTTGCACGCCAGTACAGCAGCTGGACGTCCACTGAGTGGCGACAGGTAGCGTTTTCAGATGAATCGCGTTTTATGCTCCATCGGACAGATGGACGTTGGCGTATAAGGCGTGAAACCTCTGAAAGGAACCACCCTGCAACCATTGCAGGAACGGTCCAAGCTGGAGGCGGGAGCATTATGGTCTGGGAATGTTTTCCTGGCATTCTCTGGGTTCACTGATTATTGTGGAAGGCACGATGGATCAATACAAGTACGCATCTGTCCTTGCGGACCATGTCCACCCCTACATGCGCATTGTTTTTCCTCAGGATGATGGCATCTTCCAGCAGGACAATGCGAGGTGCCATACAGCTGCCAGTGTACGTGCGTGGTTCGAAGAGCACCAGGATGAGTTTACCGTCCTCCCCTGGCCAGCAAACTCACCTGACTTAAACCCAATCGAGCATCTGTGGGACCATCTCGATCGAGTTGTTCGCGCCATGGATCCTCAACCGCGTAATCTAGCGCAGCTGGCCACGGCATTAGAGTCGGCATGGCTCAACATCCCAGAGAAGACCTTCAGGGACCTAAGTGACTCTCTTCCTGCACGTCTCGTAGCAGTTCGCTCTGCGAAAGGTGGTTATTCTGGCTTTTGACAGATGGTCACATTAATGTGACTGGACTGTGTAGTTTGCTGAATTTAAAGGCAGAGAAGGTGTGTTTGACTTTATTATTGAGCCTGTACCATCTACAGTGCATTCTCAGATTATTGGAAGCCAGTGGATGAACCAAGATCGTTTCTAGGCATATAAGTCTCGAGTTTAAATAAAAGACATTTTTTATTTAATGTCTTTTATGTCTCAATCCTCTTTAGTGTTTGAGATGAAACAATTATCTTGGCGGCGCATGTAATACCACGCTGTCTAAAGATAAATCATAATATTGGACCTTTAACATTTTCAGCTTTTGTTAGTCCTGATAACATATTTTTTTCTTGCACTGCTAAATTGCCTTGCTTATTTATGAATAATCCACACTTACAGGTCTTTTCTAAAAAAAAACAACCGTTGCCTCTAAAATATATATTAACTTAATCAGTGATTGGCTTTCAATATTAGAGGCAATGAGTTTAAAGGTTTTCGCAAACCATAGTGTTTTCGTGTGAAACTTATTTATAGCTTCTTCCTTTTTTTGGCCTGCTTTCAAAGCTGTCGCTTTGGAGGAAATTGGACCAAACATTATTAAAATGAAGCTTTTCCAAGCAACACATGACCTAATCTGTGCCTCTCTTACTAAGTGGTCCATTTCATGTTTCTGCATGTAGAGAGTCCACGGTGAATGAAGGCTTTCAGGTCTGTCTCGTATCTTTATCTCCACCATCTCCCTTCTCTTGGTGCAACTTAAAAGGCGTACAGTGGACATATTGTGCATTGGTGCAAGTATCCCTGGCCAATTTCATCGATTTAAGATGTATGAAATAAGCCTAAGTAAATAATCAGTGGAAATACATGTCAGATGTTGCTCCAGATTACTCCAGATGTGGACGCCCAAAACTGTGCGGGGCTGTAAATTGCAGGCCTGCAGGTCTGTTTCCAGTGAGAGGCTGTAAATAAATATCAAGTGCAAGCTATGCCGTGAGCCCAAAGCAGGGCCAGAGAAACACGTTTTTTAGCTTAAGGTGGAAAATTTCTGTAACTAATGCATTAAACTTCAGATAAAAAAAAATAGCTTTGCGATTTCACATTAGATAATATTCAATGTTGCAATCTTTTCTTTTTTTTTCATTTTTATCTGCTGTCTGTTTGATGCCGTGAATTAATCAGTCTAAAAATGGCTCTGTAATGAAGCCATATGTGAAACCAGCAGGGCACAATTTCAGTTAGCCACAAATTAGGAGCAAGGTACTGAAAACATTACATAACCACTGTGAGAAAGTCATCTTGTATTAAAATAAATGCAGATCACCTGTTTGAGAAAGTAGTTAAATTCTAAATTTAGTGTATGCAATGAATCAGACTTATAATTGGACTTTTAACAATTCGTGCTTGCTTTTGTGATGTCTTGGGCACATAAAGCCCTCCCACAATTTTGAAATTATACTTTACATTCATTTATTTTTCTCAAAAGATAAAAAAATTCTGGGTTTTTCTGTACAAATATTTTAAAAAACACTTATTTTTGCCATTGTACCTCTTGAAAATTTGCATATATCTGTATATTGATGTAGGCATGTTGTGTGTATATTAATGAGTCACTGAAGTTTTGAAGTCCACAGACCTTTCCATTCCCCTACATTGTATCGAGAAGCACGATTTATGCCACCTCAGTCATGTGATTGTAGAATTAAATAAATCTTGAGCTTAAATAAGACTTAAGCTGTTTCTAAGTGTAAGCTGTAAGACTTTGTCCCTTTGATTCATTCTGATCTCTATTTTTATTTGTGAGTTTGGCTTTTACATAAGCACATACATATATACATTTTATAGACTAATTCCAATGCAAACATTGCATATTCATTCATACGCGAAGACATTTTTTTCCCCTAGTCATGGTGGCAGCAACATGGCAGCCATAGTGCATCCAGGCTGGCCTGTTTCTGTCGGTGGCTCTGGCCCAGATTAAAGTGCAGGGGTTCATTGTTTACACAGCTCTATGGTGCCATGGCTGAGCAGGCCTAAACAATAGGCCACTGCTCCCTTTTGTCAGAATGAGAGGAAGAATGGAGACCTCTTGACATGGCAACCTGAAGCCTCAATGGCCCCACTTCACCTAGCTGAGAGGGTCACAACGAGAAAGAGAGGACAGGCAAGTAGAGGGGATGGAAAAGATTAGTACGGCCGTGAATGGAGAGATCAAAATGGTTGACGGAGGAAAAAAGAATCGTCCGAGGGGGATGGCTGGAGAACTTTCAGAGACGGAGTCGAGATGAGGACTTTAACTCACTCATTTTCAAAGTAACAAAGACATTGACATTAAGAATCATGCCCTTCATTTTGAATTTATTGTGTTAACATTTGATATTATTACTGTTGCATGACTGTAACCTCTCCTCCATCTTACTCCTTCCCGTCTCCTTCCATGTTGCATTCTTGCAGTCTTGAGTCTTCCAGACCTAATTGCTTCATTCCTGCTCTCCTCTACTGTATTCTGGAGCCATTTATATCAAACGTCCTGCTTCTGTTAGCTCCAATGCATCACCATTAGCTTCGGAAAAGGGGGAGTCACGAGTTTCATTTCTTGATTGCAGGTCACTTTCTTGGCAACAACACAGTTATCGATGTGCTCCGCCGCCAGGGATATGAGGTGGAACACACGCCTGCTGGACAGCCCATAAGGAGGTAATGGCACCGGGAGTAAGCAAGTTAAACACAACCACACACTGCAAAGTGTCTGACGGAGATTTTATATGATAGACCAACAGAAAGTTTTCAGTTGCATTCAGGTCAGTACTTGGACTGGGCCATTTTAATGAATAAAATGTTATGTAGCAAACTCTATATTGTATTGTATGTTTAGGGTAACTCGCCAACATTTCCAGTGTGTTGCATTCTCTAATAGGTCTGTGCCTTCTATTTTGGCCCATTAATTTTCCCATCAACCTTTTTGAGTTTGACTTATCCTGTTTTTTTTAGTTTAATTGTGCCAGGACATTATTTCCTATATAAAAACAATAACTAAGGGTATCATTTTCATAACTGAATGATTGACCTTTCCAAATCATAGATACCTCTGGTATCAAAGTAGACAAGATGAAAAATGGAATATGAACTGAATATAAGTGATTCTTGAGAATAGGGACAAAATGGGTTTTAATGTTCCCATAATTTTTTTATTATTTCTCAACCTTATGTATGCAAATGTGAAAAATAATGTTTTGGAAATGTAAAGATGGTAAGGTGCAGGCTCCCAGCTGCAACATTTTTTTAAAAAAATTACATTTTACATTTACATTTTACATTACATCGACCTGACCTAGAACTTTGTCATCACCATCTGAGAAAAATAAATAAAATATAAATTTTAATGACCCTGTTAGTGATATTTTTTACTCATTTTACAGACAAATGCTTCTCAAGAAACTAAATAAATATGATTTAAAACAAAAAACAACAAAAAGTCCATCTGACGGATCTGAAGGTGGTGACAAACTAGTGAGTAAAATGAAAAACTTGGTACATGTGAAGTAATGCAATTTATGTAAAATACATTAAAATGAATTAACTGCACATTTAAGTGAGATTTGACAAAAATTTCACTGAAAGAGTCACAAAAACTCTGATGGAGTTGACAAAAAGCCAAACTACCTCAATTTATATGATGTTATTCTGGAGGAGGTCATATTGTAGCTCATCAGGTCCATGAAATCTTTACATTTTACCAAAATTAAGTTTTTATTTCACAAAATTTCATTAAAGTTTTGTAAATTGTCAGTTATGGTGTTGACACATCATGGTTGTGACAAACAACTTAGGAAAAAAAAAGAAGAAAAAACTAAAGAATAACATAAGCTAACCAGAGCTAACTAGCCCTCCTAGCAAAGGAAGAGAAAATAAGAGGTCATGGGGTCCTCAGAAGTTCTGGTGCCCCCCAATAATGTCTGATTTTTTTTTTACATTCTTTTCATTTTGACAAAATCTAGGGACAACTTTCAATGGAGTTTGAAAATATAAAAAAAATATTTTTTAATTCAATTTATTGATACCTTTATAATTATTTATATGACTACTTATACTTAATTGTCATAATATATAATTTTAGTATTTCTTTAATTGTTTTAAACTATTATAATGTATTGAGTTCTGCTCCTGGACAAGGGATTTTACAGCCACCGACTACAATGTTTAAAATAAAAAAAATATTCAGCAAATACCAGGAAAATATACATTGTTGTGCTCACATGACCCAGGTTAGTCAGATATTCGAAAAAAATATATTTTGTGAATATTTTATTCAAATTTTGTGCTTTATCCATAGGACCTGTTTTGTCCCTATTCTCAAGAATCACTGAGATAACTAACTTGAATTGACTAGTAAAAAATGAATCATTTTGTGTTTTGTCTTTTGCATAAAATCATAAACTGTTGAATTGTTTGGAGAAAATAGTAGGATCTATTTTTTTGGCAGGATTTGTTCAAGACTAGAATGCTACATCCATTAAATGTAGCAATCAGACCGTTTCTCCCAAGCTGGTTATTGTTTTTATGTTTAATTTTAACTAAAAAAAGGTGTGCCTGTTCAGTTGACTGCATCTATACAACTAGATTTTGCTGCAGTATCTAATATATATTGTAATGCACTTTCTTCACACCCCAAAGTCATCAGAGTAACACATGCGGGTAAAGGTCGTCCCTTAATCGGACTACATGATATCGTAGATGCAATGTTTACATTTCACTGTTTCAGCAGAAATGATTCTCATTGACAGCTCTCATTCTTTAAAGGATTTTGCATTCTTCTGTGCTTTAGATCGCGCAACTGATAAGTCTGACAAATTCCCCAGCGGCCCACCAATGAAGCATTGTTGAGAAGTCCCAGCTAAGTTTGTCTCGTACCTCCCGCTGCGAAGCATGTAGTGCAGCCAGTGGAGCGTGGAGCACTGCGGGTGGCTATCTCACTTTCAATCTGCGTTCTTGTTCCTGTGTGTGTTCGAATGAATGAGTAAATCTACTTTCACACACAAGAGCCTGTGTTTGATATGGGATTATGAGCCTGAAATGAACCAGCACCTGACCCGCGTCGCTGGGTTAACGCGAGTCCCAAAAACTTTACTGCTCTTGTTTTCTCGTATGTGTAATAATGCAGCTGAAATGAAACCGAACGATTTATTATGTAGACTGAAATAAAAATAACATTTGCGAGGAGAGTAGTTTAAGATAAATGCTTTCCGTGCTTCGCTTTTTAAAAGGGACATTAAAACTTTTTTTGTCTTTTGCAAAACGTTTTGCTCGTAACACATTAACTACTGTTTGTGGATGACACCCCTGGACCACTTTAAGGCTAATTTACAGCGAGGACATCGCTTGTAATATGTGCAGAATGTGTTTCTGCTAAAGCAAATGGGTTCTTCTTGAGAAAGACGACATCTGGATGGCAGAACACACTGCTCTAAAGTATGTGGATATCATTCAATGTCAAAGACGTGTCCACAGATGTGGTAGTTATCATTGCTTATGTTACAATGTTTCAGCAGGTCAAACATTTAGAAAGCAATGAGACATGTCCACAACTTGGCAGACGTTTAACCTGACAAAGATCCATGTGGAACCAAAAAGCCATCAATAAATGTTATGAAGATCAAGTGTTGTAGGATTCACTACACCCATATACTCTGCACAAAATGCTTTTGTGTTTGCATACACACGCGCACACACATACGCACATGTATTTTCTATCAAACTTCATCTTGTTAACTGTATTATCTCCTCACTCTTTTTCAATACTTCTGAAATTCATCTCTCCCCTCTTCACTCTTGCTTTTCTCCTTCATCTTCATTTTGTCATGGCTGACTAAAATCGAAGAAAAGAAAAACTTCCTCCCAGGGTGGGTGTGTCAACGTTTCAAAGGTCCACGTGTTCCCAGGAAGAAAAGAAAAAAAAAAGAATGTGTCCCTGATTTTTGTTTCCAGTCTTTGTTTTGCAGTCTTTAACTGCAAAGATGTGAAATGTAATTCAATATTTGTGAACCTTTTCAAAGCTGATGGGTCACAAAGTGAGTCAAAGCAAACAGAGAAGAATCAAAGCGTATTAGGAGCTTCTTCATAAAAGGCTTAAAACACATTTCCCATTTCTGTTCTTCAACTTATTAATGTGTTTATGTCGTTTAGGAGATCATCGTCAAAACCTGCATCCCCAGCACTGGAGGATCACCAGGATGACTTTACTCTTCTGGAACCCTTCCTCCATGATATCCCACACAAGGAGGAGGACCAGGGAGTTCTCCAGGAAGAGGACCCACTGCCCCACATGCTCCTTCCTGCAGACAGCCTGGATCTTCTAGAGAAAGCAGAGAAGAAGATGCTAAAGAAAAAGAGGCGGAACAAGCAAAAGAAACAACAAAATCGACATTTCAATGACCTCTGGGTACGCATAGAAGAGAGGTAAGGAGACAGAAAGTCCAAAGATAGCATGACTACTTTATTTTGGACTTTAATAACTGATTTAAAGTGTTTTTCTTTTTTTTTAAGGGTGAGAAAATGTACAGCGCTTAGCTTGTGTGGTTTTTCAATTCAACAATTGCCTTGGATTCATTATAAAACATAATGTCAAACTTGTGCATGAAAGCTAGCATCACTGTCCACAGTAAAGCAAGTTTTATGCGACCGTCCATCCATCTTTTACTTTTAAAAACCTGTAAAGTTGTTTATTCATCTCCTCCTAAAAACAGAATAATCCAAAAACTTGTACTAACATGACATTTATGCACCTGATAACTCTATATCAACTTCTGATCAAACCAGCATGGTTTATAATTGTAATAGTTGGAAATAGTTGTTTAAGAAAACATTGCAAACAAATGAAGATAAACACATTACTTCATTAAGTATGTGCGAAGACTGTGGGGAACTTCCTGACTTGATGCTGGGGGCTCAAACAGCCAACATATCAAATCACCGTCCTCTTCTTTTAGTTACAGAACACAAACATTAGATCCACGCTTCTCTGGAGCTGGTATCAGTGTCTTACATGTAAAAATAGCAACTTGATAATTAAACCCGACTTGGTTCTCACCGTCGCTCTAGGCAGGGACTAACCGCAGAACAAAACAAGCTCACCTTTTTGACAAAAAGGAGCTGTGTGCCATGTGAAAAAAAAAAAAACAACTTCCGTATGTTTTGTCATAGCAAGATTTCGCTTTCATTTTAGTTGTCTAAAAAGTGTAGGACTCTGTTCTTCCATTTCCTCGAGTCATTTATCAGGAAGAACCATTTGTTCAGTGTCTCCATTTCCAGTCATTTGTCATGGGGGTCAACCAATACAGTCCACAATAAATAGCACTTATGGGCCGTTTGGAGTTTCCAGTTTCATCTGACATACACAAAGTTGGACTGTGTGAATTAAATACGACAACCCAAAGAGAAAACAAATACTAGAGGATGAAAACGTCATATAAAGTGCTCTTTACATTATGTCAGTGGAAATTATTTTTCTCTCTCTTTATGCAAGGCTCTGAATTTTAAATGGGAAAAGAAACAGACTGTTTGGTTATGCTTGCTACAAAGTGCACTCCTTATGCATGTCTGTGTATTTAAATGTCTGAAAAGGAGAAATGGTCAGAGTATCAGACTTTCTGATGCAGTCGTTGCATAGTTATGTAGTAAAGAACCTGGTTGCTTTAGTCTGCACAGACTTGCTTCTTTAGCTAAGTTTTGCTGGAAACGCCCTCCCAACATTTTTCAGAAGTGTGACATGATTTTTTCATTTCAAACATGTGAGATTAGGGTCTACAATTACCGTTTGTTGGTGTTTAAACCATAAAGCCAATTAGGACAAATCCATTTAACCAACGTTGGTAAGAAAATGAGCGGGAAAACTAGGATTGTTGCATTCTATATTTATCTTGTTGTCTTGTTATTTCCTCCTGCAGCTCCATGGTCCAGTCTCCGCCTCCTCCTTTGGTTCGTATCATCAATGGCTACATCACAGTGGAGCCGCCAAACAGAGTCTACAGCCAGCACAACTACCATCACTTACAGTCTTCATCACCCATCACCTCCTTTCCCTACGCTTTACTTATTTTGCTCTTCACACTTATAGCTTTGGTATTTCAGAAAGGGTCTGCAGTCCTCTAGCAGGACACCAATTTTCTTAGTAATAAAAACATTGAAGAGTTTAAATTCAGTTCAACATGAGGTTTAATCAGGACCTGAGGCCCACCAGAAAATATTTGACATGTAACTGTCAGGCCTGAGCAACCTGAGTTGGAACTGATGTCAGTGAACTGATGGTCTGATAAAATAAATAAATAATTATACAGTAAAAACAGTTTACACGTTTTCTTGGAACAATACAGGTTTTTTTTTTTTTATTATTTTGCGATGAAAACATTTTGCACAAAAAATGCAAACGAAAACGCTAGTGAAAGAAATAAAATCCGAAATATTTTCTCATGCCTCATTTGGATTTCTGCCAGATGTTAGCTCCCCATTAGTGCATGCAACGTGCATACCGTTCAGAGCATTCTTCAACATAAAAAAATCCTCATAGACACAACTTGAACCATTTGTATTTAGTGTGCTTGTATTACTTGGTGTGTTCATGCTGTGTTTGCTTGTGAGAGTGAGTCTGTCAGCTCTTAGACGCCTTGTGTTTGCAGCCAGAAGTGTTCTTCACAACTTAATTTATTCTTTCATTTACAATCTCTTTGATGTTGTCAAATGTATTGGTTGGGGAAATTGTACATAGTTTTTTTATGCTACAGTTGTATTTTAGGGCTATGAAAAAATGATGAGAAACATTGTTTTTATAAGAATTGATGAATAAATGAGCAGCATATTTCTTCAAGGACATCAGGAAGTAACCACCAGCCCATGTCATGTTTCACACTGAAATGGAAGTTGTGATATGGACAGATGATTGTATTGTATCTAATCTATCAGTGTTATTTCTTGCTTTGTTTGTGTTTGTTGAAAGAACTCCTTTTTTTGAATTAGGTTTAAATTATTTAACTACATTAGCTTTCCTGTAAAGCATACAGAACATTTTCAGACTTTTTATAAATATTTTTGTTACTACAGTATCCAAATGTGCTTTTTGTATTTTCAGGATAATTATAGTGATAATATTACAGTTATAATAAAGCCTGTCCACACATGTAGAGCATGTACAGTGTAGTATTTTAGGACAGTCACATGTCTTCTATGGAATAAGATTATTGTAATAGTATCAACAATAAAATATTTATTTAGACACACCCTTTTGTTTATCGCCATTTTTTGACTGTAATTAAAATTAAAGAAAGTCAGTACTGTTATTGTTTTATATGTAGATCAACAAAAGTCGGAATTCTGAGATTAACATCTTTTGTTTTGTGACTCAATTCCGATTTTGAGTCACAAAACTCAAAATTGGAGTTTAATCCACAAATGTGCAGGTCGTTTTCCTGTTCCCACTGCAGGTCGCATATGTTTGCAGTGTGAATGACTCCGGCAAAAAAAAAAAAAAAATCGGAATCGTGTCACTTAAGGCTGCAGTGTGAACGCAGCCTAATCCATAACAAATAACTGGAGGAAGTAAGGAAGGGGAAAAGGGGAAATAACAAGAGACAACTAGTTGATCTAAAGATGACTGAGAGAAAACCTGGGGTGATGATTACTAGAAAACAACCCATCCATCCATCCATCCATTTTCTTCCGCTTATCCGGGGTCGGGTCGCGGGGGCATCAGCTTCAGAAGGGAGGCCCAGACTTCCCTCTCTCTCTCCAGCCACTTCGTCCAGCTCCTCCAGGAACCCCAAGGCGTTCCCAGGCCAGCCGAGAGACATAGTCCCTCCAGCGTGTCCTGGGTCTCCCCTCCTCCCGGTGGGACGTGCCCGGAACTCCTCACCAGGGAGGCGTCCAGGAGGCATCCTGACCAGATGCCCGAGCCTCAACTGGCTCCTCTCGACGTGGAGGAGCAGCGGCTCTACTTTGAGTCCCTCCCGATGACCGAGCTTCTCACCCTATCTCTAAGGGAGAGCCCGGCCACCCTGCGGAGGAAACCCATTTCGGCCGCTTGTATCTGTGATCTCGTTCTTTCGGTCATGACCCAAAGCTCATGACCATAGATGAGGGTGGGAACGTAGATCGACCGGTAAATCGAGAGCGTCTCTTTTTGACTCAGCTCTCTCTTCACCACGACGGACCGGTACAGCGCCCGCTTCACATCAGATGCTGCCCCAATCCGCCTGTCGATCTCCCGCTCCCTTCGTCCCTCATTCATGAGCAAGATCTCCATGCGATATTGCAGAGTCGTGTGAGCCAACACAACCCTACAACATCCAGAGCCTTAAGGAACTCTGGGCGGATCTCATCCACCCCCGGGGCCCTGAGGCCACCGAGGAGCTTTTTGACTAAAACAACCCTGAGGGAACAAATCCAAGATAAGTGAGGAAAACTGGTTAGAAACTAAACATTATTATTTAGCAGTAGCTGCAAGTAAAAACAAAGATAACTGTTAAATCCAAGTCCAATAGTTCATATCAGTTTTTGCTCAGGTAAAAGATATACTGTAATTTACGCTATTATAACAACTGGATAGATTTTTGACACGTCGGACAATGTTTAATTTTATATCTATAATTCAATTATGCAGCAAAGTTTGACATTTAAATTCTATGTTTATTTCTATCGCTGTCAGAAATCTCTTGGTCTATCAAAATTAAACGTGTTAGATTTTGAATAGCAGAAATATGATGAAACTACCTTTAAACATTATACCATTTTCATTATAAACTCATTCAAACCTGTAAATGGGATTGCAAACATTTCTGCCATTGTTCAACTATTGATAATTCATGGCATGTTAACCGGCTGTTCACATATTCTCTAATAAACGCTGCTATTATAAGTCGTTTAAGATCTGAGACAAGCTAAACAAACTAAAGACGCTGTAGCAACAAACTGGAGCAAACAGGAAACTGGAGCAGCAAGGGATCTTTTCGACGTACAGGAAATGGAAGTTAATAGATTTGTACTGTCAACAGGAAAAGATAGCTAATTGACTATTTAGCTTGTGCTTTCATTTAAGGTGGAGCTGCGCTTTGGACGGGCTTATCTACGTGTGCAGGATAATAAGGAGATCTCAGAGATAGACCACGAAAGTGAGCTTATTTCTTGAATGGTATTACTGAACATTTTAGCTATTTTCATCACAGAGATAAATGCTGCCACAATTAGCAGCTGGACCATCATAGTCTGGTTAGATTTGACACCAATGAAAAATTCATATTCAACTTACAAATGACAGGTAAAACTTTTATTTTTTTTTGTATCTTCTAATTAATAACAGACATTTGCCACTGAAATTACAAGCAAACTGAGATCAAACACTGGAACATTTCATTGAGTGATTGTGAAGGATAAAACTGGACGTTAGTCGTATCGCTTAAGTCCCTTCAGTAAGTCAGTCTTATGGCTCCAAGGCATCAAACTTACATCATGTTAAAGACAGCATGCAATTCTAAATGACGGTTTCGATCTGTTCCATGTAACTCAAAACGTCTTAAAAACAACAAACCGCGTAAGTCACTCAGTCATTCCACAAAAGAGCAAACAAACAAAATTGCAGGTCACTCCCCTAATTGCCTCCTGTTGAGTGCTCTTGCTGACAGATGTTGTAGCTCATTTACTCTTTGAAACACAGCTTGAAGAACAGCGCGAATGTCAAGAGTCAAGCCACAATAGTTACCTGCAGTCGAGAATAAAAAATAAAAAAAATCCTTTAAAACTTAAAATAAAGTTTTACCTTCGAACAGGAAGATCGGTAATCATCAGCTGACCTCTTGACTGATGGATTCTTCACTTCTTTGACATATTTTCACTTTGAGGCTTTTGCAATTATTAACAAACGATGATGGTTAAAATATTCAACTCAATGCCATAGGAAACTAATGCCTTTCTGAAAGTCGAGAGCTCAGTGGACACTAATATGATGGAAGTAAACTAGTTGGAGGAAATTATGTTTACTGTATTCACCTTAAATGCTATCCAAAGTATAGCGTAATGCACATAACCACATTAAAGTCAAGCAAACAGATAACACATGGAATAATTTTTGTTTTTACAAACAGAACTTCATTAACTTGTCCAAATTACATAAAATATTTTAAAAATATATTATTTTCCTTTTTGCGTAAATCTATTCAGAAAGTCGGTTCCTACAGAAGCACACCACGTTGGACTGGAGGTTGGGTGGCCAACTGAACCTGGAGAAATTGAAAGCAGATGTCTCTGCAGACTCCTGTTTCCTGTAAAACATGAAACTATAGACAAAAATAAAGACGTGCCATCAGCCCTTGTCATAAAATCTACCAATCTTACTGTAGATTTTTGCTGCACAAGGTCAACTAATTTTTTATTTATTTTTTTTACAAAAAGTTCTTCAGCGTGTTTCTGTTTAACTTCTATGTCTCTGATCCTGTACATCTACAGTGTGTTTAAGAAATGTCTTAATGGTTACTTCATTCACCTAGAGCAACAATAATCTAAAGGTCAATAACTTGTGATAAAAAAATCACAATAAATTAATGTTGGCTGAATTTTATTCAGTCAAGTTTTTATAGCAGCTTAACAGCAGAGTTTAAAACTTTTAACAGAGCCCAGACTGGTGACTAACCAATAGAAAAGTAGCAAAAAGCAAAATAATGCATACTGATACCGTATACGAGTATTGATTAAAAAGAATACATTTCATGTCAGTTTGCCTAAAAAAAACAAACAAGCACAAACAAAAAACTTGAAAATCAGTCTGATGAGTTTGTTCACTGTAAAACTGAAGGATGCAACCAGGGGAAGGATTCTGTTACCTCAACAATTCTTGTCTTTTCACAGTCGAAAGGCTTTTTTTTTTTTGTTTTTAAAGCAGGCTCAAAGTTAAAACCTCGTAGAAAATAACTAAAATCAAGATTTCTTTCTGTAATCAAATATTGGACGTATTTCTTGCAGAAAAAATAACAGTACTTACCCAAAAGAGATGTCATTCATGCACAGTTAAAACGTCAGTTTTTGGGTTTTGTTGGGGTTTCAGAACAAAACCATGTTTTGTGTCTCTCAGTGCTTCTCAAGGTCGGCCTGCCTTTGATTGTCAGTTTATAAACAAATGAGCCGTTTTTGTGCTGGCACGGCACCACAGGGTGTCACTCAGTTCCAGCTCGGGTCAATGGATCCCATTCACGAGAATGATTTATTTTTATTTTTTCTGAGAAGTGCTATGAAGAGAAGAAAGCCCACACTTCAAGCTCAAACTCAAGAAATGTACAATCATAGACGATTATATATGCACTGTTAGTCCAGACAGCCAAGCACACACTCTCACGTCACACCAGAAGTGAGTCTATGGGCTCCACTTTTTCAATTTTTCACGCATATGTTGGAATTTTTATTTCCAGTTTTGCTATTTCTATACTCTACCTTATATAGACAAAGTTTCTTAAAGTTAACTTCATTCCCAGCATCTGAATAGAGGAGAAAACACTTGTAGTTAAAAAGTTAGGATTTTTGAAGAACATTCTGAACATATTGCTTTGCTCATAACTTTACATGTTTTCCACTGTTATTTATCCTAAAAGAAAAATGTAGATCAAGATAAGACCTCTCTGTAAAGAAATGTGCCTGGCAGGAAACATCAGTCAAACTGTGTCAAATGCCTCCCTCTGGCTGCAAAGTCAGGAACTGTCATTCAGCCAAATCAGTCAGTCTGAGAAAGTTTTGGATCTAACTTGTAAGATGACGCTGCCATCCCTTTACATTTGATGTGCATGCAGTGTTCACCTTCACAATTTGCATGTGATTTGGAGGAGTTTGTAGGGGTGGACTGCAGTTTTATTTATTATTGCAGTTAAATTTTTTATTTTGATTCTCTTCTTTTCCTGTTTGGCCAAGTTAGTCAGGTAAGTTACTGTCATTTGATTTGTTTGATTGAAGAGCATATCTGACTTTCTTTTGCTTGTTTTGGCAGAAGTCCACCATGTTGCTGTATACTCAGCTCCCTTTTAGATGTAAAATCAACAACAAAAAATAGCATGTTGTAAAAAAAAAAGATTTCAAAAGTTACATACTAGTAGTTCTAGTTATTTTCATTTGTACATGTAAATTCAGGTTCTTTAGTGTTCCTGTTTAACGTTTTTTTTTTTTAGTTACAGGTTATATGTTCTCTCTCTCAGCTGTGCTTTTCCCCTTTCACGTTTCCTCAGCTTACCAGTGTACCTCCCTTTCCAGCTGTTCCTCATATCCTAATTGCTTCACAATGCAACACATTGTTCTCCTTGCATTGCCATGACAGGCCCTCATAAAAATAACAAAATGCATGACACCTTGAGGAATTTTACCTCTTTGTTTTCATGTCTAAGAATTTGTAGTCACTTGAACTCCAGGAAAAAAACCCCAAAAAACCCAGATTTTTTAAAGAGGAAGAGAAGTGATGTCAAGGTTTTGTCCAACCCTCATATTAATCTTGTATCTGCCTTCTGTGTTTTCTTTTATTAGCTCATTTTGTTCCTCCTATCATTAGAGGCAATTACTCAGCATTCCCCGTAAACATTCATATAAAGGTATATACACCTCGTGATCCTAATACCTGTCATCCCCCCATGCACGGACGGCCAAGCGATATTATAACTATTAAAATGCCATTAGGAGAAGCAAGGAATGATGTTGTGCCTGCAAGGAGTTTATCAGAAAGTAAATGTAAGCTCCCACATGTGGAACACCTCATTAACCCTGCAGTTATTTACACCCATGTGGCATTGAGGCAAGGACAAAGATTGAGGTCTCCTTCATCTTAACAGCACCTGAGCTATTAAGAGTTCTTCACCATTTCATACTTGTGATTTTAATGTAATTTATTCCACCTGCTGATTTCTGCAAGCAGGTTGTTTTTCGCTTCAACGACAATTGGAAAAAAAAAAAAAAAGAGGCTGTGCTGGTATTCTGCAGATATAAGTTGTGTAGATTTCAGCATTTTGGTTAAGGTAGTATGCAAAACTAAAGAAAGTTATAAAAGGAGAATTAAAACATGCAGAAAACAGATTATGTAGATACAAATTCTGCTGTTAGTGTAGAATAATCTAGTCTGCATCCTATTTTAAAAGTGTTGGCATGGTTAGTGCTTTTTGCAAATACTGCTGTTTAGGCCTGCGTGTTAACTGTTTTGAAAATGCAGCATTTGAACTGACAAATGCACGAAAGCACTCCAGAAAAACTTAACAAACCAGTGCCTGCTTTCAAAATGGAATAAACAAGTAGAAAACAAGGAGTAGTCATAGCTTATGTTGGAAAACATTAACATAGATGAAGTGTTTAATAAGTTGCAGATTAAGGTTTAATGAAACTAGTGTTGGTAACCTGTAAAATGACCTTTAAATCAACTTGATAACACTTTATTTTGTATTGTTTTTGCTTATAATATCAATATTGATGGTGATACAAGACATCAATGTATCTGGTACAGTTTTGTTCATTATATTATATATGAGGCATATTTAATTAGCATGTTTCAGTCAAGTAAAATATTTCTGAACAGGGAGGGAAACGTAATTTCATTCCTTCCGCATCACTCAAATTATCATAATCCACACAACATTTAAATAAAGCAATTGTCTGGAGAGTGTTTGGTAAGCTTGCCCTTCATAGTCCTTTACCACAATATAACTCATTAAGGAGTCTTCAAATCCTTGCAATGTCACTTAGACTCTGAAGTAGGAAGTACCAGATGGCAGAAAACAATACTAACCATTCTAAAATGTAATATTAAACCACTTTTCTTTTGATTGGACTAACAGCATGATCTTTTACAAAAGGAAAAAAAAAAAAAAGACCCGTCCTACCCCCCACGTCTCCTTGTTCCCCGTCTCTTCACCTCCGCGTCTTTGTGAGCAAGTCGAGATAACCCAGCTGAATATGAAGGAAAAAAATAGGAGTGACTCTTCAGCCAGCTAGGAGCAAATCTCAGTGAGAGGTTGTAAAAAAGGCGATAAATGGTCAAGGGCTGAACAGATAAAATCCCATGGTATCCCTTCCAAAGTTTAAATAGTGGCTTTGCTTCTGCAAAATTCTCAGAGTGCAATTTATTGAAGAGGTTTAAAAGGAATCCTGTGGTTAAATGTTCTCTAAACCAAAGAGTTGCTAAATATGTGCCAAAATCTATCTTGTAAAGAAATGTTCTGTGTTAGCATCCCCATCAGACGTCACACCTTTGACACGGTGATTCAGATGAAGCCTATTCTGACTCTTTCCCACTTCTTGGCATTTGAAAGTGACACACTCTAGATGAATGAAAGCTTACAACAGCATTCATCTTATCATCTTGCTGCAAATGAGATAAACGCCAGCTCCTGTTTTTCAGTCTGAAGTGTTTTTCAGCTCCCAAATCGTGGCCACAATATGGTGCAGTTGTGCAGATGAAAACCGACATCTTTGATGTGACACTGTCATATCTAAAGTATTGAAATTAATCTAATCTCTTTCAAGAGAAAGTGCCTCTTTTTTTAATTAAATGATATCAGACCTCAATCAAGTCGTATGAAATTGAGCGACTGCCTTGGACATTCGAGCCAACAGAGGAAGTCCAAGAGCCTTCACATTCTTAGACAGTGTAAATCAGGTGCTTATTATCAAGCACCTGTGAAAGTTTATTCATGTACCAAATGGAATCATCTACCGGACACACATCAAGTGGGATTTTTCACACCCACTTTGACAACCATTCATTTAAAGTCATTTTCTTTAATGGTATTCGCTTGTAGAGAAGAGATGTGATTACAATAAATCCACCACCAGAGTGTCGCCTAGGTTTAATTTTGACTTGATCACAGGTCACAACTAGCCTAAGTGGGATCAATAACTGAGTGTTTTAAAAAAATTTAATTGGCAAAATCTACAATTAAATGAAACTGAGAGATCTTAGTACTATTTAGATTATTTGTGCCCATTTTTCCTAAAATGATAGATCTGCAAAGGAAATTTTAATTTGCGTAATAGTGTGTCTTGCTTACACACTAATATTTAAGGTATTATGATGACAGTCGTTTGGAGAAACTGGAGGGCTGATTCCTGTAAGTGTCATATTAACAATGCTGGTCAGAAATTATAACATGTATTCTGAGTACAGGCAAAACTTTAGTGGTTTGAATTATAGATCTCATGTCAAGAGGTCATTCATCACTACGATGAATTACACACATACTTGGCTCACTACTGAGTGCTTTTAAAGCCACAGGTAGGATGCCAGTTTGTTGAGTCTTGAAGTTATTGCTCTCAGACATTTCATCACTGAATAAATCAACATACAAATATTTTCCTGATGAGCTCAAATTCAGATATTTTTTCTGTCTCTTATTCTGTATGAAAATACTGTGCTGTGCATGACTGATAGAATAAAGCAGAAAATTGGAGAAATAACCCAATCTGCACACTTATTTATAGCACAAGGGCCCCTATGTAAAATGTAATGTAAGCTGACATACAGACAATGCAAATAAATCAGTATTAGTTCAGTATTTAACTCTAAAATATATTGTCTTGTGCAAACAATTAAGCAGGTTGCCACTGTGGTGACTGATGGAAGATCTTATCTGCAAGCTGGTTTCCAAATCAAATTCTGTCCAGTCCCCCATTCAACCTTGGGCCAGCTCTGAATGTTATCTGGAGAGTTGCTTTTTTTAATATCTTTTTATCGACTTTTACTTTTTCAGAGAATTGTAGGAAAAAAAATCTTTACAGTACGATAGTCCAAATGGAGTGAAAAGATTAAAATATGATGTTGGGAAGAAGATTCCATTTTAATGCATTGTGATAATTTGTGAGTGAAGGACAGAGCACACAGTGCTGCAAATGGAGAAATGAAGAGAGATAACCTGTCGTGACCGGACCAGATTGGAGTCCAGAGCAGCTGAAATGGAAAGAAAAATGGCTTTTTAGCACAGTGGATGTTCCTAAATGATGTGTTTCTGTCATCTGCACAGGAGTGGCATTTTCTTTGCTCTGTTACAAGAACCAATAAGGTTCATATCTAGAATATGAGACTGCATTTTCATTTCCAAAATCCAGAAAAGCGTTGTAAGATTTTGAGAACATGTAAACCATAATTTATCAAATTCTCATGCCTGAAGATATGTTCAATTAATTTCACAAATAGAGGATTCTGACCTGTTAACCTCAATGTGATATACTCCATGGGAATTTGAACAATGACATAGAGAAGAAAATATTCCCATTTCATTCCTGAACTGAAAGTATCACACACAGTACATTATTTCAAAAATGAATTAGTTAGAAAGAAAAAGAAAATGTCACTCTCCTAATAGTTTAATCATTTTCTCCTCATGCACACTAAGATTAACTTTTAAACAAGATTGATTCTTTATTTAGAGCTTCCACGGCAAAGCGCGTGGTTAACCCGCCTGCTTCAGGCTTCTCTGGTATTCTAGACTGAGGTTTGGATAACTGACACTGACAAGGAAAAGCTGGAGCAGATGAAGCTCATTGACTCCCCAAAGAGCCGCTGATCAAAACCATTGCAGAGCTGGAGAGGGGAGGAGGAGCACTGACAGAGGGCCTTTGGAAATGCATGTCAGAACTGATGGGATGTGCGAATCAGGTAGGGCTACCTCTGCCCGGAATTTATTATTACTTTACGACCTGACCTGTGGGATTTATGACAGCTTGATTTATGTCAACAAGGCAAAGGGGAGAAGAACGATCTCTTAATATAAAGAAAGGCTTTGGTGGTTTTTACTTGTGGAGGGATTTGAATGCTAGGAGGGACTTTAACTTTATGTTTCTGGTTGAAACTTCAGACCTGAAATGACTTTCCCAGCTGCCATGGTAATTGCTGTTGTTTGGTGATGCTGATTGGGATAATACCACCGTCTAAATTACCACTGAGCCTTGATTGACATAACCCACAATTGATTTTAGGTTCTCTCCCTGGGATGTAAACATTGTCTCAGTTAGTGAATGCAAATGATGAAAGCACAGAGTAATAATGTAGATGTATACTTTCAACCTAAAAAACTGTTGGAAACAGTGTGAGGTTAGTTTACCCCAATTAAATAAAAACACCCCATTGCTTTCATCTTTTACTTTAATGTTTTTTTTTTTTTGCAGATTGCAAGGCAAGGCAAGACAATTTAGTCATCAACAGAGCAATCCAAAGTGTTTACACGATTAAATATAAAATTGTCTGATTTTGCAGTTTCACTGTTCCCTTTTCTCTGAATGGCTACACTCTAAGAGTGTTCCTAAAAGCATTGTTGAGAACTCAAACGTCTTAATGTTTATCTGCACATATCTAAGATTTCCTTTGGGGAAAGTTCATTTGTGATAAAAGGCTAAATCAATTTTCTTGTGTCTCCAAATGTTGTGGTGTGACTGGTGAGAAATTTGAAGGGGTCACTACTGTTTACTACGATGATGGATGCTGCAGTGGGACTGACCTGTGAGGAGTTTCAAGGACTTCTGCTCAAGTTAATGTAAAGTATGAAATGCCCCAACAAAAGCGCTTTGTTTTTTCTTTGCCTCCTTAATCGCAATAACTAATTTCTTTATTTTTGGATATGTGTACCAACTTTTAAGCTTTCTGACTGCATTCAGTCACATTGGACAACTCCAGGGCAGCTCCTTATCATCCATCCTGTTTTTGGTGTTCACATACCTGATTGTCAAACTTCTGGAGAGAAGGGCGTCAGGTTTGACAACCTATTTGCACATCATGTGGTTCTGTTAGCTTCTTCAAGTCCTGACCACCTGTACCGAGGGAGACATAATTTACATATCGCTTCTGGCCTAGGAATATTTTGGGATACGTTTGAGTAAACTGTGTAGCGCTGTTGGGGGTGAGGAATGTCTTGGTTTAGTCTCTTAATCTTGTGATTCAATCTTCCCAGTGTTGGATAAGCAGGAACAAACAAAGGTATTCACAAGAACTTGCGTTTCTTAAGATGTATTTTAGATTTAATGTAGCAAAAGTACAGTCTTGTAATATCGCTGTAGATATTACAAAAAGTTCTAATGCATTTACTGTATGTTGCCACCACTGAGTGTCTTAGGATGCAAGTTTTATATAATTTTTCTTTCGCTCCGTTTCCAGGCAACACAAACTTTCACAATAACATGTCAAATAAAATTTGATTTGATTTTATCATTGCATAGCATCCTGTAAATCCAAGCATTAAAGCTGCGTTATCAGTTAAATCTAAGAGGACTCATGCATTTTTATTCAGCCCATATCTGCCTCTCGGAGTGTAAGTAAAGATCTATAACCTTGATTTGTTATGCATTTTGGATTCAAAACAACAGATTATCTACACTGAGGTACTGCCTCAGTTATGCAACAGACCCTTTAGAGAAACACTCAAAAGCAACGTAATTGGCTGAGCTGAGCTGTGAAAATTAAAAACACTTTGAGAATAGGGTAACTTTTAATACACTTTCATTGTAAACTCAGAGGTTTGATAATTGAAGCTGGAAATGATACATCAATATGGAAAAATTGGAGGGACGGCTGTGTATACAAAGTAGCCTGTTTTTCCTTTAGTCAAGTGGAACCATTTCATTTCAGTAAGAAATGGTTACATTTCCAGATATTACAAGTTATAGCCCCTCATTGGCTGTCCCTCCTGTTTGCCACTCACTGAAAAGCTCTTTATGTTTCTGGCCAACAGTTACACAATTTATTTAAGTCTGCTTAAAATCAATGCAGGGAGTATGACAAAAAGAAAATACTAATATATTTTTAAAATTGCACTAATAAAATCCAAATAGGAGGTGCAATTATTGTGGAAATTCAAAAACAATCTACTCTGTATAATTGCAGATAGCAATTTAATTTTATTTCTACTTTTGAGTTTGTTCATAATTACATGTATTTCCATTCAAGCTAAAAAAATATTCAGCCATTTTTTAAGTGTTCATTTTTTTTCTCTTCTATTCTTGCACAAATTAAAAGTTGATCTCCTTAAAATACAAGTATCCAAAATTGATCTGAACTATTTATGTTACAAACGTGAGATGTACAATTTTACTGTTATTATCTCTGTATAAATTATTTTTGCCCTCTTGTCATGATCACCACATACTTCAATGTTCTTATACATACATAAGAAACAAATAGTAAAGCAAATAATATGTGTACAGAAAAATGTTTTGGCAAAATGCTACAATTTGGGGAAAAAAAAACCTTTGTCGATATCTTGCACTCAAGGTTTGTGCAAAAAGTAATCCCTTACTTTCTATACTCTATGTCTCTGATCTTTAAAAAATCTGGACCCCTGTCATGCTATCTTCTCTTCAGCACACCCTACAGGTTTTCTCTTGGTTTTATGACGAAAGGAGCTCATTTTGATTTTTGGTAAATTGCTGCAGTGAACGTATGCTTTGAGTCATTTCCCTGGTGAAAGGTCTGCTAAACACCTTTTTCAGTTAACTGTCAGATGCTGCCGAATTTTAATTGAAAATGTGACGTTGAACTGTTTGATGTTTCAAACTGTTTATGATGCAATGTTCTCTAACAAGTTTCCCTGGATCTTTGAAAAAAAAAGGAACATCATGGCGCTTTTTCCTATTTTCTACATAAAGCTTCTTTTTTGTTTTGTTTTACACCTGATCCTGATTGGGTGATGAAAAGTTAATTTTCATCTTGTCTGACACAGTCACATAGCTTAATGGAAAACTCCTGTAGTGTTTAGTAAATTCTTTCCACAAATTGTGTTTTGCTGGGACAGAAAATTACACTGTTAGTGTCATTATCTGTAGTTTACTTTGTTTTTGTTTTTTTGTGTTATCTGACTACTTTTGGTTTTGGCATACCTGATGTTCAATACTGAGCTCATTTATGACTTCTGAGATTCCAGGTGTTTTCTGGTGTTCTGTTCTTTAATATTTCACGTATTACAATTCTGATTTGTATTGTAATTTTTAGCTTCTCTTTGACTAGCTCATTTCGTGCTCTGTTTAGTTTCCCTGTACTGGTTGCCTTCAGCTCTACAGTTTGTATCCCCACTCAGCAGCAATTCATTTAGTTAACTAGACTTTCCTTCTTCCATTTTAACTCGGTCTTTTATTAGCTACTGACTTTTATTTTGCTATGAATATCATTTGCCCCTTACATTGCCTCACTACTTTGAGTTCTAACAACAAATCGTGACATCTTAAGTCACATAAACGCAATTTGTTAGCACATTGGTACAGTCAGATAGTAGTTGCGGAGCCGAATCAACCTGAGGTCTCGGGGTCCGACTCCAGTTAAGTCCACCACATTACAAACAAATTGTCGGCTAGTAAGTGAAACATTATATTGTGCATTTCTTTATTCAGCTTTTTTATGCATTTCATTGGGCAAATATCAGACACACTTGTCAGTAAGATCACACGTGTATAATCTGAGATGCACTCAACAGTATTGATTAGTCTTCCTCCATTCATTCATTGGGCCATAAAAGTGGTACATTTAATGAGCTACTCTACAAAGTCAATAAAAAGTGACCATGAGGAAAAAATAACATGGACTTGTATTTGATTTACTCATTTGCTGTTATGTGATTAATAAAAGAGTTTGGATGAGGAGCCAAGATGGCCACAAAAAAGTCAGACTAATCTGTTTACAAGCATTTGTTTTGTACTAATAAGCAACTCCATATGTTTCCAGCTCAGTGACTATCTTACAGCAAATTTCAAACAATAACATTTTGTCTGTATACATATATTATAACTAATGCATTTGACAATTTCTATTGTGTGAAATCAATTTTTCTTGGGGGTGTCCAGACCAGGGGCGCCACCAGGAATCTTGGGCCCCCTGACAAAAAATTGGTTTGGGCCCCGGTGCAGCTACTGTTACATTTTTTTGAGTCTATTTGACCCATAAAAAGCATCACAATTTTAAAGGCTTGCATCTGCCTTGCTTTATTTGGTTCAATACTGATAACGAGCACAATATTTACTGCTCATGAATTCAACATCCAGCAGTCCACATCCAGTATGCAAGTGGGTTGCTTAAATTTTTTCTATTAGTTTTAGATACTGAAATGTCTCTCCCCATGAGCAAGTCCAAAGCAACGTGCAACTACACATAAAGCAATCCAGACCTCTCAAAAATGCTATGTAGTTGCATTTTATTCAAGCTGCAGTATATAACTTTAATAAAAATATGTTTTCTCCATATTTGTTACAGCTGTCACAATGTCGTAGCAGTTTATGAGACAGATAATCTGCGAAAACAATCTCCTCCATCTCCTTCCTGAATTACTATTACTGGTTACAACCAGTCACTGTGGTAATGTAATGCACCGTTCTGACCAAAACAACCAGTCAGAACCAGTGGGACACTCTTAGCACTGTCAGTTAGCCTCATTCACTCCCTGCTAAATGTGCTAATGGTGAAGAAACAACTTATCATAACAAGAAACCGTTTATCTGCTGTCATTGGTAGCTATGCTAACTAAACTCAGCATTCACAGTTTGAATCGGCACAGCTCTGTGCTATGCTAGCTGCAGCACAGCACAAATCGAGGGAGAAGAAGGATGAGCAGCGGAACATGAGATTGTGATTGACAGCACCAAAGCTCTCCTGCCACTGACTGGTTGTTTCTAGCCCTGGGAGAAGACAGAAGAAATAGATTTTTCACAGATTACCTCTCATACCATACTGTCACAACATGATGACAGATTTAAAAAATATGTGAAAAAAAATATTTATATAAAAGTGACATACTGCAGCTTTAATTTCACTCAGGAGAGGACGGGTCAGGAGGGATGTGGTAACAGATAACTGTAATTTAAATGCAAGCCAAGGTAAAACTGTGGACTGGCTGCAGTCCAGACAGGAGGCTGTTTTTTATTATAATTTTATAAAGATTGTTTGAATTTCTGTCAGCAACAAATACATTGTTTTTGTTGTGTAATTGTAAAAAGAGCAAAGACAGAGAAATCCCTATGGATTCCCTGGAATGATGCAAACTAGCTTGTTATTGAACACAGTGTTGCTCACCTTTTTCACTGGGACGGGGGAGAAAGAGGGTTTGTGCTGGTATGGTAGTTAGAGCTGCTGTTGACTGACTCATCTGTGGTTAAGTGGTAAAAGATACAAGGAACAAGTTAAATATATGAATATATTGGTAATTTTTTTCATTAAATGCTAGTGAAAAGGAGGCAAACACTAGTCTGTAGCTAATTATGCTAAATGGTTGACAATCTCACAGTCTACCCACCTCTCTCGGAGAAAAGCTGGGTTATACATTAACACCCTGGCTATTTTTTTGAAAACCTGATTTTATAACTTTCCTTAGCAGCATAGTAACTGACACAATCATTCTTGTTTCCTACTGACTGCTGCTAACAGCGTCACTCTTTAAGCGCTCCAAGCAGGAACGAACCATTTAACGCAGATAGGAGGGTTGAGGGCAAATATGGATGTGTGTTTTTTAATCTGGGAGTGGGAACATCCCTGTTGGTCAGGACCCCTAGAATTGTCATCACTTTCCCCCCCTATACTGGGCCCCTGGTCCAGACCATTGAGGACCATAAACCTGCCAAAGAGTCTCCAGGTACCTCTGGCTGTTCCTGTTCCCAAAGGGGGAACACATGCAACACCACACACAGCACAACACACACACACACCACACACACACACACACACACACACACACCACACCCCACACACACACACACACACACACACACACACACACACACCACACACACACACACACACACACACACACACACACACACACACACACACACTATGTGCTGCAGCTTTGCACGTCTTGTTTTTAGATCCTTTACCATCCTGCTCACTGTGTGTGTGGCAAGATAAATATGGTTCTCAATCAGCCAGGTGACCAGTGGCTAAAGGAAATGTGTCTTTGTGTCACAAAATATCTACATCTACAGTACCTGAAAAAGGACCAAACTCCCAGGACAGGATCCACAAGCAACCTGTCAGAGGTTGAACAGTTTTAAAAGGAAGAATGGAGTAAAGCTGCAGTTTGTAAACATCCAAGCCTGGTTAAGACCTTTCTACTCAGACTCTATGCTGAGTAAAGTGAATCTACTAAACTCTGACTTGAAATGGTGAATATTCATGCATTTATTTATTTTATCATAAACATTGATATTTAATTGTTATTTTGTTAAAATCAGTTTCCACTTTGATATTTAAGCTTTTTTTCTGTATTTTTTGTTTTGTTTTGTTTTGTAAAGGGTAAAACATTCAAAGTGCTGCATATTTTTTTAATAGACTATACATGCCATGAACCCAGAACATTGGGAATTACTAAATGGAAGTACAAAAAGTATTAAGACGCAAACTTTCTAATAATATGAATTGAAAGTGCTTCACCGTGAATTTAAAATGAATTAAAAAGTGTCAATTAAAAAAAAAAAAAAAAACGGTAATTGTAGAATAAATAGGACACCTAATTCTCACAAAATATGTTAAATGCAAGATTACGCAGTTGAAAATGTTTGCACTGAAGTACATTTAAAATCCAGGGTACTTCTGTATCAGTAAACTGTACTCAGCACAAACCAACAAACAAATTCAGGTTGAACATAATGAGTTGTTTAACAAGAGGAAGAAGAAATGTTTCTGTGTTGTGACCTGTTGGTGGCAGTGTTGAAGCTTCCAGCTCCGGCGAGAAGCTGTGCTCTGTTGAACTTCTACCACACACGTGTCCGCTCTGATAAATGATAAGGACAAAGCAGTACTGCCCAAGGCTGAATGGGGGGCTTTAAGCTGAATTGATTCAGGGGTGCGGAAACCTTTTTATTTCATGGTGGCGAATCCAGAACTTGCGAGATCAATTTGTCACTCTAATGCACAATAAAGCAGGGGAATAAAGAAGAACATATAATGCAACTAAGTGCATTGTTTACTTGATGTGCTTCTGATCAAATCCCCAAGTCATTGATTCAGTTTTGAGTATCAATCACTTGCTGAAATAGGAGTTACTAAGGAGCCAAATCGACTTCTACAGTATCCTTGCTCATGTATGTCAGTGTGAGATGGGCCAGGGTCAATCACACTGTGTGTTCCCCAGCAAGTACACTAATAAAACAAAGATTCAGTTATACTTGTGTATTTTCGGGGAAAAAACAAAACAAAAATGATCTGTATAGGAAGGTTTTTGATACTGTTTGAATATTCCCAACAAAAACTTCTCTACAGTTCATGTCATCTGTTAGCTTATTATGTAACAGCAGTAATCTTGCATTTCCATTTGCAATCACAACATTCAGAACTAGCCTCTCATGTTGAAAGTAAATGGAAATCAAAAGGAAAAAAAAAATAAAACCAAATTCTATAAATAGTCTTTGGTTACATGATTATATTGAAAGATCTATAAAATCAAAATTGCCACAATGTGTCATGCAAAAGCCATTTTACTAATGTTTATGTAGAAAACAGAGATTATTATTAGTATCATTTGGGAGTCAGTGGTAGGAAGTGGTATGCTAAAAATGAGCTTTGAGATTTATGGTCACAAACGGATTACCATAAAACTAAATGAGCATCCCGAACTTTTCTTAGGCTTGAAAGTCACAAATACAGGAACTATTGTTTGTTCCCTCTCTGTCTTCTCTGGTACTAATACAAACATGCATGTCAGGATTTCCTTGTTCCTACCATGTCTCTGCTCCTGCTGCTCCTCTGCTCTGGCATTGCTAATCCAGCTCCTTCTAGTAGCTGATTGCTCTCACCTGTGCTGCTGCCTGTATAAACTCCTGTTCTGCACTTACTCGGGGTGAGATTGTCAGAAGTCTTCCCTGTCACAGTCTTCAAGAGGCCCATGAGTTCCTGATTATTTACCTGACCTGTTTTCTACCTCCTGACCGTTGCCCCTAAACCTTGCTCCATGCTACCTGAACTCTCATTATCGCCTTGCAGATTTTAGTTCCCTTCTGACTTCCCAAATCTTTTTTGCCATCATATATAGTGTTAAAATCCATGCAGTCCTGCGGGTGAAACAATCCCAGATAAAATTACATTTTTTCAGTATTCAACATCTACATCTGTGAGGATTCAAATTTCTCTTTCAAAAGGGAACAGTTTACCATTCGCTCCTGTTTACCATTCGCTCACCTTCCTGTCATTTGTCTGTTTCATACATTACCCTTAACAACATGGACATACTTTATTTGCATAAAGTTAAGTACTTCACAGCTTCCATCAAGCAAAATGACATTTTGAAAAAAAAAAAAAGATGTCCAGAAGATATCTTCAGAATAGCGTTTAAAACAAGTGCGAGTGTACTTGTTTTAAACACTAAACAAATTCACTTTGGCATTAAATTTGTAAGTAAACACAAATTCAATGCTAAATCGTTGGCCAGTGACCACCTCCAAATCTACATTGCTTTTGTCATCATATTTGTTGTTGAACACAGATGAAAAGGCCTTGCTATACATTTACAGTTGCTCAGTTTTATTGTGTTTTTTTATTTTATTTTATTTTCTTCTCCCAAGCTGTGTTTTTGTGCTTCAAGAGGAGCCTAAAGGCAAGGCTTAAACGTCAGCACAACAGGAAATCAGACTTCAAAGCAGGCAAGCTCTGGCTTTTTCTATTCAATTGCATGTCTGGATCCGAGTACTCAACATTATAAAATAAGCTGACAGAAAAAAAAAATCAGCCCGATATACAACCTAAGGATTATATATTGAGGGTAAACACAGAAACACACATCACTGATATTCTACTTATTTTCTGTGATGCTTCTAGGAACTAATTTTATTATTGAACTATTGCTGTTATTGACAAACTTTGTCTCACCAAACTATTTATTATAATCATTTACAAATTAATTCAAATCATCCGGTATTTATTGTATAGTCAACACTCCCACTTCACACCATATTATTTACAGTTGACATCAGATGTTAACATTAAAAACAGAACCATTTTTATGGTCATTTTCTGACATTAAAAAGGAGTAAATGTGTCCCGTTTTAGGGGACTTGGTGAGATCTATTTCTATTTGCAAGGAGTAACGAGAATTTCTTTTTTGAAAATTTTTGGTCAGTGCTTCCAAAGTCAGAAATTTACACAGATTTGTATTGCTCTTTCTTAAAAAAAATAACTTGGGTAAACCCAACTAATGTCATGAAATAGTTAGATTTCCTCCCCACTTTGTAAGTTTGGTCATTTCACATCAACTAAATTGGAGGTACAATTGTAGATGTATTTTAAAGTAACATTGTAAGAATAGTTTGCAACCCTGAGAACACTGGAGTACTGGAGTTATTCTCTCCTGTAAATGAGAGTGAGTCTCAAAAGATTTTATTCCTGGATAAATAAATTATTATATTTAATGCAACTTTTGCTGGATAGTCAATGAAATGTAACTGTTTAAATTAACTAGATCAACTAAAACCTTTTAGATTCAAACATATCTCACTCCATTTCTCTCATAAGCTATAATGTCCTGTTGAGGAAAGAAATTACCCATCCAAGCTTTAAAGAACTGTTTTTTCCCTTCCCTTTTTAGTACAAGAAAGTAATTGGCATTCTCCAGGAGTTAAATCCAAGGAGACCCCTGCAATCACCAAGTAAAGTGTTGGGTCATATCCATCAAATCAAGGTAAGCTTATGGTTTGTTTAGTCATTGGGGTCCTGTTCTGTACAATACTCTGCCACACAAGCTCATTTGTTGCAACAGCGTTTATGTTTTTCCCCATTCTTTTAGCTAGTCTTTTTTTTAAGTTGTCTATTTCAATGAGCTCCATTTGTTGTTTTTAAACCATCTGTTCTTTTAGTTATTTTTAAAGACGTTTTCATAACACATTGAGCATATAATTGGCACATCAAATGTACAGACTTGAATAGGCAAAAAAAAAATGTTACAATCAAGTCTTTTTCTACAACCATAAACTTCACAAACGGAAAGCAATATTCATCATCAAACTTTCTCATGCAGCAGCTGGCAGATTAGCTTTGCAGTGTGACGTCTTGTCACAACCTTATTTTTCTCCCACTTTCAGTCATGAATCTTTAATCAGATTGAAAGCAGAAGTGTTTTCTGGCCGTGTAATTAAACTAATATTTCTTCCTTGAAGAAAAGTTTTCACACTCGGTGATCTGTCGCACAATGTGTTACCATCCCAAAATACCACTTCATCATCCACCCATGTGTTTTTGATTGATGAAATGACAACAGTGTCCAAGTGTTCAATGAACAGCTGCAAATTCATTGTAAAAATAATGAACTCCGTCTTCTCTGATCCTGAATATACAACTGCACATCGTCAATCAATCACTATAAAAAAATGCCTGCTTTCTTAAGGATATCAGCTTTATGTGTTTTTTTAGACTTTCCCAAAATAATTGTCTCATCTCTTTGCTAAATGGATATTTATGTTTTGTCGTATAAGACTTTCACTCCGTCATCCAAAATCTATGACTTCATCTTTTCAGAGCATTGTCACCTTGTTTTTTTTGTGCAACTTTTTCCTTTTACTGTAAATAAAGAAAACACTTTTTTCTCACCTTTTGAGTTTAATGTTAATTCTTAAGACTATCTTGAACTGTGTCCAACTTCTTATTAACACATTTTCCTCTATTGTGGGACCAAGCAGATTCTGTTAACCTCCAGTCCCTTCATAACCTCAGCTGTATGTTTTACGATGCCGTAATACATCTTCATATAAAACAGTTGTGCTCTTTAATTTTTTTTCTTGAAAATGAAACATTTGCAAATGACAGACAGCTCATTTCATTACCTTTACCCAAGCCCTAAATCCATTATATTTTATGCCACATAACATTGTTTGATTTTTGATCCTCAGTTTTGTTTAATTGATGTTGATACATTATTCTGAAACTGAAGTTTAATAATTGTTAACCTTTGATTACAGCCACACTTTCCTAGTAGACCATATGCTTATTAATCTTTGTGTTGGCCCAGCAATAGATTAGCAAACTGTATCAGGGGGAAAGTAGGTGCTATAGTCTGGAAATTATTGTATGTATCATCGCAATGCAATAACAACAATATTTTAATCCTGATCACATTAAAAAGGTTTTCTCTTTCTCCTTGTTAGAAATTAGCTTACCATCTTTTCTTATCCACCATTCCCTCTCAAAATACACATTCAGTTTTAAATTGTATTCACTTCTTTCTGTGATACATACATACATACACACATAGTCTCTTATGTGTAGTATACCATTTTATTTCCACAAGTTGCACTTGAAAGTAGGTGGCTACTGTCAAGACTTCTCAGAAAAAAATACCAAGAAGAGCTTTTAAAACATGGAAGTCAGGAGAACAATAAAAAAATAGGTCTCTTTCTTTGAAGGAAGTGTTTGTTTAGTAGGGCTTTTTATAGGACTGAAGAAATGTTACCAAATGAAACTAAAAGTAATGCACAATCCAAACATTTTTCAATATGTTATCACTGACCATTTTTCTGAAAAACCTCACATTTCCATTTGCAAATTACACCACAGGGCTGCATCAAGTTGATAAATCATTACAGCGGTTGTAAAGCTGCCTCACTTGTCTCTTCAGAAGCCCTGAATCTCTTTCAAGTTCCCCTAGTATGTAAGATTCAGCTCAGTGTAGCTCTGCCTCCATCTGGGTCTCTGTAAAAATAAAACCGTGGTAATATGCAGAGATTTCTCAGCAGCCCTAAAAAGTAAAGTAGAAGAAACTTTGTTTCTCTGGTGTCTTGCCTTCATTATGGCAGGAATTATTTTTATATTTAATTCTCTGGATGGAAATGTTTATGTGGCACTGTGTATTGCTCATGAAAAACTCTGACCTTTCATCTACTTTAACTATTTTTTTCCCTTCCAGATCCTTTTAAATAGCCAAAGTAAACTTGTTTTTCAACACAGGGATGATCATATAAGCTTCAAAATATTTATACTTTTATGACCCTGACAGTCATTCTCAAATGCTATTTCAATATATGTCAACATTTCTTGAGGATAAATGATCTTGTGGATCCTAAATGGAACAACAGACTTTTTGCTCAATGGGTGGAGAAATAATTATTTCAGTTTTTAATATATTTTACGAGTTTAATTGATTTTAAGTGAACAGTTGATTCATTCAACATATCATCATGGAGAATATAGTTTTGTTGTTGTTGCCAGTATACAGTAAGCGAACTAACTGCTAGAAGCTTTTCTGACATTGAACTACACCACTTCGAATGCCTGGCCTTCCCAGTGACTGGCCGTTTTGCAGCCACCACATATTCTAAAATTACACCTTGCACACAGTCACAAATAAGATGGCTTTAAACCCATTACCATGCTTGACAGGAGAATAAAAATTCTGTTTTCTTGGCCAGCTGTCTGGATGACACTGACTACTAACCTTTCAGTCCTCTGCAGGAAACAATAAGCCACAAGTGCAGCGGATGGCAATTCAATTCACACTGTAAGGAGAGTATAATCACACTATTTTTTTTCTCAAATTCACACTTATTTTCCTTCTTGCGTCTCTTTTAGTATCAAAAATACATCCACAGGCATGGTGAGTGCATTTGTTTCTATCAGCAGCTGAGTTGCAGGTACCAGTGCAACTGTAAAACAGAAGAATTGAAGAAATGGGATGATCAGGAACATGGGGAAGATTACATGTTGCAGTAAAGAAGGGAGAAACTAAATAAAAAAATAATCTCCTAAAAGATTATTGCTGACAGAGAACAAGAGCAGACAAATGACCCTGGATTTCAGCCAGACACAGACTGCTAATGGATTAATGGTTTGTCATTAGCCTTATGTCTTTACCAAGTGTGCTTTAATTACTTTACGGGGTGAGTAAAAACAATGTACTAAAGAACCACTTTATATTTACTATAGCAAACAGCCGAATTAAAATCATTACGATCCTCTCTTTTCTGTTTGGTCTTATTTTATTAAGACTGTTTAAGCCTTAAGACTAGCTAGTATAACCTCATTGACAATATTATATTTTACTGCTGTTATTCAACCATTAATATTTATGTTTTCAAACATCATGTAAAAACTACTTTACAATATATTTGCCTTATAATTGGGATTCAAAAACAGTTGAAAAGACCAACAGCACTTAACTGTTGGACCTATTGTGCAAAGAATACCAGCAGTCTTTCAGTCTAATTTAAATCTGACCTTTAAGGTGATACTGAATAGTGAGTTGGACCTTGATATTAGATTAATTTTTTTATTTTTTTAAGTAGACTTCAGGGGAATATTCTCACAATAAAACCATGTTTGCTTTATTAGCTGTGTTGACGTTTCCTGATTCTAAACTGATCCAGCGCATAGCTGATTCGAGTTTTAGTCACATTATTTTATAATCATTCTCAAGTAATTCTATACTAACAATAAAGTCTAAACTCTGTTTTACACCCATTTTTTACTCTAAGGCCAAATTTGATTTATCCACAAACTTGATTGGCTTTGTCTGTGTTTAACTAAAAGTACATGCTGAATCTAGATTGATTCTCTGGGTTACAAAAACAATTTTTTTTAGAGGTTGTCTGTTATCTCAACTGAATTAGAACTATTTTGCATCTCTGAATCTAAAAAATGATTTCCGTTTTATCTCAATCAGGCCAGGTTTTTATTCTAATATAACTTAGAGAAACCTGATCTTCTGACTAAACTGATTACATTTTTCTTTCATCTGAACTGAAAAAATATTTTCCAACAAACTCGGATTTCTGTAAATTGAATAATAAACCCTGAGTACAAGTAAATTGATATTCTTCATCTCTTTTGTGTCCTGATGGGATCTCTCTCCCTCTGCTCATCTGTCATTGATCCCAGATTCTCAGTAAACTGATCCACATGTGAGAACAAGTAAAGCATTCTGATGCTCATTTTGCATCCGTAATTCAGAAAGTTGGCCTGATTGAGCAAAACCAATGTGATTTTTGGATCCGGCACATCAAAATTACCTTTAAGTGGTTGGAACAACTCCAATTTCTTTGGCTGTTGACCAGTGAACAAATATCATTTGTTTTAAGTTGTGCTCTTTTGAGGTCGATGCCTGATGGTAACAAACACCTGTATGCACTTGACCAGCATTCTGCCAAAGCTGCCAAAACTTCTACAGTTACCAAATTGGCCAATTAATCAAATCCATTTGATAAGCACAACCTTACTTTCCCTAAGTAGCCTTCTTGGTGAAATCCTTTGACATTTCTTTTCCCACATTTATGTGTGAATGGGAGAAATATATTGTGAATGTATTAACAATCACAATATATTTCTGTGGAAGGACGGCAAACGTCACATGAAAGATACATACTGTCATTTATCAGGTAGTTACTTAAAAATGTGTAAAAAAAAATTATTTGCATAAAAAAACACAAAGTATTGAGGTCCACAGCATGTAAAGATTGATACATTTCCTTTAATTGAAAATAGATAACCCTCGATACAGCGGGCAGAGCTACTTTATAACTTTTGTTTTACACAAAGCAGTTCATTATCCAGTGTGTATAACCTATTCTAACCTTTGTCGGTTCAGTTTTGGCATCCCGGTTCTAGATCGTTCATCCATGTGTTTGCTTCATTCCCTATATTGCTGTTTCATACATCTTGCAAACAATAGGTGTGATTGCAGCCTTGGTTTTCTGTGTGCTGCAGACGTACGGTACACGCTCACTGTTTCTGATGATGTCGCTTCCTCAGCCTTCTCTGTACTTTATTTAGAGATGAAGAAATTCTTGCTGCTTTGTCACAGGCTGATTCTTCTAGTCACGGAGCTCAGCAGCATGCACACACATGCAGAAAAATAAATAAAACATTCTTTGATAAACCCACTATCTTATATGCAATCCTTCACTTCTTGAAGTGAAAAAGTGAAAACCTAAAAAAACAAAATTTCTTGGAATATTACGTATGGTTCAGTCTAAAAGAAAAAAAAAGTCCAGCCATCAACTTTAAAATTGCTTTAGAAACTTACAAAAAATGTAAGCAATATTTTAGAACATCAGCAACTATAGGAATTTATTCATAAATACATACAATTACTTAATTTTCAAGGATTATGCCATGACTCCATCACTGTGGTCGTCTACATATTATTATCAACTAGCTGAGCTTAAAACGCGCACAAGACAATTCAGATTCCTTTCATGTGTCGTTCAAAGCGCTACAAGAACAAAGGTGTCCCTGTTTACTTTCAAGAAATTCTTGATGACCCAGCTTTTCATGGTCTCACTCCTACCATAGTGTCTGCCCAGTACTTCCTTGCCTCCTTTACTGAACTTCATCCATGTCAACCATGAACCTGACAAAAGGTTTTTACTTCTAAGTAGCCCATGGTGTTGATGTTACTTGCACTGCTTTCTCCTCATTTGCATTTTTTTTTGACCAAGACATGTCAAATGCATAACCACAAAACTTGAGAAAGAGGAAAAATTCTAGTGGATTTTATTCCAACAGCATGCAGATAATTTGGAAAAACCATGGTTCCCCATGAAAATAAAAAACAAGAAAAATGAATATGCAGGGACTTTCCCTATGCAACTCAAATTACTCGGTAAATTCTCTCTCCTACATTTCCAAGAACTCTCAGAATAGATTAGTGACAATAATTAGTTTAATGATTGAAAACGCCTTCACAGAGAATCGGCAACTTATCTTAAAATTTCACTCTCTCTTCTTAGATTAAAGTCCTTTTATTCTTGTTATATTTTGAGGAAATAACAGAAACACTTTTCACCTTTTATCTCTTGAAAAGTGTAAATGTGGCCAGCTCATTGTTCGTTCTTGGGTTCCAGTTACAGAATTTTAATTTCTCTCTTTAAGATGTCCCTTCTTGAGTAGCTTTGTCTGCTTGTTCTGATTTGAATATTAACTGTAACTAACCAGTTAAATGTTACAACATTTAGCTATTTAAATATGCATGACCTGACTTAGCAATGGGTCAGCTCATAGTTACCAATCTGAGCTCTCTGATATAGAGTACAGTTTCATTAAGGTTGAAATTTCTGATTTAAACTCATAAAAAAAAAGAAAATGGACTCAAGGAAAAACTGTATTTGAAAAACATGTACTCTTCAAACTTGTTTAGTCACTTTGTGACTCAGTAAATAGTCACAAATACCAGCTCTACTGCTAACATGCCAAATGTGAAAATTCCTATTTAAAATACTAGTTTAAATGCTAAAGGAGGAAAAAAAATCTGTACTATACAGAACAATGAATTTGGAATTAAGTCTTTGGTCAATGCTGGATGCTAGCAGAGATATTAATACTGGATGTCAGTGAAACCTGCAGATGCTTATCGAATTGAGTTCAACATAAACTCAGGGCAACGGAAGGAAAACAAAGGGCCTGATCTAACTGACTCCATAAGATGAGTATAGATGCAATTCTAGCACAATGGCAGTGACACAAGCATCTGAAGGCAGCTTGATTAGACAAGTGTGTGCTGGTGGCGATCTGTTCAGGCTCTGGAGCACCTGAGGCCTTTCCTGCCAAGAAGCACAAAGTCAAAAAATAAAGAAGTGAAATGGATGGAAGCTGGAGAGAAATACATGCAGAAGTGGAGGATATGACAAAGTTCTTATGTTTTACCCACAGTGGTGTTCTTGGTATGCATTGAAATGCATGGGGTAGAAATCGTCCTGTAATTGACCATGCTCTTTAACCTTTTCGTAACATGTTCTAGCAGTGGTGTTGTTTTTGTGCCATCCTTTTTATACAGGGTTGCACAGGAACCAGGGCCTTGGGACAACTGATGACTCATTCAGGGTCAAGAAGCATAAAAAAATATTCATAGTCAGTAAAGCATTCATTGAAACCAGCTATTAATGTCCTCCAAAAAGACATTTCAAAGCTCTTTCCTCATCGAATAACACATTACTCCACATTCACACAGTGACAGAAAATATATTTACGCTTCATCTTGTTAGAGTATATTGTTGTAAAGAAGAAGGGTCATGGATGGCCATTATTTTAACTTGTCTTATTGAACACACAAATGTTTTGGGTCATGAACAGATATTTACTTTGTCCTCAACTTTGTAACACCAAACAAAACATTCACAAAATAGCTTAGTGTCGTTTCCTTACCATGTGAATAATTTTTCATTTATATGTTGAAAATACAGCGATTTAACTAAGATAAATACTAAGAAAGAGTTTTATTTATTGAAAAATGTCACAATGACATTCTGAGGAAAAAGTGAGGACAATCTGACTTCTAATTGGTACTTCTAACCCTCTTGACTGAAATAACTTTGGTGGGACGCTTCTTGGAGTCATGTATTTTTTCTACTATCAGTCTGGTTGTTCAAAGTGACTTGCAGCTGTAATTGGTGCAAACAATAGTTAATTCATCAAAGTACTGAATTCAGAATTTAGGGGGGTGAGTAGTTGTGCACACGTTCTCTCATTTCTTTTTATCTGTTCTTTGTTGCACAATAAATGGAAATGGAAAAATTACTCAAATTGGCAGCATGATCACACACTTTGGGTTTATTTGTACTTTTTTAGAAAGCAGACCTATCAAATTGATACTTATGTGGGGCTTTTGATCAAATTGAATCATCTGTAAAGTTAATTACTGTGCCTTGGCACCTCAACTAATCTAAAATGACAGCATCGTCTCTCAATTTGTCACACTTCTGCTCATCCGCACACACCTATAAACAAGCCCCGGTGAATTGTTTTTTTTTTCCATCTGTTTGCTACGATGTGTTTAATAATTAACAAACAAGATTGTATAAACTCAAAACATTATTTGTTTGGTCATTTTAGATAAGGTGTGGCTTATTTAAAGCTTAAGCCTTCTTAATCTTTCCAACCCATCTAAATCTGCGAATTGAGAGTTTTAAGCAGCTGCATGTGTGTGCCCAAAGTATTTCACCTTTTTCTTTTTCAGCTGGTGTGTCCAGCTGAAAAAACATCATTGACATAAGAAGGTTTATGAAATGGATACTATATTAAAAGAAAAAAAAGAAGAGAAAGCAAACTGAAAGCTGATTTCAGTTTTTCTATTCACAGGCAAATTTTTTGAGACACTTGGTAAGGCTGTATCAAAAGACTTAAATAAATTTCTTTTCGGTAACATTTTCCATTTTAGGTCCTTCATTCAAGCTTAATTCCAAATGGCTTAAGACAAACAATGCAGAAGCTTCATGTTTCAGTGCTTGTTTAAAGTTTTCAGTATTTTGTTACTGTGAGACGTTGCACAGGCTGATTCATGGCAGCTCAAATACACAGTTACAGCTAAGAAGAAAAACAAAGTCTGTTCAGCTGTGAAATAGATTTCAAATTGCACATAATTACTGCATGATGAGCCTGATACATCCAACATGAGGCCCCTTCAGTTGCATTGGATTAATTAAAAATTTAATCACTAAATCACCATGGGGTATTAGAATATTAAACAGGGTTAATAACATTTATTATTTTCCGTTTCAGAACTTATTTAGCTTTAGATATCGTTTAACTCATTTTCTTTTAATTTTGATATTTTGTAAAAATATGCTTATGATTCCAATAAAATGTAAAAAAAGGGGGTGGGAATCACAATAATTGAGAAATACTAAGAAATAATGTTTGATTTGGGTGTCTTTTGGCAGGAAGGTCAGCCAAGACGAATAAAAAAACACTTGTGACTAGAATAAACAGTATCGTAACTATTTAACAGAGGTCACAAGGAGGGTTCACACGCTTGGTGTTGTACAGCTGCCCAGGATATTGGTCTTTTGGGAAAAAAAAATAAATAAATTGGCATCGCGACACTTCCCAACAGTGGTAAAATGAAACAATAAATAAAAAGATGACAACTAACAACTAAATCCGCTATAATTCACCAAAACATAAGGCAGTTACAGCCCTTCAATTTTACTTGGGTAAAGTCATGATTAACATTGGCACCTTCGTGTTGTTAAAGCACAAAATAATAAAACGGCAACTAAAACTTGAACATAAAACAATATCTGTAAACATTTGCCATATTGTGCCCAGAACATTGGTGTTTTTCTTCATATTAAGGCATTTAGACCTGCAGAGTTTGGCAAAATTTGAATGGAGACAAAACTTTACACAATACCACAAGTATTTTTCACTTTTTGATGTTTCACAGTTCTTTATGCTTGTTGGGAGTGACAACAGGGGCACAGTGATATAGGCTAAAGAGACTTTTCAGGGCATGCTCAACTTGCATGATCCTCTGGGATAGACTCCAAGCCTGCAAAAGAGATTATTTATCGTACTTGCATCAGAAAAACTGAAGGATTTCCCTTCCGGAGTTGGAGAAAAACAGTTTCAAAGAAAAGCTTTCTTTTTACCACAACCCAGTTCTGAATTTTCGACAGAAAATGGATTGGCTAATGGATGTGAAATAGCAAGGTGCAACCTTAAGGTCAAGGGACTGGATGATTAGAGGAAACGAACAAGCCTGGCCATGTGTGAGCAGCAGAATGAAATCTGTAATGTTACTGGTGAAGAAAGGATCTTGGCGTCACAAGAGGGCTTGAACCTGTTTGCTGGTAATGGAAACAAGATCAACATTCGTGATGTGATGCAACACAACATGACAGTCCGGGAGTAAAGCTGTATTGAGGCTGTAACACATTAGAGCAAGTCACCTGCTCACAGCTGAAAAAACCACAGAGTTTAGTCACCTAATAGTTTAACCTGTCACTCTATGCTGACATGTTAAACACAGGAATGTCTTTGAAACTGATACTTGAAATGTGGATGATTACCAAGGGCAATTTTAATAAAAAGTGCAATAAATTTGACCTTGCACTCATCATTCATTCAGCCTTACCATTTACCTAAATGTGGCGTGCTTACCTTTTACCCATCAGGGTGACATTGGTGTTATTCACCACCACACTGCTTTGTGAATCCCTACTTTTCAGAGGTTAACCAGCCCCCTTATCCAGGGAGCTGCAGTGATTTTGTGCCCTTAAAACTATTCACCTCTCCATGCTCTTCTTAATCACCATCTTTCTACTGCAAGTCCTACTGTTCACCCTCAAACGCTCACTGCTCCCACCTGCTTTGTTCTCCTTTGACTCACCATATTTCCATGTCACCCGTCTCCAGATCCAAACCTTCACCTACCTCAGGATCAACTACCAAACGAGTCAAAAACTACACGGTCAACTAACCCCACGCCCGAGTCTTCCTCTCCTTCATATTGAACTACAGCATGTAATGAGAGTCATGAAACATCAGTCTTCAGTCAGAAGCTTCTTGCTAGTGAGATTGCTAGAGGAGATATTTATTGCCTCGTGACATGAGCACTATGTCAAAACATAGCCTAAAATCTATTTAAAAATTTCTAAAAGAGTGGGTCAAGCGGCAGTCAGTATTTTAAATTCAGTAGGAACATCCCCTCGTCTTCAATGTATTAGTGAGCATGTCACCGAAACAATGAACATGGTTTCTTTTTGTCTGATAATGGTTGTTCTCTTGGGACACTTTCATTTTATGTACAACATGATATTTTTATAAGAAGCATACAATCTGTCGTTTGTATTAAGTCATGTCAGTTTTGCATCTGAAAATTAATGAATAAAAATAAATAAATAAATAAATAAAAAGCTCTACAAGTTGCCACTTCTGAGGCAGACCACGACGTGCATCAGTCAAAGGCTGACACAGTGGTAACGTGATGGAAATGAAGTGCTTGGTTTTTACATTCTCTGATATGCTGTGTGGTCTGAAGGCACAATAAATCCCCTTTGCTTAAAATTCTATCGCAGCTTTGCAGAAGCATTAGAAAAATCAAAGACACGCTGTGATGCATTGTCTCCCTGTGTGTACTTACAAGACCCCTTGTGAACATTAAAGATGAAGTTTTAGTCTGAACATCCATAAGAAAGAGTTATGCATCCACTACAAAAAATCAATAACTCATGCTCTGGATAAAATTGAATGTATCACTGGGAGGTGTTGTAAGTCTTTAAGGCTGTACTCCGCAGTGATTAACTGAGGCAGCTCAGCCGCTGCAGGCTGACTGGTGAGAAGTTCTCTTAACAATGCCACACATGCACATGTTTTTAGCATATATGTATATGGGTGCATTAATCTGTAGGAGCAGTATTTTGCTGTAGGTAAAGTTATTGTTCCTGTTATTCAGAAACAAACAGAGAGTGTCTTGAAGGGTCATATGGGAGTTGCAGAGATTTGACTGTTTCTTCATGTAAACCGGATAGCAGTGCTTAATTGGCTGTTTTATGTCATATTCATCAACTTTATAATAGTTTGCTGGGATTTCGTAGAATAATAAACCACAACAAAGAAGAAATGCCATTTTTACAAAAAAATCAATCAATCAATCAATCAGTTATTTTGAATTCATTATTCAAAATAACGTTAATAGTTAATATCAAAGGAATGTCACCCATTAAAAGAAAATACAATCTTTGTCAGGATTTAATTTAAACTATGAATCAATGAAGCTGAATGTCTCACTGACCACAGTTCAATCCAGCATCTGAAAATGAAAACAGTTTGGGACAACCACACACCTGCTAGCTAAGCTGGACATGACTGTCCACAAAAGTAACTGACCTAGCAAGATGATCAGTGTTAGGAGAAACGCCCACAAAGACCAGCGGCAGAGGGGCTGGAGAGATCCACAACTCGGGTGGGGAAATCTTTTGACAGGATAGCTATTGATTTTACATTCCACCAATCTGACCTTTATGGAAGAGCAAATGGACATCTGTGATTCCTAAAAGAAAGCCCAAATAACTTTAACGCTTAACACAAATGGGAGACAGAGAGAGAGCTGAAGAGTATCTCCGGAAAGATACATGCCCTGCCCCTTTTACCCTTTTTACATATGAAAAAACTATATATTAAATATTTCTAATCTGTAACAAACTTCAAGAAAACCACAAAACAGCCAAAATACTGAGTTTCTTAACATCAAGGCTAAAACTCCACCAGTTTAGGTTTGTCTTTGACTCATAACAACTGGCACAATGGTCAATACATTTGATTTGATTTTGATAATGACACAAAATGCAATGTTTTTTGATTGTTTCATAATTTGCGAATATATTATATTAATGGTGTAAAGTACTTTGAATTGTCTTGTTTCTGAAATGCGCTATTCAGATAAACTTGACTCCTTTTCATTCAAAAGGCCAAGTGAAATTGACATTGTGAATATTGTGCTAAACAGAACATGAAGTATTAGTTTTGGTGAAAAGAAGCTTGACCTTGCCAAGATATTTAACTTCCTGATTAAATTGTGTTAAATAAAACACACAACTTATTTTACTGCTCTGTCCACTTCAGTTCTGTTCAGTTTTTTTTTTTTAGATATTTATCGCCAATTTACAACTAGTGTCACCTTAAGGCACTTTACAAAATAAATAAATAAAAATCAATCAAACCAAGTCAGGCATGTAATCAACGATTTCATTTTATAATGGTTCATCTGGACACCCAGCTGAGAGCAATGAGTGACTGATTTGCAGAACTGACACCTCCTGGATGAGCATGTGTTCGCTTCACGAAGAGCGATCGTACAACTATATCAAGAAATACTATTAGCTGACACATAAGTTACCTGAGGTCATGCATGCAAACTGCCATTCAAGTAAAGAGACAAAACTACATATGTATAATAAAGGTACTGTTCTTGTGGAAGTTTTAACAAGACTCATAAAAGCTGACTTTGTCATATCTCGACAAGTATAAAAACAGCTTTGCCCTCCAGTGGGTGAAAGATATCCACTGCTTTGCCGGAAATTAGATTGCACTGCTGCCAACTGCAGACTTCTTTATTTGTGTTCAGCGTAGCCTTCAGTGCTTCAGGTTCGTGCCAGCAACAGTAAACAGAGGAGTTGTTGGGAAGCATTTCTGTTAATGATGTGGCTATTTACCTAAAAGCCTTTTTGACATCAGCAGCTCTTTGGTTATGCTAAAAAAAAAAAAGAGTTTCTGTGTGATTGGTTAGCTCGGATTCTCACAATGAATCTGAAGTAGCGGTAAGAACAAAACCAGTTGGTTGTGTGTGTTTTGTTTTTCAGTGCACATTTTTTGCACATCTATTACTGTCTGCCACATAACCCGGGGCTGAATATATCACTGTTTTTATCCAAGGACAAATTCAACATCAAGTAGTTCAGACTCAGACACAAAAGCTCCCTTGCACAGTACTATTTTGAAGTTAATAAAAGCCAAAGTGCCTTATTTCAAGGCAACAAATTAAGGACATATTGGTTTTTGATACAGCCACACCGAGGCTGGAAAAAGTGGACCTAAACTCTTCTGATACACAGACATGCAACAATATTTGACACCCACAGATATCAGCTCATCGCTTTTTTTAATGATAAAATTTAATTGACAAAATGTAACTCTGGATCCCTGTAATTAATTTTCTTTAAATCACAACCTATTTTCCTGTGCAAGACTTGCAAAGCTGCACGGCGTTCGATTGTTGAGCAGCAACTCATTCCTCTGAGCCACAGCCTTCCTTACGTATTCCTATTCTGGATGCCTGCCTTCTTCTACCCAGCTGTTACCACATAATCAAGCGCTCGAGAAAACCCCTGCATATCGTGTGGATTAGGGCCACTGGTGGGCCAGAATCCCAACAGCAACCATTTGCCAAAGGTGATGTCAAGGTGTTTTTACAGCTCCTCTGCAGCTTTATTGACATTCTTACTATACTGCGAGTAAAAAAAAAAATACTTGGTTTGCTTTATGGCTCGTCCTGCAACTGGAGACATAAATGTTAAAAACAAAATGTATTCTCGGCAGGAAAATGGAAACCATGGAGAAGAACTGAACCATTCTTCTCCACACATCAAGAACTGGAAAGCATGTATACAGGACAAATGAGTAAGAAGTAGAATATTTAATGCTTTTGCTCTATATGGACCCGGCCTCATTTTCATAGACCATAAAACCACGGCTGCTTGTTGTTTAGGGATAAATGAATCCTCAGGCAGGCATAAAGATGGACAGAGCTTCATAATTCACAAATCTAAACTCTTAATGCACAATGTAAAAAATGGTTCATAACAACTAAGGCTTCACAAATATTGAATGATGCAGGAAGGAATGTTCAGCATGTCATAAATCTGAATCTATGTGAGAAATACTTTTGATTCAAATCAAACACAGACTTTGTAATGTGAATGCTCTTCTGCTCGGCTCTGCTTTGAAGTTTGAACGGATAAGAAGATGTACATATTTCATGTTTGTTTCTTAAAAATTCATCCTATCTGCTCTGAACACAGTCGAGCATAATCCAACAGAATTTACATGACTGGAGAAGATTTCCTCCTCAACTTTGCTCCTTTAATGGTCAAAGATCCCAGGCTCATTTAATACTCTGTGGAATAAAGCAGCAAACATCAGCAGGATACCATCTAAGCTTTTGTTAATAACGATGCACTCCGCAATGTCAAGATGGAGCACTCTGCAGGAGGCAGGATGGCTCAGTGGTTACCTCACAGCAAGATGCTCTTATGCCTCAACCCAATGATGATTTGAAATTTGCATGTTCCTCTTCTCTTTGTGACATTTTGCCACCAAAGATTATCCAAGACTGGATGCTGGGAAAATATTTGTAGGAATCTTATGTGTACGTGCTAATAAGAGTGTTTTCTTTCTTTCTTTGTATTAACATTAACAATTTAAAGAAAGCACGACTTAATTATGCCACTTTAGAGTGTTTAGCTTGGCAGTCCTCAGGACAATAGTATTGCAAAAACATTTATACTTTTAATAAAATAATGTGCTTCCCAGTGATGTTTTGAAAATAACAAGATTTAAGCAGATACTGAACATACTATAGTGCTTCCAGTATTTCCAGGGATTCAGGACCACAGATGGAAATCTACAAATATCTGAGACTCCTAAAATACTTAGAACTGCCTATTTCTGTGGTTCAGGCACCAAATACTGTATATCCCCAGTGACAACCATCTAAATATTACCTCAGTTTTCCATGAAAAATCTACAAATGGTGTTTGCAGATTTTGATTTGCATATATAAGCATTCATTTAAAATAAAACAAAGCATGTAGGGGGAGCGCAGCTAATTTATTTCAATTTGGTTAGTTTTTAGCTTTTTAATAGATTCAAAAACATTTTTCAGGAGAATGGGTTAATCAACTGGGGGTAATTAAGAGTATAAATAGAAATATAATAAGAAATAGAAATATCCAAAGAGCAATAAAGAGCTCTACTTAACAAAAAGACAAACAGAGAAGAAATAAATAAAGCTCACCACTGAGCGTCTATGTGACAGTGATTGTGAGCCAGTGGGACATCTGATGTGTTGTGACATACGCCTATCATGTCAGCAGTGACATGACTGCTGTGAATGAACACTGTGATGTCAATCATTCTGAAACGATGTCTGACAGCATAACAATCCAAAGTCTATTTCTGACTGAAAAAAGGTCAGGGAAAAGCCAGTGGAATGAACAAATCTTTAACCCTAAACAAAAAGCACAAAGCATTTTTATCTGCAAAAAGCTGCAAACGCATTTCTAACGCAAGTTTCAGCTGAACTGTGGTTTTATGCTTGCATCAGAGGTAACTAATAAGTTTGAATTAGTTATTTTCTCAGATGACAAAACCAGAGGGAAGCTGAAGAAAAACACAATCTGCTATACGGATGGAAATAAAGACTCATTACGGGGAACATTTCCATGTGGAAAATTACTTTTCTGTGGGTCTGTTCCCATAAAAATAGGGAATTGAAAACAGACACAGGAACCTAAATTTCTGATAAGATCTCACCATTACTAATGAAGAAGGGATTAAACTGTGCTCTTCTTCAAAGGTTTATTGTATTCATGCAAATATGACTATTTAAATTGTAAAATACTTTTTTTAAAAAAGCAAAAATTATTAAAAAAAAACAACAACAAAAAATAAACAATCCTTTGACCAATGCTTTTAAAACACTTATCCAACACAAAAGAGCATTTGGAGTCATCTTTCTCCAAAAACATACCTATAAGATGAAGTGCCTTCTGAAACTGGGGAAAACAAAGAAAAGATAAAAAGATTTTTTTTTTTTAAAAAAAGAGCTTTGAAATGGCAAAATGCTGAGTGGATGTGTGACCACTACTGCAGGACAACAGGGAAATGAAACAGTCAAAATGAGAATTTGCTTTCTCAAAAGACTCTGCTATACAGGAATAAAAGAATGAGTTTCAAGAAATAATTATGCAAATTTCTACTTACCCAGTTTTTTATGGAGTTTGTTTGCTTTCCCTTTGTATGCACAGGTTCTCTCTGGGTGCACCAATGTCCTCCAAATATTAATTGGTGAATTGCTCTTAGCTCTGAGTATTTGTGCGCATTCTTTATTGCCATTTGCCTCCATACGGCTGTGTAATTGGACTGACAGAATATTCAGCTTGTATTCCACCTCTTGCTCAATATCAGACCCCTACAGACTTGCACAAATTAGGGAGCTACAGATGATGGATGTCGACGCTGTTGACAATCACAGGTAAACTGAACTTGCCGCAGCCCATCATGTCCCTCAGACAACATTTCTTTCAGCTCACTTGTCTCACACTTCAGCTGGAAATTTGACTGCTTTTTTTCTTTGCTGTCCTGTTGTGCATTAATGTTCAGGTTTGATGTTTCCAATCGAAATGTCATTGTGATGGCCAAATCCATGGCCACACTCTGAAGTCGGTAACTCTTTTATGCACAGTTTAATTTTTCATTCAAACACAACACTTTAGTTTCAGTTAAACATTTATTAGTTGATTTGGATACATTTGTTTGTTATGTTAGCACGCACATTTAGTTAACATATGTATTTATATCAACTTTAAAGTTTAATTTGCTTGCTTAAGATTAACTTTGTCTGTTTCTTTTGCCTGTACTTAACTGCTTTGGAGTGGCCAGACAAAAGATGGGGGCCTGGCCTCAGTAGGCTTCGATGCTGATTGGACTGAACCACTAGTTCCTGCTGGCAGGGGAAATTTGTAGTTTCTTTGATTTGATTTGATTTCTAAGTTTTGTTTTTAAGTACATATTATTTAAACTTTTATATTTTTATTTTAATTTTTGTGAGTCTTTAGTTTAGCCAAACTTAGCTATACTGTTATTTGTTTTGTGTTTGTAATTGTATTCTGTTTAGTTACCCCTATTGTGTCTTAATTGGTCTGATCAGCCATTATATAAACCCCTGTGTGTCATTTCTTTGTTAGGTCAGTTATGTTTGTTTGTGCAGCCAGTTTGTTTACATTTTTGCCTGAGTTCAGTTTTGTTTCTTTGACCTCTTTTATGAGCTCAGTTTATCTTTTTGTCATTTTATAATCTGTGGGTTAAAATAAAAAACCCTATTTTTCTAATTAATATCATGTGACTCCTGTTAACCCTGGTCCATCACAGTCATGTTTAAGCAACTTTTGCCTGTGAGCTGTGCTTTGCTAGGAACATGTTTTCTGTCACACATTTTTCAATTGTAGACGTGGAAATAAACACAACTGTAATGCAATTAAAGCTTGAAAACAACTGGAAATGAAAGGTTATGAAAAATGCCCTTTAAAGTGCAACTTTAGCATGGCTAAAAATACATTTAGGTGATGAATGACCTTATGAACAAGTTAAGCAGAGCATGGCAATTTATAATTTTTATCCACTTTGACCTTTCCATTTCGCTTTGTATTACATTAGATAACCCTCCTGCTGTGGCAGGGACTATGTCTCGCCAGCCTTAACAAATATACAACGTGATTTCATATGAATTAAAGCCTCTAGGCCTGTCGCGATAAACGATAAATCGATTAATCGTGCGATAAAAAAACTTATCACGATAATTTTAATTATCACGAATGCCTTTGGAAACTCCACTCCCCCGCTTCGTGTTGCGAATTTCTGTTCCCATCAGAAAGCAGGAGGAGAATCTGCGCTTTCTGATTGGCTGCCTGTCACATTCAGCATTAAGCTCCCAGTCAGGGAAAATCCCTGATTTAGATCAGAGCGGCTACTACGAATGCCTTTGAAAATTGGCAATTAATCGACCAGCAAAATCTGTTATCGCGACAGGCCTACTCTAATAAAAAACATTTATCTTTTAGTGCAAGGCCGTGCATTATTGACATCATCTGATTGGCTGATTCACAGGATCTACTTCCACCTGACTGAGTTTCTTATTGCTGCACATCCTCAGATCACATTCCAGATTCTCTTTATTTTCATCTCGAATCAGGTTTACTAGCACAACTCTCTTCTGGATCATGGCATTTAATTACACTCAATTACTGAGCTCTGGGGCATGAAAGATGTTTTTGCCACACTATTATAAACTCTTGGCTTTTGACTGACCCTTCAGCTTCTCTTACATCCTTAACTCAGCTTACACATACATTTACAGATTCTGCTATTGTCACTGTACTTGAAATCAATTGTTCTGGTGGAAATCTGGTGACCTCAAGATGCTGTAGTTCCCTGACAGTGAGCTTTAGGGATTTTTTTTTTTACCTTCCCTACCATAATCCTCACAGTGCTGACAAGATGAATGAATCCTTGTCTAGCCTTGGTTGTCAGTCTGATCTGTTATATTATTACCAAAAGAATAAATGAATGAATTACTAATCAAAAGCTCCTAGACATTATGAATGAGGGATATGGGCTTATAATTTTTATGTCATATTTTGTAGCATTCATTGTGGTAATAATAAACTTGTGCATGAAAAGTATCTTAAAAGCCACCTTCAGAGCATTACAAAAAAAAATCTAAATAAAACTTACCCGTTATGAAAAGGGCGCTACACTTAAAGAGTTACATTCATTTAATTGAGTTAGTAAACAATAAACATCATAAACATCAAATGTGTTCAGTGATATTTTGGAACATAATCAGTTTGTCATGGTGTTGTGTATTTTTTCAGAATGCCACCAGTGGGAGCAGTGGAGCAGTAATCTCTGCTCCACCTGAGGGCAGGAGTCCTGCTTCACACCTGTAATCTATCTGCCTCATTATCTGGGAGATAAGAGGAGCTAGTTGCCAGTGTTTTGATGCCTGAGGGTTTACCATTGTGGCGACTCTGAGCCTTCCAGTGTTTGTTTCTGATCTAACTGCTGCCTGTGTTCTTCTTTAAAAGCGACCCTTTTGTTGTTCCTTGGCTCAGTTTCCTGGTCTTTGATTCCTAAATCAAGTCTAGAACAACTGCTGGTTCCCTGACCCTCTGCTGGAATCCCTCTTCATCTCCTCGTCACTGCCTACCTGTGTTCATGTGACGTTGTTTAAGAAAACAATTATCACCTAATAAACACAGTGACATCATGGGGACAAAAGATCATTTAGGGTGACCTTGAATGTGTTGTTGGCTGGTCTGAATGTTTCATGATCTGCTGATCTGAGATACTTACACACAACCATCTCTTGAATTTACTGGAAATGGTCCAAATAGTGTGAAAATATCCAGTGAATTAAAGTTTCAAGGAAGAAAATGCTGCTTTTGATGGTAAAGGAACAGTTGCTCAAATAATCACTCGTTACAACCAATGTATGCAGAATACCATTTGTAGAAAGCAGATGTCAAACCTTGAAGTTAATGGGCCATAGCAGCAGAAGACAACATTGGGTGATGATCTTGTCAGCTAGAACAATACCTGAGGCTACAGTTTGCACAAAAACCGGATGATAAACGATCTGGAAAACATTGTCTGGTCTGATGAGCATCTACTATTGCTGTGGCATTCAGGAAATAAGGATCCATCCTGCATTGTAACAACTGTTCAAGTTGCTGCTGGTGGTGCACTGCAAAAACTGAAATCTTAGTAAGATTAAATATCTTAAATTAAGGATATCTTTCTTGTTTTCTTTTGACAAGATAATTTTTCTCACCAAGAGGGATTTATGTTAGAATATTTTTCTTATTTTAAGTGTTTTTGTACTTAATTATCTCAGTAAGATATACAAGCTTGATATTAAGAAAATATTACTTATGAGTAAATATGTGCTAGAATCTAGAATATCAATATTTACCAATCAAACTTCAAGTCTGGAACTTATTTATATGAGTAAAATGTTCTTATTTCAAGCGCAAAAAGAGAAATCACATATACTTAATGAAATGTCTTCAGATAATTAAAACAGACTATGTCCAAATGGAATCCTTTGTGTTATTGTCAATGAAAATAAAAAAACCCATGAACTTATACTCTTGTATAAGTTGGCAGAGTTTACTGGAAATTATAATTTAATATTTAAACGGTTGACATTTAACACAACAATTTCAAAGACAACATCAGTTTATATATCAAGATAATTCTTGGCATGTTTCCATCTGCTATGGACCTCCTTAATCTGATCTTCTTGATGCAAGATGTCGGACCTCTTACTGACATGTCATGAAATTTCTATTGATGTGTGATTTGAAATGGCTGGTATTCCACACAATGAGATTAGAATCAACAACATTGATTAGCTCAATGTCATGATAAATATTTTAACTTTTGGTTTATATTTCAAATTCTTACTTTATAAGTTACTAATATTAGTTTGAACAATATTTTATTCATCATGTTTGTAACCCCTTTTATGACATCATACAATCCAAATGGGAAAGTGCCCAAAATGTCAGTGAGATAGTATTAATGTTCGATACAACAGATTTTCTTTCCGATCCAATACTGAGTAAAATTTAAGTTGGTATTGGCAATACGGATCCCAGACTTTGTGCAAAGACAGTTAATTTGTTTCTTAATTAAATAAAAAATAAATGTAGTCCATATCTCGGCTTCATAAAAAGAACACAATGTACTCTGATGCACTCATTTTAAACTCAGAAGTACATTGAGACAATAATCTCGTTTACTATAAGCTATTTTAATACAGCAGAAATATACAAAATATGTGAAAATGGAGTTGCAAACTAAAAAAAAAAGAAAATTAGTAAAGTTACACCCCAACTAAATACATCCTTGTTTAATTATTAAAACTACTATAAAATGACAGCTGAAATAGCTCCATGTCACTTCTTTTATAATCTATATCTATCAACAAGTTCATTTCTGAGTGAGTGACGTCAGCAGCACGCTGCGCCTGGTTATTACGTCCTTACACATTACACATTTACCAGGCGGAAGAAAAAGTAGTTCTCATTAACAACTTTCCTTTAGGCAAGATCTTAATAATTTAGTTACTTTCTAAGGTGCTCTTGCTAATATACATTATCTCAAATTACTAAAGTGTTGAAAGTATTGATCCTTGGATCTGACAATAGATTTTAAAGAATTAAGTTCTGGTATCGGAAGAATCGATATTTCAGTATCAATCCGCACATCACTAACGGCGTCGCCAGAGATCGTTTAACTGCCATGATTAACGGTTAATTCAGTTGTAACAGCCTAACTACGCTATTATCTACTGTTATAAGATTTTTTTTGAAAATTTTCTAATCTCGGTTGAAGATTGGAGGACGTTTTTACGTGTATAGACCCTACAGCTGCTGTACTGAGAGGTAAGTTTAAAGTTGTCTGTCTTACTAAGATAAGCTAACTGAAGCTAGTTAGCATGTCGTGATATGCCAATTTTCGAAATAATATCGACAAGTTCTTGGTAGCTTCTGTTTTTTAACATTACCAAGGCGGCTTCTCATTCATAGCTTCTGATTCAGGAAATGGTTAAAGGGCAATTCCGCCTAGTATTTGACTAACTTTGAGGGTGTTTGATGTGCGGTAATTTAAAAACTTAAATGCAATGAATCTAAAAGCCTGGGTTAGATATTCCACACTGTTACCAGGATATTTTAAACTCTATTTTTGATTGGTGAATTCAAGTAGTATTAGTTTGATTTAATTAAAATGACTGTCTTGCCATCTTGAATTCATGTAATATTGTAATTGAGTACATTAACTAAAATAAGACATGTTTTATTTTTCAAGTAAACCAAACTGTTGCCATGGTGAAGCCTATGCCAGACACATCTCCAACCACGTATTGCACCATCTACAAGAAACTTGGGGAATTGTAAGTGACGCTGTCCTTCACATTCTTGAGGTAAGAAATTTATGATACTTATTCATCTTTACACTGATTAGTCCCTAAAACGTGGTTTGTTTTGTGATCGTTTTTCTGTCTGTGCTCCAATTAGCAGATGACCCAACAACTTCAATCAAACAAGACCACTTTTCAGCTCTGGTGATCATGAAACCAACTTTCTACTGGCCATTGGAACCATGCCTGCCCTGATCTTCTGAAAGGAGGACATCATAGCTGCTATACCTTTAAGCATGTGAGTGTGTCCACTCCTCTCTGTGCTGCTGACATATCTTGAGAATGCCGTCCGTAACTGAGGCAAGACTTCCACATATAAAAGGCTATGGCTGATTGGAAGAAGTTCATTGCAGAGGAAGCTCCTATTTTTGACATCTAACCCCATCTATTTTGATTTTGCTTTGGACAATTTGGTTTGCTTGACTCTTAGGGCATCTTATGAGTGTGGCAGATGTGTCAGATCTTCATTGCTCTGTCATTTTACAGGATTGTTTCAGAATCAGATGCCCATCCAGACTTTAAATTCTGACCAGTAGTCATGTTTTATTGTGTTTATGTGAAACTTAAACGTAATAAAGATGTTAAAAGTAATTTAACTCATGTCTTCATTTCAGCAAGCTGATAACATCTCTTGTTCTAGTATTCACAGGATCAATTTTTGGATTTTTGCCTTAGCATAAGAACCTTGAGTAAAGCAATGACAAAATAAATATTTTAATCCTATGCAACAACAAAAATAAACTAGTTTTAAGCATATATATCCTGATTTCAAGAAATTCAATGTCAAGTAAAATTTTCTTTACCTGAAAATATTTTTCTTAAAATAAGATAATATATCTTACTCGTATAAGTAAAATTGGCTTGTTTTAAGTAAAAAATACACTAATTTTAAGATATTTGTAGGTTTATCTTGGTTAGATATTTTTTCTTGTTTTAGAAAATCTTGATAAGATAAATTTTCTTGTTCTGTTGGCAGATAATTTTTCTTTAAGAAAATTATACCTTATTTTTGTACTTTTTTTTCTTGTTTTTGAAAGGGGACTTTTTACAGTGTGTAACAGTATGTGTACACATCTTCAGGCCTTTTAGTGCCTTAGTCTACCCAAGTGCCATTGCTTACCATGTATAACTGCGTTAGGCTTCTAGCAGAATAATACACCACGTTTCAAAGCTGAAAGTCACTCGAAAAGGCTGCCTTTAACATGAAAGCAAGTTCACTTTACCTTCCACAGTCTTCCACAGTCACCAAATTATCAATCACCTGCTTTGATTAATTCACTGATTACTTTATTTTGAGCTATGCAAAAGAAAAGAAAAAGCGTTGTACATACAGTGCACGTTAAACTTCACACTTTTCCAGCTTAGAGATGTGGTGGAACAGGAGGTTCACTTCATGGATGTGCAAAAAAAATCTGCAGTAAATATATAATGCTGTCATGTCAATATGGACCAAAATCCCCGAAGAAATAAGATATTTTTATCACAGTATTAGCAAGGTGATCCGAATGAAGTGGCTAATGTAATTACATACATCTGGACAGAAAAGAAATTTCATTCTATCACAACTTTGAAAATACCAAAGAATGGACTACATAATCTAGAAAAATGGTTGAGATTTTTGTTTGACAATACTTACAGTGGTGTGAAAAAGTGTTTGCCCCCTTCCTCATTTCCTGTTTTTTTGCATGTTTGTCACACTTAAGTGTTTCGGAACATCAAACCAATTTAAACAATAGTCAAGGATAACACAAGTAAACATAAAATGCAATTTGTAAATGAAAGTGTTTATTATTAAAGGAGAAAAAAAATCCAAACCATCATGGCCCTGTGTGAAAAAGTGATTGCCCCCCTCATTAAAATATACTATAACTGTGGTTTTTAACACCCGAGTTCAATTTCTCTAGCCACACCCAGGCCTGATTATTGCCACACCTGTTTTCAATTAAGACATCACTTAAGTAGGATCTGCTTGACACAGTAAAGTCAACCAAAAGATCCTTAAAAGCTACACATCATGCCGAGATCCAAAGAAATTCAGGAACAATTGAGAAAGAAAGTAATTAAGATCTATCAGTCTGGAAAGGGTTAAGGTCAGCGTTCATGCCTCCACCATCAGAAAAAGACTGGACAAAAATGGCCTGCATGGCAGAGTTCCAAGAAGAAAACCACTGCTGAGCAAAAAGAACATTAAAGCTCGTCTGAATTTTTCCAAAACACATTTTGATGATCCCCAAGACTTTTGGGAAAACATTCTGTGGACCGATGAGACAAAAGTGAAACTCTTTGGAAGGTGTGTGTCCCTTTACATCTGGCGTAAAAGGAACACTGCATTTCAGAAAAAGAACATTATACCAACAGTAAAATATGGTGGTGGTAGTGTGATGGTCCGGGGCTGTTTCGCTGTGTCAGGACCTGGAAGACTTGCTGTGATAAATGGAACTATGAATTCTGCTGTCTACCAAAGGATCCTGAAGGATAATGTCTGACCATCTGTTTGTGAACTCAAGGTGAAATGAACTTGGGTTCTGCAGCAGGACAATGATCCTAAACACACCAGCAAGTCCACCACTGAATGGATGAAGAAAAACAAAATGAAGACTTTGGAGTGGCCTAGCCAAAGTCCTGACCAGAATTCTATTGAGATGTTGTGGTATGACCTTAAAAAGGCCGTTCATGCTCAAAAACCCTCTAATGTAACTGAATTAGAACAATTCTGCAAAGAAGAGTGGGCCAAAATTCCTCCAGAACGCTGTAAAAGACTCATTGCAAGTTATCGCAAACGCTTGGTTGCAGTTGTTGCTGCTAAGGATGGCCCAACCAGTTATTAGGTTTAGGGGGCAATCACTTTTTCACACAGGGCCATGATGGTTTGGATTTTTTTTCCTCCTTTAATAATAAACACCTTCGTTTACAAATTGCATTTTGTGTTTACTTGTGTTGTCATTGACTTTTGTTTAAATTGGTTTGATTTTCCGAAACACTTAAGTGTGACAAACATGCAAAAAAACAGGAAATGAGGAAGAGAGCAAACACTTTTTCACATCACTGTATAAAGGTACTTTGAGGTATATAAATATCTGATTCACTTTCCATGACAATGATAAAATGTATCATTCCAAAGCTCATCTTTGTCAGCAGTCTTGAATAAAAAACCAGTGTTATTTCAGGTTGCTCTCTAAAATAACTGAGACAGCTGCATCAGAGTCTGTTATTCTTTGATGCATATACACAGTCCAGTCACATTAATGTGACCATCTGTCAAAAGCCAGAATAACCACCTTTCGCAGAGCGAACTGCTACGAGACGTGCAGGAAGAGAGTCACTTAGGTCCCTGAAGGTCTTCTCTGGGATGTTGAGCCATGCCGACTCTAATGCCGTGGCCAGCTGCGCTAGATTACGCGGTTGAGGATCCATGGCGCAAACAACTCGATCGAGATGGTCCCACAGATGCTCGATTGGGTTTAAGTCAGGTGAGTTTGCTGGCCAGGGGAGGACGGTAAACTCATCCTGGTGCTCTTCGAACCACGCACGTACACTGGCAGCTGTATGGCACCTCGCATTGTCCTGCTGGAAGATGCCATCATCCTGAGGAAAAACAATGCGCATGTAGGGGTGGACATGGTCCGCAAGGACAGATGCGTACTTGTATTGATCCATCGTGCCTTCCACAATAATCAGTGAACCCAGAGAATGCCAGGAAAACATTCCCCAGACCATAATGCTCCCGCCTCCAGCTTGGACCGTTCCTGCAATGGTTGCAGGGTGGTTCCTTTCAGAGGTTTCACGCCTTATACGCCAACGTCCATCTGTCCGATGGAGCATAAAACGCGATTCATCTGAAAACGCTACCTGTCGCCACTCAGTGGACGTCCAGCTGCTGTACTGGCGTGCAAATTCTAGCCTTCGTCGTCGATGAACACCAGTCAGCATAGGTGCACGAACCAGGCGTCCGCTTCGGAGGCCCAGACGCAGCAATGTTCGCTGAATAGTGGTTTGGGAGACACTTGTGGTAGCCCCTTGGTTCATTTTAGTGGTCAGTTGCTCAACGGTAGCCCGTCTATCTGCCCGAACGCATCTCCGCAACCGTCGTTCGCCTCTGTCATCTATGGCCCGTGGTGCACCACATTTGCCACGTCGTTGACTTTGGACAGTCCCATTTTGCCATGCACGGTACACTTTTACCACGGCGGCACGCGAACAGTTCACAAACTCAGCCGTTTCGGAAATGCTTCCACCCTTGGCCCGAAAGCCAATGATCATGCCCTTTTGGACGTCGGATAAATCGCTTCGTTTCTGCATTACGCCAACGATTGAAATGTTTTCCGAAGCCCACACACACCTTTATATACGCTCAACTGCACTGTGCTGCCACCTGCCTTCTGTGATTGGTTATTTAACTCTGAAGTGGAAAGTACGTGGTGGTCACATTAATGTGACTGGACTGTGTAGTTTGAGGTAGATCACACAACTGTTTGTTTGAGTTACTTCAGTCTTGACAGATACATTTCTGGCTACTGCAGTCTAGTCTGAAGCACTCCAAACAAAGATGGTTTCATTTTAAAGGTATTTTCAGTCTAGGTTGGTTGGTTAGTAGGACCACAGAAAACTCGCTCATATGTTTCTATCTGTTAGACATATAAAAATTCACTATTGCAACAGGATTAGTGGGAAAAAAAAGTATTTTCTTCCTTTTATTCTTTTAGACTTTGTTATACTCTTCCCTTTACCAAAAATTTATTTTTCATTGTGCATCCTATAATAAAACCTTCTCTAAGAACTTGTGTTTTGTCCAAATGTACCACAAACTAAATTATTCACAGATACTATAAATGCAGAGTTGGCAGACTTTACTTGTATTGTTTGAAGTCTTGCTCCATAAACAGAAATACCACAGGGAAACGGGAACAAGGAGTTCATTGTTGCCAGAGCCGACCTGCTCTAAAGTATCTCGGCTTCCAGTTCTTCCATGCTCCACCTTCCGACAGCAATACTTCAAGTTTAACATACAAAATATGGACAAAAGGAACAGAGTTACCCACTGAGCTCTATTACGTCCTGTGTGCAAAGGACACAAACAAAGTCGCATTTGCATAAAGGCACCCGGATGAACCTGCACTTCATTTCTGTAAAATTTGTTAAATATTTCTCTTTTCCGTCCTCTTGTAGAAGTTAATGTGAGATTTAAACACCCTTTTTAGGTGAACCCAGAAAAGCAACATTCTGTAAAATGGAAAACCAACAACGACAGGAAAGAAAAGCCGAAAAGGAAAGAGTCCGAACACAGTGACAGGCTGACGAGGCAAGCTTGTTAAATGATGTGGGGGGGATACACAACAGGGACAAATTGTCTCTCGTGTCCATGATAAGTGAGAATGAAACGTAGAAAGGGCGGCTGGAATCCTGCTGAGTGTTTAAGAAGCGAAAAGGAGGACGCAGAGTGAGAATAAATATTCTATCCCTCGTATCGCTCTGTCTTGCTGCGCCGTCTTTTCTCTGCCGTGTGGGTGTGAGCAGAGGCGGATGAAGAGGTTGCCTGTGGTGTGCAGCAGAGGGATGGTTGGGGGGATGTTTGTGTCACTGTGTGCCCAAACCAAAGTGCGCCTAGAGACAAGCTGTACCAACGTACAATCACGAGAGGTATTTGGATCTTGATACACACTTACTTGTATACTTCTAAAGTGTTTTTTTTCCCTTTCTTTTTTGGATGCCTGTCCATTCCTGTGACTCATGGTACAAAATAAACAAACAAACAAAAAAACCTCTATGTGGTAGAAGAGGCAGCAGGAAGTTCCTGTATAATTTGGGTCACCTTGACAGCTAGTTAGAGCACGGGTCTTCAGAGTATCTTACAGATCCATATAGTTCCCTGCAACGTGAATCTGAAGTGGAAGCTGGCCGACTGAGATATTTATAAAACTCTTCAAGGAAATCATTGACATTGAAGTTCTCAAGACACAACAGAAAACGATTTAACTGTAGCTTAATCCATTTTTTTTTGTTTAAATTGCAAGCCAACATGGGAGGTTTAAGGTCATAAACACCTTGGACTAGCTTTTCATGCACTAATTATAAGAGCAAAACCACAAGTGTATGATGTTTCTATACACAAAAGATAAATACGCAGTAGAGTTACTGAGGTGGTTATGCCCTCTTGGGTAGGAAGTGGGGATCTGAAGGCTGGAGGTACTTGCCAAAGCCCGCTAGTGTCTGGGTTCCTGGCTGGTTTCTTGACTCTTGTTGCCAGGTACTCGTGTGGCCCCTGGCCACAACAAAACTTTAACTGTATTTAATCTCAATTAACTGCAAGAATTTTATCATTTATTTGAAATTCTAAAAAGTACGGTGTTATCTTTGCCAACCACTCACTGGGATTTTGTCAAAAGAAACACACACAAGCACATAATTATTCATACGTACAGCTTGCTGTGACTCCCACCCACAAGGAAGTACAAATGTTAACTCACCACGCTTTAAAATGTGAAAATCTAGCAAGAAAAATGAGCTTGTGCTGATGGTTACAAATTTAGTTGCAACAAAACCATGTTGACTCAAACTAATGGGAGTTCTGAAAAAACAAACATGACGGGTTACATGTAATGATCTCAGATGCATCCATGAAATTCTGCACAATTCGTTTAGCTGTTTGATTTATGAGACAAGCCTAAATGATGATATGTTATGCAAACGATTTAACATCCCAAATACGAAATGGACAACAAATGCTTCATGAAACTTTCTATGCTGTGCTAAAGGATACTCATTTGAAAAACTTAAAAATAAGTCTGTCTTAAAATATTTGTTTTTATTCGTACGCTTGTAATGTGGATTGTGTATCAGACCCACATAAAACAGTTTGTATTATATTTTGGGAAATAACTTTCTTTAAATTGTGTCTTGTGATATATTTGATTTAATGGTAGATTGAAATCTCATCATTTGCAGCATTTTGATGATCATCACAACAAAATATAAATTTTCTGACAGATGCTGAGTAACTGTATTTGTCAAGTTCCTCTTAGTAAATACCTTGCTGACATGAGACATTTAGAAAACGATATCAGAGGCTGAACGAATCAGTCCACATCAGCTAATTTATTTAAGGGTGTTGAAAGATGTTTAGGACGGACTTTCCTGAGCCTGAGGAGTTCAATCCTGAACTAAAAACTGTGGATTAGATTGCATTCCTTCAGTTAATGTGGACTGGATGACTGAACTTCTTTATCATTATTATTCTTTTCTATTTTTGGAAGAAGATTGTTATGTTGTAAGCATTGCATGGTAATATGTTCTTCTTCTATTGATTGTACCTTGCAGGACTACAGATGAAAACTAGCCTTTATCACTAACTCTGGCAAAATATGTAATTTGCATTGTCCCTTTTGAAATAAATACACAACAACATATTATAGAAGGTGTTTGACAGCTCCGCACAAATCAAACTTTTTCCCAGTAAGGGTTGGACAATGTCTGGGTCCTTGATCCTATTTATAGAGTTCTTACTCCAGACCTTAATATGTAGATTTTGAAAGGAGGGTGTCTGGATTGGGAACCTCAAGATTTCATCTTTTCTTTTTTTTTTACAAATGATTTTGGTTTTTCATGGATGGACGGAAACCCAAAGTCATACTGCAAAAGTGTCAGTATGTTTGTATGATAATGTTTAATGGCTATGTGGGTGGATTCCCTGTCTAGAGAAGGAAGTGATTGTTCACAACTGTTGGCTTATTGTCCTGGCAAAGCTTAATAGTCTCTGAGATGGTTATTCTCCCTCTCTGTGTGGGTGGGAGTGTGTTTGTGCCCGTAATTATTACAGGAGAAGACAGGGGTACATATGTGTGTGTATTTAGGTGCAAATCCGTCTTTGTGGGAGCTTCTTCTCGGCATCACCTGGGTTTGTCTCTTGGGATTAATGAGTTGTGTTTATCTGCCTGCGTTTGCAACAGGCAGAAGCTCTGGCTTTACTTAATCAAACTGCAGGTATGTTTTCTCTGCAGTGAAGTTGAATGCTGAGAAGGTCTGATCGCAACGCGACAGACATGCAAAGTTTGCAGAGCTAACTGCACATTATCTGTTTAGCTAAAATAAAACCCTCATGTTATCAGCAGGTGTAAATTGCTTGTTTACTCCAAGCATCCCTTAAAATAGCTCAACTTGGCAAACATGTTAGTGCAGGAAATAATTATCATATATGTGATCCATGCCCCTGTTGTTAACTATGCCATTATTGAATCATTAGCAGTTTTCACTGTGGAACTTATCTTGAATAGGGCAACATTTTCAATATCACATTTACATGAATATTATTATGAATATTGGATGGGACCTTTTATATGTACAATTAAAACGTCTTCCTCTCATGTGGATTGGTTTTTCGGGGTAGTCTGGCGTCTTGTTACATTTGACTGCTTTGCAACTTTAACTCTTTAACTTTTAACTTTAACTTTAACTTTAACTGCTTTAACTTTAACTGAGTTTCAAATGTGTGTGAATTTTCTATCTAGACAATTTTATCTAGACAGTTTTGGAGTTGAAAGAGAAATAAATGTAATACTCTGTAATGTTTTAAATTGTGAAGGCATAGTTTAGTCTTACACTTAGTCACATTTTCGAGTCATTGCTGTAAAATTTCAGTTGCAGAATATTTGTTTGTGCTGCAGGTGTGCAGTGCGCATGATATGTGGGAGCTGTTTTGCTTCTATAATGAACATTTTCAGCAAATCCAAAATAATCCACATCAGTAGTTTTTGTTGTGATCAGATTGTGTGTGTTAAAGTGATAAGTGTGTGGGATGAAAATACAGGAAAAGTATGAATCTTACTCACACACTGAAAAGAAAGCTTGATACACAAAAGTGTTGCTTTTTCCATATTTTGCATAATATTTGACCATGACCCTAAAATGAAGAACAAACCAAACCATAATTTATGCATACCACAACACCTTCTCGGTATAATACATAATTTTTTTAATATGAACTGACAACACAACAGTCATTAAAATGAAACATATCTTTGCCCAGCGGTAAAATCTGCTAACATAGTGTTTTCTCTGTCATCTGAAATGAAATAAATGATGGTCTTGGAAACCGAGGAAGAAACCAAATAAATCAATCAAATTTTCATGTCCAGTTAAGCATGAAGAAAAATGTGTAATGTTTCATTGAGTTGCGTTGTAAAACCTTATTAGACAATAAAAAACAAACTGAACAAAAGCCCTACGTAATTCAGAAGATTACTAGAATCTAATTTTAACAACCAGAAATTAAGATGTTTATAACTAATTATAAACTTAAATTATAAACTATGGTTGAAGAGAGACAGCAGTGAGCATAAACAAAACACACAGACTTCATAATGAAGTGTAATGTCATTTGAGTTACTAGTTCGTGGAAAAATCCAATTAAGTGTAATGGCACTTTGTTAAAACCAAATATATAGATTCACTATGTAACTCACCATTCTATACATCCACTCTCCCATGTGGAGGTCACAGTCCTGAGAAAACTGATGGTCACTAATACCAAGGAGGCCTTTTGTCTTCAAAACGTTCTTATTTTGTCTTTGAGCGCATGTTTTTTTTTTTTTCAAGCATCGTGTGACATTTGAGGAAACCAATTCAACATTATAAACAATGACTTGTATTTGCCTGATAACTCAGTAGCCTTAAAGCACAATAGTGATATTTCTAATAGTGTATCTGATTTGACACACTTAGCTTTAGCCTGCTAAAAGTTCCTGTCTTGCTTTTGCTGGTGTTTTACTCTTGGAACAGTCTGCAGAAGTGCACGGCTAATGTGTGCATGTTTGCTTTCTATTTTGATACAGCTTGATTGTAATTTGGCTCATGATGTTTCCTGATTTTCATGTGTGGCACATACAGAAAAACCTGTTCTCCCGCTTTATAAATATGGCACTTTGCTTGTATCACATAAGGAAATGACCTGTGTTTAAACTGGGCTCTTTACAGCTTTCCATTTTTCAACTACCACGATGCTTGATTTAGTAGTCATCACTTATTTCCCAGTCTGAATCTGGAATTTTGACAAGATCTTGGCAGAGCAAAGAATAACACTTCAAATCAACATTTAAGACTGTTCACATATTCTTTTCTATTCACTTTTGTTGTTGAATTTCACCCTGTCGTTTGTTGGATTATAAACAAAGTTTAGCTAAAGTTTAGATTTGGACATCTGTAAAATTGTACCACAGTTTCTGCTGCATACAATGAAATGGTATCCAAGAGAAGCAAAGTGTTTGTAATTGACATGTTAAGTCAACCATAAGGCACAATGTTTGCATTTGTGAATGTTTGCCTGAATGGATGGATGTAGTGTGAAAACAGCAACCAGGAAGAGGCCTTGAGGAAGTTATTACTGGCACAAAGAGTAAGACAGATGCTTGTGAGCAATGCTGATGATAGCAACTCTTATGTCGGGTATCAGGTTCTCTGCTGGCAAAAAAAAAGAGAGACTAAAGTCATTGATATCCCCACAAACAAGTTACTTACAATGTATGAAGGAGTTCACTCCAGATCAAGTGCCTGATAAGAGTCTTGATGGCTTCAGCATTTGTTCACAAGGGTCTGTCACAGGGTGCAGCTGTGAGGGGAAAGCAGATGGCTGATTGAGAGAGAGAGAGAGAGAGAGAGAGAGAGAGAGAGAGAGAGACAGAGAGACAGAGAGAGAGAGAGAGACAGAGAGAGAGAGAGAGAGAAAGAGAGAAGTGGCACAGAGGAGCAAGGAGGAGAAAACAAACTGGGGAATAGATGGATAATAAATAATAATAATAAAAGACATGTAAATCAAGATATGACACTGAGACATTTTGTGGTGGAAGAAAAAACAAAAAAAACACCAACATTTTTGCAAAGAAGTATTACATAAACACAGTGATGATCCAACACATTTTTCAAAGCATGACAACATTTCAAGATAAGATGTAGAAAGTGGATTATAAATATTATTGTCCTTTCCTCCTTTGACAGAAAAGCCCTTTCACATGGGTAGTTTGGCCAAAGAGGGAATAAATAAAAGTAAAAAAAAAAAACCCTGGAGGTTGATGCCAGAGCGGAAGCTACAGGCAGTCTATTTTTGCACGTCTTAATTATTAAGAAAGGCGAGATTTTTTCTCATCACTAATTTTCAGCTTTGTTAAAGTTTCATTGTCTGACTGAATCATGGTTTAGGGCTACTCCAGCGGCAACTGTCCAATTAAAATAGAACTTTAAGGATTTCACTTTTTGAAAACAAGTTTGGGGTAAATTACTAACACTGCAGAAATGTGCTCCTTTACATTTATCTTTCTTTAAACCGTGGTTTTCAATCACATGTGGAGAAATCTGTTGGCTACAAATATTTCCTGAACTTTGCTATGTTTCGTTGAGAGCTTACTCGTGGTTTCATACAGAAAACTGTGTAAAACATGGTCCTTTCTGTAGTGTCCCACATCAACTGGCCTAGTTGATTTGTGCACAAATAGGAGGAAAATAAGAAAAATGAGGAAAATCACAGGAGGATTCTAAACTGATTTCACAGAGAATCGGTGTGAACTGAAGGACAGTCTCTCCTGCATGCTGAACAGAGTGAATCAGATAAAAAAAAAATCAAGCCACAAATATTTGTTAAAAAAACAGCCTGTCAGCCGCACCATACCGCAGGGAGTCCATCTATTCTATTTCCTTTGAAATGACTTTTTTCATACACTCGCTACATGATAAAATAATAATTTTTATTTTCTTAATATTATTATTAAAACATAACAAAACACAATGTTTGTTACTGGTTTAACAATTGGTGACTGTATGTTGTTTTTAAGGCTGTTCGTTTTTGTGTTTTTATGCTATAAGGCACTTTGCCTTATTGCTGAAATGTTCTATACAAACAAACTTGACTGATTAAACTCTTCAGACTGCATGCCTGTAAGTGCTACTCTGATTGGTTAATTTAAACTCAGACAGTGCCCAAAAGGTGGTAGTGGCAAAATCATTTTCCAAATCTGTTTCTCTTGTCACACTTGCATAGAAGAACAAAATTTGTTGGATACTACTAATAATTTTACACTTCCTGCAAACCTCCTGGATGCTTCTCTAAATACTGCACTTCTCCTTCTTTGTAGTTCCTGCATTCTCTGAAAACCCTCTTTAATTTTTTCTTCCACCTTGTAATTAAACACTACTTTGAGTTGGTCCACCACAAAACAATTCAATAGCACAAATTGAGGTTTGTGTGTTAGTCGTGACTAAAGATATAAAGTTTCAAGGCCTAATAATACTTTGTCAAGGAACCGGAGCAACATAAAAGTATCATACCTGTTTGAAATCATTAACTCTATAGATTTTCTAACTCTAAAAATGGCAGCTGCAGTTGTAGTGTTCAGTATCAAACTGCTGACAGCACAATGACAGTTTATGATGTCATCCATTTTTAGAGAATTGAAAGATTACTGGAGACTGATCACAGAGCGCAAGAAATTTTGACAACCTTGTATTAGAAGGTACGGTTACTGGCATGCTGTGGTGAATGTAAAAACACTAGTTGTCACAGGACAGTTACATGCAATAAAAGCCAAAAGCACTAAGAAATGATTTTCAGCCCCATGTGAGCTACAGTCCCCTGCAGGGAGAAGACCAATATTCAGCTGTTTTTCCACTTTTTAAAGCATTTTAGGGGCCTGTCAAATATAAATGAGCTTCTGTATGCAAGGCAAGATGAAACAAAAAATCTTCCACACTGGTAGAATTTGGCAGTATGGGGAAATACTTATTTGGTATCTATTTCGTTATTTTCATAAAGCAACATCAAGAGCTCAGACTATACAAGAATGACGAGTGTTTTTGCTTAGACAACTTAAAAACACATATTTGAACAAGAAAGAAAGGCCAAAGGAATATGGAAAAATAGTCACTGAAACACCCAAAATGTTCTTACAGGAGGAGAGTGTGATTTTTTTTTTTTTTTTTTTTCCAGGGGTGCTGTCTGGTAATAACACGGCCTTAGATCTTGAAAGGTTGAAAGAAAGATATTCATTTGACAAGAGTTTATATGTCTGTACGTTGGCTTATTTATTTCTATTTTCACATTACTCTTCCTTGCTGTACGTAACCTCTCTAAAAGAGAAATCATCTTGCCAAATATCAGCAGAGCTAATCATTCCAGACAGCCTTGCAGGAAGATTTGCTCACTTTAAAATTATTTCCACTGTCTCCCATCCATCAGCACCTTTCAGCTGTGGGTTCCCTGTTCATTATCCTGATCTTTCATCTCTGTAGCTGCAGGGCAAACAGCAGTTTTTTTAGGGTAATCTCCACAAACAGTTGTGAAATCCAAATTGCATGCGCACACATGATAAAACACAAAATGATCGCAGTACACCTTGATATTAAATGAGTTCTAGCCTCTATAAGATCAAGGAGGGGGCGGGGGGTATGACACCATATTTCATAACATCGTGGTCAGATTCCTCCAGGCTCTATTCTTGTTTTTAGTCTGATACATCCTGCTACCTTTACTTACCTTGGTTTCAGTAAATTGAGCAAACCACCGACGCCTCGAGACTCAGGCTGTATCCAAGGGAATTCCACTGGTTACATCATGAATTAGTCAGGGAGCTTGGAAGGAAAACAAGAGCATAATTAGGGAAGACCACCATCAACGCTATGTTTCCTGTAAGGGATTAGTTTCTGCTGCATATCCCCTCGAAATAAGCACAGGCAGAAAAGCTCCTCATATACAGTATGTCCAACATCACAACACTTGTGTTCAAATCAGCAGAAGAACTGATCTAGCGGAAGAAAATGAAAGGTGTAAAAAAGTTTAGGTGTTCTCATAGTAAATTATCTTGCATCACAAAAAACGTGGTGTTTTAAAAAGGGCCTGGAGGAGTGGCTGTAGGAATAATGGCATAGACTACCTTTAGAGCTATCCACTCCATTCCTCTACCTTCTCAAAGAGATCAACATTTTATTCCACTCAATTTTCAGACATTGTCAATTAGCTGTGCTGATAAGGAATGTCCTCTTCTTCTCTGTTTGATTAACCGTCTTGTGATAGTGTCTGTCCCCATAGATTTAGTGGCAGGTTGGACTTATCCACCGCCATCTCCATCTGTGTGGTTCCCACCACTGCTAAGCTCCAGCTATCATTCATGATTGGAGCACTCCGAAGTGATACTAAGGTCTGGCCTACAGCATTAAGACATGCTCAGTAATCCTTCATGTCAGCCTGTAATGCACTGAGAGCACCTGGAGTGATGGATGGTCATTGTTGCCCACACTCCTTCATTTGGTTTCAAGATCTTCTTCCTGCTGTTACACTCCTTCTTTCAGTTGAGTCCTTTCTCATTTATTCCACATTGCTCCATTTGTCTCCAGGTTTCTTCCTATGTTTACCTCTGCCTCCTCCCTCAGGCGTGACTTTATTCCCATGGTGGTAGCGACTGGGCCGGTCTCACTGCAGGAAGCACAAAGAGAACAAAAAGCTGTGATTACACAAACCGTGTGTCAACAGCATAAACACAAGTAAACCAGTGTGGTAAAAAATATTTCCCTTAAGCCTGAACTATTGCTTGCACGGTGTTTGCTTTTTATTCAATTTCTTTTTCAACTCCTAGGATACATTATATAGATTTTAAGATCAATTTCAAAAAGAATCTTTCTCGCTATGTTCAAAGGTACCTTCTACTTTATATTTTTGTTCATTTCTCTTTGGTCTGTGATTTTGTCTTCACTAGGTGTGTGTTGGCTCCAGAAAAGCTCTCTAATTATCCACTCATTTAGACCGTTTTTTTTCTTTGTTGCTTTTTATTCTCTTTGCTAGGGAAAATACGTAAATAACCATTAAAAATCTGCAACCTACACATTACAGATTTTTAAAGATTATGTAGTCTAACAGGTCAGTCTGGCTGAATGTCTGAAAAAAATGCAGGTTTTTTTTCTTGTACTATAAAAATGCCTAGTTATGTTCTGACCAAGTCTTCCAAAACAAATTGTCTTCCACCTTATTCAACAAGAGTACAACCTATTTTTTGGGGGGGCTGGGGGGAAGCTTTTATTATGCATTCTCCAAAATGATTTTCAACATTGTAAAGATGTGCTAAAATTATAAAATTAACAAACCCTTCTAAATAATGAGGATGGTAAAAGTCTGTAAATAAAAAGATCTTGAGAGGTGACCATAGTTAGGTGGAAAAAACCCGACTGACACAGTCACTAAGTGTCCATAACAACCAATTCACTCTATTGCTATGTCAATTGTCTGGCAGCCACCATCAACACTCATATGATCTGGGCTAACGGATTACTGATTCCCGTTTTAATAAGGATATGAATCGTCAAACAGGTTGATTCAGCTCTCTCAGTGTTCTTAAGGTCTGGTAGAAGTTAAGATGTATTTTTCCACAGAGTTATGCTGTGTATTAGGATACTTCCTAGTTTGATACTCTGCCAAGATGTTGTTTGAATTATTTTCTTTTTAATCAGGAAAAAACAAACATCCCTTTTAATTAAATCCTTACAGTGTGAAGGATAAAGACACACTGATATGAGTAAAGAGAATGTAAGTGGAATTTCAAGTCTGACAAAGAAGCATACATTTTCTACACTGCAATGTCAAGACTGAAAACCTAACAAAAGACCAAAAGCATTTCTTAAAGATTTTTACATCTTATTTTATGATCTATTCATAGTAAAATCCCTCGGGGGAAACACTTTCTATTTAGATGTATATTTCTGTCTGCTCCTTCCATGGCAGTGCAGCTCTGTTTCCAGTGTGCGACTTAAAGAGCTACTTAAACAGATTACATTTGGAATATTATTTCTCCTGCAAGCTGCACTGATCAGATTGGTCATGGATCAGAGGGCAGATGGGTTTAAGCAGAAATAGATATTGCAAAGCTCCTGTCTTCCCGACGTTATTGCAAACCATTAAAACATTTTGCACTCTTCCCTCTTTAATACCATTTCCTTCCTCCTGAGAGGAATCTAGTTTTGCTTAATGGAATTCCAATAACGGACTTGATGCTGCCTTAATGAAAAGCAAATTGAAGGGAAACAAATCAGGGAGTAGTCTGACTCTCTTTATATTTGAATGTACTTATTTTAAGTGTTATGGTTTAAGGTGAAGTAAAGCTAAAAGTATTAAATATAACAGTCTGGTTTTGGTTGTTTTTTTTCCTTTCTATGAAATGAGTAAAAATTGAATCTTAGACATTTTTCATTGTGCTTCTCATATATTATGGGGAGAATGTTCCCAAAAATCCTAAATAAAATGATCCTATAACAGAGGCAGGATAACTCAAAATTGTAACTTGCATCATGCTGGGATTTTTTTTAGACTTTGCATGAACTGATTACCACAGTTAATCTGTCAGTTGTGGTCAAATTATATAAAAATAATAAAAAATACATTATTTTCTTGTAGCATAAGCCCCTAAGTGAAAACATCTCCTCAACATTGTAACTACCAAAAACTATTTGAAAACAGTAAAATACCTTGCTTAGGATATTGACTTTTTGATCCCTCTTGCTGCACTGGCTCCTGAGACTGATGGATGTGCCAACTGGCCTTGATTTAAACATCCGAGCTGATAAGGCGGGCTGAATTAAGACTATTTGCAATCTAGCGGGTGGCTGAAATGGTCCAAGGGAGAAATGCTATGAGCGAGTAGTAAACTAGCGAATGCACTTGAAGAAATTAAAACGAGGAGTGGAGGCTTTAGCAATTACAGAAATGATTTCTGGAAAGTCGGGAAAGCAGGGACAGCTGGACGGGTGATGCATTTTGAGAGGCGAGATGTTGTACATCATGAAAATATAATAACTTAGAGCTGTTTATTTCTTAGTCATACTTAATTAGTTAAAAGCAGGGAATCATCTAGTGGTGCCCATGCATTGTTTGGTTGTCAGTCATTTCTCATGTGCAATATGATCTTGCTTATTTCTCTGATATGATTAATCACTGACTCATTTGTTACTGTTCATTCAATTCCCAGAGTGAATGGGCAAACGTTGAGGTACAATCTGCTCTGATAACCAGAATTTAGCCAAAATTAAGACACACACGCTCACTTATGAAAGAAACTTAAAGTTGCTAAGCATATTAAATCAAAGAGAAACTGGCAGATGTGCTGGAGCAGTTATTTTCTCTATGAAAACAATATCTCAAGATGCTATTCTAATTCTTGACTGACTTTATTAAATCAAGACTCCATCTGGTATAAAAGTAGACAGGCTGTCCAGCCAATCAGATTTGCTTTTGTGCTAAAAGAACACGATATAATAAGCTATTTTATATTAATTGTTCCCTTGATTTTAAGTAATTATTTGCTTTTGCTATGTGTTTTTTTTAATTATTTTTCTTGGACAGCTTTTAGTTCAGATCTTGTCATGGCACTACTTATTCAAGTTTAACCTTTTGCTAAGAGATTGAAAGGAACAGACGCTGATAGAAAATAGGCCTTGAGGTTTATCGCTCATGTTAAGGTAACAGAGGAATCAAGCAATTTTGGGATTCTTCTTCTATAAAGCTGGTATTTTTACCATTTCTGTCACTTTATTCATATCTTTTTCAGTTACATTTAAGGATGTGCAACTAAACTGACAGCATGGACAAGGGAAGTTGTAATCAAGGGCTTTCCATGCTACCAACAAAATCCACAGAAGAATCTGTTGAAAAGGAAGGAGTCACGCACCCCACATAGATGGCCTTTTATGGAAAGACAGCAGGAAGAAAGCAATTTTGCGTGAAAACTCATTTACAGTTTGCTACGAGCAAATCAACATGCGCAGCAAATGTGACAGAATTAGATCAGATCCAATTAGATTAGCCTAACGTTTAGGTTTTTTGGTCTGTAAGCAAAATCCCAAATGTATTAGAAAACAAACATTGATCCTCTCTCCATGGTGAGACAATCAGTGTCACCACGGACACTGGTGATGGCAGCATGATGCTGTAATTCAGTTGTTAAACTAGTCCACTCATAAATGTGACCAAAATCCAGTTCACAATCTATGTTGAGAATTGGACATTGATCTGCACAGCTGTACTCCATCCAATCTAGAGCAAGAATCTTTCTGTTAATTGCATAATTGCAAATATAAACAATAACAAATATGACATATTGCCACAATGATTATACTGTGCGGGGGATAGTGAAACCGACAATACACAGTGTATCACCAGTACTTCTTATGATATTGTATATTATCTACTGGGATGAAGGATTTATGGAGTTGTTCACTTCTAAGCTTTGACTCTGTGTGTGTTTGAATGTTACTGAAAGAGCTTAAAATCCCCACACTGTGGTGCAAGGGACGGGAGTGTTCTCCAAAAAGATGCCTTCAAACATTCACGGTAAGAAAATGAAAATGTTTATTTCATTTTAAATCTACTGCATCATTATATTTTGTTTGAGGAGGCTGGATGATAGTCACGCCATCTGTTTCCTTTAAAAGATTTGAAAATAAATTGACATTGATTCCATTATTAAAGGTCATTTTGTCAACACGCAAAGGACAGCTCCTTGAATTTCAATGCAAATAAAGGTTGATGATTTATCTCTTATTTTTTTTTCAGAATGCAAACAAACTTAGGTGATTCAAGCATTTTAGAAGAGTAATTTTCATGGAAGACATCTTCTGTGAATCTACGCAGACCTTTCAAAAATGCAATGTTTTCCTTGAAGTCACCCCTATGAGAAGGAAAAGCCATATTTCCAAATCACTTTCAATCACTCTGTAGGAGGGCTGTTGCTGCACAGATGCATTCTGATTATCGCATCAGCTGAAAGGTCAATCTACAGGTTGACTCTCATTCCATCGTATGCAGCCATTAATGAGCTTAAAAGCTTTCCTACACGAACACTATCAACATTTGCTGTTTTTGAGTGTTCTTCATTTAAATGCACTGCACAGTTTTTTTCAAAGCACTTAGTCTTTGGTTTTTAATTGCATGTGCTTTTTTTCACTGTATATAAAATTTACACTCAAAGTACAACAACCAAGCATAGATTTGAAGCATTAATGACCTACCAATTCATGTAAATTTATAGTTTGATGTTACCAATATGGACAACAGGCAGAACATAAATATTGTGCCAACATTACTGGATGGGTGACATTTTGGACAATGTGATCTGGAAATGCAAATAATTTTCCACTCTCATGGAGAACTAAAAATCTCTTAAATGTAATACTTTCCAGTACCTTTCCAAGGTTCAAGTACCGTATCTTCCGCACTATAAGGCGCACCGGATTATGAAGCGCATAGAATAGACGCTACAGTAGAGGCTGGAGTTATGTCATGCATCCACTAGATGGAGCTGCACTAAAAGGGAATGTCAACAAAACAGTCCGACTCCGGTCGGCGAGGAGAGCCTTTCGTGACTGGGCCGGGGCGTGGCCGGACAATGGTCACCCTTCTCTGTTCGAGCACAGCATGTTGGTGGAGAACGTGGTGCTAAATGACCTTCAGACGACCTGATTCTAGACTAGCGGTTCTCAACATGGGCAGTACTTCCCCCCAGGGGGCGTTCAGAGGACGGCAGGGGGGTCGAAGGTAAAATTTACACCTTAAATGCACAACAATACCAGTTTAGACTTTGATCAACCTGGTAAAACTGTATTGTGTAACATTAAATCATGATTGGCTGCAACTGTATCAATGCAGCTCTTCTTCTATTCAGTGTTTGTTAGCTTCTGTTAGCTTCTTGGCGAGGCTCCTCTCCTGCTACTGGTAGCTAAAATCACGATACCCTCACTGTGTATCCCTCTGAAAAATGAACCCATTTAAATAAAGAAATCCCTCCATGGGTGATACCATGATAGAGAGCGTTCATTTTATAGCGTTAACACCTGAGCTGTAAGTGGTCCGGTATGAAACAGGGGTGATAGAAAAACACAGCACTTTTAAATTTCAATAATCAGAATTCAGAAATTGTTTCCATTGTTTTAAAAGGTTTATGTCAGTCTGCCTTTTCCCTATTGATACACTTCCCGACCGACCTGCACCTGGGGGGTAAAAAAACAAAGACAAGCACATTGTGCAAAACTATAAAACTGGAGAAGCGGGACATAAAACAGAGCGATGAACTAGATGTGAATTATGGCATAAAAACAGAGAATCCGACGCTGAACAGTGAAAAAGTCAACATATGAAGTGAAACACGACGATTAAGTGACACAGCAGGTGATAAGTGAATATTATTGATGGTCAATAAACAATAAAAAAAATCTAGCAACAGGAAAGAAACTAAAGTGGACATAGCAATAAACCAAGAGAGGATAATACTAATCAAAGGAAACTAAATGGAAATGAATGAAGAACAAAATGCAAGAACAAACTAAGAAACTAAAGTAAATACAGAGGAATAAACTTGTATGGCAAGACCTTTCGATCAATAATTAATACAGAGGACTGTATGGCAAGAATAAACAGACACTATTTCCAGATAAAGGTAAAATAATATTGTTGAAAAGTCATGGGTTTGTTGAGACCACATCTAGTACGGAGAATAAATAAATCTTACAGATATAACATTAAAGAACTGATCACTTATTTATGTTTTTAATTAGATTTGATATATTTATTTCTTCAATATTAATTTTCATGTCAGTGTTGATGTTATGAGGCTGATGACGCCATGACATTTTCAGTTTGACTCATTAGGATTTGATTAAGAACCAGATTTGTTCTTTATAATTTCTGTCCAGTAAAACTATTAATCTATAATCAATAGTCAGGTCTATATAAAGATATAATCCATGTTTCTGTCTCATATCTGTATGGCATTAAAAGGACCTGGAACTTTTGTATTTCCACTGAAAGCTCTGGTTTGCACATTAAATGCCATGTGGGTGAAGTTTTATGGATGATACTCTGACGTCCCATTCTCCTGAAGGCAGCACAGAGCTGCACCACCAGAAACTGACAAACACTGAAGAGAAGAAGAGCTATGATTAATGTAGTTACAGTTCTATCCATGTTTTAATGCTGCAGAGCTCAGTCGTTTTGCATACAGCTCAAAGTTTAAACTGGCATGTTGAACATCTTTTATCTGGTCATTTTGTGAAATATTTAACAACTAGAAAATGGCAAAGAATAAGAATATTTTTCCACTCTGATTGGCTGCTGTTAGACCTACTGATTTTAACTTGAATGTTCATTGCATTTTTTGTAGACGCCTGTGAAAATAATTTCTATTCCCATGACTTTTTTGTTCTCTGGGAAATTATTTTTGATGATAAATCTAGAAACAAGCATAAAAATCAAAACATCTACAATAGTGATAGTTATATTAATGATAAAAGAATAGTCAGTGCAAAGTAGCCTACAAATTCTTTGGTGGGGGACAGTGAGGGACCTGGATAAGGGCTAGGGGGGGCGCTGGGCCAAAAAAGGTTGAGAAACACTGGTCTAGACGGTCGGTAAGTAGATAGGTCATTCAAACTTTATTAATAGATTACAAACTACCCCATCATGCACCACGCGCTTCTTCTTCTACGGGCGAAAATGAAGTCGGCGGCTGCTTACTGTAGTTGCTAGACTTGTTGTGGCTCAATATTGGTCTTTATATAAGGCGCTCCGATTATAAGGCGCACTGTCCACTTTTGAGGAAATTTAAGGTTTTTAGGTGTGCCTTATAGTGCGGAAAATATAATATAATATTCTTACTGAATTAAACCTTAATTTTCACAGTAAATTTCCCATGTTTTGTTTTCTTGTTGGATGCAAATGCAGGCAGAAGGTAAGGTGGAAAGTTTTTAACAATAAAACAAAAGAGCTGTCACATTGAATCAGCACAAGTGTCACAGAGACAGGAACAAATGAAAACCAGATGCTTAAAAACTGAGGCAGGGGTGGAAAATGAAAAGGGGACTAAATGAGCTAATCACAGATGTGGCACAGCAGTGGGAGAAGGAAGCAGGGAAACTGAGGGAGGGAGATCAACTAATACAAAGGGAGCTGAACTAAAGAGCCAGAAGGAATTACAATTAAAGGGGAAAAACTAACACTGATTTAAGATGCACAATGAACAGAAATGAGGAACTGAACACAAAGGAATTAACTAAAATGGGAACACTTTTACGAATGATTATGGACACATGATGGACAGAATATGTCAAGAGATGTAGAACATAAATGAAGATTGAGAAAATGACCAAGACACAAAATAACCCCAAATACCCAAGGATCATAAGAAAAATAGTTTCACTTGAGATAAATAACACTAATTTCTTAATGATCTCCCTCCCTTATTTTCCCTGCTTCCTTCTCCCACAGCTGTACTATATGTAACAGCTGCATAGTAGTTTTGTACTTTCCTTCCTTTTACCTCTTCAGTGTTTGTATCTCTCGCAGAGAAATGAATCCCATCAGACATTACAGAAGTGCACCACAGAGGCTGAACACAGCAAACTTTAAATCTTAATTTCCTGTGCTCAGAAAGCGATACCATGCTCTTTCCAAAAATCAATTTCAAACCAACAAACAATACATTAGCATGCTGAAGCCGCGGCACAGCTTGATGCTGCGAGTCACCGGTGAAACACGGGTGGAGTGTGTGGAACTTCAAGTCATCCTCAAAGTTCATGGTATTTAGATTTTTGCCTCCCTCAAAGCACAGCCAGTTTCACACACACCCCATAAAATCAGTGCAATCAGCTGGAAAAAACGGGACTGTTCCACATCCTCAATCTCGTTGCAGCAACTTTTACTTCAGGAACAAAACAACTGCAGCTGATTGCAAGTAATCTGATCATTTAAGTTTTAAGCATTTTACTAAAAGCAGAATATAAGACCATTGAAAAATCCTCAGCAGCTGTAGCTGTTTCCTTAGTTTAACAATAAAGGAACCGCAAAAGCGTACCTTTTTCATGTTATTTATTCTTTATATAAATATGCTGGGTTTTTTTGTTTTTTTCTTCCTTCATGCGTATTCACAGTAGTTCAGTCACAGAGCTTTCCAGAGCTAAAAGACATCCATTAAACATTAAACCTGCTCCTCCTGTTGGTTTTAGTGCTGGGCTGACCTCACTTGTTATTGAGTTCATTGTGCAGAGGCCATTTACAATTGTTTGCGATCTGAATTGGCAACCATGCTGCGCCCTGCCGATGGCGAACACCGTGGGGGGATGCTTTCTGGTGCAGAATTTGGCAAAATAAAAACACACCTGCTGTTCTAAAGTCTAATTTTCCAAAATGTTTGATGTGTTAAATGTGGTAGCATGGCATCATAACTGTGAAAATAAATCTGTGGGACATAGTTTGTAGCATTAGCAGCCCGGGCATTTTGTTGGATGGAGCCTGGCAGGTGTCTTCATTGTCTGATTCCTGCAGAGGA